>OY755041.1:53223236-53823236 GCA_963576565.1 Aspidapion aeneum | reverse complement strand
TCAATATCCAGAACTCCCCATCCTCCCAGTTCCCTTGAAAGGTGAAACCTCTCGACTGAACTTCTTGGGTGGTGATATCGAAATTTAGTTGCTACCGTTCGTACGCTGCGGTCCAGTTGATCAAGCTCGGTTTGTGTCCATGATATGACTCCAAAACTGTAGGTCAGGATTGGTATTGCATAGGTGTTGATTGCTTTGACCATGTTCCGTCCCCGCAGCTTTGTTTTCATTATCATTCTGCTTTGTTTTCATTATCATTCTAAGTCTTTGGTTAAAGTTTTCTGTTATTAATTGTTTGGCATGTTTTTGATCGATTCCTCGAGCTTGTTGGTACCCAAGATACTTGTACAATTCCTCCTGTTCCATTCCCAGTATAACTCCTTCCTCCTCTCCCATTCCCACACTCTCGTGTTGTTTCCATTTTCCTTTTTCCATAACATTGATACGGCATTTGTCAAGTCCAAATGTCATGTTGATGTCTTTACTAAACTTTTTTATTAACTCAATGTTCTTTTTCAGGTCTCCGTCCGATTCAGCGTACGCTTTGAGGTCATCCATGTAGAGAAGATGGGTAAGTGTTACATTTGTTCCTAACATAATTCCTTTATTTTGTTGTTTTAGGGCGGAAGAGAGGGGGTTGAGAGCCATACAAAACCATAATGGGCTAAGTGCGTCACCTTGGAAGATTCCGCATTGTATTGGTAAGTTGCCTAGTACTTGTTGGTTATTGTCTGCTGTGATTGTTAGGGTTGTTTTCCATGTTTTCATTAAATTCTTTAGCAGGTCGCTGATTCGGTGATCTATTTTATATATATCGAGTACTTCAAGAAGCCATGAGTGAGGGATGCTGTCAAAGGCTTTTTGGTAATCGATATATGCAGTGTAGAGTTTCTTTTTTTGTTTTTTGGCATGTCCTGTTACTATTGTATCAATTACCAGTTGGTCTTTGCATCCCTTTGCCGATTTTGTGCATCCTTTTTGTTCTAATGCAAGGAGTTCATTTTCTGCGAGATGCTTGTATATTTTTTCAGCTATGACTCCTGTCAGGAGCTTATAAAGTGTTGGTAGGCATGTGATTGGCCTATATTTACTTGGGTTTTGACTTGTTGGTGTGGTTTTTGGAAGAAGGTATGTTACCCCTTGGGTCATAAATGGTGGAAGGTTTGTATTGTGTTCAATGATGTCTGAAAGAATAGCTGCAATTTTGTTGTGTGTACTTTTAAATTTTTTTATCCAGAAGTTTTGTAGTTTGTCACCACCTGGTGCTTTCCAGTTTTTGCTTCTCCGTATTACGTTCTCTACCTCCCGCAATGTTACTTGGTCGTATACCATTCTTCGTTTATTTTTTAGTGTTTCTTTTTCTTTTGTTATCCATTTTGCATTTTCTTTGTGTTGTTTTGGTGTGGCCCATATGTTTCTCCAGTAATTCATGGTATCTTCAGTTTCTGGGTATTTGTCATCGATGTTATGTGCTGTGGCTTTGAGTTGTCTGTAAAACCTACCTTCATTGCTTTCAAATTCTTTGTTGTCTTCTCTACGTCGTCTGCTGTCTTTATATCTGCGTAGTCTTTTTGATATGGCGGCCAATCGTTGCTTAAGTAGGTCCAGGACTTCTTGTATGGTGTTGTTGTTAGAGTTTTTGTGTTCGTGTATTATTTCATTTGCTTTTCGTTTTATTTTTTCGCTTGCAGTTTGTTTCATCGCTTGGTGCATTTGTCCTATGTGTTTTCTGAGCTTTTCTATTTGTCCGGCTAACCTTCTTTCCCAAGGTGGTTGTGTCGTTGTTTGGTTACAAGCTTTCTTACCTATTTTTTTTTTATGTATGGTTTGGTTAATTTCGACAGTAGCCACTGCACCAACATAAAGGTATGTTTGGAGGTCTGTCAGGGTGTTGACCTGTTCCATTTTTTCAGTAAGGATGCTGTTTACTTGGGCTATTATGGAATTTGTCTTGTTATTTGTTTTTAGTTTCGTTATGTTTGGTCTCATGTGAGGAGTTATTCCGTTATATTTTAGTAGTAACCTCTCAAAAGTTTCTCTGGTTGTTCTTTCTTCTTCATTTATTGATGGATTATCTATTTCTATTTCTCCTTCTTGAGGTTGATCTTCGTTTTCAGGGCGTACGCCTAGTTCTATTTCTACTTCTCTTCTTATTCGGTTTAGGGTGTCGGGTCCTATTTTTTGTGAAGCCATTAGTGTTCGCTTTTGGTCTAATATGTTTTGTATGGTTTTTCGTGCTAGCTCGGGGAACTGCCGTGTTACGTCTGCATGCAGTTCTCTGCTGTATCCCGTGTTTACGGTCTCCAGCTTCGTGTGAACAAGGTAGCGTCGGTATAAAAACTCGTTCATGGCGTCTGTCCATTTTGTCCGCTGCCTTGGTCTCCCCTGTAACGTAGTGGGTTGAGGCGGGGCCTCAACAACATCTGCATTTTGGGGTACCATTTGGTCTTCTTGGTGGGGTGCTTGCGCGATTTGTGCTCTTTGTCCGTGTCCATTGCCTTGGTCGTTTGCGGTGGGTCGATGGCGGTTCCGACCCGGGTCCAGCTGCCCCGGCCCGCCCGAGTATCTCTTATTTCTTGTATTTACAGCAAGAGAGATTCACATCCGTTGGGTTGCTAACCCCCCGAATGGTTGCTGAGGTCTGCGGGATTGCGGCCCGTGGCCCTTAATGGGCCCCCCATGCAGGCGAAGCTGGCTGTACAGGTCTTACGTCGTTACCTGTAGCAAAACAAGCCCTGCTGGCGGCAGTGCCTATTTTGGCCAGACATTTATTATTATTATTATTATTATTATTATTATTATTATTATTATTATTATTATTATTATTATTATTATTATTATTATTATTATTATTATTATTTTCAGGTTCCACAGACGTATCTGGATATGGCTTCTTACCTTTTTCGGCATTAGATGCAAGAAAACAGGTAAGTTTTATTTAATGACTTGTGGTGTTGTCGTTCAGTACTCGTCTGACAATTCCACTAGTTTCAATGAGTACTATTTTTTGCAACTGATGATAAATTTTTTCTTTTAGGTTCAGCGTCTTAAGACTGTCTAAGAGGGTATGCGGGATTTCTCCAGTTGCTCCTATTATGATTGGTACAATGGTGACTCTTTCCTGGTTCCACAGGTCCTTTATTTCATTTGCGAGAGGTAGGTATTTATTAATTTTTTCTGTGTGTTTCTTTTGCAGGTTTGTAGCTAGTGGAACGGAGAAGTCTATCAGGTAAGTATGCTTGGATTTTTTGTCTGTAAACACCATGTCTGGTTTGTTGTGCTGTATGGGTATATCTGTTACTATCTCTCTGTTCCAGTATATCTTATAGTTTTCAGTTTCGATAACGCTTTCTGGATTGTACTTATAATAGGGAGTTGTTTCTGTTAGTTCAGTGTTTAGCTTTAGGAGTTCTTGGTGGATCACTTTCCCAACGTTGTCGTGTCTTTTCGTATATTCTTTTGGAGCCATTGTTTGGCAACCGCTTATTATATGGTCGATGGACTCGGTTTGATTCCCGCACATTCGACATTTATCCGTTGGGATGTGTTCTTTCATTATGTATTTTTTATAGTTTCGTGTTGCAACAACCTGATCTTGGATTGCTATAATGAATGCTTCTGTTTCGGGAAATAGGTATCCTAGTTTCAGCCACATAAAAGAAGCATGTTTGTTGATATGTTGTTGCGCCAGTATTGCTGGGTAGCGTCCGTGTAGCTCTTTTCTTTTCCATCTCTCTTCTATGTTATCTTCTGCAGGTTCCTCGATATTGTTATCTGCTAGGTTCAGTGGAGTTAGTTTGTTGTCTAGTTTTCTTAGAGCCTGGTATGTTTGGCTATTTGAGTTTTCATCAATAAAGTATTTTCTTAGATTTTTTATTTGTTTTTCATTGTGTTTTGCTATGTCTGTGATACCTTGTCCTCCATTTTCTCGTGGTATGTTTACTCTTTCTATTGAGCTGCGAGGGTGATGTTTGCAAAATTTTGTGCCTAGAGTGCGGATGTCTCTGTTGAGCTCTTCAAGTTCTGTGTCTGTCCAATTAAGTACTCCAAAGCTGTATGTGAGGATTGATATCGCGTACGTGTTTATCGCTTTTGATGTGTTTTTGCTGAGTTTCGTTTTCAATATTTTCCGTACTCTTTCTTTAAATTGGTTTCTTAGTGTCGCTTTGCTCTCTTTTTGATCTATTCCTCTAGCTTGTTGGTATCCTAAGTATTTATAAAGTTCGTCTATTTCCATTCCTTCTATTTGTCCCTTTTCTGCACCTATGTCATATCCTTCATGTTTTTTCCATTTACCTCTTTCCATTGCGTTTATTCGACATTTATCTAGTCCGAATTCCATATGGATGTCTTCGCTAAACGTTTTGGTGGTTTTGATAAGCTTTTCAATGTTTTCTTTGTTATCTGTTATCTTATTATTATTATTATTATTATTATTATTATTATTATTATTATTATTATTATTATTATTATTATTATTATTATTATTATTATTATTATTATTATTATTATTATTATTATTATTATTATTATTATTATTATTATTATTATTATTATTATTATTATTATTATTATTATTATTATTATTATTATTATTATTATTATTATTATTATTATTATTATTATTATTATTATTATTATTATTATTATTATTATTATTATTATTATTATTATTATTATTATTATTATTATTATTATTATTATTATTATTATTATTATTATTATTATTATTATTATTATTATTATTATTATTATTATTATTATTATTATTATTTTTTTTTTTTTTTTTTTTTTTTTTTTTTTTTTGTGGTGGCCTTACTTGCGGTCCCGCGGCTCCGACTCACACGGGTGCAAGTAGGCCAGATGGTCCGTTACCGTTTCTACTCCCCACCAACCGCGGGGTTAGTAGAAACGGTGTACCGCATCGTGTGCCCTGAGTAGACGCAATGATTCGAGGATGACTGCTTTCTGCATGTTGCCTGCAAGTTGCTCTGCCCTGTCACGGCAGGCCGGCAAGGTCTTGAGAGCTGAGAGCAGTGTCTGCCGTGCGCCTCCGAGAGCTCCAATTACCAAAACCACTAGCTTGACTGTATAGCCCCGGTACACTCGGCGAAGGTCAAAGAGAAGATCCTGATATTTCGTCCGTTTCTCTTCTTCCTTGGCAATGATGTTCGTCTCGGCAGGAGCCGAGAACTCAATGACATACATAATTTTGTCATTTTTGTCAAGGAGTACTATATCCGGCTTGTTAGCGTTTACAAGCCGGAGTGTGGGGAATGCGAAATTCCAGTATATTCTGGTTCTGTCATTCTCCACGACGGACGGAATATCAGAGGGGACATATGGCAGCACTGGAGCATCATCAACACCGTACGAGTGCCTTAGATGGTAATACAGCACCCGTAACGCTGCGTTGTGTCGATGGATATACGCCGAGACCGCATAGCGCCCGCAAGCGGACAGCAAATGATATAAGGTCTCCGGCGCCCTATGGCAGGCCCTACAACTTGTATCAGGAACCTATATACCCATCACGCGACTTCGGTGTTCCAAGGTGTTGATGACTCCGTCTTGGCAAGCAATGATAAACCCCTCAGTTTCCGACTTTAATGCACCTGACCTTAAGAATGCAAAGCTTAGCTTTTTGGATAAGCCAGTGTTTTCAATGGTTTTATAGAAAACACTGTGCAATGGCTTATCCATATGTAGACGTAATAAATAGTCTACCTCTGCATTCTTTAAGGTGGTTTTAAGTCTTTGGCAGGTCAACTGTGTAATGGAGTTTTCCTGCCGCCGATTTATGTCGAAAACTATTTGGAGCTCATCTGCTGCTCTTTGTGCTGCTTTAAAAAGAAATGCCCCCATCCCAAATGTTTCATGGTTACGCACCATGCATAGCAGGGGATCCTCGTCTCTGATTACTTCGCACGCGGTTCTTAGGACTATTCGTCTGTGTAAACACTCCAAACTTAAGAGTCCACGGCCTCCCTGATAACGTGGGAAGTAAAGCCGTTGGACAGACGCCTTAGGATGATGGCTTCGGTATCGAGTCATCATCTTGCGGGTTTTCACGTCAATTTCACGCAACTCGTTCACGTTCCACTTAATGACTCCAAAGGAGTAAGTGATTATAGGGACGGCAAGCATATTTGTAGCAGCGACTTTGTTCTTTCCAGACAACTCTGAATTCCAGATTTGTCTTAGTCGTTGCTGATACTTGTCGCGAAGAGACCCTTTTATTTAAGACCAAACCTTTTTATTATTATTATTATTATTATTATTATTATTATTATTATTATTATTATTATTATTATTATTATTATTATTATTATTATTATTATTATTATTATTATTATTATTATTATTATTATTATTATTATTATATTTTTTTTTTTTTTGTTTTGCTCGTTTTTACGGTAAGTATAAGAGTATGTCGGCTTTTGGTAAGTAGAGCAAGACATACACTTTTTGTTATTGTTACTTGTTAATGTTCAAAACTCTCCTTATTGTGTTACAGGTGGATAAGATCACAGCTTTCTGCATTTCTAGGTAGAACTTTTCCGGGACAGTCAAGATTTTTAGTGCATTGAACAGTTTCTTTGGGATTTCTCCGGTTGCTCCAATAATAACTGGGGCAATTTGCACTCTGTCCACCCTCCAGATTTTCTTTAGTTCTTCGCTTAAAAGTAAGTACTTTTCAATTTTTTCTTTGTGCTTTTTATGTATATTTGTTGGTGTTGGTATCGCGATGTCAATGATCAGAATCTCGTTATTTTCCTTATCTAACACAAATATGTCTGGTTTGTTGTGTTGGACTGGGTGGTCTGTTTGTAGGCTTCTGTCCCAGTACATTGTTGTTTTTTCGTTCTCAGTGATAGGTGGCGGGTTGTATTTATAGTATGGTTCCCGGTTCTGTAATAAACCATATTTTATTCCTAATTCTCTGTGTATAATTTTTGCCACATCATTATGTCTGTTTGTGTAGTCTTTTGGAGCAAGCGTCGTACAGCTACTTATTATGTGTTCAATGTTTTCGTGCCCTTGTCCACAGAGTCTGCATTTTGTGTTTGTTATATTGGGGTCTTTGACAATGTATTTTTGATATGACTTTGTGGGAATTACTTGATCCTGAATAGCACAGAGAAAGCCTTCAGTTTCTGAAAAGATGTTACCCTTAAGTAGCCAACTTCTTGATGCTTTTTGATCTATGTCATCATGGTTAAGTGTATGAGGGTATCTTCCATGTAGTTCTTTCTGATGCCATTTTTGTGTTTGAGTGTTTATGTTGTATTCAGGATCACAACTATAATTTCCCTTGCAGAGTTGGAGAGGTGTGAGCTGTTTGTCTGTGGTGTTTATTGCAGCATGAAATAAGGAATTCTCACCAGTTTTAAGGAAAAACTCTCTTAGATTGTTGATTTGTTGCTTGTGTAGGAGTCGTAGGTCAGTAATTCCTCTTCCACCTTGGCTCCGTGGGAGATGAAACCGTTCTTTACATGCTCTTGAATGGTGAGATCTGTACTTAGTGTAGAGTTTCCTTAGGGATCGATTTGCTGCTTCCAGCTCTGTTTCGGTCCATTTTACCACTCCAAAACTGTATGCGACAACCGGTGTTGCGAGTGTATTTGTTGCACTGATTTTGTTTCTAGCTGACAGCTGAGTCTTCAGAATGGCTTTTATCCGCTCTTTCATTTTGTTTATCAGTTGTTTTTTTACCAACTTTTCATCTATCCCCTGTGACTGCAGAAAACCAAGATATTTGTAGGATTCATTTTTATCCATAGCTGCAATCGTACCTCCTCCAGATCTTTGTAACATTTCAAAGTCGTCACTTCTTTGCCACTTACCTTTCACAAGGCTGTTAATTCTACACTTGTCCAAGCCAAAGTTCATGGATATATCAGCTGAGAAAATTTCTGTTTGTCTAAGGAGATTTTTTATGCCATTGTTTGTCTCTGAAAAGAGTTTCAGATCATCCATATATACTAGATGACTTACTTGCTGATTGCTCGCTGGTATTTTATATCCGGATTTCTTGCTGTTTATAGCATTGGATAGTGGATTGATAGCAATACAAAACCACAAAGCACTTAGCGCATCGCCTTGGTAAATCCCTCTACTTATTCGCATTTTTAGTGGTTCTATTTTTGAGTTTGATATCAAAAGGTTTGTCTCCCACTTTTCCATCGCTATTTTTAGGAAATTTGTAATTTGGGGGTTTACCTTATAGATATTAAGACTCTCAATTAGCCAGGTGTGCGGAACGCTGTCGAATGCTTTCTGATAGTCAATAAATGCTGTGTATAAGGTTCTGTGATTTTTAATTGCATCTTTCGTTATGACTGTATCTATTACTAGTTGTTCTTTACAGCCCTGTGATTTCTTTCTGCAACCTTTTTGTTCTTCTGCGAGAAGATTGTTTCTCGTCATATGTCTGTAGAGCTTGTCTGCGAGAATGCCTGTCAAAATCTTGTATATGGTGGGCAGACATGTAATCGGTCTATATTTTGACGGGTCTGGTTGTGGGGATTTGGGGAGCAGGTAGGTATTTCCCATTGTGAAGAATTTAGGTAGATTTTCTGGGTGGATAAGAATATCTGTAAGAAGATAAGCCAGTTTTTCATGTAAGTGTGTGAATCGTTTATACCAGAAGTTATGAATGCCATCTGGTCCTGGCGCTTTCCAGTTGTGTGCTTTTGACAAGGTGTTTTTTAGGTCTTCCAATGTTATTGTTTCTGGTAGCATAGCTGGTATATGTTCCACTCTTTTTTTCTCGAGTGTCATCCAATCAGCGTTGTGTTTATGACTTGCTGGTTTCTCCCAGATATTTCTCCAAAATTCTCTGACACTTTCTCGCGTTGGGTATTCTCCATTCTCTGCGTCGGTTTTTGGATTTAGAAGTTGTCGGTAGAAGAGCCTCTGATTCGTATTGAACAATCTGTTTTCTATTTTTCGTTTGTAGGATATTCGATAACGTCTGAGTCTATGACTGTATACCTGTAGTCTATGTTTTAGAAAGTCGATAATTTCGATGATTGTTCCATTGGACTTGTTTGCGTATCTTTGGATAATTTGGTTTGCTTTTGTTTCCGTCTTCCTGTTTTTAATATTTTTATTTTGCATTTGTGTTAGCTGTCCAATTTCTGCCCTTATTTTCGCGATTTTTGCAGTTAACCTCTTTTCCCATCTTGGTTGTGTCGTTTGTTCTTTGGGCGTTGTTTTTCTCATTGTCTTTTGGTTGTGAAGTTCAATTGTTGTTTTTGCTGCTGCATATGTGAGGTCGTGTAAGCTCTGTAGGTTTTCACAAGCAGTCACTCTGTGGATTAGAGCATTGTTGACTTGTACAATTATATTATTTGTGTCTTTGCATGTTTTTAACTTGGGTAGATTTGATCTTAAAATGGGGTTTAGACCTTGGTATCGTTGTATGTTGTTTTCAAGTTTGTTGTATACTTCTTCTTCTTCCGGGTTGTGCATATCATTTTCATAATTTTCTGTTGTTTGGTCGTAATTTCGATTTTGTTGCTCCTTAACTGGCGGTGCTCGCATCCCAAGTTCCACCTCTACTTCGGTGCGAATTTGTTGCACAATATCATGCGATAGTCTGTGTTTTGTGAACAGCTCTCGTCTTTGACTGAGTATGTTCATCAAGGTTTTACCAGCTAGTTGTGGGAATTTCTGTAGCATATCTTGGTGTAGTCTGTGTCCGTAGGGAGTTTTGTCTGTTTCCATTTTTGTGAGTAGTAGGTATGTACGATAAAGGTATATGTTCATTTCTTCTGTCCATTTAAATCGCACATTGCCTCTTCTTCGGTTTCCAGCTATGGGCTCATCTGCCTGATGAGCAACATTGTCTGGAACTGTTATGGCATTGGGGGTGTCAGGTCCATTTTCATGCGGGTCGGTGGAGTTCCTTCTTAGGGGGATGCCACCTGGTTCATCTTCTCCTAAGACAGGCGGGGGGTCTTCTAGGCGGTTCCGAACAGAGTTAGCCTGATCCTCTGCCACGCCTGAGTATCGCTTTCGCCTCGTCCTTATAGCGACTACATATCACGCCCTTTGGGGTGCTAGCCCACTAGACGGTTTGCTGGTTTTTGTCCACCCCGGGTAGGTATTTTATTTCCCCGTTACCCTTCAGCCTTTTTCAAGGGCTGACGAGCGTACCTCATCGCGAGAGGCGGCCCCCGATAGCAGGTCCAGCAACTGCCACGAGTTATTATTATTATTATTATTATTATTATTATTATTATTATTATTATTATTATTATTATTATTATTATTATTATTATTATTATTATTATTATTATTATTATTATTATTATTATTATTATTATTATTATTATTATTATTATTATTATTATTATTATTATTATTATTATTATTATTATTATTATTATTATTATTATTATTATTATTATTATTATTATTATTATTATTATTATTATTATTATTATTATTATTATTATTATTATTATTATTATTATTATTATTATTATTATTATTATTATTATTATTATTATTATTATTATTATTATTATTATTATTATTATTATTATTATTATTATTATTATTATTATTATTATTATTTTTATTATTATTATAATTATTATTATTATTATTATTATTAATATTATTATTATTATTATTATTATTATTATTATTATTATTATTATTTTTTTTTTTTTTGTTGCTCGTTTTTACGGAAAGTATAAGAGTATGTCGGCTTTTGGTAAGTAGAGCAAGACATACCCTTTTTGTTATTGTTACTTGTTAATGTTCAAAACTCTCCTTACTGTGTTACAGGTGGATAAGATCACAGCTTTCTGCATTTCTAGGTAGAACTTTTCCGGGACAGTCAAGATTTTGAGTGCATTGAACAGTTTCTTTGGGATTTCTCCGGTTGCTCCAATAATAACTGGGACAATTTGCACTCTGTCCACCCTCCAGATTTTCTTTAGTTCTTCGCTTAAAAGTAAGTACTTTTCAATTTTTTCTTTGTGCTTTTTATGTATATTTGTTGGTGTTGGTATCGCGATGTCAATGATTAGAATCTCGTTATTTTCCTTATCTAAAACAAATATGTCTGGTTTGTTGTGTTGGACTGGGTGGTCTGTTTGTAGGCTTCTGTCCCAGTACATTGTTGTTTTTTCGTTCTCAGTGATAGGTGGCGGGTTGTATTTATAGTATGGTTCCCGGTTCTGTAATAAACCATATTTTATTCCTAATTCTCTGTGTATAATTTTTGCCACATCATTATGTCTGTTTGTGTAGTCTTTTGGAGCAGCACATCTTTGTAATTTATTATTATTATTATTATTATTATTATTATTATTATTATTATTATTATTATTATTATTATTATTATTATTATTATTATTATTATTATTATTATTATTATTATTATTATTATTATTATTTTTTTTTTTTTTTGTTTTTTCTCCTTTTCAGGGCTTTTGCTAAAGTGGGATTCTCTTGAATCAGTCACTTTAACCGGTTTTATTGAGGTTTCTCAATTTACGTTTGTGAAGGTAAGTTAAGGGTTTTTCTTACAATACGACAGGTTTCCAGTATCACTGATTTCTGCATTGTCGTGAATATTTTTTTATCTGTGATATTTATTTGTTTTAGGTATGATTCCAAGTTCCTCGAGACCAGGCCTGTAACTGAGATGACAATAGGAACTATGGTAAGACTTTTAAGTTGATGGATGTTTCTGTATTCTTCTGATAAGTCAAAATATTTATTAATTTTTTCTCTTTCAGCTTTTTCTAGGTTGTGATCGTTCGGATGCGTGATGTCAATGAAAAAACCCCGCCTTTCCTTTTTTTCTACTAAGACAATGTCAGGTCTATTACAGGGGATTGGTTTATCCGTTTGAATTGGCGTGTCCCAGTATAAAAGGTATGTATCATTTTCATGTACTGGAAATGGAACATATTTAAAGTGTTGTTCAGTTTTATTTAGGAAATTGCAGTAAATAGCAAGGTGTTGATGAATTATATTAGCTGTTAAATTGTGCCGTTTTAAATATTCTGTAGGTGCTAACACCGTACATCCTGCTATAATATGTTCTATCGTCTCGGAGTGACGTCTACACATTCTACAGAGATCATTGTCAAGTTGTACTCCATGAATCGTTCTTATGTGGTTTCTTGTTGCTATGACATTGTCCTGAATGGCCACCATAAATCCCTCTGTCTCTCCGTATAGGTAACCTTTTTTTAACCATTCCGTCGATGCTTCAGCCTTTGATTGATTAAGGTGATTAGGAAATTTTCCGTGAAGAGGTTTTGATAGCCATTTATTTTTTAGAGTAGCGAGGTCAGGTAAGTCATGAGTTTCTTCTCTGAATTTTACCGGTGAGTAAGTTCCAATTTCAGTTATGACTTTATAAAGTAAAGATGTAGCGGACTTCCTGCGAAAATATGTTCGTAATTTATTTATTTGCCTGTGGTGAAGTAGTGCGATGTCTATGAGTCCTCTTCCTCCCAATTTTCGTGGGATGTAGAGCCTTTCGGTGCACGCTTTAGGATGATGGATTAGATACTTCGACATTTGTACACGAATTACGCGGTTGAGAGCTTCTAACTCGGTGTTTGACCAACCAATTATTCCAAAGGAATAAGCAGTTGCTGGTATCGCATAAGTGTTGATTGCTTTGATTTTGTTTTTAGCTGTGAGTTCCGTCCGGAGTATTTGTTTGGTTCTTTTCTCGAGTGTTAGGCTAAGTATATTCTTTGCTTCTTTTTTGTTGATAACTAGTTTCTGTTTGTATCCTAGATACTTATAGTTTTCATTGTTTAGGTATTTAAAGTTCTCGATTTCAATGTTATCATATTCTTTTGGTTTTCCGCGATGAGCTACTAACTTTGCACATTTATCAAGACCAAATTTCATTTTTTCATTTTGATATCATTACTGAATACCTCTGTCAGCTCTATCAGTCTATCCAGATCCTTTTTATTATTATTATTATTATTATTATTATTTTTTTTTTTTTTTTTTTTTTTTTTTGTGGTGGCCTTACTTGTGGTCCCGCGGCTCCGACTCACACGGGTGCAAGTAGGCCAGATGGTCCGTTACCGTTTCTACTCCCCACCAACCGCGGGGTTAGTAGAAACGGTGTTCCGCATCGTGTGCCCTGAGTAGACGCAATGATCCGAGGATGACTGCTTTCTGCATGTTGCCTGCAAGTTGCTCTGCCCTGTCACGGCAGGCCGGCAAGGTCTTGAGAGCTGAGAGCAGTGTCTGCCGTGCGCCTCCGAGAGCTCCAATTACCAAAACCACTAGCTTGACTGTATAGCCCCGGTACACTCGGCGAAGGTCAAAGAGAAGATCCTGATATTTCGTCCGTTTCTCTTCTTCCTTGGCAATGATGTTCGTCTCGGCAGGAGCCGAGAACTCAATGACATACATAATTTTGTCATTTTTGTCAAGGAGTACTATATCCGGCTTGTTAGCGTTTACAAGCCGGAGTGTGGGGAATGCGAAATTCCAGTATATTCTGGTTCTGTCATTCTCCACGACGGACGGAATATCAGAGGGGACATATGGCAGCACTGGAGCATCATCAACACCGTACGAGTGCCTTAGATGGTAATACAGCACCCGTAACGCTGCGTTGTGTCGATGGATATACGCCGAGACCGCATAGCGCCCGCAAGCGGACAGCAAATGATATAAGGTCTCCGGCGCCCTATGGCAGGCCCTACAACTTGTATCAGGAACCTGTATACCCATCACGCGACTTCGGTGTTCCAAGGTGTTGATGACTCCGTCTTGGCAAGCAATGATAAACCCCTCAGTTTCCGACTTTAATGCACCTGACCTTAAGAATGCAAAGCTTAGCTTTTTGGATAAGCCAGTGTTTTCAATGGTTTTATAGAAAACACTGTGCAATGGCTTATCCATATGTAGACGTAATAAATAGTCTACCTCTGCATTCTTTAAGGTGGTTTTAAGTCTTTGGCAGGTCAACTGTGTAATGGAGTTTTCCTGCCGCCGACTTATGTCGAAAACTATTTGGAGCTCATCTGCTGCTCTTTGTGCTGCTTTAAAAAGAAATGCCCCCACCCCAAATGTTTCATGGTTACGCACCATGCATAGCAGGGGATCCTCGTCTCTGATTACTTCGCACGCGGTACTTAGGACTATTCGTCTGTGTAAACACTCCAAACTTAAGAGTCCACGGCCTCCCTGATAACGTGGGAAGTAAAGCCGTTGGACAGACGCCTTAGGATGATGGCTTCGGTATCGAGTCATCATCTTTCGGGTTTTCACGTCAATTTCACGCAACTCGTTCACGTTCCACTTAATGACTCCAAAGGAGTAAGTGATTATAGGGACGGCAAGCATATTTGTAGCAGCGACTTTGTTCTTTCCAGACAACTCTGAATTCCAGATTTGTCTTAGTCGTTGCTGATACTTGTCGCGAAGAGACCCTTTTATTGCTACACTATCATGGATGTGTCCCTGGGGAACACCCAGATAGGTATAGGTCTCTCCGGCATCCAGATGTCGTAGGATGCTCCCATCTACAAGTTGCGCGTCCTCGGCGTGATCCGCATGGCGTCCTTTCTTAAGTTGAACCGTCGCACACTTATCCAACCCAAACTCCATCCCGATCGCATGAGTATACTCCT
Organism: Aspidapion aeneum; assembly: GCA_963576565.1. Lineage (NCBI taxonomy): Eukaryota > Metazoa > Arthropoda > Insecta > Coleoptera > Brentidae > Aspidapion > Aspidapion aeneum. The sequence goes on along the minus strand of OY755041.1, from coordinate 53,808,594 downwards.
GTACTACCCGAAGAGCTTGGTCGAGGTCTCTCTTCGTCGACGCGTAGAACTTAAGGTCATCCATATAAAAGAGGTGAGTAACCTTATGGGTTCTACGGCCAGGAGCACCGCACATGTATCCCTTTGTGTTCCGCAAAGCAACGGATAACGGAAGTAGCGAGACGCAAAAGAGGAGTGGGCTGAGGGAATCACCCTGAAACACTCCCCGTCGGAATGACACCAATTCAGTCGACACCTTTGCGTTACCCGTACATATGGTAAATCGGGTCTTCCAAAATGGCATCATTCCTGAAATGCATCTCGCTATGGGATCTGGCACCGCAAGGCCTCTCAAAAGGTGAATAATAAGTTCATGAGAAGTTGTGTCAAAGGCCTTACGGTAATCAATCCAGGTCATCAAAAGGTTTCGCTTGTACTGGAAGGAGTCCTGTGTGACACATCGGTCTATTAGAAGGTTCTCCTTGCAGCCGGCTACGCCTTTCTTTGACCCTCGCTGCTCGTATACTCCACTAAACACGGGACCCATGGCTTGGAGTATCCGCTGGTACAAGAGTCGCGTAAAAATCTTGTAACAGGCGTTTAAACATGTTATCGGGCGATAGTTCTTTGGGTCGGACAAGTCTCCGTTCTTGGGGAGAAGGACGGTTCGCCCCTCAATAAACCATTATTATTATTATTATTATTATTATTATTATTATTATTATTATTATTATTATTATTATTATTATTATTATTATTATTATTATTATTTTCAGGTTCCACAGGTCTTCCTGGTTAGAGCTTCTCTCCGGTACTTGCGTACAAGGATTCGAAGTGGGGTCTACGGTATAGGTAAGTATTTTCAAGGTAAGTTCAGAACTTTACGTACGATTCCAGTAGTTTCTATCAGAGTGATTTTTTGCATTTGACTAACTAGATTTTCTTTTATTTCCAGGGTTTTGAGGCCATCGAGTGTTGCTGACGGTACTTCCCCAGTAGCTCCGAAGATTATTGGCACAATGGTGACTCGATCTTGGTTCCACATGTCTTTGATCTCATTTGCTAATGGCAAGTATTTGTTTATTTTTTCTTGGTATTTTCGTTGAGTGTTTGTGGGCAGCGGGATTGCCATGTCTATGATGTACGCTTGTTTTGTTTGTTTGTTCACAAGCACCATATCTGGTTTGTTATGTGGTATATGTACGTCCGTGATTATTTCTCTGTTCCAATATAGCTTGTAGTTCTCATTTTCATTCACAGAGTCGGATTTTAGCTTATAGTACGGGGTGTGAGGTGCGTCAGGTTTTATTTTTTTTAGAAATTCCTGGTATATGACTTTTCCTACGTTGTCGTGCCTTTTTGTGTATTCGTTGGGGGCTAGTACTGTGCAACCGCTCACTATGTGATCTATCGATTCTGTTTGTTCTCCACACATTCTACATTTATCTGTTTCTATGCGTTGTTTCATTATGTGTTTTTGGTAATTGCGTGTGGGAATTACTTGATCTTGGATAGCCATGACAAACCCTTCTGTTTCTGGGAACAGCTGTCCCTTCTTAAGCCAGTCCAGTGATGCTTTTTCATTGATGTGGGCCTGCTTGAGTAATGCAGGATATCGTCCATGTAATTCTTTGCTAAGCCATTTTTCCATGTGATTTATGGATTCTTCTTCAGGTAATTGTCTGCTTTGTAGGTTCAGGGGCGTGATTTTATTGTCTTTGTTTACTATTGCTTTGTACAGTCCGGTCTCTTCCGCATTTTTGTGAAAGTAGGTTCTTAGGTTTTTTATTTGTTTCTTATGTAGTTCTTCAATGTTTAACACTCCCCATCCTCCTTGCTCTCTGGGAAGGTGAAATCTTTCCATAGAGCTTCTTGGGTGGTGGAACCTGTGTTTAGTGGCTACAGTTCGTATTGTGCGGTTAAGTTCGGTTAGCTCTGTTTGTGTCCACGATATGATGCCGAGGCTATATGTTAGGATTGGGATTGCATAGGTGTTGATTGCCTTCACCATATTCCTTCCACGCAGCTTCGTCCTCATTATCATTTTGAGCCTTTGTTTGAGATTGCATCTAAGGTGTTCTTTGGTTTGTTTCTGATCTATCCCACGTGCTTGCTGGTATCCCAAATATTTGTACAGCTCGTCCTCTTCCATTCCTTCTATCACTCCAGCATCCTCTCCCATTTCTACTCCTTGATGTTTCCTCCATTTTCCTTTTCCATGACATTGATGCGACATTTGTCTAGGCCAAATGTCATGTTAATGTCTTCACTGAACTTTTTTATTATTTGGATGTTTTTTTCCAGGTCTTCGTTGGATGACGCATATGTTTTGAGATCGTCCATGTATAGGAGGTGGGTAAGTATTTTGTTGTTTTCTAACTTTACACCTTTATTTTGTTCTTTTAGTGTGGAGGAGAGCGGGTTGAGAGCCAGGCAGAACCATAGCGGGCTTAGAGCGTCTCCCTGGAAAATTCCGCACTGTATAGGTATATCTCCGATTACTTGTTGCTTATTTTTAGCTGTGATTGTTAATGTGGTTTTCCATGTGTTCATTGCCTTTTCTAGGAGTTTTATTATTTGCGGGTCAATCTTATATAGTTCCAGTACCTCCAGCAGCCAAGTGTGTGGTACGCTGTCAAAGGCTTTCTGGTAATCTATATATGCAGTGTAAAGATCTTTTTTCTCTTTCTTTGCGTTTCCTGTTATTATGGCATCGATTACCAGTTGGTCTTTGCATCCTTTTGCTGACTTTGTGCATCCCTTTTGCTCTGTTGCCAAGAGTTCGTTCTCGGTTAGGTGCTTATATATTTTTTCAGCTATAACTCCTGTCAGTAACTTATAGAGTGTTGGGAGACATGTAATAGGGCGATATTTACCAGGGTTCTTGCTCGTAGGTGACGTTTTTGGGAGAAGATAAGTAATTGTGTCATAAATGTTGGTAGTTCAGTCCGGTTTTCCAGTATGTCTGTGAAGATGTCGGCGATTTTTTTGTGTGTGCTTTTGAATTTTTTGATCCAGAAGTTTTGTATTTTATCAATGCCTGGAGCTTTCCAGTTTTTGCTCTTTTTGATCACCTTCTCGAGTTCTTCCAGTACTACTGTGTGGTTAATCATTCTCCTCTTGTTTGTCATCCTTTCTTTTTCTTTCGTTATCCATTTTGCTTTCTTTTTGTGTTGTTTTGGGACGGCCCATATGTTCTTCCAATAGCTTTTTGTGTCTTCTTTCCCTGGTTGTTCGTCTTCTTTGTTATTTGTTGTGGATTTAAGTTGTCTGTAGAACCTTCCCTCGTTGTCCTCGAATTGGTTGTTGTCCTGTCTTCGCTGGCGACTTTCTTTGAATCTTCGGAGTCTTTTAGCTCTGGCCGCTAATTGTTGCTTGAGTAGATCGAGTATTTCTTGGTTGGTGTTGTTACTTTCATTTTTGTATTTGTTTATCAGTTTTTTTGTTTTTCGTTTAAGTTTTTCGCTTGCTGTGTTTCTGCTAGCTTGTTCTATTTGTCCTATATGTTTTCTAAGTTCCTCGATTCGTTTAATGAGTCGTCTTTCCCAAGGTGGTTGAGATTCTGTTGAGGTCGAGGTTTCTTCTTTGGGTTTATTTTTTATTTGTTGGTTTATTTCAATCGTGGTCATTGCGCCAACGTAAATAATTGTGTGGAGGTCAAGGATATTGTGTGCATCGTTGATTTTTTCTGCTATTGTGTTATTTATGAGGGTTATTGTTTGCTTTGTGTTTTTATTTGTCTTTAGCTTAGGTATTCTTGGCCTCATTTCTGGTAGGGTTCCGTTGTATTTCATGTATATCTCATCGAACTTTTCTATTACTTGTGCTTGGCCTTCGTCTATCACATTTACATCCGCGTCTGCTACCGGGGGTTGATTTTCGTTCTGGTCTCGTACTCCTAGTTCAATTTCTGCTTCTCTTTTTATGCGTTGGGCGGTTTCGGGTGTTATTGTTTTTGAGGTTAGTAGTACTCGTCTTTGATCTAGTATATTTTGCACTGTTTTACGCGCAAGTTCAGGGAACTTCTGAGTCATTTGTGCATGCAGTTCTCTGCTGTAACCTGTCTTTTTGGTTTCGAGTTCACTTAGAACAAGGTAGCGTCCGTATAGGAATTCATTCATGGCTGTTGTCCATTTTGTTCGCTGCCTTGGTCTACCCTGTAATGTAGTGGGCTGAGGCGCAGCCTCAGCAACATCTGCATTGTGGATTTCATGTTGCTCTTCATTGAGGGGTTCTTGCGCGTTGGGTATTCGTTGTCCTTGTCCGTTGCCTTGGTCGTTTGCGGTGGGTCTAAGGCGGTTCCGACCCGGGTCCAGCTGCCCCGGCCCGCCTGAGTATCTCTTATTTCTTGTGTTCACAGCAAGAGAGTTTCACGCTAGATGGGTTGCTAGCCCATGTAACGGTGCTGGTTTTTGTCCACTCCGGGTATTTTATTTTCCCGGTACTCTCCAGTTTTTAGGCTGGCGAGCGTACCCCATCGCCAGGGGCAGCCTCCGATAGCAGACCAGCAACAGCCACGGATTATTATTATTATTATTATTATTAGAAGGTTTGTTTACTCTATCTAAAATTATTATTATTATTATTATTATTATTATTATTATTATTATTATTATTATTATTATTATTATTATTATTATTATTATTATTATTATTATTATTATTATTTTCAGGTTCCACAGGTCTTCCTGGTTAGAGCTTCTCTCCGGTACTTGCGTACAAGGATTCGAAGTGGGGTCTACGGTATAGGTAAGTATTTTCAAGGTAAGTTCAGAACTTTACGTACGATTCCAGTAGTTTCTATCAGAGTGATTTTTTGCATTTGACTAACTAGATTTTCTTTTATTTCCAGGGTTTTGAGGCCATCGAGTGTTGCTGACGGTACTTCCCCAGTAGCTCCGAAGATTATTGGCACAATGGTGACTCGATCTTGGTTCCACATGTCTTTGATCTCATTTGCTAATGGCAAGTATTTGTTTATTTTTTCTTGGTATTTTCGTTGAGTGTTTGTGGGCAGCGGGATTGCCATGTCTATGATGTACGCTTGTTTTGTTTGTTTGTTCACAAGCACCATATCTGGTTTGTTATGTGGTATATGTACGTCCGTGATTATTTCTCTGTTCCAATATAGCTTGTAGTTCTCATTTTCATTCACAGAGTCGGGTTTTAGCTTATAGTACGGGGTGTGAGGTGCGTCAGGTTTTATTTTTTTTAGAAATTCCTGGTATATGACTTTTCCTACGTTGTCGTGCCTTTTTGTGTATTCGTTGGGGGCTAGTACTGTGCAACCGCTCACTATGTGATCTATCGATTCTGTTTGTTCTCCACACATTCTACATTTATCTGTTTCTATGCGTTGTTTCATTATGTGTTTTTGGTAATTGCGTGTGGGAATTACTTGATCTTGGATAGCCATGACAAACCCTTCTGTTTCTGGGAACAGCTGTCCCTTCTTAAGCCAGTCCAGTGATGCTTTTTCATTGATGTGGGCCTGCTTGAGTAATGCAGGATATCGTCCATGTAATTCTTTGCTAAGCCATTTTTCCATGTGATTTATGGATTCTTCTTCAGGTAATTGTCTGCTTTGTAGGTTCAGGGGCGTTATTTTATTGTCTTTGTTTACTATTGCTTTGTACAGTCCGGTCTCTTCCGCTTTTTTGTGAAAGTAGGTTCTTAGGTTTTTTATTTGTTTCTTATGTAGTTCTTCAATGTTTAACACTCCCCATCCTCCTTGCTCTCTGGGAAGGTGAAATCTTTCCATAGAGCTTCTTGGGTGGTGGAACCTGTGTTTAGTGGCTACAGTTCGTATTGTGCGGTTAAGTTCGGTTAGCTCTGTTTGTGTCCACGATATGATGCCGAGGCTATATGTTAGGATTGGGATTGCATAGGTGTTGATTGCCTTCACCATATTCCTTCCACGTAGCTTCGTCCTCATTATCATTTTGAGCCTTTGTTTGAGATTGCATCTAAGGTGTTCTTTGGTTTGTTTCTGATCTATCCCACGTGCTTGCTGGTATCCCAAATATTTGTACAGCTCGTCCTCTTCCATTCCTTCTATCACTCCAGCATCCTCCTTATTATTATTATTATTATTATTATTATTATTATTATTATTATTATTATTATTATTATTATTATTATTATTATTATTATTATTATTATTATTATTATCAGATTTTGACCTTTCATGGCCATTCGCACTCCCTCTTAGATGAGTAAGGGGAACATTCACTTATCCCAGACACTATGTGTCAGAGGGATTAAGCTCTGTGGGTGCCCTTGTGGGTCCTTTCTGGTTTTCTCCTTTTTGATTTTGTCCGATAAACTTTCGGACTGTCCTTGCCGTACCGAGCAGTACTGCTTTTTGTAGTTGGATATAGAGATTTTTCGATAGATCTAAGGCTTTTAAGTTTTCTAGTAATTTTTTTGGAATTACGCCAGTAGCAGACATTACTATCGGGATTGTCTCTACGTCATTCATGTTCCATTGCCTTTTTATCCGCATTTCCAGCTCTCTATACTTGGCTATTTTCTCTGCTTGTTTTTCTCGCAGATTATGCGAAGTTGGAATTGCGATATCAATCAAGGTAGTTTTTCTTGTAGTCTTATCAACAACAATAATATCGGGTCTGTTATGAGGAGTGGTTTGGTCAGTTAGCACACTGCGATCCCAATAGAGTCTGTATTTTTCATTTTCCAATACGGGTTCAGGTTTGTATAAGTAGTATGGCTGCTTATCAGAGTTTATCAGTTCAAAATTTTTTCCCAGTTCTTGATGGATAATTTTTGCAACTGAGTCATGGCGCTCTTTATAATCTGTTGATGCATAAACTTGACAACCATTGGTGATATGCTGAATTGTTTCCTGAGCTTGACAACCATATCTACATTTTCCATCCGTCGTAGAGGCATCCTTTATGATGTATTTAAGGTAGTTTCTTGTTGGAATAACCTGGTCTTGAATTGCCAATAGAAAGCCTTCCGTTTCTGGAAATAACTGTCCTGAAATCAGCCAGTAGTTCGACGCTTTTTTGTCGACATTTTCCTGATTCAGTTCGTTAAAGTGCCTTCCGTGTAGTGCTTTTTCTTTCCAGGTTTGTAACTTCTCCTCTCTTGATTGATGGTGTTTCAAAACTATTTCTTCTTTAAGGGACAGCGGAGAAAGGTTATCAATCTGACATATAGCTTGATGAAGTCCTGAATGAGCGGCTTTTAAGTGAAAGTACTTTCTGAGATTGGCAACCTGCTTATCCATAACCTCTCCCAAGTCTGCCAGTCCTCTTCCCCCTTCTGAGCGATGCAGTGACATTCTCTCAACCGCACTTTTAGGATGGTGTGCTTGGAACTTGGTGAGAATTACTCGGGTTTTTCTTTGGAGGGCTTCTAGTTCGGTCTTTGTCCATTTTATTATTCCGAAGGAATACGACAGGGTTGCGCAAGCGTATGTGTTAAGTGCTTTAAACAAGTTTTTACTACTAAGCTTGGTTTTAAGTACTCTCCGTACCCTCTCTATATAGGATTGTTCGAGTTCCTTCTTTATAGTTTTGTGTTCAATTCTTTGTAACTGTTTCATCCCTAAGTACTTATAGGTATTTCCCTCCAGCATGGCCTCAATTAATTGCCCATTTTGTGTTTGGAAGTCGCCTGGTTGAATATTGCCTTTAATAATGTTGACTGTTTTGCACTTTTCTAGCCCAAACTGCATTTTTATGTCATTAGAAAAGTTTTCGACAATATTGAGTAGCTCTTCCAATTGCCTTCTCGTTGTTGTGGTTATTTTAAGGTCATCCATGTACAGCAAATGATTGACTTTAATGATTTCTCTGTTGTTTTCTTTGAGGCCAAATCCGTAACCTGTTGAGTTAAGCCTGTTTGAAAGAGGATTTAGTGCCAGACAAAACCACAGTGGACTAAGCGAATCTCCCTGGAAAATACCTCGTTTAATAGGGATTGAACTGGTTTTTATTTCAGCTTCATTCAGAACTACCGTCGTACGCCAAGATGTAATCGCATGCTCCAGGAATTTCACGATGTGTGCGTTTACCTTATAGATCTTTAAAATTTTAATTAACCAGTCATGAGGGACAGAGTCAAAGGCTTTTTTATAGTCTATATATGCCATATAGAGGTTCCGATGTTTCGAAAATGCCTGGTTGCAAATAACAGAATCTATTGTAAGCTGCTCCTTGCAGCCCATGGCATGTTTTGTGCATCCTTTTTGCTGCTCTGACAGAATTTGGTTTTGAAGAACATGGTCATATAATTGAGTAGCAATGCATGACGTAATCAGTTTGTATATTGTTGGTAAACATGTAATTGGACGGTACTTTGATGGATCATGGGTGTTTTTCTTGTCTTTAGGCAGCAGGTATGTTATGCCTTGTGTCAGGAATAGTGGCATTTTGGTTGGTTGCCTTACAATTTCATTAACGTACTCTGTCAGTTTCTCGTGTACTATTATTATTATTATTATTATTATTATTATTATTATTATTATTATTATTATTATTATTATTATTATTATTATTATTATTATTATTATTATTATTATTATTATTATTATTATTATTATTATTATTATTATTATTATTATTATTATTATTATTATTATTATTATTATTATTATTATTATTATTATTATTATTATTATTATTATTATTATTATTATTATTATTATTATTATTATTATTATTATTATTATTATTATTATTATTATTATTATTATTATTATTATTATTATTATTATTATTATTATTATTATTATTATTATTATTATTATTATTATTATTATTATTATTATTATTATTATTATTATTATTATTATTATTATTATTATTATTATTATTATTATTATTATTATTATTATTATTATTATTATTATTATTATTATTATTATTATTATTATTATTATTATTATTATTATTATTATTATTATTATTATTATTATTATTATTATTATTATTATTATTATTATTATTATTATTATTATTATTATTATTATTATTATTATTATTATTATTATTATTATTATTATTATTATTATTATTATTATTATTATTATTATTATTATTATTATTATTATTTTTTTTTTTTTTTTTTTTTTTTTTTTTTTTTGTGGTGGCCTTACTTGCGGTCTCGCGGCTCCGACTCACACGGGTGCAAGTAGGCCAGATGGTCCGTTACCGTTTCTACTCCCCACCAACCGCGGGGTTAGTAGAAACGGTGTTCCGCATCGTGTGCCCTGAGTAGACGCAATGATCCGAGGATGACTGCTTTCTGCATGTTGCCTGCAAGTTGCTCTGCCCTGTCACGGCAGGCCGGCAAGGTCTTGAGAGCTGAGAGCAGTGTCTGCCGTGCACCTCCGAGAGCTCCAATTACCAAAACCACTAGCTTGACTGTATAGCCCCGGTACACTCGGCGAAGGTCAAAGAGAAGATCCTGATATTTCGTCCGTTTCTCTTCTTCCTTGGCAATGATGTTCGTCTCGGCAGGAGCCGAGAACTCAATGACATACATAATTTTGTCATTTTTGTCAAGGAGTACTATATCCGGCTTGTTAGCGTTTACAAGCCGGAGTGTGGGGAATGCGAAATTCCAGTATATTCTGGTTCTGTCATTCTCCACGACGGACGGAATATCAGAGGGGACATATGGCAGCACTGGAGCATCATCAACACCGTACGAGTGCCTTAGATGGTAATACAGCACCCGTAACGCTGCGTTGTGTCGATGGATATACGCCGAGACCGCATAGCGCCCGCAAGCGGACAGCAAATGATATAAGGTCTCCGGCGCCCTATGGCAGGCCCTACAACTTGTATCAGGAACCTGTATACCCATCACGCGACTTCGGTGTTCCAAGGTGTTGATGACTCCGTCTTGGCAAGCAATGATAAACCCCTCAGTTTCCGACTTTAATGCACCTGACCTTAAGAATGCAAAGCTTAGCTTTTTGGATAAGCCAGTGTTTTCAATGGTTTTATAGAAAACACTGTGCAATGGCTTATCCATATGTAGACGTAATAAATAGTCTACCTCTGCATTCTTTAAGGTGGTTTTAAGTCTTTGGCAGGTCAACTGTGTAATGGAGTTTTCCTGCCGCCGACTTATGTCGAAAACTATTTGGAGCTCATCTGCTGCTCTTTGTGCTGCTTTTTATATTATTATTATTATTATTATTATTATTATTATTATTATTATTATTATTATTATTATTATTATTATTATTATTATTATTATTATTATTATTATTATTATTATTATTATTATTATTATTATTATTATTATTATTATTATTATTTTTTTTTTTTTTTTTCACAGGTTTGCCCTGGGGCGTCCCAGCGAGTCGGAAAATCAATTTCTTCAAGACCCATTGGTGTCGTGGTTTAGAAATGATCGAGCAATCGACAGAGTCTGCAAGACGACAGCCCTTTGCAAATGTCCAATCATGTTCACAGGTAGGTCTAGTGTTGTAAGGTTTTCTTTTAGAGATTTTGGAATGATTCCGGTAACAGATATGATTATGGGTATGACGTAAACTTTCTTCATAGACCATAATCTTTTTACTTCCTCTTTTAGATGTTCGTACTTCTCAATTTTTTCCCGGTATTTCGCCTGGATGTTATGGTTTCCCGGAACAGAAATATCAATTAGATAAGTGTTTTTTTCTTTTTTGTCCACAAACACAATATCAGGTCTGTTATGTGCAACAGTACGGTCTGTATGTATTGTCTTATCCCACAGTAATCTCCAATTTTCATTTTCTTCAACTTCATTGGGTTGATACTGATAATATGGTGTTTTATCTGTCTTCATATTTGTTTTGATAAGTAGTTTTTGATGAACTATTCCCGCAGCCAAGTTATGCCTTTTTATATAGGCCGTTGGAGCTAAGATTGCGCAGGCACCAAGGATATGATCAATCGTTTCGGTTGCAGCGTTGCATTTTCTGCATCGGTCGTTGGGTATGTCTTCTTTTAGGATAAATTTTGCATAATTTCTGGTTTTAATTACTTGATCCTGAATCGCAATAAGAAAGCCCTCTGACTCTGGGTGAAGGTATCCTTGGTCTGCCCATCTAATTGATTCCTTATGATCTATTAGTTCATTATGTAGGTGGTTGTAGTATCTGCCATGAAGCTCTTTTTGACCCCATTGAGTCAACTTTTGCGCTAACGTTGTCACAGTGGGTTGAAAGTTTTGGTCCGCTAGATTCAATGGAGTTAGGCTTTTATCAGCGTCAGAAATTATACGGTGGAGTTGGCTATTTGTTTTACTGTAGAAAAAATTTCTTATGCTTGATATCTGCTTTGCCCATTGCTCCCTTAGGTCCAAGAATCCTCTTCCTCCCAGATGTCTTGGAATTGTAATTCTTTCCTTACAGGACTTAGGATGATGCATTCTGATTCGTGTTAGGCTCGTTCTGATTTTTCGATTTAGGTTTTCTAGATCAGTATCAGACCATTTTATGATACCAAAAGAATAAGTAAGGACAGGAATGGCATAGGTGTTTATGGCTTTTGTAAGGTTTTTAGAGTTAAGTCGAGTTTTTGTTAGTTTGTTTACTCTATCTAAAAATTCCTTCGTTAGTTTTTGTTTGACTTCGGTATGCTCTATTTTGTGCGTTTGTGCTATTCCAAGATATTTATAGGGTTGTGAGATTGAAGATATGTAAACCTGGTTGCATAGCTCAACGTTTGGCATTTCTTTAAGCTGTCCCTTTATAACCTTGATTGTTGCACACTTGTCCATCCCGAATGTCATGCCTATGTCCTGACTCATTCCGTGAATTAGGTTTAAAAGAGTTTTCAGTTGTTTTTCGTTCGCAGCGTATCCCTTGAAATCATCCATGTATAATAGATGTGCCAGAGTCATTTCCTCACCCGCTCTACCTTTAATTTTAATTCCATATTTTGTGGATTTAATGGCACTGGATAAGGGGTTTAGTGCCAAACAAAACCACAGAGCGCTTAGTGAATCGCCCTGAAATATTCCTCGTTTAAGCGGTATTTTATCAGTTTGTAACTCGTCTTTCAAAGTTTTTATCTTCAAGGTAGTTTTCCAATTCTGCATGGTATGCTCAAGAAAACGAGTGACTATTGGGTGTATTTTATAGAGTCTTAGGACATGTATCAGCCATGAATGGGGAACGGAGTCAAACGCCTTCTTATAATCGATGTATGCCATAAAAGCATTGCGTTGATTTTTGCGAATTTGCTCGGTTAGCACTGAATCTATAATAAGTTGTTCCTTACATCCCAGAACACGCCTTCTAGCTCCTTTTTGTTCTTCATTAATAATTCCTTTTTCTTCTAGGTGTTCGTCGATCTTCCTGCACATCACAGCTGAGAAGATTTTATACAACGTCGGCAGACAAGTGATCGGTCGGTACTGCGATGGATCTTCAGTGGAGTCACTTTTGGGGATCAGGTAGGTTGTACCCTCCGTGAGAAAAACTGGAAATTCCTCTGGATTTTTCAAAGCATCATTGAAAGCCACAATAAGATGTGAGTGGACTGCGGTAAGACGTTTGTACCAGAAGTTTTGGATACCGTCTGGGCCGGGTGCTTTCCAATTAGCTGAGTTCTGAAGGGCATTTGTGAGGTCTTTTTTCGTGATCCTAACCTCCAGCATCTGCTCAAGATTTCCACATCTATCTTCTTCTTGTCTAATCCAGGAGGCTTGTCGATGAATGTGTTCTTGCGACCATATGTTAGACCAGAAAGTTTGAACTTCCTGTGGTATAGGTGGTTTAAAATCTGAGATTTGCTTTAGTTTTAGTGAAGAATAGAAAGCTTTCTCATTTCGCGCAAAGAGGTTGTTGTCCTTTTTCCTTTCATAGCTCTCCTTATACCTTTTTAATCGACCAGCGCTGACTGCGAGTTTTTGTTTAAGCGTATCGAGGTAGGACAGTATGAGTGCATTTTGGTGTTCTTGATCTTTTTCCTGAAGTGAAGTTTTAAGATCTTTTGGGATCTCCCTAAGGACCCGTCTTGATCGATTACCCATCCGAAGCTGCTCCACTCTTCCAATGTCTTTTCGAAAATGTTCTATTTTTTTCTCCAGACGTTGTTGCCATGCCGGCTTAAAGGGGACTGGATGTAAAGAGGCCCTTTTGTTTGGTTGTTTTTGATTTAGGGACAAAATAGTAGCAGCTGCACAGTAGACCAAAGAATGAAGCTGTTCAAGCGTTTTATTGCTTTCTATCACTTCACTGAGAATCTCGTTCATTTTTCGAATAAGGGTTATAGTTTTATTATTAAAGTTGACTCTAGGTAGAGGTGGTCTGAGGCAGGGATTCATTTCATTGAATTTCACTAGATTTGTCTCAAAGGTATCACGCACTATATTATTTGGAGATATGTCATTTGCAGGTATGGGTTCTGGGACAGTGTTTTCATTATCGTTAAGGATCAACTCATTTTGTATTCCTGGTGCATCAGCTACCACCTCCTGTAACCCAAGTTCTCTTCTAACTTCGTCGGCGATTTGCTGAATTTCCAACTGGGTTATCAGATTATTTCTTCTGATGACTCTACACTGATCGGACAGTCTTTGGGCTGTAATAGTTGAGTGTTCAGGGTGAGTTTCCATAAAGATGTTCTTTAGCCTCTGCCTGTATTGTATCATTTCAGTTTCCATTCTCGTTACTAGGAAATATAGCCGCATAACGGATTTGTTTAATTCATTTGTCCAGCGCATGCGTCTAATTGCTCCTTCCACTATGGGAGCGACTTCTTGCCGCTCAATATTATTATTATTATTAATATTATTATTATTATTAATATTATTATTATTATTATTATTATTATTATTATTATTATTATTATTATTATTATTATTATTATTATTATTATTATTATTATTATTATTATTATTATTATTATTATTATTATTATTATTATTATTATTTTTTTTTTTTTTTTTTTTTTTTTTTTGTCACTTTTTGGGGTTACATAGTTGCCGGGATTTCTCCAAGGCAAACTACGGGTCATTCAGAAACGACCGAACAATGCGAGCAGTACCCAGAACTACTACTTTTTGTGCTAGGGTAATGATTTTATCAGACAGGCCTAAGTCATTTGTGTGGTGCTTTAAATGTTCATGCACAATCCCGTTAACCGATACTACAAGTGGAACAATTTTTGCTTGTTTTAGTTGGTAGATTTGGGTTAGTTCAAAAGCCAGGTCTGTGTACTTTCGTTTTTTCTCTTCATAAGCTTTCTGAATGTTTTCGTCGAGCGGATTTGTAATGTCTATTATGATAACTGATTTCTTATCCTTATTAAACAGTACAATATCAGGCCTATTATGTTGCACCTCTCTATCAGTGATCTTCGACGTATCCCAGTACATTTTAAATTTTGTGTTCTCGAGGACTCCTTTTGGGGTGTATTTATAGTACTCTTTTTCCTCAGTGACTAGTTCTGTCGTGAGAGCAATGGCTTGATGGTAAATTTTGCCCATCTCATCATGCCGCTTGAGGTATTGCCTGGGTGCTAACTTTGGGCAGCCCGCTGTTACATGTTGGATGCTTTCCGCTGTTCCCTTACATTTTCTACACAGATCATTATCGAGGTTTTCTTTAAGGATGTGCTTGCGGTACGCTCTTGTTGGGACAACCTGGTCTTGGATCGCCATAAGCGAGCCCTCCGTTTCTGGAAACAGATATCCGGCTTTAAGGTAAGTATTTGATAAATCAATGCTGATATGATTTTGTTTTAGGTTTGCTGGGAATCTTCCATGTAGTTGCTTTCCAGCCCACTCCGTCACGAGCTCAACAAAAGATGGTGCAGTTATTGGAGCTTTGCCGGATAAATTCAGAGCGGATAATTTCTTGTCTGTTCGAACCAAGGATCTGTGTAGTGGTAAGTTGGTGTTTTCGAAATACTTCCGAAGTTTTAATATTTGGTGCCCGCATGTCATTTCAAGGTTATGTAGTCCTCTGCCGCCTTGAGCCCTTGGTATGTAGAGACGGTTCATTTCGGCTTTTGGGTGATGGTATCCGTATTTTGTTAATAGGGTCCGTATCGTCCTGTCCATTGCTCTTAAATCCGTTAGTGACCACTTTATGATGCCAAACGAATACATAATTGTTGGAATAGACCAACTATTCAGCGCCTGAAATAGATTTTTTGATGCCAGCCTAGTTGAGAGGACTTGCCGTACTCGTTCTAGAAGTTTTCCTCGGAATACTTCTTTCATTTCCTTTTGTTTAATACATAGGCTTTGTTGGAATCCTAGGTATTTGTAGGACGAGTTTGGTTCTATAGAGGGTATTATGGTACCATCCATTAGGCTTAAATTATCTTGATCCAAAATTTTTCCCCTGTGTATATTGAAGACCCCACACTTTTCAATGCCCATTTCCATCTTTATGGCATCACTAAATGATTTTACTACTTCAAGTTGGCTTTGCAGTTGGTCTGGGTTTGACGAGTAGAGTTTTAGGTCATCCATATATAGGGAGTGTGTAATTTGGATATATGGGTCTCTTTCTATAATATAACCTGGTCTTCTGTTTAGTAACTGACTTAGGGGGTTGAGAGACAAACAAAACCAGAGAGGGCTTAAAGAGTCGCCCTGAAATATCCCTCGGTTGATGTTGATCTCTTCCGTGGTGTAGCTAGCGCTGTCGGTATTCATGACCAACGCTGTTCTCCATTTGCTCATGAGGTTTTGCAAGCAATTTACCGTTTTGTCACTTACCTTATAAAGTTGGAGGACTTTAATGAGCCATGAATGCGGTACCGAATCAAAAGCTTTCTTGTAATCAATCCAAGCCACTGATAGGTTGCGTCGTTTTTTTGTAGCTTGTTCGGTAATGATAGAATCGATTACAAGTAGCTCCTTACTTCCTTGGGCCATCTTCCGGCATCCGTTTTGTTCATAAGCAATTATGTTGTGTTGGCGAGTAAATCTATCAATGGATGAAGATATTATAGATGTAAATATTTTATATATAGTTGGTAGGCAGGTGATTGGGCGGTACTTTTTTGGATCTGGTTGCACACCGTCTTTTGGCAACATATAGGTGACACCCTGGGTAAGGTAGTTTGGGCATTTTGTTGGATCTTCATAAACTTCCTGCAGTTGTAAAGCTAACTTATGGTGGGCACTAGTGAACATTTTCCACCAGTAGTTTTGGATTTTATCGACACCCGGCGCCTTCCAATTCCCAGCCCTTTTTAGTGCACTAGAAATACTTTCGACTGTAATATTGATGTTATTATTATTATTATTATTATTATTATTATTATTATTATTATTATTATTATTATTATTATTATTATTATTATTATTATTATTATTATTATTATTATTATTATTATTATTATTATTATTATTATTATTATTATTATTATTATTATTATTATTATTATTATTATTATTATTATTATTATTATTATTATTATTATTATTATTATTATTATTATTATTATTATTATTATTATTATTATTATTATTATTATTATTATTATTATTATTATTATTATTATTATTATTATTATTATTATTTTTTTTTTTTTTTTTTTTTTTGGATGGCCTTACTTGCGGTCCCGCGGCTCCGACTCACACGGGTGCAAGTAGGCCAGATGTTCCGTTACCGTTTCTACTCCCCACCAACCGCGGGGTTAGTAGAAACGGTGTTCCGCATCGTGTGCCCTGAGTAGACGCAATGATCCGAGGATGACTGCTTTCTGCATGTTGCCTGCAAGTTGCTCTGCCCTGTCACGGCAGGCTGGCAAGGTCTTGAGAGCTGAGAGCAGTGTCTGCCGTGCGCCTCCGAGAGCTCCAATTACCAAAACCACTAGCTTGACTGTATAGCCCCGGTACACTCGGCGAAGGTCAAAGAGAAGATCCTGATATTTCGTCCGTTTCTCTTCCTCCTTGGCAATGATGTTCGTCTCGGCAGGAGCCGAGAACTCAATGACATACATAATTTTGTCATTTTTGTCAAGGAGTACTATATCCGGCTTGTTAGCGTTTACAAGCCGGAGTGTGGGGAAAGCGAAATTCCAGTATATTCTGGTTCTGTCATTCTCCACTACGGACGGAATATCAGAGGGGACATATGGCAGCACTGGAGCATCATCAACACCGTACGAGTGCCTTAGATGGTAATACAGCACCCGTAACGCTGCGTTGTGTCGATGGATATACGCCGAGACCGCATAGCGCCCGCAAGCGGACAGCAAATGATATAAGGTCTCCGGCGCCCTATGGCAGGCCCTACAACTTGTATCAGGAACCTGTATACCCATCACGCGACTTCGGTGTTCCAAGGTGTTGATGACTCCGTCTTGGCAAGCAATAATAAACCCCTCAGTTTCCGACTTTAATGCACCTGACCTTAAGAATGCAAAGCTTAACTTTTTGGATAAGCCAGTGTTTTCAATGGTTTTATAGAAAACACTGTGCAATGGCTTATCCATATGTAGACGTATTAAATAGTCTACCTCTGCATTCTTTAAGGTGGTTTTAAGTCTTTGGCAGGTCAACTCTGTAATGGAGTTTTCCTGCCGCCGACTTATGTCGAAAACTATTTGGAGCTCATCTGCTGCTCTTTGTGCTGCTTTAAAAAGAAATGCCCCCACCCCAAATGTTTCATGGTTACGCACCATGCATAACAGGGGATCCTCGTCTCTGATTACTTCGCACGCGGTACTTAGGACTATCCGTCTATGTAAACACTCCAAACTTAAGAGTCCACGGCCTCCCTGATAACGTGGGAAGTAAAGCCGTTGGACAGACGCCTTAGGATGATGGCTTCGGTATCGAGTCATCATCTTGCGGGTTTTCACGTCAATTTCACGCAACTCGTTCACGTTCCACTTAATGACTCCAAAGGAGTAAGTGATTATAGGAACGGCAAGCATATTTGTAGCAGCGACTTTGTTCTTTCCAGACAACTCTGAATTCCAGATTTGTCTTAGTCGCTGCTGATACTTGTCGCGAAGAGACCCTTTTATTGCTACACTATCATGGATGTGTCCCTGGGGAACACCCAGATAGGTATAGGTCTCTCCGGCATCCAGATGTCGTAGGATGCTCCCATCTACAAGTTGCGCGTCCTCGGCGTGATCCGCATGGCGTCCTTTCTTAAGTTGAACCGTCGCACACTTATCTAACCCAAACTCCATCCCGACCACATGAGTATACTCCTGTACTACCCGAAGAGCTTGGTCGAGGTCTCTCTTCGTCGACGCGTAGAACTTAAGGTCATCCATATAAAAGAGGTGAGTAACCTTATGGGTTCTACGGCCGGGAGCACCGCACATGTATCCCTTTGTGTTCCGCAAAGCAACGGATAACGGAAGTAGCGAGACGCGATTATTATTATTATTATTATTATTATTATTATTATTATTATTATTATTATTATTATTATTATTATTATTATTATTATTATTATTATTATTATTATTATTATTATTATTATTATTATTATTATTATTATTATTATTATTATTATTATTATTATTATTATTATTATTATTATTAATATTATTATTATTATTATTATTATTATTATTATTATTATTATTATTATTATTATTATTATTATTATTATTATTATTATTATTATTATTATTATTTTCAGGTTCCACAGGTCTTCCTGGTTAGAGCTTCTCTCCGGTACTTGCGTACAAGGATTCGAAGTGGGGTCTACGGTATAGGTAAGTATTTTCAAGGTAAGTTCAGAACTTTACGTACGATTCCAGTAGTTTCTATCAGAGTGATTTTTTGCATTTGACTAACTAGATTTTCTTTTATTTCCAGGGTTTTGAGGCCATCGAGTGTTGCTGACGGTACTTCCCCAGTAGCTCCGAAGATTATTGGCACAATGGTGACTCGATCTTGGTTCCACATGTCTTTGATCTCATTTGCTAATGGCAAGTATTTGTTTATTTTTTCTTGGTATTTTCGTTGAGTGTTTGTGGGCAGCGGGATTGCCATGTCTATGATGTACGCTTGTTTTGTTTGTTTGTTCACAAGCACCATATCTGGTTTGTTATGTGGTATATGTACGTCCGTGATTATTTCTCTGTTCCAATATAGCTTGTAGTTCTCATTTTCATTCACAGAGTCGGGTTTTAGCTTATAGTACGGGGTGTGAGGTGCGTCAGGTTTTATTTTTTTTAGAAATTCCTGGTATATGACTTTTCCTACGTTGTCGTGCCTTTTTGTGTATTCGTTGGGGGCTAGTACTGTGCAACCGCTCACTATGTGATCTATCGATTCTGTTTGTTCTCCACACATTCTACATTTATCTGTTTCTATGCGTTGTTTCATTATGTGTTTTTGGTAATTGCGTGTGGGAATTACTTGATCTTGGATAGCCATGACAAACCCTTCTGTTTCTGGGAACAGCTGTCCCTTCTTAAGCCAGTCCAGTGATGCTTTTTCATTGATGTGGGCCTGCTTGAGTAATGCAGGATATCGTCCATGTAATTCTTTGCTAAGCCATTTTTCCATGTGATTTATGGATTCTTCTTCAGGTAATTGTCTGTTTTGTAGGTTCAGGGGCGTGATTTTATTGTCTTTGTTTACTATTGCTTTGTACAGTCCGGTCTCTTCCGCTTTTTTGTGAAAGTAGGTTCTTAGGTTTTTTATTTGTTTCTTATGTAGTTCTTCAATGTTTAACACTCCCCATCCTCCTTGCTCTCTGGGAAGGTGAAATCTTTCCATAGAGCTTCTTGGGTGGTGAAACCTGTGTTTAGTGGCTACAGTTCGTATTGTGCGGTTAAGTTCGGTTAGCTCTGTTTGTGTCCACGATATGATGCCGAGGCTATATGTTAGGATTGGGATTGCATAGGTGTTGATTGCCTTCACCATATTCCTTCCACGTAGCTTCGTCCTCATTATCATTTTGAGCCTTTGTTTGAGATTGCATCTAAGGTGTTCTTTGGTTTGTTTCTGATCTATCCCACGTGCTTGCTGGTATCCCAAATATTTGTACAGCTCGTCCTCTTCCATTCCTTCTATCACTCCAGCATCCTCTCCCATTTCTACTCCTTGATGTTTCCTCCATTTCCCTTTTTCCATGACATTGATGAGACATTTGTCTAGGCCAAATGTCATGTTAATGTCTTCACTGAACTTTTTTATTATTTGGATGTTTTTTTCCAGGTCTTCGTTGGATGACGCATATGTTTTGATATCGTCCATGTATAGGAGGTGGGTAAGTATTTTGTTGTTTTCTAACTTTACACCTTTATTTTGTTCTTTTAGTGTGGAGGAGAGCGGGTTGAGAGCCAGGCAGAACCATAGCGGGCTTAGAGCGTCTCCCTGGAAAATTCCGCACTGTATAGGTATATCTCCGATTACTTGTTGCTTATTTTTAGCTGTGATTGTTAATGTGGTTTTCCATGTGTTCATTGCCTTTTCTAGGAGTTTTATTATTTGCGGGTCAATCTTATATAGTTCCAGTACCTCCAGCAGCCAAGTGTGTGGTACGCTGTCAAAGGCTTTCTGGTAATCTATATATGCAGTGTAAAGATATTTTTTCTCTTTCTTTGCGTTTCCTGTTATTATGGCATCGATTACCAGTTGGTCTTTGCATCCTTTTGCTGACTTTGTGCATCCCTTTTGCTCTGTTGCCAAGAGTTCGTTCTCGGTTAGGTGCTTATATATTTTTTCAGCTATAACTCCTGTCAGTAACTTATAGAGTGTTGGGAGACATGTAATAGGGCGATATTTACTAGGGTTCTTGCTCGTAGGTGACGTTTTTGGGAGAAGATAAGTAATTCCTTGTGTCATAAATGTTGGTAGTTCAGTCCGGTTTTCCAGTATGTCTGTGAAGATGTCGGCGATTTTTTTGTGTGTGCTTTTGAATTTTTTGATCCAGAAGTTTTGTATTTTATCAATGCCTGGAGCTTTCCAGTTTTTGCTCTTTTTGATCACCTTCTCGAGTTCTTCCAGTACTACTGTGTGGTTAATCATTCTCCTCTTGTTTGTCATCCTTTCTTTTTCTTTCGTTATCCATTTTGCTTTCTTTTTGTGTTGTTTTGGGACGGCCCATATGTTCTTCCAATAGCTTTTTGTGTCTTCTTTCCCTGGTTGTTCGTCTTCTTTGTTATTTGTTGTGGATTTAAGTTGTCTGTAGAACCTTCCCTCGTTATCCTCGAATTGGTTGTTGTCCTGTCTTCGCTGGCGACTTTCTTTGAATCTTCGGAGTCTTTTAGCTCTGGCCGCTAATTGTTGCTTGAGTAGATCGAGTATTTCTTGGTTGGTGTTGTTACTTTCATTTTTGTATTTGTTTATCAGTTTTTTTGTTTTTCGTTTAAGTTTTTCGCTTGCTGTGTTTCTGCTAGCTTGTTCTATTTGTCCTATATGTTTTCTAAGTTCCTCGATTCGTTTAATGAGTCGTCTTTCCCAAGGTGGTTGAGATTCTGTTGAGGTCGAGGTGTCTTCTTTGGGTTTATTTTTTATTTGTTGGTTTATTTCAATCGTGGTCATTGCGCCAACGTAAATAATTGTGTGGAGGTCAAGGATATTGTGTGCATCGTTGATTTTTTCTGCTATTGTGTTATTTATGAGGGTTATTGTTTGCTTTGTGTTTTTATTTGTCTTTAGCTTAGGTATTCTTGGCCTCATTTCTGGTAGGGTTCCGTTGTATTTCATGTATATCTCATCGAACTTTTCTATTACTTGTGCTTGGCCTTCGTCTATCACATTTACATCCGCGTCTGCTACTGGGGGTTGATTTTCGTTCTGGTCTCGTACTCCTAGTTCAATTTCTGCTTCTCTTTTTATGCGTTGGGCGGTTTCGGGTGTTATTGTTTTTGAGGTTAGTAGTACTCGTCTTTGATCTAGTGTATTTTGCACTGTTTTACGCGCAAGTTCAGGGAACTGCTGAGTCATTTGTGCATGCAGTTCTCTGCTGTAACCTGTCTTTTTGGTTTCGAGTTCACTTAGAACAAGGTAGCGTCCGTATAGGAATTCATTCATGGCTGTTGTCCATTTTGTTCGCTGCCTTGGTCTACCCTGTAATGTAGTGGGCTGAGGCGCAGCCTCAGCAACATCTGCATTGTGGATTTCATGTTGCTCTTCATTGAGGGGTTCTTGCGCGTTGGGTATTCGTTGTCCTTGTCCGTTGCCTTGGTCGTTTGCGGTGGGTCTAAGGCGGTTCCGACCCGGGTCCAGCTGCCCCAGCCCGCCTGAGTATCTCTTATTTCTTGTGTTCACAGCAAGAGAGTTTCACGCTAGATGGGTTGCTAACCCATGTAACGGTGCTGGTTTTTGTCCACCCCGGGTATTTTATTTCCCCGGTGCCCTCTAGGTTTTAGGCTAGCGAGCGTACCCCATCGCCAGGGGCAGCCTCCGATAGCAGACCAGCAACAGCCACGGATTTTTATTATTATTATTATTATTATTATTATTATTATTATTATTATTATTATTATTATTATTATTATTATTATTATTATTATTATTATTATTATTATTATTATTATTATTATTATTATTATTATTATTATTATTATTATTATTATTATTATTATTATTATTATTATTATTATTATTATTATTATTATTATTATTATTATTATTATTATTATTATTATTATTATTATTATTATTATTATTATTATTATTATTATTATTATTATTATTATTATTATTATTATTATTATTATTATTATTATTATTATTATTATTATTATTATTATTATTATTATTATTATTATTATTATTATTATTATTATTATTATTATTATTATTATTATTATTATTATTATTATTATTATTATTATTATTATTATTATTATTATTATTATTATTATTATTATTATTATTATTATTATTATTATTATTATTATTATTATTATTATTATTATTATTATTATTATTTTCAGGTTCCACAGACGTATCTGGATATGGCTTCTTACCTTTTTCGGCATTAGATGCAAGAAAACAGGTAAGTTTTATTTAATGACTTGTGGTGTTGTCGTTCAGTACTCGTCTGACAATTCCACTAGTTTCAATGAGTACTATTTTTTGCAACTGATGATAAATTTTTTCTTTTAGGTTCAGCGTCTTAAGACTGTCTAAGAGGGTATGCGGGATTTCTCCAGTTGCTCCTATTATGATTGGTACAATGGTGACTCTTTCCTGGTTCCACAGGTCCTTTATTTCATTTGCGAGAGGTAGGTATTTATTAATTTTTTCTGTGTGTTTCTTTTGCAGGTTTGTAGCTAGTGGAACGGAGAAGTCTATCAGGTAAGTATGCTTGGATTTTTTGTCTGTAAACACCATGTCTGGTTTGTTGTGCTGTATGGGTATATCTGTTACTATCTCTCTGTTCCAGTATATCTTATAGTTTTCAGTTTCGATAACGCTTTCTGGATTGTACTTATAATAGGGAGTTGTTTCTGTTAGTTCAGTGTTTAGCTTTAGGAGTTCTTGGTGGATCACTTTCCCAACGTTGTCGTGTCTTTTCGTATATTCTTTTGGAGCCATTGTTTGGCAACCGCTTATTATATGGTCGATGGACTCGGTTTGATTCCCGCACATTCGACATTTATCCGTTGGGATGTGTTCTTTCATTATGTATTTTTTATAGTTTCGTGTTGCAACAACCTGATCTTGGATTGCTATAATGAATGCTTCTGTTTCGGGAAATAGGTATCCTAGTTTCAGCCACATAAAAGAAGCATGTTTGTTGATATGTTGTTGCGCCAGTATTGCTGGGTAGCGTCCGTGTAGCTCTTTTCTTTTCCATCTCTCTTCTATGTTATCTTCTGCAGGTTCCTCGATATTGTTATCTGCTAGGTTCAGTGGAGTTAGTTTGTTGTCTAGTTTTCTTAGAGCCTGGTATGTTTGGCTATTTGAGTTTTCATCAATAAAGTATTTTCTTAGATTTTTTATTTGTTTTTCATTGTGTTTTGCTATGTCTGTGATACCTTGTCCTCCATTTTCTCGTGGTATGTTTACTCTTTCTATTGAGCTGCGAGGGTGATGTTTGCAAAATTTTGTGCCTAGAGTGCGGATGTCTCTGTTGAGCTCTTCAAGTTCTGTGTCTGTCCAATTAAGTACTCCAAAGCTGTATGTGAGGATTGATATCGCGTACGTGTTTATCGCTTTTGATGTGTTTTTGCTGTTGAGTTTCGTTTTCAATATTTTCCGTACTCTTTCTTTAAATTGGTTTCTTAGTGTCGCTTTGCTCTCTTTTTGATCTATTCCTCTAGCTTGTTGGTATCCTAAGTATTTATAAAGTTCGTCTATTTCCATTCCTTCTATTTGTCCCTTTTCTGCACCTATGTCATATCCTTCATGTTTTTTCCATTTACCTCTTTCCATTGCGTTTATTCGACATTTATCTAGTCCGAATTCCATATGGATGTCTTCGCTAAACGTTTTGGTGGTTTTGATAAGCTTTTCAATGTTTTCTTTGTTGTCTGCATACATTTTAAGGTCATCCATATAGAGAAGGTGACTAATGATGGTGTTTCCTATGGTTGTGCCTTTCTTTGTTTTATTCAGCATGTTTGATAGTGGGTTTATTGACATACAAAACCATAGTGCGCTAAGCGCGTCGCCTTGAAAGATACCTCGTTTTATTTCAATGTTATCGATTGTGAATTTGGATTTAGTTGTGTTTATACTTAGTGTTGTTTTCCATTTTTCCATTGATACTTTGAGGGTGTTTAAGATATACGGGTCAATTTTGTAGATTTCTAAGACTTCAAGTAGCCAGGTGTGTGGGACGCTGTCAAAAGCTTTTTTGTAATCTATGTATGCGGTATATAGCGACTTTTTGTCTTTCTTTTTGTGTTGTGTTATGATGGTGTCTATGATCAGTTGTTCTTTACACCCTTTGGTTTTTCGTCTGCATCCTTTTTGTTCTATAGCTATCATGTTATTTTCGATCAGGTGACCATATATCTTTTCTGTAAGGATAGATGTGAATATTTTATAAATAGTTGGTAGACAGGTTATTGGTCTGTATTTATCTGGGCTTTTGCTTGTGGGTGTTGTTTTGGGCAGTAGATACGTAATGCCTTCGGTCATGAATTCTGGAGTCTCCGCTTCTCCTTGTAAAGTTTTAGAAAATAGTGCTGCTATTTTGTTGTGTGTATGTGTGAATTGTTTCCACCAGAAATTGTGTATTCCATCTTTTCCTGGTGATTTCCAACTGTGTGTTTTTTTGATGGCTTTCTTTACATCTTCAGTTGTTACGGTGTGATTGTTCATTTGTTTTTTGTTTTGCATCTTCGTTTTTTCTTCTTTAATCCATTTCGATGTTTGTTTGTGTTGTTTTTCTTGTGACCATATATTGCTCCAGTAAGTTTTAGTTTCTTCTTTATCCGGGTCTTCGTTTTGCTGTTTGTTTTCCTTTTGTTCGTTCAGACCCCTGTAGAATTTTCTTTCATCTTCGTTGAATTGCTTATTGTGTTGTCTGCGTTGGTTGCTTTCCTTTAGTCGTCTTAGTCTTTTTGACTTCGCAGCAAGTTTCTGTTTGAGCAAGTCTAAGATCTCAATGATATTTTTGTTTTCTTCATTTTGATGTTCTTTTATAATGTTTTGGGCTTTGTTTTTTAGTTTCTTACTTGCTGTTGGTTCTTGTGTTTTTATTAGCCTTCCTATTTTTGCGCGTAGCTCATCTATTTGGTTGCTGATTCTCCGTTCCCATGGTGGCATTGTCTGGCTTTCTGAGGTTTCTTTGTTTTGTTGTTTTTTTTGTGTTTTCTGTTGTATAAGACCTGACGCGGTTGCTGCTCCTATATAAACAAGGTTGTGGATCGTTGTGATGTCGTCGTTCTGTTTTGATTTATTTCTAATTATATTGTTGATTTGGTTAATAATGATTTTCGCCTTCGGCGTAATCTTTGTTTTCAATTTTGGGAGCTTCGGTCTTAGGTTTGGTGTCGTTCCGTAGTACTTCATATAGGTTTCCTCAAAACAGTTCTCGATGTGTCGTTCTTCATCAGAGGGTTCTTCTTGGGCTTCTTGGACATGGATTGGGTTTCTCGGCGGTGTTGTAGGATTTATCCCAAGTTCTCTTCTAGCTTCGTTTTTTATTCTGTCCATTGCTTCAGGTGATATCTTGTTCGTTGCTAGGATTGCACGTTTTTGGTCTAGAATGTTTTGGACAGTTTTTTGTCGTAGTTCTGGGAATTGATTCGTAACAAGTGCATGTAGTTCTTTACTGTATTTGGTTGGTTTTGTCTCTAACTCAGTTAAGACAAGGAAGCTACGGTATATAAACTCATTCATTTCATCCGTCCATTTTGTTCTCTGTCGTAGCTTGCCCTGTAGGGTGGTTGGATGTCTTCGACCATCAAAAGCATCTCTACGGGGTGATGTTTCTTGATTCCTGTTCATTGCTTCGGTGTTTGCCATTTGCAGGTCAGCAGCACCGATTCCACTGATTCCTGCAACAGGCTGGTCATCGGGGCGGTTCCGAACGGGGTCAGCCTGAGCCCCCGCCACGCCCGAGTAGCGATTTCGTCGAGTCCTTATAGCGACAATTTTTACTCGTTGTTCGGGGTGCTATCCCGGACAGCGGTTGTCCTTTTAGGGGCCTTTTACGCCAGGCAGGACTTTATTTTACATGTTATTGGTCTGTATTTATCTGGGCTTTTGCTTGTGGGTGTTGTTTTGGGCAGTAGATACGTAATGCCTTCGGTCATGAATTCTGGAGTCTCTCTTATTATTATTATTATTATTATTATTATTATTATTATTATTATTATTATTATTATTATTATTATTATTATTATTATTATTATTATTATTATTATTATTTTCAGGTTCCACAGACGTATCTGGATATGGCTTCTTACCTTTTTCGGCATTAGATGCAAGAAAACAGGTAAGTTTTATTTAATGACTTGTGGTGTTGTCGTTCAGTACTCGTCTGACAATTCCACTAGTTTCAATGAGTACTATTTTTTGCAACTGATGATAAATTTTTTCTTTTAGGTTCAGCGTCTTAAGACTGTCTAAGAGGGTATGCGGGATTTCTCCAGTTGCTCCTATTATGATTGGTACAATGGTGACTCTTTCCTGGTTCCACAGGTCCTTTATTTCATTTGCGAGAGGTAGGTATTTATTAATTTTTTCTGTGTGTTTCTTTTGCAGGTTTGTAGCTAGTGGAACGGAGAAGTCTATCAGGTAAGTATGCTTGGATTTTTTGTCTGTAAACACCATGTCTGGTTTGTTGTGCTGTATGGGTATATCTGTTACTATCTCTCTGTTCCAGTATATCTTATAGTTTTCAGTTTCGATAACGCTTTCTGGATTGTACTTATAATAGGGAGTTGTTTCTGTTAGTTCAGTGTTTAGCTTTAGGAGTTCTTGGTGGATCACTTTCCCAACGTTGTCGTGTCTTTTCGTATATTCTTTTGGAGCCATTGTTTGGCAACCGCTTATTATATGGTCGATGGACTCGGTTTGATTCCCGCACATTCGACATTTATCCGTTGGGATGTGTTCTTTCATTATGTATTTTTTATAGTTTCGTGTTGCAACAACCTGATCTTGGATTGCTATAATGAATGCTTCTGTTTCGGGAAATAGGTATCCTAGTTTCAGCCACATAAAAGAAGCATGTTTGTTGATATGTTCTTGCACCAGTATTGCTGGGTAGCGTCCGTGTAGCTCTTTTCTTTTCCATCTCTCTTCTATGTTATCTTCTGCAGGTTCCTCGATATTGTTATCTGCTAGGTTCAGTGGAGTTAGTTTGTTGTCTAGTTTTCTTAGAGCCTGGTATGTTTGGCTATTTGAGTTTTCATCAATAAAGTATTTTCTTAGATTTTTTATTTGTTTTTCATTGTGTTTTGCTATGTCTGTGATACCTTGTCCTCCATTTTCTCGTGGTATGTTTACTCTTTCTATTGAGCTGCGAGGGTGATGTTTGCAAAATTTTGTGCCTAGAGTGCGGATGTCTCTGTTGAGCTCTTCAAGTTCTGTGTCTGTCCAATTAAGTACTCCAAAGCTGTATGTGAGGATTGATATCGCGTACGTGTTTATCGCTTTTGATGTGTTTTTGCTGTTGAGTTTCGTTTTCAATATTTTCCGTACTCTTTCTTTAAATTGGTTTCTTAGTGTCGCTTTGCTCTCTTTTTGATCTATTCCTCTAGCTTGTTGGTATCCTAAGTATTTATAAAGTTCGTCTATTTCCATTCCTTCTATTTGTCCCTTTTCTGCACCTATGTCATATCCTTCATGTTTTTTCCATTTACCTCTTTCCATTGCGTTTATTCGACATTTATCTAGTCCGAATTCCATATGGATGTCTTCGCTAAACGTTTTGGTGGTTTTGATAAGCTTTTCAATGTTTTCTTTGTTATCTGCATACATTTTAAGGTCATCCATATAGAGAAGGTGACTAATGATGGTGTTTCCTATGGTTGTGCCTTTCTTTGTTTTATTCAGCATGTTTGATAGTGGGTTTATTGACATACAAAACCATAGTGCGCTAAGCGCGTCGCCTTGAAAGATACCTCGTTTTATTTCAATGTTATCGATTGTGAATTTGGATTTAGTTGTGTTTATACTTAGTGTTGTTTTCCATTTTTCCATTGATACTTTGAGGGTGTTTAAGATATACGGGTCAATTTTGTAGATTTCTAAGACTTCAAGTAGCCAGGTGTGTGGGACGCTGTCAAAAGCTTTTTTGTAATCTATGTATGCGGTATATAGCGACTTTTTGTCTTTCTTTTTGTGTTGTGTTATGATGGTGTCTATGATCAGTTGTTCTTTACACCCTTTGGTTTTTCGTCTGCATCCTTTTTGTTCTATAGCTAGCATGTTATTTTCGATCAGGTGACCATATATCTTTTCTGTAAGGATAGATGTGAATATTTTATAAATAGTTGGTAGACAGGTTATTGGTCTGTATTTATCTGGGCTTTTGCTTGTGGGTGTTGTTTTGGGCAGTAGATACGTAATGCCTTCGGTCATGAATTCTGGAGTCTCCGCTTCTCCTTGTAAAGTTTTAGAAAATAGTGCTGCTATTCTGTTGTGTGTATGTGTGAATTGTTTCCACCAGAAATTGTGTATTCCATCTTTTCCTGGTGATTTCCAACTGTGTGTTTTTTTGATGGCTTTCTTTACATCTTCAGTTGTTACGGTGTGGTTGTTCATTTGTTTTTTGTTTTGCATCTTCGTTTTTTCTTCTTTAATCCATTTCGATGTTTGTTTGTGTTGTTTTTCTTGTGACCATATATTGCTCCAGTAAGTTTTATTATTATTATTATTATTATTATTATTATTATTATTATTATTATTATTATTATTATTATTATTATTATTATTATTATTATTATTATTATTATTATTATTTTTTTTTTTTTTTTTTTTTTTTTTTTTGTGGTGGCCTTACTTGCGGTCCCGCGGCTCCGACTCACACGGGTGCAAGTAGGCCAGATGGTCCGTTACCGTTTCTACTCCCCACCAACCGCGGGGTTAGTAGAAACGGTGTTCCGCATCGTGTGCCCTGAGTAGACGCAATGATCCGAGGATGACTGCTTTCTGCATGTTGCCTGCAAGTTGCTCTGCCCTGTCACGGCAGGCCGGCAAGGTCTTGAGAGCTGAGAGCAGTGTATGCCGTGCGCCTCCGAGAGCTCCAATTACCAAAACCACTAGCTTGACTGTATAGCCCCGGTACACTCGGCGAAGGTCAAAGAGAAGATCCTGATATTTCGTCCGTTTCTCTTCTTCCTTGGCAATGATGTTCGTCTCGGCAGGAGCCGAGAACTCAATGACATACATAATTTTGTCATTTTTGTCAAGGAGTACTATATCCGGCTTGTTAGCGTTTACAAGCCGGAGTGTGGGGAATGCGAAATTCCAGTATATTCTGGTTCTGTCATTCTCCACGACGGACGGAATATCAGAGGGGACATATGGCAGCACTGGAGCATCATCAACACCGTACGAGTGCCTTAGATGGTAATACAGCACCCGTAACGCTGCGTTGTGTCGATGGATATACGCCGAGACCGCATAGCGCCCGCAAGCGGACAGCAAATGATATAAGGTCTCCGGCGCCCTATGGCAGGCCCTACAACTTGTATCAGGAACCTGTATACCCATCACGCGACTTCGGTGTTCCAAGGTGTTGATGACTCCGTCTTGGCAAGCAATGATAAACCCCTCAGTTTCCGACTTTAATGCACCTGACCTTAAGAATGCAAAGCTTAGCTTTTTGGATAAGCCAGTGTTTTCAATGGTTTTATAGAAAACACTGTGCAATGACTTATCCATATGTAGACGTAATAAATAGTCTACCTCTGCATTCTTTAAGGTGGTTTTAAGTCTTTGGCAGGTCAACTGTGTAATGGAGTTTTCCTGCCGCCGACTTATGTCGAAAACTATTTGGAGCTCATCTGCTGCTCTTTGTGCTGCTTTAAAAAGAAATGCCCCCACCCCAAATGTTTCATGGTTACGCACCATGCATAGCAGGGGATCCTCGTCTCTGATTACTTCGCACGCGGTACTTAGGACTATTCGTCTGTGTAAACACTCCAAACTTAAGAGTCCACGGCCTCCCTGATAACGTGGGAAGTAAAGCCGTTGGACAGACGCCTTAGGATGATGGCTTCGGTATCGAGTCATCATCTTGCGGGTTTTCACGTCAATTTCACGCAACTCGTTCACGTTCCACTTAATGACTCCAAAGGAGTAAGTGATTATAGGGACGGCAAGCATATTTGTAGCAGCGACTTTGTTCTTTCCAGACAACTCTGAATTCCAGATTTGTCTTAGTCGTTGCTGATACTTGTCGCGAAGAGACCCTTTTATTGCTACACTATCATGGATGTGTCCCTGGGGAACACCCAGATAGGTATAGGTCTCTCCGGCATCCAGATGTCGTAGGATGCTCCCATCTACAAGTTGCGCGTCCTCGGCGTGATCCGCATGGCGTCCTTTCTTAAGTTGAACCGTCGCACACTTATCCAACCCAAACTCCATCCCGATCGCATGAGTATACTCCTGTACTACCCGAAGAGCTTGGTCGAGGTCTCTCTTCGTCGACGCGTAGAACTTAAGGTCATCCATATAAAAGAGGTGAGTAACCTTATGGGTTCTACGGCCAGGAGCACCGCACATGTATCCCTTTGTGTTCCGCAAAGCAACGGATAACGGAAGTAGCGAGACGCAAAAGAGGAGTGGGCTAAGGGAATCACCCTGAAACACTCCCCGTCGGAATGACACCAATTCAGTCGACACCTTTGCGTTACCCGTACATATGGTAAATCGGGTCTTCCAAAATGGCATCATTCCTGAAATGCATCTCGCTATGGGATCTGGCACCGCAAGGCCTCTCAAAAGGTGAATAATAAGTTCATGAGAAGTTGTGTCAAAGGCCTTACGGTAATCAATCCAGGTCATCAAAAGGTTTCGCTTGTACTGGAAGGAGTCCTGTGTGACACATCGGTCTATTAGAAGGTTCTCCTTGCAGCCGGCTACGCCTTTCTTTGACCGTCGCTGCTCGTATACTCCACTAAACACGGGACCCATGGCTTGGAGTATCCGCTGGTACAAGAGTCGCGTAAAAATCTTGTAACAGGCGTTTAAACATGTTATCGGGCGATAGTTCTTTGGGTCGGACAAGTCTCCGTTCTTGGGGAGAAGGACGGTTCGCCCCTCAATAAACCAGGGAGGGATTGGCTGCCCCTCATTAACTCAGGAGTTAAAAATTCGGGCAAGGGCCTCATGGGTTGATGGAAATTTTTTCCACCAGTAGGTGTTAATTCCATCAGGCCCAGGGGCAGCAAAGTTCTTAGCACCCGTAAGAGCACTTCGAACTTCCTCCACGGTTATTGGTGGGCACAGTTGCTCAGGTGGTGGAAACCCCCTCACAAAGGTTTCAAACTGTGCCAGGGCTGGTGTGTTTACGTTGAGCGGCCGAGTTACCTCGTAAATACCCCTCCAGAAGTTTTCCACCCTCTCAGCGGTCGGAGGATCGTTAATAATCCTCGGCGGCGCCTGAAATAGGCGACTGGGGTTTTCGAAAAATAATTTATTTTCCGAAATACCCCTCGCCCGCCGAATTAGATTTTGTTTGGCAGTCACTAACATCCGTATCCTTTCGCAGCACTGCTGCTTGATGGTCTGCAACAGTGCTTCGTTCAGTGTGTGGTGGGTGCGTCGCAGGTTGGCCGCTATGCGGCGCACTTTTGGCGTAAAAGGCCTGCCTGCCAATTTGTATTCCACCACACACTGTATACGGGATGCGTGCTGCCTTGCTGAGAGGATTTTTGCTTCCATCTTCTTCACTCGGCGTTGCGCCCTGTCGCCGCAGGGGTCCCTATTGGGCGCCCTGGGCGACACGGAGCAAGCTGCCTCGTAGACGAGGCAATTAATGCGCCAGATGTCAGCTTCTTCTGTTAGAGTATTCAATAGCTCTGCGTCCGCTCTAGCTAGGCCTTGTGGCTTCGGGCGCTTTATCTTGTGTAGCGCCCTGCGGTCTTGAAGTCTCTCTTCTGGTGCAATGGGAAGTACCTCTTCAGCCACATGTACCTGCAATTCCTGTACCCCAAGTACTGCCGGCTGTTGAGGTCTTCTTACATATCCCCTTCGCCGAAGGTAGGATACATAGTCTCGCAGGCTCTGAGCAGTAAATGTATTATGCTCAGGATGCATAACATTCCACTGCTCACGCATACGAGCCATATATCCCCTTCGACCTGGGCTACTGCTCTCATAGCATTCCAGCAAGTCATCTCTCAGATCATTGGTCCACTCAAAGCGTCCTTGGTCATCGCGGTCGTCATCGGGCAATCCATCCGGCTGGGCCCCTCCACCTTGCCTTTGACCCCTCATCCGACGGGGTCGGTCGTGGGGGCCCTCTCGATCCTCCGCGTCCTGAACCGAGTCTTAGGGACTGGCAGGAGGTTACCCTGGCCAGCCCCCGGTCGACATTTAGGAGAAGTAGATTTTCGTCCTCGCGGGTCACCTGTTTTGCAGGTTGCCGATCCGATTTGACCCTTGCAGCTGGGGTAAAGGGGAGTGTTGCTAATACCCAGGCGTTGTTCTTGTGTGCCTCCTTGCCCTATTATTATTATTATTATTATTATTATTATTATTATTATTATTATTATTATTATTATTATTATTATTATTATTATTATTATTATTATTATTATTATTATTATTATTATTATTATTATTATTATTATTATTATTATTATTATTATTATTATTATTATTATTATTATTATTATTATTATTATTATTATTATTATTATTATTATTATTATTATTATTATTATTATTATTATTATTATTATTATTATTATTATTATTATTATTATTATTATTATTATTATTATTATTATTATTATTATTATTATTATTATTATTATTATTATTATTATTATTATTATTATTATTATTATTATTATTATTATTATTATTATTATTATTATTATTATTATTATTATTATTATTATTATTATTATTATTATTATTATTATTATTATTATTATTATTATTATTATTATTATTATTATTATTATTATTATTATTATTATTATTATTATTATTATTATTATTATTATTATTATTATTATTATTATTATTATTATTATTATTTTTTTTTTTTTTTTTTTTTTTTTTTTTTTTTTTTTTTTTTTTTTTTTTTTTTTTTTTTTTCCACGATATTTATCGGATCTTTTGACAGGCATGCATCGGCCTTGACGGCAAGATGCAGACTCTGTGTTTACGTTTCTAGAAACGACCTAACTGTATGCGTAGTATCTATTATCACTGACTTCTGCATTAGATGGTAGGTATTTTCTGGAATATTAAGTTTCTTTAAATTTGTCCTTAGGTTCTTAGGTACCAGTCCCATGGCACTAATAACAAGAGGTATGACTTCAACGCTTTCCAGTTTCCACAGCCCTTTTATTTCTCGACATAATGGTAGATACTTGTTTATTTTTTCTTTTATTTTTGTGTCCATGTTATTGTTGTTGGGTATCGCTATATCAACTAGATATGCTGTTTTGTCTTTTTTGTTCACAACTGTAATGTCTGGTCTGTTGTGTTCTACGGTTCGGTCCGTAAGCAGTGTTTTATCCCAGTATATCTTGACATTGTCATTTTCTACAACTGGTGGGGGTTTTAGTTTATAGTAGGGTGTTTGACTTTCATATGTGATATCATGTTTTTTGAGGAGTTCTTGGTAAACTATGGCTGCAACTTTGTTATGTCTTTCCAGGTACTTATTGTTTGCTAGGCATTGACAGGCAGAGATAATGTGTTCTATTGTTTCAGTGTTATTGCTGCATTTTCTGCATTTATCAGTTTCAATGTTTTCTTTTAATATGTATTTACGGTGGTTTCTCGTACTAACAACATTATCTTGGATGCTAAGCATAAAGCCTTCTGTTTCCGGGAAGATTATACCTTTTCTTAGCCAGTAGAGCGATGCGTTTTTATCAACTGACTCTCTTTGTAGGTCATTTTGAAATCTTCCATGGAGTTCCATACCTAGCAGATCTCTTTTCTTTTGTTCGTTGGTCAGCATATTTGGAAACGGTAAGTATCTTATTTCACTAAGGTTTAGTGGTGTCAGTTTTATGTCGGCATTTATAATAGCTTCAAACAGGTGGTTATTGTTGTTTTCATAGAAGTACTTTCGAAGAGAACCAACTTGTTGTGCACACAGCTGAACCATATCAAATATACCTCTTCCTCCATCTTCGCGAGGGAGCGTTATTCGGTGTTTGGAAGATTGCGGGTGGTGCTTCCTGTGGCCTGTCATTTTGGTTCGTATTTGTCTATTAACATTTTCCAGCTCTGTGTGGGTCCATCTCACAACTCCAAATGAATAAGATAAAGTAGGGATTGCATAGCTGTTAATCGCCTTCGTAAGTCTTGATGAAGTCAGCTCTGTTTTAAGTAGAGAGATCAGTCGGGATTGGAATTTTTTGATAAGCTTTTCTTTGATTATTTTATGTTCAACTCTGTTTGTCTGAAGATAGCCAAGATATTTATATGGGTCCCTTGACATAGCCCCAATAGCTGTTTCTGCGTCAAGCTGCAAATCTTCACTTTCTATAAGTTTTCCTTTATGCACGGTAACCGTTTGGCATTTACTAGCTCCTAGTTTCATACCAATGTCTTTGCTGATTTTGTAAACCAGCTTTATAATTGTCTCTAGTTGCTTCTTTGTGGCAGCATATATCTTTATATCATCCATGTATAAAAGGTGGCTGACTAGCTTTAAATTATTATTGGTTTTGATATTGAAACCGTAGCCCGTGGAGTTTATTGCATTTGATAGGGGATTTAGAGCCAGGCAGAACCATAATGCGCTAAAACTGTCACCCTGGAAGATTCCACGTTTTAGGTCAATATTACCAATTTCGATGTTGCTTTTTACATTTTTTATTTGCAAGCAAGTTGACCAACTCTTCATAGATTCTTTAAAGAAGTCTATTATTTTGCTGTCTATCCCATATATTTGGATTTATTATTATTATTATTATTATTATTATTATTATTATTATTATTATT
Source organism: Aspidapion aeneum (assembly GCA_963576565.1). Classification (NCBI taxonomy): domain Eukaryota; kingdom Metazoa; phylum Arthropoda; class Insecta; order Coleoptera; family Brentidae; genus Aspidapion; species Aspidapion aeneum. The sequence goes on along the minus strand of OY755041.1, from coordinate 53,773,134 downwards.
ATTATTATTATTATTATTATTATTATTATTATTATTATTATTATTATTATTATTTTTGTTGTTGTTGTTGTTGTTGTTGTTGTTGTTGTTGTTGTTGTTGTTGTTGTTGTTGTTGTTGTTATTATTATTATTATTATTATTATTATTATTATTATTATTATTATTATTATTATTATTATTATTATTATTATTATTATTATTATTATTATTATTATTATTATTATTATTATTATTATTATTATTATTATTATTATTATTATTATTATTATTATTATTATTATTATTATTATTATTATTATTATTATTATTATTATTATTATTATTATTATTATTATTATTATTATTATTATTATTATTATTATTATTATTATTATTATTATTATTATTATTATTATTATTATTATTATTATTATTATTATTATTATTATTATTATTATTATTATTATTATTATTATTATTATTATTATTATTATTATTATTATTATTATTATTATTATTATTATTATTATTATTATTATTATTATTATTATTATTATTATTATTATTATTATTATTATTATTATTATTATTATTATTATTATTGTTGTTATTATTATTATTATTATTACAATTTAATTATGTGCAGAGAAATATATATCCTATTATACCACAAAATGAAAAATGATTACATCGTAAAATAAAATAACAGATTCTTAAGCTCAAGAATAAAATAAAAATAAAACCAAAATAAACAATTTTTCAAATTCTTAACAAAATAATATTAAATTAACTAAATTAAAACCGATAAGTTTTTATGTTGAATTTGTATTTAAATATGAGTCCAATTTTTTTTTGAAAATTGTTAAGTTGCGCGCGTTCACTACATCGGCAGGCAAGCTGTTCCATTCCTCAAAGTATCGGTTGCTGACAAAGTGTAGTCTATGACTTGTTCGAAATTGCTCTTTGCGTATTTAATATGGGTGGCCCCGGAGTCTTTGATCCTCATTAAGAGTGACAAGAGGTGATGGCGAGGGGAATTGGTTATGCGTCATTCTGTACATTTAAATTAAGTCGCCTCGCATGCGGCGCACAGATAATGGTTGCAATTTAAGTCTAGAAAGCCTTTCTTCGTATGGTAAATGACGAATATCAGGTGACCATCTCGCTTTTCTTTGGACTTTTTCCAAAATGTTTTGGTCGCCAATTAACCAGGGGTTCCAGACAGCTGCTGCGAATTCTAAAATTGGCCGAATATACGTAGTGTACAGCTTGGCGACGAACTCTGGTTTAGGCTTTAAAAAGGTTTTTTGTGCGATATATAATGCGCTATTGGCTTTTTTAACTGATTCGTTAACGTGCTGGGACTAGGATAAATCATCGGTTACTGTGACACCGAGATCTTTTTTGGCAGTGACGCTTTGAAGCTGTAGTCCGTTGATATTGTAATGACGACAAGGATTGTTGCGACCAATGTGAACAACTACGCATTTTACAATATTTAGGGGTAATAGCCATTCTGTACACCATAAATGAATTCTATTTAGGTCGTTTTGAATGTGATTACTTCCACTTAACGGATTTTCAAATAGCTTTTTATCATCTGCATACGCACTTGCATGACTTTCTAACGACAGAAGTAGGTCTGCAGTGTAGATTAAAAACAATATGGGGCCGAGCACTGACCCCTGGGGGACGGATGACGGCACTGTAGAATTTGACAAGGAATCCGCAACGCGAACACGAAAGGTTCTATTACTTAAAAATGCTTCTATCCACATGAGTAGTTTCCCGCGTACCCCGACTTTTTTTAGTTTTAAGAGTAGTCTCTTGTGCGGAACTTTGTCAAACGCTTTACTAAAGTCCAAATATACAATGTCCAGGGGGTTACCCGCGTCTAAGGTAAGCGTCCATTCATTAAGAGATGTGATTAAGTTCGAAATTACGGATCTACCTGGCAGAAAACCATGTTGTGAAGTCGGAATTATATTGCTTAGAAGCAAAAATGGCAACATTGCATTAACAATCAACCTCTCAAGGACTTTGCATATTATGCATACTAAGCTTATGGGCCTGTAATTACAGCAATCTAATTTGTCGCCTTTTTAAAATATGGGAGTGATATTTGCGGTCAACCATTCATCTGGGAGCGATGCTGTGTCAAGTGACATATAGATCAATGAGTCAAAAAAAAACCTGACAGAAGATGATTGTCAGGATCGTAGGAGGTGGAGAATAGGCGCCGAACAACGTTCTAAAGCGACATAGCAGAAGCACCGTCCGAGGGTGTTCACAGTCGAGCCTGTTTGATTTAACGTCTCGAAGTGCTCGGCAGCTTTTCCTCTTTTTTTTAATGGGTTGTATTAAAGAGCATGCCGAGAGATATTTATCTTTTCGAGAAAATAAATTTTTATATCTAGGCTGCTAATGAACCGATTTTTATGAGTAAGATTTTTTAAAGAAAGAATGATGTTCTATAGGTTGCAGTAAAGAGTTTTATTAACTTTGACCACTTTTGTCTGGGTCAAAACGGAGTAAGCTAATTAATTAGCGATAATTAAACTGATTTTTAACTGTTTTGGTAAAGTATTACTGAAAAACGATTCTAATATATCTTTTTCAGAAGACCTAAATATTGATACGTATTCAATACGGTAATGCATATACACATCCACTTTTAAGTTATTGATGTATTATTTAGCTTTGAAAATCCCTGTATATACAGGGTGTCCTTAACTTAGGGGCCATAGGCCAACAGGTGCTAAAGGAGGTCATGTCTAATAAAAAAGTTTCAATAATGCATGGGTCATAACTCTTTCTTTGTCGAGATACAAAGCGTCAAAGTTGGCGAATTTTTAAACTCTTGTGATAATAACTTTTTAAAAAAACGCAGTAAAAATATGAAATTGAGTAAAGTCGTGTATTAGAACAAAAGCAATAAATTGAAGTAAAAAAAAATTTTGTTAATTATTCGGTCAATTTTTTTTTGAAAAAACTATTTTTTGGTATAAATTTTTATGAATGCCATATTAAACGCAATGTTTTTTTAATATTTTTTGTTAATAAAAACAAGTCTTTAGCTAAACTTAGGAATAAAATATTAAATATATTTTTTTAAAGAATAAGTAAGCAAAAATTAATTGTTTTAAAAAATTATTATTTTTTATACATTTTTAGAGGTTATTTTGACAGCCTGTATCTTGCCAATTTGAAATTTTGTCAAAAAAAAGAATACTACATTTTTAAATCACAATTAGCTGAGAATTTAGCTGGCTGTGACAGATTTTCTTTTTTTTTTAAACCCTTTTTCCTCTACTCCTCTAACTTAAAAACAGATGTGTGTTGACCCCTATGTCATAAAAACTTTTTTCTTGGAAATAACCTCCTCTTTCACCTGCTGCACTATGGTCCCTACGTTATGGGACACCCTATATATATATATATATATATATATATATATATATTAACGATCTTGGGTTATTTCGATAATTTTTGAATTTTTAAACCACGCATCCCTTAGGGGTGGTTCTAATTTGTGTGAGATCAGAAGTAAGAAATGCTTACTTTGCAGTTATTTAACCTGTAAATATTGACTTAAACCGGTCGGGGTGAAGTATATAGATTTAGTACTTGAATAAAATTAATGTATGAATGTACGGTAGTGGCGGTTAACACCCTTAAATGATCTAACCTGGCACTTAGGCAAGCCTTTCTGGGCCCGTTATGCACCACATACCTACTGTGTTCGACTTAGATAATAATTTAAATACTATCTAGTAAATAGAACCCAGTAGACTTCAAATTATATTTTAGGCCAAAAACTTAGTCTTAATATACCACATAATGCCATGGTTGTTGTCTTAGACCACTGGTGGGTCATAAATCTTTTGACATAAAAACAGGGTACTAGCTGCTAGATCCAAATAGGCACTCCATATACCCTGTTTCATGTGGTGATTTCCTGAATGGCCAGGTCACCGAATCCATTCAGAGAATCTACAGATTTACCCACCCACTTTACCATAGATTTTATCTGGTGTCATCCCAACATACTGGTCAAAACTCGTCCGTTACCAGACTACCCATTTACCCATGGGTCGAGGCCCTTTTAGTCGCCTCTTACAACAGGCCTAGGGGTTAGCAACTACTGATCTTGGCTTTTAATAACTGTTGCTGTATAAAAGTTAAAAGGAGCATTTTAGTTAATTTTAATTTTATTAACATCAAGCGACTATTTCAAAACTGTTTAAATTTATTACGTAATTTTATCCAGTTATTTCTTGTGTCATGAACCCCAGAAGAATTAAATGTAGCGAACAATGCAAGTTTATATAAGTATAATGAAACTAATCACTGAATGGCGTGCGGCACGTGACCTCCTCGCCAGGGAGGAGTAGCTTTCATTCATCAGCAGAAAAAGAGGAATGTTTGCTGAATCGTGCGTCGAAACATTATAAATGTGCGGAATGAACGCTTTTGGATGATACAAATACGGGGTGATTTAGGTTTTGTTGTTGCTATGAGGTTTGTCTTTTAAGTTTTGCATATACAGCTGGAATAGAATAGAATATATTTGATTTGATTTTTTACAATATTTGTATAGTAACATTGCATACACACATAGGGTTTAAATCTCGTGAAAGGAACTAATTTGCACTTATTCACTATATAACTAATAAAACAATTTACAATATACAATCAATATAAAGAACTTACACACAAACATTTTCGTATGAAAAATTTGTGTAAAACTAGACAATTAAAAATAAAAGAACACAAACACAATGATAAAATAAACGCATTGTTTTGTCATTAACTTCTTTAAAAGAGTGCATTTTCACTTAAATCAATTTAATTTAAAATTTTAACCTCAGGGTCTTCATAAAATTTCAATATGCTGTAATAAGCCTTATTTTTTAGGAAATTTTTCATTTTAGTTAAAAGCGGTTAAAAGAGTAATTCCATATTTTCCTAATGTTATGATTAACATTTTTTTGATTAAAACTAAAGCGGGCTATATTTGATGTCATGTTTTCCTTGTTCCTTGTTTTGCAAGGATGATTTAATTTATCATTTATGAATAAATCTGGGTTTTTTGCACATTTAATGTGTGACACATTTCTGTATGTAGAGGCTGAAAACTGTTTGTATGTTATTGTCTATAAAATGTTGTTGTTTGTGCAACTTTCTCTATATTTGAGTTTTAGAATAAGCCTTAGACATTTTTTTTGTAATCTTAAGATTCCTATTGCTCCACTAGAATTCCCCCAAAACATGACTGAACAAAGGCGTGATACGATGTAAGGGACGATAGTTCAGGCAAGATTGTTGAAAATCCACTTTCTAGAAGCATTTTATATTACTTTTTGGCAAATGGGCAATTCCCCCTATTTTGACCCCGCTGAAATATTGACAGGGGCTGAGATATTTAAGATGGCGGCCAAAATGGCGGCGGAATTTTAAATTGCCGCTGGAAAGCCCAAATTGTCACAGGTGTACATTCAAAATATATATTTGTATAATTAAAAAATAATAACATATTATTTTTTTTTAATGGCTGAAAAAACCTCCAAAAACCCCCCAGACGCCCCAAAATCTGAAAGTTTGAGGTTTTTTCAAATTTTCTTAAAAACTAAGCTTCTAAGAGAAAAATATATAATATACTTTATTGTAGACAATAAAATTCCCTTTATAACGTGGTATAACTTAATAAAGTTGGACTAATAACAAGCTCTCCAGCGGCGTTCGTTAATTGAAGTAATTAAAAAAAGTTGAAAAAATACCTATGTTTTTTCCAAGATTTATTTAATTTTTTTTAAAAGTAATACCTACAAAAAACCATGTAGTACATCTTGGTATACTCAATAAAATTTCCTTCAAAATGACGTATAATATGATTAACTCGGTTTTATAAATAAAACTTCAGGGGCATCCGTAAATTAAATTACATTTGAAAAAATAGAAAATAAACCATTTTTGTTACACGTTTTATCTAATTTTCTCAAAAACTAAGCTTAACATGAAAAAACTTGTTCTACACTTTTTTGTAGACAGGGAGAATTTCCCTTCCTTTCCTTTTTAAAAATGTGAAACTCGGTGGGGTTTGACTTATAGCAAACTCTCCAGCGACGTCCGTCAATGGGGGTGATTTCAACAAATCATTAAAAAAAACATGTTTTCATACGTTTTATTCACTTTTCTTAAAAACCAAGCTCTTTATCAAAAAATATATTCTATATTTCGTCATAGCCAATAAAATTTCCTTTCAAACGATGTATAACAAAGTGGAAGTTGTTTGATATTTACCGCTCCAGTGGTGTTCATGTGTTTAAAGAAATTATTTAAGATCAATCCAAACTAATCAATTTTGTGTCTTATTAGCTTTTCGGTGGATAATAAAGAGCGGCGGATAAAAGGTCAAAACTACAAAAGGTCGAAAGTACAAAAGGTCGAAAAAATAAGGTCGAAAGTACAAAAGGTCGAAAATACAAAAGGTCGAAAGTACAAAAGTTCGAAAGTACAAAAGATCAAAAAACAAAAGGTCGAAAGTTCAAAAGGTCGAAAGTACAAATGCTCAAAAGTTCAAAAGATCGAGCGTACAAAAGATCGAAAGTACGGCCGCGGGTCCACATCGACTGGACAGGTCAATTCGACTTGATAAGGTAAATTTGTATTTTTAATATTTTGTTTTGTCGATTTTTATTTGACCTTTTGTACTAATGGGAAGCTAAGTTAGCCGCCTCCAGATGATTACCGAATTGTGGCGCGGCGAAGCCAGTGGATCAGTGATTTTTTGCACAAAAATATTGCTTAGGGGGGCCATGGCCCCTATGCCCCCTCCCCTTATAAGCACCGGTGTTTTTTTGCTTTAAAGAACTTATTTAGATAAATCAAAATATTTAATCTTATCAAAAACACTTTATTTTAATTTGGAAACATTTTATTTTAGTAGGTATAAATTACGAACCTTTTTGAAGTATTTATCATAACATTAACCTTACTTTGTAATATATAATTTAAAAAGAAATTGTCTTATCCTCAGTAAAGAAGGCACATTTTTTTCTGAAAATCTTAGTTAAAAAAGATATTTAAATATGCAAGAAAAACTGATTATTTCAGTTATTTTTGAAAATAAGTTTATATTAGTACGCCCCTGAAACCTTAAATATGGCAACAACCCGACATTTTAATAAAGTTTTTAAAAGAAAATGTTATGTTCTACAGTAAAGTATACTACATATTTTTCCCTACAAAGTGTAGTTTTTGAGAAAATTTTGAAAATCCTATAATAAACATTAAGGGTGCAAACGTAAGTTGGGTTGAGTTTAGGTTGGCTGGTTCACCACTTACACCACTCATTCGAGAAATACCCTAAATTTTTGAGACAAGATATTGAAAAACGTAATTGTAAAGTTTATTGAAAGGAAATCAGTAAAAACGATGCATATAAAATATCTAAAGTGCACCTAAAACGGGAAAATTGTAGCACTCACGGCGTTTCTTGTGCTTCTTGTCGGTTTCCCGATTGCGACTCCTCGCGCAGACTCGCGCGTGTCTCGGAGCGAGGATAAGTCATATGCATATACCCCGCGAAATTTGAAATGAAAAATAATATTAAAATATAAAAGTAGCCAAAAGCTGGCAAATAATTCTTGCACCAACATTTTCCGGCCACCAAAACACGTGTGTTTTTAGTAAGGATACGAAAAAAAAACTATATCTAACTAACCAAATCGTGCAAGTATGCACGAAAATTTACCTTAATTCTAGTAAATTATAAAAAGGAAAAAAAATATATATAAAGAAAAGAAAAAAATAAAAAATTTTGAGCAAAATTTCGAAAAATTTACTTGTGTTCTACCTCCGGCAGGGGCAGGACACATAACTTGACCACCGGTCTTCGATAATTACCAGTGGCGGTTTTTACTGTCACGACGCGATTAAGCCATTCAGCACCTGGATGTAGCGCTACAACACGTCCGAGTGACCACTGCATAGGTTCATTCTTAATAACGACTAAAGTGTTGACTTTTATCTCATTGCATTTCTCAGTCCACTTAACACGTTGTTGAAGTGTGTTTAAATATTCTAAACGTTACTTTTTCCAAAAGTCAGCTTGAAGTCTTTGGACAAGCTGCCAGCGAGAAAAAGTGTTAAGCTTGAGGTCGGAAAAATCAGGTTCTGGTATAGAATTTAAAGACCTGGTGTCAGCGGAAGGAGGTCATTTGGATCTAGACTTTGAGCATAGAGAGGTCTACTATTGAGTAAAGCCTCAACTTGAAACAAAAAGGTAATAAATTCCTCATATGTAAGGCGCTGCTCGCCTACAACACGTTTGAGGTGAGCCTTGGTGGATTTTACTCCAGCCTCGGCTAAACCGTTTAAGTGAGGACTTCCAGGGCTATAAAAGTGCCACGAAATGCTTAAGCTTTCACATGCTTCCTTTGAGTAGGTTTGAAGTAACCTATCTGCACCGACAAAGGCGGTACCGTTATCAGAATAAACGTGTGATATCCTTCCACATCTGGAGACAAACCTTTTAAAGGCCGCAAGAAACGTATCTGTTGAAAGATCGGAAGTTAGTTCTAAATGCACTGCTTTGGTTGCAGCACAAACGCAAACAAGAATATAGCCTTTATAGAGTTTGGCACCTCGGTGTCTTGACATTAAGATATCAAACGGTCCGCAATAGTCTACGGCAACATGGGAAAATGGTTTTAACTGGGAAATCCTTTGAGGAGGTAAATCTCCCATAAATTGCACAGCTGGTTTTGGATGAAGTCTGAAGCATGATACAATGAGAAACTACCTTTTCAATGGCGTATCGAGCAGACAGCACCCAAAATTGCTGCCTTAGCAGATAATGTAGGGTTTTGAGACCTGGATGAAAGTATTTTGAATATGTATATTCTATAATTATTGTAGTAAGCCGGTGTGAACGTGGCAAAAGCAACGGATGCTTAGCAGAATAAGAAAGTTCAGAAGCATGCTTAATGCGACCGCCTACTCGGAGACAGTATTGTTGGTCCAGGAATAATAAAAGTTTACGAAAGGGTTTTGTAAGCAACTTGTTTGTTCAAAATTTTGAAATAAGATCTGAAAATACTGTACGTTGGACATGGCGGACAAGAACAATCATGGAATTCTGCAGTTCCTTTTCCGTTACCAAATGATCTGAGTAATAGATTTTAGAAATTGGTCTAAGCGTGTAGGAAATGATTCGTTGTATTTTCGTGAGAGAAGAATGTTTATTCAAGAGAACATCGATCTCATGTGGGTCTGACATGATCGTGAGAAATGTCTTGCGTTCTTCCAAATCATCACTGTCGCAAAGATCTGGACAATGAAAGCCATTAGACCATTCCTCTCGTGGAAGGCTTAGAAAGGGTGGACCTTTCCACCACATGTCATGGTGAACAAGTTGGTTGGGTGTAAGTCCACGAGAAGCACAATCCGATGGGTTTTCAGAAGACGGAACATAGTGCCATACATGAGGGGGTAAAGTTTCTTGGATTTTGCGACGAATGTAACCCATCTATGGGGAGAATCGGATAACCAGCGCAAGACCACTTGTGAGTTAGACTACGCCCTAATTTCATTAAACACCAAAGTTTCAGCGTAACTTGCTTGAATGAAAGAGATAAGATCACACAGTAGGGTAGCGTCCAAGAGTTCCAGTCTTGGGAGACTAACCGTTTTAAGTGGTGCAACTTTAGATTTTGCTATAACAAGAAAAGTAAACAGCTCGCCAGAAGATGCTTCAATACGAAGGTAGACTGTGGCTGCATAACCAACCATTGAAGCGTCAGAAAATCCGTGTAATTCTATGCGAGTAGGTTTGTCAATTGTAAGACGTCTAGGTAAATGAAGATTAGAAAGTTCGGGACGCTCCATGCGAAACTGATTCCAAGTATTTATGATATGAAGGGGCGGAAGAGAGTCCCACTCTATATTTTCCCTCCATAAATCTTGCATCAGATGCTTGTGCAGTAAGGACACTGGAGAACAGAATCCTAACGGGTCAAATATTTTCATTATCTGAGAAAGGATTCCACGTTTAGTGCAAGGGTTATCGTCAGGTATAACAAGATATGTAAATGAATGTGTCACTGGATTCCATTGGAGACCAAGCACCTTGACAAAATTAGGCTCTGCTTTGTCGAAAGAAATGGACATTTGTGTGTCCGTCTCTGGAAATGATGAAATAAGTTCTGGTTTGTTACTTGTCCATTTTTTGAGCTCGAAACCACCACGACGTAATAGTGAAATGAGTTCTTGCTGTAAATCTATGGCCGAAACTACGGAATTGTGGCCGCTTAAAATGTCATCGACGTAGACGTCTTTTAACAGAACTCTAGAAGCATTAGGAAAGTTTTTAAACTCTAATCTAGGCAATTCCTGTAGAGTACGTATAGCCAAGTAAGGGGATGATTTAAGACCTTAGACAACAGTTCTGAGAGAGTAGGTTTGAATGGGATCGGTATCAGAGAATCTCCATAAGATATTCTGATATCGTGTGTGCTCAGGTGTGACAAGAATTTGTCGAAACATTTTAACAACATCTGCAGTAAACACTACAGCATGATATCGGAATTTCAGAAGTATTTCGTGGACATCAGATTGAAGTTTAGCACCTGCGCACAATGTATCATTTAAAGATAATCCCCTAGGACCCTTTTGTGAAGCATCAAAAACGCAGCGAATTTTTCCCCTATTGAAAACACTATGGTGGGGAATGAAATATGAACAGTCTAAGATTTCTTTGGAACTAGGTGTAGGGACTGGAATCATGTGATTTGATAAGATATATTATTATATTATATATATGAAGTCTTTGTATGCTTCATAGTGCACAGGGTCTTTAAGAAGTCGGAATTCGAGCGATTTAAACCCTTTTACAGCAATAGGATAAGTATCACCTAAAGTAGGCTCTGAGTTAACGAAAGGTAATGAAACTATGAATCTGCCTGATTCGTTACGAGATACTGTATCTGAAAAGATTTTTTCACATAGAATATCTTCAGGGCTGCTGTGAACTTTATGTGGGACTTGTTCTATTTCCCAAAATTTCTCTAAGCACACTTCTAACGGCGGTTCTAAATGTATAATAGCTAACGACTGTACTTGGCTTGGATTGAATCGAATCGTCTACCTTACCGTAACCGAAAACACTGTTAAAAGCGCTAGCTTGCCCTTTTTGACCATGGATGACTCCATTTCTTAAAATCTGAGGAAATAATTCACAACCAAGTAAAATATCTATGGGGCTAGGTATGTTGAAAGTTTGGTCTGAAAGTTTAATGTTCCGAATATGATCCCATTGACTGGAATCTATAGAAATAGAGGGAATATTGGAACATAATTGAGGCAATACTAAAGCCTCAAACTGAAAGGTAGGATCTATTCTTCCTTGCGGTCGAATAATGCAATTAGTTTTGCCTTTGGTAGTCGAAGATGCCTTTTGATTTAGACCTTGAATGGAAATTGAAAATTGTTGTCTGGGGAGACCAAGTCTATTAAGACATTTTTCCGAAATGAAATTGGCTAGAGATGCTGAATCTAGCAAAATCCGCACGGGTTGGTAATTTCCTCTGGAATCCAAAATGTCAGCAACCACTCTTGAAAGTAGAAAAGTAGATTGATTGGGAATAGTTGTGGCGTGACAATTTTTTGAGGAAGTACCTTGTGAAACAGAAAGAAAGTGTGGATTTTCCTGAGTACTAGTATTTGTACCCTGCTGAGCACGTGTATTGTTCTGACGGGGGTGGGGGCACAGTAAACTGTGGTGTTTAAGGCCACACCCTCTGCAGCTATAAGAAGAAGAACAATTTCTTGTTTGATGAGAAAAATGCATGCAATTTTCACATAAGTTAATTTGTCTTACATAGGAAAGTCTTTCTTCTGAATTTTTATTTAGGAAATCGGGACATCTGGCTAGGACATGATTGGACTGGCACAAATGACATTTGACATTTAAATTGAACGGTTTATTTGGTTGAATTGGATTATTTGAAACTGTAGTATTCAAAGATGAAGTTGATGTATTTTTAGGATAATTATTGTGACTACAGTTCCGCTGATTATTATTCAGGAGCTTAGCATGATTTGAACTAGAGGGAGGCTTACTAAATGACTGCATATGTTGGACAGACTCGAAGGCTATACAGTGATTTTCGATAAAGCTGTACAAGTCAGTGTAAGAAGGAATGTCGATTTGGCTTTTCTCTCTGCTATAATATAGCTCAAACTCTGTGCGTAACTTAACGTCCAACTTGGAAAGCAATTGATTAAATGTAAGAAAGTCCCACTCTGTCGTAGGAAAACCGAGTTCCGTCAAAATGGCTAAGTTCTCGGAAAAGGGTCTAACATAAAACGGAGCTCTTTCGCAGAACTGGTTTTCACCGAAACGGAATTCATAGCATTTAGAGCAGTCGTAGCTATGAGACGCTTATTTTGATATCTCTTGACTAGAGCCTCATATGCAATATGATAATTGCTGTCAGATAACGGAATTGTTTTTACCAGACTAAGTGCTTCGTTAGTCACTGAACTACGTAAGTGCTGAAACTTTTCTATATCGCTCAAGTCGCTATCATGAATCATGACCTTATAAAGGTCAAACCAATGTTGTCAATTCTTATAGTTGCCATCGAAACTAGCCAACTTGGGTAAAGGAAAAGATCTAGAATTTGACCTAGGGCTATTGGCAGAAGTATTTAGTGAAACGAAATTAGTATTGCTGGCTCGAAAAATATCATAATAAATGCCACGATATTCATAAAAAAGTAAATCGAATCTTTTTCTTATGTTGTCCTGTTTATCAAAATCGAGTCCCAACTCCTCGAGGGATCCGATGATTTGGTTATGAGACGCGTAAAACTTTTGATGACATTCATCATTATCCTCGTACCTAGATTTGGAAAGGAACGAAGGGTCTGCCTTCGCCTGTTTCGCGACCTCATTCGATTCGGTTATTTGATTTACACAAATAGCACGCTTGTCTAGCAATAATGTCTTTTTTGGTTTTGACATTTTAATTTTTAAAATTACCTTTTTATTCTTTTCGCTTTAAAAATCCAATTTTAGTTTATAAAATGAAAGAAAAATTAATTAATAAAAATTTCATTAAATTAAAGAATTTTTAATTTATTTTAATTATTTATTAATTAGTAATTAGTAAATTTTAATTAAGGATGTTTATACTAACTATCCTCTGATATTACCAACACTACTAAAGAAAAAAAATTTGTGTTCAATGAGTCTCGATCCCATGCTCTGGGGATCTCGAGTCGAGCGCTATATACCCTATGCTATACCAAGGCCTAAGCCTATGCCGGCAGTGTAACCCAAGTCAAGTAATTCAAACAGCGCGCGCGTGGCTTCCAATACTGTATTGGTCGACTATACCTTTTAATTCCATAGGTATATTCGATATTCGATATATAACTAACCCGAGTTTTTAACACACGTGACTTAAGAAAATACGAAAACAATACTGTATTGGTCGACTATACCTTTTAATTCCATAGGTATATTCGATATTCGATATATAACTCACCCGAGTTGATATTTTTAACACACGTGACTTAAAAAAATACGAAAAATCTCGCCGAAAACGGAAAATTTTGGAAATTTGTGAGTTTGAAAAGTTACAGGATAACTGCTGAAAATGTAAATTGAAAGGAACCGGTTAGAAGGACCATCCAATGAGGGTGCAAACGTAAGTTGGGTTGAGTTTAGGTTGGCTGGTTCACCACTTACACCACTCATTCGAGAAATCAGTAAAAACGATGCATATAAAATATCTAAAGTGCACCTACCTTAGTTTTCATCTAGTTGCAGTCGTTTTGGTCGCTTGGAAGAAAGGAAAAACGGAAAAATTGTAGCACTCATGGCGTTTCTTGTGCTTCTTGTCGGTTTCCCGCTTGCGACTCCTCGCGCAGACTCGCGCGTGTCTCGGTGCGGGGATAAGTCATATGCATATACCCCGCGAAATTTGAAATGAAAAATAATATTAAAATATAAAAGTAGCCAAAAGCTGGCAAATAATTCTTGCACCAACAAACATATTTTTTCTAAATAATCCCAATTTACGTACGCCACTGAAGAGCTACTTGCTTTTCCTAACCTTATTGACCAATACATTGTTGCAAAGGGAATTTTATTCTTCACAAAAAACTGTTCTCTGCAATTTTTGATAAAAAGGTTAGTTTTCGAGAAAATTGCATAAAACTGAAAAGAAACAGGTTTTTGGGGATTTGGGGGGGATTTTCTCCGTCCCTGTCGATTTTTCGAGTTGGCAACAGAGATATTCAGATTCAGCGGGATCAAATTAGTGGGAAATAGTCTGTTGCCAAAAAGTAATATGATTTGCTTCTAGACCGAAAACGGAAAGCCTTTTAAAATAATATGCTCTGACTACGAGGACTGATCAACACTCTTAAAATCTTTAGAGCATACCTGGTCTCCCCAGCGCAGCTGAAAGTTGATAAAACAGTAGATAACGTTTAAAGAGTTTATTGTTGCTTGAAGTATTCTCCTTCTAACCAGTTGTCAAAGCTGTAATTCCACTCGTTTGCTGGTTCTGTCAAAATTGCTCTCTTGAGGGCGTCGATTGCTTCATCTGGCGAGTGAAATCTTTAACGACGCAGTCCATTCTTGATTTCCGGAAAAGTATAGAAATCGTTGGGACTTCGGTCGGGACTGTATGGAGAATGGTGTAACAATTCGACGTTTTGTTGGGTTAAAAATTTAATGGTTTTTTGTGCTTTGTATAAACTTGCATTGCCTTGGTGAAGGATGATTCTTCGTTTGGGATTCGCTTTTCGAAGCTCAGCGATGACTTTGACAAACATGATGTACCAATCGGCAGTAACTGTCCTTTGATCTTCCAGAGGAATTGTTGCTACATTACTTGTTTTTGAGACAAATGTAGTGACCCTATCGTAATCATCTTTTTGGATACACTTTCAAAACAGATGACTTTTGTTGGCTTTTCTTCATCTTGAAACACCCAAACGGACGACTTATGTTTAATTTTGGGTTCATATGAGTAAATACACGATTCATCACGACTGACAATGCTGTATACGTTTTTCGAGTTTCATGCTTCAAAGCGGTCAACATTTTTCTGACACCAATTGAGATGCAGTATCCAGCAGGAAACTAATTTTCTTACCCCTTATCTTCATACAAATTTTTTTGAATTAACGTCTTTGAATGTGTTGCTGTTTTCCTGGGTGACAGCCGTTTTTGGTTCACCTGACCTTGGATCGACGCTAAGGCTAATCCGTCCTCGCTTGAATCCGAGAAGAGCGAACACACTTAATTCTCCATACCACAGTCTTGTAAACTGTGCCAATACCAACGAGAAACTGTCGACTGTAATGCTTCATTATCGAAAACAGATATCATAACAAAAACATTTCATATAAAAAGAAGCCAAGTATACGCGAAAATGGTATTTAGTAAAAAGTATTGAGATAAAAGTAAAGCTCCAATACAAATTTAAAAATAAAAGGTTCTTACTAGTTTGGAAATGATTTTTTAAACTTTGCTATTACAGACAAACTTCTTTATGTTCAATTTAGTACTGTGCCTAAAAATCATGTAGCCGTAAAAGCCAAGTTAAGAAAAACATTTCCTAACTAAAAAGAACCTTTCATTTTAAAATTTGTATTTGATAAACTTGCTTTACTTGTATCTAAATTATTTTTCCTAAATATCATTTTTACGTACTTGGCTTCTTTTTATATGAATCAGTCTTCCAAAGCTCCAGCTCTCTAGCGTTTCTGGAAGTGGGCAATGTTACTTTACATAACTTTACATTTATAGCAAAAGGGAAATAAACTAAAATTTTGGGGATTTGTAATTTTTTTCTATAGTTTTATCATAGTTCTTATCGTCCTTCCAAAGCTCAGCTCTCTAGAGTTTCCAGTTGGCGCCGCTTCTAGTAAAACCTCAAAAATATTTGGTAACAAAGCTGTGCAAGTCGCGTTTTAAAATTCGTGTAGAAAAGGCGCGACCCTAATGTAATTTTGACGTTGATAAAAATCGACAAAGAGCACATGAAAATAACGTAAAAACATTGCTGATCAACGTTTTTTTTTCTCACGCGTTTTTAACATGTTAAACACGTGATTTTGCTATGTGGGTCAGTTTTTTATTGGAGAATTCCTAGTGATGTTTGAAGGTTTAAATAGGCCTGTTATTTTTAAACCAAAATAAATATTTTTTTTTGTTTTAGTTTTGTGATGCTTTCTTATATTAATCATAAATTAGTAATTTAATAAAAAAGTTTGCAGTTTATATTAAGGGTAATAGGTACTTGCTATATTTTACCAACTTAGATGTTAAAAAAAAGTTATTTATTTCAAGGTTCAGTGGAAGGGCGCTGTTTATTGCTTTGCGGTAAATGCGAACCCTGCTTTTTGTAACACTTTTTTTTTAGGATATTAGATCAAAATATTATCTAAAAGGGCAAAAATGAGATAAACCTTCAACCAAAATCCAGACTTTGAGATCTAGAACTTCATAACCAGGGACTTTAGACCCGTTAGAAAATACTGGTCGTATTTAAATGGAACGTTGCCTCTAGCAGGTTAACATTTGGTTTACAAAAAAATCGAAACGGGTAAACTAAGCGGGCTTTCCACCTCATGAAAAAAAAATTGATTGTACCCCCGGAAAGGGGGCTACTCAAATAATACTTTTTTCTTAGAGGGAACGTCCCAACTTGTTCGAAAGCTTATGCAAAAAGAAAAACAACGGAATATTTTTTTTACTTTCGTCAAAAAAATTTAAATAAAATCAATTTTTTATTTGAGGTACCAAATAAGATTACAGTTGTTTTTCTTTGTTTAAGCTTAAAAATGGTACTTGTAAAAAATTTTATAAATATTTTTTTAGAATTTTAATTGAAGCGCAGCGTTTTTTCCGAAAAAAAAATAATAAACTTGCTAGTTTCATTTAAAGTCGCCACCCTGTATATCGCTGTCATTTGCGTTTTTATTTAAATGTATATTGGATGTGCTTAGCGGGTTATTTTAAAATAATTATTTGGAGTAAATTCTTGTTTTTCTCGTTTCTTTGAAGTTCAATGTTTTGATTAAATTCATTTGAATTTGTCAAGTAACATCATGTTATTTGTTATCTTCTAAAAGTTTATCTCCATATACCTTTTAGTAGAGTCCCTGTATGTTGACATATTAGGATATATTAATATATCCAAATATGTCGACATACAGGGACTCTACCTATTAGCATGAATACTGGCCAAAAAAATCGAGTAGTGAAGCAATCATAGCTTGCTCTGGAAACAAAGAAAATTTCAATTCGCACAAGCAAACTTCCAAGTGCCCATCACCTGAGACAAAAATATACCATAAATATACATTTGTCTGAGAATATTACAAAAAACAGTGAATAACCAAAAAATGAACATGTTGGCATTTAATCAAAAATAAACTGTACGTAAATATACTCAAATTTATTCCTTGAATTTAACATCTAGAGCATTTGTTGGTTTTTTCGCCCGAGCCGCTTACTTTTTATTTCTACGGGACTGCGGCATGGTTTATAGACCAAATATAGTTTTAGCTTTTAATCACTTTATGCTCCACTTACATTTTTAGTAAAATTATAGTGAATTTCAAGGCCGTACCCAGGGAGGGGGATGAAGGGTAAACAAAATTGCACAATAGATATACATTTTTTTTTAATTTTTTAATCCATCCCCGAATTTTTTTCTTCCGTGCGGCCCTGGCGATCAAAAGTTTGTAAACTATATATATCTACCAAAGTTCATGCTACAAAATATATTTTTTTAATATCTTAAAATTATCACAAACTGTTTTCTAACTTTGTAAATATTGAGGCTTTGTATAATATGTAAATAATTTCACAAATATTTTGTAAAAGTCAAATTACAAAATAATAATAAATATATAAATTTCACATAAAGCATGTAATACTACAAGCAAAAATCACAAGTGCCGCTAAAAATGCAAGTTGGTTTGTTTAAATTTTTGGTATATTTAGTATATTAGTCTGTAGTGGTTTATAATTTGTAAATAAAAATTTAATTATTTAAATATTTTTGCATTTTAAACAACTAAAATTAAAAATATATCCTGATAATTCCATATGATTTTACAAAAAAAATGTGTAAGAAGTGAAACTAGTGTGGCTTTAATTTTTTTTTCATAAAATTTACATACAATAAGCAATTTCGCAAAGTAATTCACAGATCTCGTTTTTCGGTGTGCAACTTTAATTTAGAGCTCTCGAGTTCATGCTTTGCCTTCGATCTATCTTAACGCGAGACACGAATCCTACCCTTTCTTTTAGTCTCGTGATTTTCAATTTAACTTTCTTACATAAGTGAAGTAAATCGATCACTATGCCAAAAGCATTTGTTTCTTTGGACTAGTTATTTGGTCATTACATCTAACCAAGACAGTTTTAAAGCAGTTTTCATAATTTATTGCGCGCGCATTTGGATTTTTTGTAGTTTTATGGAACGGACTCATTATCAAAAGCATTCAGCATTCCAAATGTGCATGTATCTACGATTTAGAAATTCTCTGAGTGCAACTTCAGTTTTGTTGGAGCTCGAAAACCAACAAAACGCTTGTTGCTTTAAAAAAAAGTGTGGAGTAGTTCTCAACGTAATTATCGTATTTTAGCGTTTTATTTTTTAAGAGTTTGCATTTTAATATATTTTTTTTAATTTTAGTTTTCTTAGGTATAAATTAGGGGAAGATGACGCACAACCTCATGACCAAGATGACGCTGTCCATCTTAGCCAACCATATCTAAAATTATGGTTTTTACAAAAAAAAAATTTTAATCAAAAACTTCGATTTTGTTTTCAAAAAAGATACTTTTATCGAAATTTAAATAATTAACCAATGTCTTAATAGTTATTTAAACAACAAGGTTTGAAAACGACTCTTTGCACACGATCGCGACAGTTTGGTAGACCGAGCCGAAGGCGAGGTCTACAAGTCGAGGGAGTGTGCAAAGAGGTTTTCAAACGAGTTTTTTACAATATTTTTTATACGACTGCTAATAAAGAAAGAAAAATCAAATTTTAATTTAACTTGTTTCTATTTCCGACATTTTTACAACAAAACTTTAAAAATTTAACAATTTTTTGACGTATCTAATCAACAAAACATACGAGCAGTGACGGTTGCTACGGAACTAAGCCAACTTATATTGATGGGTGACAACAACAAAAATCACAATGACGGGAGACCCGTATGCAGAAATGACATAGGCGTGCGCAAAAATGACATAAGCGTGTGCAAAACGTTTTGCACACAGCGTGCGCAAAATGCCATTTTCAGATCGTGTTCTCCGTGCGCAAAACCCCCTTTTACAAGACAGTCGTATAAAAAATACTTAGTACTTAAGGTACATCTACAGTCCCTGTATATGACAGATAATGGCGGAATATCTGTCACATACACTCTGAAAAATATTTTGATAATTTTCACTAATATATCATGTAATTTTTTTACAAAACATGTACTGTAGTGGTTTTTTAAGTACTGTAAATGTATTTTGCTATTTTTACAGAGTACATTAAGTTTTTACACAACAGGATTTGGAAAAAAAACAATTTCTTTGTAAACTTTAATTTTACTTATCCTATAATGTGATGGTGAGCGTAATTTTACAAATCACTTTTTCCAGTCTACATTGGGTTTTTACACAAGTGTGTTTCTTGTGAATTTTCATTTTTTATAAAAAATTTACAATATATATCATGTTATTTTACTTATGCTGTAATGTGATGCTAAGTGCTTTTTTTGGTTACAAAGTTTGCCAACGTTTTTTACTGGAATTATACAAAACACTTTTTTCAGTGCGGACTCTGCGTATATTCATTCTCGGCAAAATGGTAACTTTGAAAGTAAAGATTTTAAAAACAATTTGACCGAAATCAAAAAAGTTAAGGTGGTATTTGTAAGAGAATCAAAATGCCAAGGTCTTCAATCTTACCCAAAAGGTTATCTTTTCCAATTTTTTTTACAAATCTATCATTTCTAGGCAACCGCCGATTCAGAACAAAAATATGAAAAAGTACGGTTTAAAAGTTTTATCTGTTCATCTCTAAAATTAAAAAAAAATTTTAATCGGCTTAGTGCGTTGTATTACAACAAAGAAAAGAAGACGCAGTGCACTTGTTTTTATATAAAGTTACAAAATTGATTTTATGACATATACTTTCAAAAGATAGTCAAACATAAAATAAAACATAAAATAACTATATTGCAAATCTCCACAATGTGGCTTTGTGAAATTAAATACCAACAAAGTAGTACAAAATGATGGCCAAAACTTCGTAACATTTATTTAAGGCTGACGGTGCCCTGGTAAAATTTACTTCTATGTTGTTTCAAATTCCATGATTGCAACTTAATTCTTTAAAGCCCAAGTAATAAAAAACACTTCAAGCTGAAAAAACTGCGACTATAAAGAATGTACCGGGCGAAATTGCCTCATTTTCTAAAGGAAACGGCCAGGTGTTGCTCTGGCGCCCCTCATCCATTTCTCTATATATTCAGAGAAAGGCAATTTCCGCTCTAGGCTCTAATGAATCGTATACTTAGAGCTAAAACTTGCCTCTGGTCTGGCTCTGTGTAGCTCTCTCTATATGGCCAGGTCAGTGCGCTTCGCTAGCTTCGTATTATACCGCTGAAAAAACGCAGGAAACAAGGATGGTGAAAAGAAACGCCAAGCGAGGCGTATAGGTAAAATGAAAAAAACTAAGTTCCATTTATTCAACGCATTATATGTTTAGGCTATAGCAAAATAACATTTACAAAAAAAACCATTGGGACAAAAGTAAGAAAAAAAGGATTTGTCATAGGCAAGTCCTTTTTTAAATAGTGCCATAATAGTACATTATAAGCCTAGGGACTCAGTTAAAACTTTTAATTTGGAGGTGAAAAAATTGTAGGTTACAATTTGCTTTTATTAGTTTTTTTTACCCGAGGGATTAAAATGGTCATTTTAATCCCTAAACCAAGGACTAAAAATCTTTTGCCCCTAAAGTAAATAAACTTGTTTTATTTCAATTTATTTAATTATAAAAATGTCAATCATATAAATATCTTTTAGAATATATTTTTACCTTCCTAGCCCGCGTAGCAATAGAGAAGATATTATTTTCGTCAGATTTTTGTTTTTTGAGATAACGCCGAAAATGTGTTATTTGGATGCATCTTAGCAATATCGTCGTTATGTCTGTGTGTGTGTGTATATTATTTCTGTCCGTAATACGATAGCTCCTAAGCCGTTGAACCGATTTTCACAAAGTTTTCAGGTAAAATAGTTTTCGGCACTCTAACGAGCTAATTCGATTTTGGTCAAAATCCATTTACACTAATGACAGATTTTTGCCAATCAAAACATTTAAAAAATGCTAACTTTTAATAGAGCGTCGCGTCATATCAATATGCGGTTTTCGGAATATAGTAGAATACATTTTGCTCAATAGTTTGTGTCATAACTAAAAAATTCGTGAGAGCTTGTGTGCTAATAGGCTAGTTAGGATAGTGTCAGTTTCGCCATGGCTCCATTTATTTACAATACAATTACAAATGCTTTATAGACACTATAATGTATGTAAAGAATGGAAAAATATAAACGCGCTTTGAATTATTTAATATTAAAAAAAAACTGTCGCTTGTTAGCCTTGTTTACTTCAAAAATAATAAGTTTTATCCAATCAAAATGTTCGCAGATATTTCCAGTTACGATAAAAAATCCGTGATAGAAGATTTTAAATTTTTGATAAACCAGGCAGTAATATGCGGTAAATTTTTATACTCGCAGCGAAAGTGGAGGGATGATATAAGCTAATAAGTCTAAAATGACTGAGTTACAGTTCATTTCATAATTTTTGAGATAACTTTTTTACAGTTGTGAGTGGGTTCTGATAACAATAACATAGACCAACGAAAAAAAGTTCTGCCCTCAATCTTTGTATTTTTATATAGGGTTAGGTTGCCTATTATGTCGTACTAATTTTTGTTTTTTTTTTTCTAAAAACTAATAAATCTAATTACATTTCAGTTTTTTGGACACATATGAGCACTTTCTAAAACAGTGTTTTATTGAACTTCGGAGAAACAAGAGTTTTTAAAGGGGGTTGGAAACGGTACGATTTGGGAAACTAGTTAGCTAAATCGTACCAGCAGGTTCCTAAGAAGTACAGAAATTTGGTGGCATATGGAAAAAAAAATCTATATAAAATCGGAGGTTTTATTTACAAAAAAAACGTTTTAAATTATGAACATTTTTAGGTTTATAAACAGAATTAGAAGTCGTCTTTTAGTTTTTTGTTTTGAGTATCCTGGTTGAGGTTGAAATACTTCTTCTTTAACCTTTTTTAATTCTTCTTTTTTAGCTTTAAAAAATAATTTTTTCTTCAGCTTATTCTTATAGGTGCTTTCGGTTAATAATGCTTAATTTTTAACCTTATGCGCATGTTTTTTTGCTTTTTCATCCAATTTTTTTACGACTTTTGGTAGTGTACTTGTGCTCAAATAAAACATCCTTACTCTTTTTGTTGTAATGCACACTGCGCCTTGAAAAAACTACAGTGGCGGATTCAGGATTTCGAAGGGGGAGGGGCCAAGGAAATAGTAAAAACCAGAACATTTCTTTTTCTTGTTGATTTTATTAGGTGAAAATCAGTAACGCACCCAGGAATATGTCTTGGGCGGGCCCGAGGTCTCATAATGTCGTATTTCATGCTATTTTTTGTGTTTATTTATGAAATATATGGAAAATATATACAAAAATCATAGGCTTGGGAGGGTCCAGACTTTGAGATCTAGAACTTCATAACCAGGGACTTTAGACCCGTTAGAAAATACTGGGTGGTATTTAAATGGAACGTTGCCTCTAGCAGGTTAACATTTGGTTTACAAAAAAATCGAAACGGGTAAACTAAGCGGGCTTTCCACCTCATGAAAAAAAAATTGATTGTACCCCCGGAAAGGGGGCTACTCAAATAATACTTTTTTCTTAGATGGAACGTCCCAACTTGTTCGAAAGCTTATGCAAAAAGAAAAACAACGGAATATTTTCTTTACTTGCGTCAAAAAAATTTCAATAAAATCAATATTTTATTTGAGGTACCAAATAAGATTACAGTTGTTTTTCTTTGTTTAAGCTTAAAAATGGTACTTGTAAAAAATTTTATAAATATTTTTTTAGAATTTTAATTGAAGCGCAGCGTTTTTTCCGAAAAAAAAAATAAACTTGCTAGTTTCATTTAAAGTCGCCACCCTGTATATCGCTGTCATTTGCGTTTTTATTTAAATGTATATTGGATGTGCTTAGCGGGTTATTTTAAAACAATTATTTGGCGTAAATTCTTGTTTTTCTCGTTTCTTTGAAGTTCAATGTTTTGATTAAATTCATTTGACTTTGTCAAGTAACATCATGTTATTTGTTATCTTCTAAAAGTTTATCTCAATATACCTATTAGTAGAGTCCCTGTATGTTGACATATTAGGATACATTAATATATCCAAATATGTCAACATACAAAATACGGGCCAAAAAAATCGAGTAGTGAAGCAATCATAGCTTGCTTTGGAAACAAAGAAAATTTCAATTCGCACAAGCAAACTTCCAAGTGCCCATCACCTGAGACAAAAATATACCATAAATATACATTTGTCTGAGAATATTACAAAAAACAGTGAATAACCAAAAAAATTAACATGTTGGCATTTAATCAAAAATAAACTGAATTTCTCAACCACTTTAACACGGGAAAGTTACGTAAATATACTCAAATTTATTCCTTGAATTTCCAATTTTTTTTTAACATCTACAGCATTTGTTCATTTTTTTGCAAGAGCCGCTTAGTTTTATTTCTACGGGACTGCGGCATGGTTTATAGACCAAATATAGTTTTAGCTTTTAATCACTTTATGCTCCACTTACATTTTTAGTAAAATTATAGTGAATTTCAAGGCCGTACGTAGGGAAGGGTAAACAAGATTGCACAATAGATATACATTTTTTTTTTTAATTTTTAATCCATCCTCGAATTTTTTTCTTCCGTGCGGCCCTGGCTCTTAAATAACAAAAGTTTATAAACTATATATATCTACCAAAGTTCATGCTACAAAATATATTTTTTTAATATCTTAAAATTATCACAAACTCTTTTCTAACTTTGTAAATAATATTGAGGCTTTCTATAATATGTAAATAATTTCACAAATATTTTGTAAAAGTCAAATTACAAAATAATAATAAATATAATTTCACATAAAGCTTGTAACACTACAAAAAAAAATTCACAAGTGACGCTAAAAATGCAAGTTGGTTTGTTTAAATTTTTGGTATATTTAGTATATTAGGCAGTCTGTAGTGGTTTATAGTTTGTAAATAAAAATTAAATTATTTAAATATTTTTGCATTTTAAACAACTAAAATTAAAAATATATCCTGATAATTCCATATGATTTTACAAAAAAAAATGTGTAAGAAGTGAAACTAGTGTGGCTTTAATTTTTTTTCATAAAATTTACATACAATAAGCAATTTCGCATAGTAATTCACAGATCTCGTTTTTCGGTGTGCAACTTTAATTTAGAGTTCTCGAGTTCATGCTTTGCCTTCGATCTATCTTAACGTGAGACACGAATCGTACCCTTTCTTTTAGTCTCGTGATTTTCAATTTAACTTTCTTACATAAGTGAAGTAAATCGATCACTATGCCAAAAGCATTTGTTTCTTTGGACTAGTTATTTGGTCATTACATCTAACCAAGACAGTTTTAAAGCAGTTTTTATAATTTATTGCTTGCGCATTTGGATTTTTTGTAGTTTTATGGAACGAACTCATTATCAAAAGCATTCAGCATTCCAAATGTGCATGTATCTACGATTTAGAAATTCTCGGAGTGCAACTTCAGTTTTGTTGGAGCTCGAAAACCAACAAAACGCTTGTTGCTTTTAAAAAAAGTGTGGTGTTTTCTTAGGTACAAATTAGGGGAAGATGACGCACAACCTCATGACCAAGATGACGCTGTCCATCTTGTCTGCCCGCAGTTAGAAAAACGATAACTGCAATGGACTGTATATAGATATTTATACAGATTTATTAAATGAAAGCGCGAACAAACATAATTATATTGATACGAAATCACGAAATAATTAAAGGTCCATAGGTTAATTGCTGGTACCCACACAACGGAAATAAGAAACAAAGTACTCACCTGTTTGCAGCCAATTTCTCCACGTTCCAGGGGCCCCTGATTGGATCTAATGATGGCACCACGTAGCTGAAGGGCTGAATTTTCCAGGTCTATGCTTCAGTACACCAAAATCGAGCACTTTCAAGTGTAGAAATTTGTAATAGTTGGAGAAAGTAATTAACACGCCGTTTTTCTCGAGGCGGTAGAAAGGATCTCTCTGATTCTTGGTGCGCATGTCAATTGCGCGAAAAATGTACTCTGTCCTTCATCCAATTGTGTGGTTTTAAAATTTAAAAACAACCGCGAAATTTAGCGGGAGCTAACATAACTGCCCTCCAAAACACACAATTTTAGAATATCAGCCGGACAGATATAGATATAAGAAAAATGATCGACCGATAAATATAAATGAATGAAAAACAGATAAGTAGCGTAAGTTTATTTAGAGATAACAAAAACCCAAAAAAGGCAAAACAAACAAACAAAAATTCAAAAAAAATAAAAATAAAGAAAAACCTATTGTAATACCCGGTAATAGGTAGAAAATTGAAAATTAGTTTTAATTCGGCAAGAGGCACAGTTTTACAACTGGCCGCTTGTAAACACCGGTAGCCGTTCGTACCATCGCGACACGCACTTGACCGTCTCCGCCGGGATGCAATTCGAGAACCCGACCGACTGGCCATTTCAAAGGTGATTGGGTGTGATCACTCGATATGATTACCAAATCATTTAATTTGATATTTGGGGACGAATCAGCCCACTTGTGTCGCTGTTGTAACGTATGCAAATACTCTACAGAATACCTTTTCCAAAAATCATTATGTAGTTTTTGGATTAGTTGCCATCTCGAGAGCCGAGTTAGGGGAACCTCGGACAAATCTGACTCCGGAATTTCTAAATTAAGGGGTTCAAAGGTCAAAAAATGCCCAGGGGTAAGAGGTTGAAGATCGTGTGGGTCTGAAGAGGCAGGAGATAAAGGGCGACTATTAAGTACAGCTTCTATGCGACAGGTAAGGGTGGACATTTCCATGATGGACAACTTCTGGTCGCCGACAACTCGAACAAAGTGAGTTTTAAAACTTTTGACGCCAGCTTCTGCCAGGCCATTGAAATGTGGACTGAGAGGGGGTCCCAGATGCCAACGAATAGAAAGTCTGGTGGACGCACTTCTTGCGTAATCAAGTAATTGGTTACGAAACCCTATAAAATTACTGCCCTGATCTGACCAGCATTGCGTCACGCTTCCACGTCTGGAAATGAATCGATGGAATGCACCTACAAACACTTCGGTGGACAGTTCCATGGTTAATTCCAAATGCACGCAGTGTGTGGCCGTACAGACAAACACACGACATACGATTTGAAAGCTTTACAACCACGGTAACGATGAGGAATCACAAAGAAAGGTCCACAAAAGTCGATAGCTACACTCGAAAAAGGTTTAAGTTGATTGATTCGATGAGCGGGAAGTGAACTCATTATGGGCGGTCTATAGGGTTTAGGGTTGATTCTAAAACATTGCAAGCACTTGGATATGGTTCTTTGAATTGCCCGTGTGGCAGATAATATCCAAAATTGCTGTAAAAGCAGATTATATAATGTTTTAAACCCAGGATGAAGGTATTGTATTGGACTCGATAAGAAGAGTAGTTAAACGATGGTTACTCGAAAGTAAGACGGGGTGTTTTGCAGAATAAGACAAAAGGTCAGATTTTTGTAATCTGCCACCGACTCTAATGATATTATTTTCATCAAGAAAAGGTGAAAGTTTTCGAAAAGGTTTCGGTATTGATTTATCCTTAGATAACGCGGAAAAAAGCTCAGAAAAGCAAGAACCTTGAACGCGTTTGATAAGAAGGTATAACGCATCTCACCGGTGGTAGGAAAAACAATATTTTCAAAAATAATTTTTTGGTCCGGTGGATTAGTGGGTTTTTGATAGGAATGGTTTTGAAAAAGGTTAACTATTCGAAGGACATCACAAATGATACGTTGAATTTTTGATATAGATGAATATTTGATAAGAAGCTGATCTAAGAAGTTAACGTCAATTATCGCATTGCAACAGACCTTTGGCTTTTTCTCCAGATTAATAAATCAATCGGCATTTTTTATTTATGAAAATCGGGCCATTCGTTTTCAGGAGACCACAAAAACGACGGTGCGTTCCACCACATGTCATGTGAAATGAGCTGTGAAGGGGTGGCCCCTCGAGACGCAATATCGGCTGCATTTAAAGCAGAAGAAATGCAGCGCCATGAGTTTGAGGGAATGATTTCTTGGATTCTACTGACTCGATTTCCAATAAAGGTTTGCCAGCGATTAGGAGGGGATGAAAGCCAGTGCAATACGACTTGCGAATCGCAGAAAGTAACGATATTTGTAAAAGTTATTTTTCCTTCATAGCTAGATAAGACGAAATCAATTAATTCGCTTAAAAGAAATGCGCCTAGGAGTTCTAGCCTAGCCAAAGTTTGTGACTTTATAGGCGCGACCCTAGATTTTGCAGATATGAGAGAAACAGATATATTGTTTTCCTCTTCTACACGAAAATATACGACGCCTGCGTTACCTCGAATTGAAGCGTCACAGAAGCCGATGATTTGACAGGTATTGGTTTTAGACAGTTTGATTTGTCGGGGTAATTGAAAATTGGAAAGAAGCGGGAATTCAGAACGAAGTTTGTTCCAAGAGTCGATGATAAAAGAATCTGGTTCTTCGTCCCAGCCTATTTTCAATACCCACAACTGTTGCAAAATAAATTTTGCTTGTAGCAACAAGAGACAAAGAAAACCTAAGGGATCGAAGATTGTTCCTATGATAGATAAAATAGAACGTTTAGTTGGGGGTTTGTCCTTCATTCGGCATTGATAAGAAAAAATGTCGTTTTTTGGATGCCATTGAAGGCCTAAAACTTTGATAAAGTGTGGTTCATCCTTGTCAAAAGAGAGAGGCATTTGACGATCGGATTCTGGCAATGTTGCCAATAACTCAGGACAATTGCTTGCCTATTTTTTAAGTTCAAACCCTCCCGACTTCAACAAATCATTGAGTTCCATCTGTAAGGAAAGGGCTTCAGAAAGCGAAGGGCTAGTTCCCAAGATATCGTCGATGTAAATTGACGCTTTTAGAACACTACTAGCCATAGGAAAACGTTTCTTTTCTCTCTCTGCCAGCTCATTTAATGTACGCATGGCTAGAAAGGATGAGCATGTCATGCCAAAAGTGACAGTAGAAAGTTCCCACACTGAAAGTGGGTCCTGTGGAGAAAACCTCCACAATATCCTTTGACAAGGACGGTGATAAGGATTGATAAGGACTTGACGGAACATCTGTTTGATATCAGCAATGTAGGCAATAGGATTAAGACGAAACGTAAGGAGTAAAGAAGCAATATCCTTTTGAAGTTTCGGTCCAGATAACAACGTGTCATTGAGACTAATATTTTTTGGGGTGACTGCCGAACAATCCCAGACTACCCTTAATTTTGTACTTAAGCTTTCCGGCTTTAGTACGCAATGATGTGCCAAAAACATGATACGTCGACTTTTCGTTGACAAGATAAAACTAGACTCATGTGATTAGAATCGATATAGTCTTGCATGAAACTAGAATAGGCAGTGTACAGATCAGGATTTTTAAGTAATCTGTTTTCTAGAAGTAAAAATCTACGATAAGCTTGCGGATAAGTATTTTCTAGGTCAGGGTTTATTTTATCTTTAAACGGAAGATCTACCATGAATATACCGCTCGGTTGTCGTACGACACTCGCAGTAAAAATTGATTCCGCTTGTTTTTCTTCCTTTGATAAGATTTGTTTTTTAGGCAAATGTTCGATTTCCCAAAACCAAGGGATAATGACCTCCAGAGGAGGTGAATGACTCATTAAAAAACAACTGGTTCTTTCCGTAAGATTACCTACTTCATCAACTTTTCCCATGACGACCCAGCCAAAGATGGTTTCAAGGGCTGAAGGTTGCCCTATTTGTCCAAGAACCCTGCCCTCCTTGAATATCTGTGCGAATAGCTCGCAACCAATAACTAGGTCCACAGGTCTAGATTTGAAATAAGATGGGTCGGCAAGTTTAAGGTTTTCCAAGTGTTTCCACTGATTATCGTTCAAAGTGAATGTAGACTTATTGGAACATAGTTGTGGAACAACAATTGCTTCGAAATTAAGTAAAGGAGTGACCTGTCCTTGTGGCTTAATGTGACATTGAACGAGCCCTTTGGAAGTAAGAGAAGACATTTGATTTAATCCGAATATTTCAGTGGTGTAACTTCGCCTAGGAAGATTAAGACGTTGAATACACTTTTCACTGATGAATCCTGTCTGGGATCCAGAATCAAGCAGTGCCCTTACAGGTTGAAAATTTCCGCAACCGTCCATAACATCTATTATGGCGGTGCATAAAAGAAAGGTACCTGAAGGTCCTGAGGTATTTAATGACACATGAAGATTATTGACAGGTGGTGTGTGAATGACAGGACTAGTATCTTGGCTTCCAGACTCTTTATTGGTTTCTAAGATATGAGTTAAAGTGTGGTGCGTTTTACTATTGCAAGTCCTGCAGGAATATTTTGATTTGCACGTGTCTACCCCATGCGAGGGATGAAAACACGCTAGACATATTTTTTTCTGCTTGACGAAAGATAGGCGAGAGGTCAAGAAATATTTGACATTTCGAAAGCACGTGACCTTGATTACACCGGAAATATTTTATTCCCGTACTTGAATTAGTTGAGGTGCCAGCCAGTCCTTTAAAAGGCGAATTGGATGATTTATAGGTAGGCTTTTGCCCAAACTGATTTTGCATAGAATTTGATTTTTGATAGGTAGGCACCTTTTTGGGTGCTGTTGATTGAGGAAGTGATTCCAAAACTTTACATCTTTTTTCTAGAAATTGAAAAAGTGACTGAAAGGTGGGAGTTTCGGTATTAGTATTGGCGTGACTCATTTCGAAATTTGAACGCGTCGGAATATCCAATTTTTCTAACAGAATGAAAAAAATAATAAAGTCCCAACTGTCAACGTCAAAGCTAAGTGATTTTAAAATTTCTAGGGATTCTGAAAAGGTGTCAATTAAATTACGCAATTCTTTAGCTGACTCGTTTTTTAATGTAGAGGTCATAATTGTGCTTAAAGCATTATTTACGAGGTCTCGCTTGTTTGATATCTATTGACTAATTTGTCGTAAGCAATTTTATAATTTTGATCAAATAAACTAATCCCTGATATCAATTTTAAAGGCTCATCCTCGAGATATGAAAATAAATATTTGAGTTTTCGAACGTTACTTAGACTTTGATTTTGATCTATAATGTTATTAAAAAGATCGAAAAAGCTTGGCCATAATTTTTTATCACCTCGAAATATGGGAATACCTAACTCTTTGAGTTTTGGAGTTTCAGATTCGTTTTGACGAACATATGGTCCCGAAAAGGATGGGGCCTCAACCGGAAATATTTCAGAGTAAACCCCCTTACACGCATAAAAATATTTACGAGCTTCTGAAAGGATCGCATCCTGCGTTTTAAACTCCTCGTCGTCCGAGTCGTCTATCAACATATTGACATCATTATGTGCCAACATGCATTTACCGAAGGTTTCATCCAAATCGGAATACCTCACTTGAAACTCGTTTCTCGCTTTTGCGTCCGTTGCCGCAGTTTGTGAAAACACATAACACTCGATGATCGCAGATAAAAAACCCTTGCGTTTTTGCACGGCTTTTTTGATAGACATGATTTTACCTTTGAAATGACGAAATTGTCGGTAAATATACAATTAACGCTAAATTAATGCTTCTGAAATAGAAAAATGACGAATTGTCGAAAATATGCACTAATTTATCGCAATTGATGAAAAATGTTTTAATATCGAAATGATATGGAACAAATCTAATCACAGAAATGTTGTTTGTTTGTTTTGATTGATCCTCGATTTTGTTTACTGAAATGACCACGCGGTAAACCCTGCGTTACCATAGCAGCGGACCGAAAACAGGTGAATTGCGCCGAAAAACGAAGGTCGAACGAAAACCTACGGTTCAATACGATTGGCGAAATTCAAGGCCGTGTGGTCGCCGCGAAAATGTGAAAATGGCTGCTTAAAATACCGTCGTATGGAGTAAATTTATTTATTTGGTTCGAAGGAACACTTTTTGTCTGCCCGCAGTTAGAAAAACGATAACTGGAATGGACTGTATATATTTTATTAAATGAAAGCGCAAACAAACATAATTATATTGATACGAAATCACGAAATAATTAAAGGTCCATAGGTTAATTGCTGGTACCCACACAACGGAAATCAGAAACAAAGTACTCACCAGTTTGCAGCCAATTTCTCCACGTTCCAGGGGCCCCTGATTGGATCTAATGATGGCACCACGTAGCTGAAGGGCTGAAGTTTCCAGTTCTATGCTTGAGTACACCAAAATCGAGCACTTTCAAGTGGAGAAATATGTAATAGTTGGAGAAAATAATTAACACGCCATTTTTCTCGAGGCGGTAGAAAGGATCTCTCTGATTCTTGGTGCGCATGTCAAATGCGCGAAAAATGTACTCTGTCCTTCATCCAATTGTGTGGTTTTAAAAACAACCGAGAAATTTAGCGGGAGCTAACACATCTTTGCCAACCATATCTAAAATTATGGTTTTTGCAAAAAAAAATTTAATCAAAAACTTTTTACAAAAAAAACGATTTTGTTTTGAAAAAAGATACTTTTATCGGAATTTAAATAATTAACCTATGTCTTAAAATACTTAGTACTTAAGGTAAATCTACAGTCCCTGTTTAAGACAGATAATAGCGGAATATCTGTCACATACACACTGAAAAACATTTTGATAATTTTCACTAATATATCATGTAATTTTTTTTACAAAACATGTACTGTAGTGGTTTTTTTAAGTACTGTAAATGTATTTTGCTATTTTTACAGAGTACATTAAGTTTTTACACAACTGGATTTGGAAAAAAACAATTTTTTTGTAAACTTTAATTTTACTTATCCTATAATGTGATGGTGAGCGTAATTTTACAAATCACTTTTTCCAGTCTACATTGGGTTTTTACGCAAGTGTGTTTCTTGTGAATTTTCATTTTTCATAAAAAATTTACAATATATATCATGTTATTTTACTTATCCTGTAATGTGATGGTAAGTGCTTTTTTTGGTTACAAAGTTTGCCAACGTTTTTTACTGGAATCATACAAAACACTTTTTTCAGTGCGGACTCTACGTATATTCATTCTCGGCAAAATGGTAACTTTGAAAGTAAAGATTTTTAAAAAAATTTGACCGAAATCAAAAAAGTTAAGGTGGTATTTGTAAGAGAATCAAAATGCCAAGGTCTTCAATCTTACCCAAACGGTTATCTCTTCCAGTTTTTTTTCAAATCTATCATTTCTAGGCAACCGCCGATTCAGAACAAAAATATGAAAAAGTACGGTTTAAAAGTTTTATCTGTTCATCTCTAAAATTTAAAACATTTTTTTTTAATCGGCTTAGTGCGTCGTATTACAACAAAGAAAAGAAGACGCAGTGCACTTTTTTATATAAAGTTACAAAATTGATTTTATGACATATACTTTCAAAAAATAGTCAAACATAAAATAAAACATAAAATAAATATGTTGCAAATCTCCACAATGTGGCTTTTTGAAATTAAATACCAACAAAGTAGTACAAAATGAGGCCAAAACTTCGTAACATTTATTAAAGGCTGACGGTGCCCTGGTCAAATTTACTTCTATGTTGTTTCAAATTCCATGATTGCAACTTAATTCTTTAAAGCCCAAGTAATAAAAAACACTTCAAGCTGAAAAAACTGCGACTATAAAGAATGTACCGGGCGAAATTGCCTAATTTTCTAAAGGAAACGGCCAGGTGTTGCTCTGGCGCCCCTCAATTATTTCTCTATATATCCAGAGAAAGGCAGTTTCCGCTCTAGGCTCTAATGAATCGTATACTTAGAGCTAAAACTTGCCTCTGGTCTGGCTCTGTGTAGCTCTCTATATGGCCAGGTCAGTGCGCTTCGCTAGCTTCGTATTATACCGCTGAAAACGCAGGAAACAAGGATGGTGAAAAGAAACGCCGAGCGAGGCGTATAGGTAAAATGAAAAAAACTAAGTTCCATTTATTCAACGCATTATATGTTTAGGCTATAGCAAAAGAACATTTACGACAAAAAACCAATGGGACAAAAGTCAGAAAAAAAGGGTTTGTCATAGGCAAGTCATTTTTTAATTAGTGCCATAATAGTACATTATAAGCCTAGGGACTAAGTTAAAACTTATAATTTGGAGGTGAAAAAATTGTAGGTTACAATTTGCTTTTATTAGTTTTTTTAGTTAGTATTTACCCTAGGGATTAAAATGGTAATTTTAATCCCTAATCCAAGGACAAAAAATCTTTTGTCCCTAAAGTAAATAAACTTGTTTTATTTCAATTTATTTAATTATAAAAAATGTCAATCATATAAATATCTTTTAGAATATATTTTTACCTTCCTAGCCCGCGTAGCAATAGAGAAGATATTATTTTCGTCAGATTTTTGTTTTTTGAGATAACGCCGAAAATGTGTTATTTGGGTGCATCTTAGCAATATCGTCGTGATGTCTGTGTGTGTGTGTATATTATTTCTGTCCGTAACACGATAGCTCCTAAGCCGTTGAACCGATTTTCACAAAATTTTTAGGTAATAGGTATTTACGTTACTAGACCGGAAATAAGGACTTTACAGGTCGACACAGGAAATTTACAGGGCGAGCCGCAGGCGAGACCTGTAAACCTGCGGAGACCTGTAAAGTCAGTTTCCGGTCGTGTATCGTACGTATATTTTTTTTTAACCGACATAATGAAGCACAGCTGTCTGTCTTACTCAAAAGCTAGAGTAAGTATATGTTTGACTACTTATATTTAAACAATATTTATGCTACAATTAGGAACAATTCTTATACGCAACTACCTATATAACTATAGTAACCATTTTATATGTAAGTTACCTATATGTACCTAATATAAAATTCAAACAATTTTAATGCATCATTACTTTTTCTCTTGAGTATAAATATTAAAAATGCAGTTATGCACATTTTGGATATTTATATTTGCAGCCGAAGTATTTTCAATTTTTGGTGAATTTCTCTGCTGTATATTTATTGTTTCTGAAATGTTTGACAACATATTATTTTGAGCATCAGACACATTAGATGTAGTAAAATCTCTGGTTGAACTTCCATTGCTGGCTGCTACTGGGAAGCTTCCGCCTGCACCTGCTCCAATTTTTTTAGCATTATCAACTTTTTGTCTCAGTGAGTGCTCAATATATCCTTCAGCAACAGAGTTTGAATGCCAGCCGCCCAAATTTTTAAGGTTTAATATGTCTCCACCGCCTTCTATTAGGAGTGTGGCAGCGGTGCGCCTGAATGTGTGTCCGGTGAATTCTTGTGGATTTTTAAGCTGTAGAAATTTGGCGATTTTGGCAGGTGCCCCTCCTACGCCATGAAGACCTACTGGCTGCTTTCTACATTTTCCTTGAGAGTAAAATAAAAAGAATCTTTCATGCGGAATATTTGGGGGCCTTAGATTTTTGTATTTTTTAAATAACTTCAAATTTCTTTCACCAAGAATTACGAAAGTTCTTGAAACATTTGTTTTAGTGTTTGGTATATTGACTATTATCATGTCTTCTTTCTCAGTGACGTCTTTTAGGGTTAATTTAGTAATTTCTTCCCTCCTCATTGCTCCCGAAATGGCCATGATCGTTACAACCTAAAATCAAAAAGTAAATTTAAAATTTTTGCTAACTTTACAATTTGTGAACAGTCCCATATGCAACCGATCCGTAATAAAAACTGGTATTTTTCCTCGTCTTGTTCTTTTCACTAGCCGCAGTCGAGCGTTGCCGGATTTTATTATTTTTATCATTAAGAATGCTAAGTTATTAAACAATCGGATACCTAGTACCACAGCCTACCTAGGTAGGCTGTGCTAGTACTAACCTAGATAGTTTTAAAAATACTTTTTCCACTATTATTTAAGTAATTAGTTAAAGTATACATTTTTTATATTATTTTTTGATAAAAATAAAGATGGTAAAACAAAAAAATCTGTGTTGTATGTTTTTTTTGTAATTTAAATGGCAAAATTTGTATGAATCTTTTGTTTGTAATAAATAATAGTTGTAATTGAATTCCAATTTGAGTTTTTTATTTGGTTCCAAAGAATCTATATAAAACAAATTGGCATCATTGCTTAGCTTGGTAGTCCTTGTGTTATGTTATGATTATTTTAGTTAGGTTATTGAATGAAAATTAATAAATAGAATTGTTTTTTGTTTTTACAGAAAAAATTGTTAATTGAAGCTAATAAAATTTTAAAATTTGGTTAAAAGTTACAGTGCAGTTGTTGGGATTGAAACACACGTTTTTATAACAAAAATAGCAAGGAGAATAATTAGGTTTGTTTGTATTTTACTTACTTTGAGCATTAAAAATTCCTCATCCCTTGCTTCTTCCAAAAATTTATTAATTTCTTCTCCACTGAAAACTCTGGCCTTTTTAGGCTTATATCCTGCAGACTTTTTCTTTAAAAATGCAATTAGCTTGTAGTAGCGACTAATATCAATATTTCTCCTTAATGATAAGCAAGTTTTTATTGTTGAAAATAAACTCCATAAACTATTGGACTTCAATGTGGCTGATTTTTCGGCAAAATATGCCACTAGGACATTTTCATCAATTGATTTAACTTTGTTTGTGTGACACCAATTAAGGAATACATCATAATTTCTAGTATATCTCTCTTTGGATTTTTCTGGTAGCAAGTCGAAAGTTACCTTTGATGCTGCTTCAATTATTTCTTCCGGATTTAATTCTTCATTCATGTCCAAGGCCATAATTTACTTATTATTTTTTTAAATATCTCTTTTTAAACACAAGTTTTTTATTTAAAAGGCAGCCATATTGATTTATTTTAAATGTCAAAGCTGTCAAAACAAAACAATTTTTATAAGCTGTCATCACAAAGTCATGGCTAATTTGACTGAAATAGGGACCGGAAAGAGAACAAGAGACCGGAAAATTAAAAATAAAGATCACTTTGGAGACCGGAAAGAATCTGAACTAAACCCGCACTGTAAAATGAAACTTTCTGTACAAAAAAA
Organism: Aspidapion aeneum; assembly: GCA_963576565.1. Lineage (NCBI taxonomy): Eukaryota > Metazoa > Arthropoda > Insecta > Coleoptera > Brentidae > Aspidapion > Aspidapion aeneum. Next base: position 53,736,743 of record OY755041.1, on the reverse strand, counting down.
TGTACAGAAAGTGTATGTTTTCTGGTCGGTTGAAAAAAAAATAGTTTTCGGCACTCTAACGAGCTGATTCGATTTTGGTCAAAATCCATTTACACTAATGACAGTTTTTTGACAATCAAAACATTTAAAAAATGCTAACTTTTAATAGAGCGTCGCGTTATATCAATATGCGGTTTTCGGAATATAGTAGAATACATTTTGCTCAATAGTTTGTGTCATAACCAAAAAATTCGTGAGAGCTTGTGTGCTAATAGGCTAGTTAGGTTAGTGTCAGTTTCGCCTTGGCTCCATTTATTTACAATACAATTACAAATGCTTTATAGACACTATAATGTATGTAAAGAATGGAAAAATATAAACGCGCTTTGAATTATTTAACCAGGGCTATCAAAACGGACGGGCCACGATCCTCCACTTTGGTGACGTCACATCCGGGGCTGATTTTTTTTGATGGTCATGTCACGACACAGCTGATTGTCTTTAAAATATTGAAGTTGGAATGACGGTTCATATATATTTGATATTTTTAAAAATAAAGCCGGTTTTGAGATTGTTACGTTCTTGCAGAACAATTTTTTTTAAATGTATGGTAATCCTTAATATTTCAGAGCCGCTTTATTAGCTCACACTAAAATTAAATTTAAAACAGAATCAAATGTGACAAACACATATGACAAAGTCAAATAAATGTCAAATATAACAGTTGGCATGCGGTACGTGGCGTGTAATTTGAATTCATAATAAGGAATGCTAAATTTTAAAGATTTTAACCTTTTAATCATCTTGCATCCTTACAAAAGTTTGGAGGAATATGAGGATGGTGTCTGAGAATATTTCACTGAAATTTCGGGGAAATCTGTAGTGCCATTTTGAAAATATGATAAAAAACGTCTGACCTCCCATAAGACCCAATGTAAAAGTCAGCCCCCGGGGAACAGCTGATTTTTTTAGGGTCGTGGCCTGTATTTTTTTGTCGGCCTTGATTTAACATTAAAAAAAAACTGTCGCTTGTTAGCCTTGTTTACTTCAAAAATAATAAGTTTTATCCAATCAAAATGTTCGCAGATTTTTCCAGTTACGATAAAAAATCCGTGATAGAAGATTTTAAATTTTTGATAAACCAGGCAGTAATATGCGGTAAATTTTTATACTCGCAGCGAAAATGGAGGGATGATATAAGCTAATAAGTCTAAAATGACTGAGTTACAGTTCATTTCATAATTTTTGAGATAACTTTTTTAGAGTTGTGAGTTGGTTCTGATAACAATAACATAGACCAACGGAAAAAAGTTGTCTTAAAAATGATGAGATAAACTATAGGATTAATCAATACTGCAATCGATTCTGCCCTCAATATTTGTATTTTTATATAGGGTTAGGTTGCCTATTATATCGTACTAATTTTGGTTTTTTTTTTCTAAAAACTAATAAATCTAATTACATTTCGGTCTTTTGGACACATATGAGCACTTTCTAAAACAGTGTTTCATTGAACTTCGGAGAAACAAGAGTTTTTAAAGGGGGTTGGAAACGGTACGATTTGGGAAACTTTTTTTTTTGTCAAACACACTGTGTTTATTGTATTACAATCTAGTCAGTAAGACTAATTAGCAATTTTGTTTTAACTTAATTTACTAGAAAAGTCAGATTTAAACTTAGGGTTCACTCAACAGTTCTCCCCGCTTTGTTTAGTCTGTAACTCACAATTGTGTTGTGTTTATAGCATTATTTTGTTTTATGTGTAATTCACTTAGTTTACTAGCTCAAACGGCTTCACTCTTTTTAGTCTTCGAACTAGCATAGTATTGTCTAGAAGCTGAATTACTTCCACATTCACATGCCGATGGAGTCTATCTTCATGGCTTTTTGCGTACATTTTTATAGTCTCTGCTACAGTTTCGATTTTTAGATCTCGATGAAGGTCACTATTTCAAACGTACCAAGGTGCATTCACAATGTTTCTCTCTTTAGCACAACCCCATAGTTGCATACCATATGTCCATACTGGTTTTAGTATTTGTCTATGAAGCAGTAACTTATTATGAATTGTTAAATTGGACTTCCTTCCAATTAGCCAGTTCATTTTTCTATACCTTATCTCAAGTTCGTATTTTTTTTTTCTTAACATGTTCTTTCCAGCGCAATTTGGCATCAAGTGTCATATCTAGATATTTTGTCTGATTTGAATATGGTACGGGAATGGTGTTAATTGTAATTAGTATGTGATTTATATTTTTGTTTGTAAAATCAACATGAATTGATTTGGTTTCATTTAATTTTATTCGCCACTTTGTGGTCCAACTGTGAACTTGGGTGACTGCATCCTGAAGTTTTTCTATGAATTTTTCAATAAATTTTTCTACCGTCAATAAACCAGTATCATCGGCAAATGTTGCTAAGTGGCAATTTTCGGACTTTGGGATATCACAAGTGAATAATAAGTATAGATATGGGCCTAGTACGCTACCCTGGGGCACGCATGATTGAATTTCTCTTAAATTTGAGTATGAGTCTTCCTGTTTTACTCTAAAATGTCTATCAGATATGTATGATTCCAAAATATCCGAATATTGTTTTGGCAGAAACCGTTTTAGTTTAAAATTAAGGCCTTCATGCCACACTTTGTCAAATGCTTGTGCTACATCTAGAAAAACTGCAGAACAAACTTTGCCCTCTTCTAGTGCTTTTTCTATTATATTAGTAATTCTGTGTACTTGATCTATCGTGGAATGCTTGTCTCGAAAACCAAATTGATGAGACGGAATAATTTCTTGTCTTTCTATGATGGGTTTTATTCTTTTAAGCAATAATTTTTCATAGAGCTTAGATATAATTGGCAGCAAAGATATTGGCCTGTAAGATGACACGTCATGGAGTGGTTTTCCCGGTTTTGGAATCATGATAACTTCTGCAACTTTCCACAGTTTAGGTACATACCTAAGCCTAAAAGACGCATTAATTAGGCTGCATAGTTTTACGATAGCTTTTCTGGCGAGTTGTTTTATGACTACCCCGTTAATAAGATCTTAATATGGTCTTCGATTTGATGGGGTTCATTTAAATGAAAGTGTTCATCTGGTGCTTCGTGGGGCTGAAATGATTTTTCTAAATGACTTGCAAAAATATTTGCTTTTTCTTCGATGCTTCTTGCCCACTGGTTGTTGATTTTCGTATGGGTGGAATTTGGATAATTGGTCTTTTAAAATTTTTGGTTGCTTTCCAAAGGGAATAGTCGGTATTTTTATAATCTGTAAGTTCATTAAGAAAATGGTTAATAGATTCATTTTTTATTACTAGAATTTCTCGCCTAATGCGCTGCGTCATGTTGTTGAGATTTGTTTTGTCCCGAGGATCACGGTTTTGCTGCCACTTTCTTCTTAGTTTCCTTTTTTCCAATATAAGGTCTCTAATTTCCTTTGGATAGTTTTTTCCCTTAAAAATTCTCTTTCGTTTTGGACTGTTTTCCCATGCTGCTTGTTGAATATTTGTAACAAAATATTCAACTTCTGTATCGATTTGTTCTGGCGTTTGCAATGGTACTGATAGGTTTATTTTTTCTGACAGACTTTGTTTAAAACTAATCCAGTCAGTTAGTTTATTAACTAGTGAGATATTTGCTTCTTTCTTTATTATGTTTTTACTAAGATTTAGAATAATAGGTGAATGATCTGACTGTAAATCAAAACTTTCTTCTATATCTACAAAACTTAAAGATATATTTTTTACTATAAAAAAATCAATTAGATCTGGAATGTTTTCCTGGATCTGTTGGATAGTATGTTCACATTGATATTCACTTATAGCTTGCAAAAGTTATTTTCCTTTGGAATTCGTCAGTCTAGATCCCCAGTAGGTATTTTTTGCATTAAAGTCACCTCCAATTATAAAACGGTTTCCTAATTTTCTGAGAAAATTAAGATATTGATTTTTCTTTAGTAAGTGCCTTGGTGATATATAGACAGCACTTTTGACTAATGTATATGTTTTGGTTTTTACACTTACTAATGTAGCTTGAATCTCTATGGTTTTATATCCCATCTCCTGATAGTGTGATATATTTTCTTCAATTATTACAGCACTTCCCCCATGTGCAGTATTGCTAGGGTGAGTTGTATGATACACTTTATAACCTTTAAATTTAATGTGAGACTGGTTAGTGAAATGCGTTTCTGACACAAGACAGACGTCAATTTATTCTATGTCTAGAATAACTTGCAAGTCTTGCTGATGTTGCAAGAGACCATTGGCATTCCAAGCTAGGATTACAAGATTACTGACCATTTTGAGGCATATTGGTAGCTCCGTTATTGCTACTTTCTAGTTTAGTTAATCCATCCATTTGGGAAACTGGTTGGCTAAATCGTACCAGCAGGTTCCTAAGAAGTACAGAAATTTGGTGGCATATGGAAAAAAAATCTATATAAAATCGGAGGCTTTATTTACAAAAAAACAACATTTTAAATTATGAACATTTTAAGGTTTATAAACAGAATTAGAAGTCGTCTTTTAGTTTTTTTTTTGAGTATCCTGGTTGAGGTTGAAATATTTCTTCTTTAACAGCCCCCTTTGCCTTTTTTAATTCTTCTTTTTTAGCTTTAAAAAATAATTTTTTCTTCAGCTTATTCTTAAAGGTGCTTTCGGTTAATGTTGCTAAATTTTTAACTTTATGCGCATGGTTTTTTGCTTTTTCATCCAATTTTTTTACGACTTTTGGTAGTGTACTTGTGCTCAAATAAAACATCCTTACTCTTTTTGTTGTAATGCACACTGCGCCTTGAAAAAACTATAGTGGCGGATTCAGGTTTTCGAAGGGGAGGGGCCAAGGAAAAAGGAAAAACCAGAACATATCTTTTTCTTGTTGATTTTATTAGGTGAAAATTGACATGCAAAGAAAAAGAGCCGCAGGCGAAAATTTTTGGAATAGTCAGTACCTAATTTTTATCAAAAAAAGTTGTTGTTGCAGGTAAATTTTGTTAAAAATTGCGGTAAATGCAGTGGAATTTTTTTCCTCGAACAAAAAAAAGGTTTAATGTCAGGGAGGGGAGGGAGCGAGCGGTGACTCGGTATTTCCTTTTGGTGTACAGGTTAGTTAGGTATTTCCTTTTGGGGTACAAACATCGGCGATCGAGCCATCCTTGGGAAGGGAGATGCCCGGCCCATCTGACCCCCCTGGATCCGCCACTGAAAAACTGAGATACAGTCGAACCTCTATAACTCGAACTTAAAGGGACAACCAAAACAGTTCAAGTTATGGACAGTTCGAGTTATAGAAATTCGAGTTAAAGAGGTTAAAATACATATAAAAAGTGCAGGGACCACTTAAAAGGTTCGAGTTATAGAGAGGTTCGAGTTATAGAGGTTCGAGTTAGAGAGGTTCGACTGTATATTTCTTATCGTTAAAAAAACACGAAATCAGCAAAAATAGGTATTTACCTGAATATTTTTTTAATTTTACTTTACTCGTAACGTTCAAAAAATAGATGGACTAACTTCAATCAAGAACCATGACTGGCCGCAACAATAATTGCGCCTTTCTTTACATTAAAACAGCGGTTTGCGTCTTCTGCAACACCATCCCGTTTCCATGGTAACGCGGACCGCTAAATGGCTTGCGCCCAGTGAGGATCCGAGCGCCTATCGATCATTGTCGTGTCGGCAGTCTGAGACAAACTTTATTCATAGTATGCGCCGAAGCGAAAGGAAAAATTACGGGAAAAGCAAAACATTTAATAAAAAATATTTCTTATTAGGATTTTATATTTATTTATATTTATAAAATTAATTAACTTTGCCTCTTTGCAGATTGGTTTTTAATTCAGAGATTTCAGTACCGGTGCGTTACGATAAGGAGTGTGGGGGTAAAAATATCTGGATTTTTGCTCTACGTAATTTTTGAACAGCCCTTAAGTTAGAGGTCAATGGTTTTAAACCTGAAATCCACACCGATATTCTGGAATCCTTATCGATTTCTAAAGAGCATTAATCGCAGCTATCCGAACAATAACAGAATCTCAAAACTTGGTTAATTTATTCGATGGGATTGCGTCCCTCGGGGGGTAACATTGGTCACAGTAAAGAAACTTAATTTATCGAAAATTTTGAGAATAAAGGTTTTGTTATAAAGCTTAAAAAAGGAAGTTAAAACGCAATAACAGGTTTTACAATAATGTCGAATACGATTATGTTTTAAATCGCACCCTTAAACGATGGTACCGTAGTAGATCTTTTGTGTATAAAATAAATATAAAACATATTTAAAAACGGTACAAACTTTAATGAATACAAAATAAATCTCTGTTGCAATTTCTATATAAAACAAACAAGACTTAAAATATTAAAATAAAAACTTTAACTTACCGTAATAACAAACTGCAAAATATTATTTAAATAGAAAATTCTTATATTTCTTCACTAAGTTTAGAGGTTTTAGTTTAAGTTCAACAAAACTTAGAATGTGAATACCAACTTGTCTCCTAAAGTTAAAGTTTTGGTAAAAATATTACCCTCTCTCTACTTGATGTATCCCCACGCTTAACCATTACAAATTCCACTCTTTACTTTTCAGTAGTTTTTCACGCATCAACCACCTGGTGTGTAGATAGGCGAAAACCAACATTTTACCAATGTAGAGGGAGGCCATGTTTTGTGAATTTTCTGTTTCTAAGCCGGTTTCGTACAGTGCCTCAGTCAAGGGTAATTTGCTTTCCTGACAATATCTTGCGTGACAATATTTAAGCAACGGACTTTTTGGTATCGTGATGATAAGGGATACCTACTTAACAAGGATAACGTGATGCAGGTGCAGGCATAAAAAGTCGACGAATTAAATTATATTGTTCGAAAATAATATTTTCGCAAAAAAAAATATTATCTTGCTTTAAATAATGGTAGCTGTAGTAGCATTATCCATAGTCTCCTGGCAAAAATTTGACTTAAGTTACACTGGTTATTCAGCTAAGTGTACCTGCTAGTACTAAGGCAACAAAAAATACTCTGCCACTTTATGGGCACTTAAGCTCACACGAATAATGTATTATGTAATGCTTACCCATTTTGGTCCTCGAAAATAAACTTCTATCCGCCACCCAGTTTCCGTTTAAATGATGCGTTTCGATTTCGAGATTTTAAATATTGCGTTTATTTCTTACCATTTAAAAAGGCGTCTTTGTCTGGTGCTAACTTAGAACCTTTGTCACAATGTAAAAATACCTACTTTTGTGTCCTGTGAACAAAATTTGCTTGCTGTACCCCCAACAACCATTTTTTTTAACACATCCTCACAAGGAAAGCATATACTTTTTTGCTTACGTTTTACATTTCCTACATCTTTATTTCAAGAAAAGTTTTTGCATGCAAAATGATTTTTTATTAGTCATTTCTGAAATGATTTGTTGCTTGCCTATTTTGAGAAAAAAATTTTATGGTTGAGATTTGGCCTAAATAAACCACTCTGTACCCCCTCCAAGGGGTTGGGAGGTTAAGTTTTTCAAAAAATTAAAACTCGGGTTAGTTGCACTTTGGCTTTCCCCCAAATTAGGTCCTAAAACGTGATTTTTTTTTAGTTTGGCAAAAAACATCCTTGAGAAATGGATGCTGTTAAAATTTTGTAGTTCGAAAAAGCCAAAAAATAGTGGTTAAAAAACCAAAGTAAGACTAGAGTTTTCTTGTTTGAAAAATCGCCACCCTCCACCGCCTTGGATGGGTGTCAGAGTGGTTCTGCATCATATGGCAGATCTATACCATAGAAATTCGTATTCTATGATTTTTTAAAAAAATTTTGTTTTATCGCACAATATTTTGTTACAAATAAGCAAGCTGACGCTAAAAACGGCGTATTTCAAACTTGACTATACGAAAAAGGACCATCTTCTTTTTATAGGGAAACACTAGCCTAGATATTATGATGCCTTTAATTTTGATTCAGAAATGATTTAGTTTCTTGAAATAAATTTGAACCAAAGGGGGCAATTCTTAAAAATTTGAAAAAATTTGAAAAAGTCTGATAAAATTTGACGCGACAGATTTTAGCCGTAAATCTTGAACACATTGCAAGTTTCAGCTTTGTGTAAAAAGTCATACACCACACGGTAATGGGAAAACTTAGGAAATTCTGAAAATCCCACGTCCCATCATCATTTCATCTCCTTCCATTTTATGGTTATGCTCGAGCTGAATGATGCCTAATGAGGCAGAAACGCGTCCCCGAGCTACCTTTACCTCTGAGGTCTTGCCCGTGAAACTTTTTTTATTAAGACTTTTAACCTCGTGAACTTCCTTCAAATTTAAAAAATCCAGGGCTCAGGCTGTTTTTTGGGAGCAGATTATATCTGTCTCCGTCGCGACGTCAAAATTAGCCTCAAAACCGAGGCAACCCTGACCGAAGCTGCAAATTGACAGTTGGTCTCTCCTCAGTAAACACCATATTTCATATTTCTTTTTTAGTTACCCACATCATCATTTCATCTCCTTCCATTTTATGATTATGCTCGGGCTGAATGAAGCCTAATGAGGCAGAAACGCGTCCCCGAGCTACCTTTACCTCTGAGGTCTTGCCCGTGAAACTTTTTTTATTAAGACTTTTTACCTCGTGAACTTTCTTCAAATTTAAAAAATCCAGGGCTCAGGCTGTTTTCTGGAAGCAGATTATATCTGTCTCCGTCGCGACGTCAAAATTAGCCTCAAAACCGAGGCAACCCTGACCGAAGCTGCAAATTGACAGTTGGTCTCTCCTCAGTAAACACCATATTTGATATTTCTTTTTCAGTTACCCACATCATCATTTCATCTCCTTCCATTTTATGGTTATGCTCGGGCTGAATGAAGCCTAATGAGGCAGAAACGTGTCCCCGAGCTACCTTTACCTCTGAGGTCTTGCCCGTGAAACTTTTTTTATTAAGACTTTTTACCTCGTGAACTTCCTTCGAATTTAAAAAATCCAGGGCTCAGGCTGTTTTCTGGGAGCAGATTATATCTGTCTCCCTCGCGACGTCAAAATTAGCCTCAAAACCGAGGCAACCCTGACCGAAGCTGCAAATTGACAGTTGGTCTCTCCTCAGTAAACACCATATTTCATATTTATTTTTCAGTTACCCACATCATCATTTCATCTCCTTCCATTTTATGGTTATGCTCGGGCTGAGTGAAGCCTAATGAGGCAGAAACGCGTCCCCGAGCTACCTTTACCTCTGAGGTCTTGCCCGTGAAACTTTTTTTATTAAGACTTTTTACCTCGTGAACTTCCTTCAAATTTAAAAAATCCAGGGCTCAGGCTGTTTTCTGGAAGCAGATTATATCTGTTTCCGTCGCGACGTCAAAATTAGCCTCAAAACCGAGGCAACCCTCACCGAAGCTGCAAATTGACAGTTGGTCTCTCCTCAGTAAACACCATATTTAATATTTCTTTTTCAGTTACCCACATCATCATTTCATCTCCTTCCATTTTATGGTTATGCTCGGGCTGAATGATGCCTAATGAGGCAGAAACGCGTCCCCGAGCTACCTTTACCTCTGAGGTCTTGCCCGTGAAACTTTTTTTATTAAGAATTTTTACCTCGTGAACTTCCTTCAAATTTAAAAAATCCAGGGCTCAGGCTGTTTTTTGGGAGCAGATTATATCTGTCTCCGTCGCGACGTCAAAATTAGCCTCAAAACCGAGGCAACCCTCACCGAAGCTGCAAATTGACAGTTGGTCTCTCCTCAGTAAACACCATATTTCATATTTCTTTTTCAGTTACCTACATCATCATTTCATCTCCTTCCATTTTATGATTATGCTCGGGCTGAATGAAGCCTAATGAGGCAGAAACGTGTCCCCGAGCTACCTTTACCTCTGAGGTCTTGCCCGTGAAACTTTTTTTATTAAGACTTTTAACCTCGTGAACTTCTTTCAAATTTAAAAAATCCAGGGCTCAGGCTGTTTTCTGGAAGCAGATTATATCTGTCTCCGTCGCGACGTCAAAATTAGCCTCAAAACCTAGGCAACCCTGACCGAAGCTGCAAATTGACAGTTGGTCTCTCCTCAGTAAACACCATATTTAGTATTTCTTTTTCAGTTACCCACATCATCATTTCATCTCCTTCCATTTTATGGTTATGCTCGGGCTGAATGATGCCTAATGAGGCAGAAACGCGTCCCCGAGCTACCTTTACCTCTGAGGGCTTGCCCGTGAAACTTTTTTTATTAAGAATTTTTACCTCGTGAACTTCCTTCAAATTTAAAAAATCCAGGGCTCAGGCTGTTTTTTGGGAGCAGATTATATCTGTCTCCGTCGCGACGTCAAAATTAGCCTCAAAACCGAGGCAACCCTGACCGAAGCTGCAAATTGACAGTTGGTCTCTCCTCAGTAAACACCATATTTCATATTTCTTTTTTAGTTACCCACATCATCATTTCATCTCCTTCCATTTTATGATTATGCTCGGGCTGAATGAAGCCTAATGAGGCAGAAACGCGTCCCCGAGCTACCTTTACCTCTGAGGTCTTGCCCGTGAAACTTTTTTTATTAAGAATTTTTACCTCGTGAACTTCCTTCAAATTTAAAAAATCCAGGGCTCAGGCTGTTTTTTGGGAGCAGATTATATCTGTCTCCGTCGCGACGTCAAAATTAGCCTCAAAACCGAGGCAACCCTGACCGAAGCTGCAAATTGACAGTTGGTCTCTCCTCAGTAAACACCATATTTCATATTTCTTTTTTAGTTACCCACATCATCATTTCATCTCCTTCCATTTTATGATTATGCTCGGGCTGAATGAAGCCTAATGAGGCAGAAACGCGTCCCCGAGCTACCTTTACCTCTGAGGTCTAGCCCGTGAAACTTTTTTTATTAAGACTTTTTACCTCGTGAACTTTCTTCAAATTTAAAAAATCCAGGGCTCAGGCTGTTTTCTGGAAGCAGATTATATCTGTCTCCGTCGCGACGTCAAAATTAGCCTCAAAACCGAGGCAACCCTGACCGAAGCTGCAAATTGACAGTTGGTCTCTCCTCAGTAAACACCATATTTGATATTTCTTTTTCAGTTACCCACATCATCATTTCATCTCCTTCCATTTTATGGTTATGCTCGGGCTGAATGAAGCCTAATGAGGCAGAAACGTGTCCCCGAGCTACCTTTACCTCTGAGGTCTTGCCCGTGAAACTTTTTTTATTAAGACTTTTTACCTCGTGAACTTCCTTCGAATTTAAAAAATCCAGGGCTCAGGCTGTTTTCTGGGAGCAGATTATATCTGTCTCCGTCGCGACGTCAAAATTAGCCTCAAAACCGAGGCAACCCTGACCGAAGCTTCAAATTGACAGTTGGTCTCTCCTCAGTAAACACCATATTTCATATTTCTTTTTTAGTTACCCACATCATCATTTCATCTCCTTCCATTTTATGATTATGCTCGGGCTGAATGAAGCCTAATGAGGCAGAAACGCGTCCCCGAGCTACCTTTACCTCTGAGGTCTTGCCCGTGAAACTTTTTTTATTAAGACTTTTTACCTCGTGAACTTTCTTGAAATTTAAAAAATTCAGGGCTCAGGCTGTTTTCTGGAAGCAGATTATATCTGTCTCCATCGCGACGTCAAAATTAGCCTCAAAACCGAGGCAACCCTGACCGAAGCTGCAAATTGACAGTTGGTCTCTCCTCAGTAAACACCATATTTGATATTTCTTTTTCAGTTACCCACATCATCATTTCATCTCCTTTCATTTTATGGTTATGCTCGGGCTGAATGAAGCCTAATGAGGCAGAAACGTGTCCCCGAGCTACCTTTACCTCTGAGGTCTTGCCCGTGAAACTTTTTTTATTAAGACTTTTTACCTCGTGAACTTCCTTCGAATTTAAAAAATCCAGGGCTCAGGCTGTTTTCTGGGAGCAGATTATATCTGTCTCCGTCGCGACGTCAAAATTAGCCTCAAAACCGAGGCAACCCTGACCGAAGCTGCAAATTGACAGTTGGTCTCTCCTCAGTAAACACCATATTTCATATTTATTTTTCAGTTACCCACATCATCATTTCATCTCCTTCCATTTTATGGTTATGCTCGGGCTGAGTGAAGCCTAATGAGGCAGAAACGCGTCCCCGAGCTACCTTTACCTCTGAGGTCTTGCCCGTGAAACTTTTTTTATTAAGACTTTTTACCTCGTGAACTTCCTTCAAATTTAAAAAATCCAGGGCTCAGGCTGTTTTCTGGAAGCAGATTATATCTGTCTCCGTCGCGACGTCAAAATTAGCCTCAAAACCTAGGCAACCCTGACCGAAGCTGCAAATTGACAGTTGGTCTCTCCTCAATAAACACCATATTTAATATTTCTTTTTCAGTTACCCACATCATCATTTCATCTCCTTCCATTTTATGGTTATGCTCGGGCTGAATGATGCCTAATGAGGCAGAAACGCGTCCCCGAGCTACCTTTACCTCTGAGGTCTTGCCCGTGAAACTTTTTTTATTAAGAATTTTTACCTCGTGAACTTCCTTCAAATTTAAAAAATCCAGGGCTCAGGCTGTTTTTTGGGAGCAGATTATATCTGTCTCCGTCGCGACGTCAAAATTAGCCTCAAAACCGAGGCAACCCTTACCGAAGCTGCAAATTGACAGTTGGTCTCTCCTCAGTAAACACCATATTTCATATTTCTTTTTCAGTTACCCACATCATCATTTCATCTCCTTCCATTTTATGATTATGCTCGGGCTGAATGAAGCCTAATGAGGCAGAAACGTGTCCCCGAGCTACCTTTACCTCTGAGGTCTTGCCCGTGAAACTTTTTTTATTAAGACTTTTTACCTCGTGAACTTCCTTCAAATTTAAAAAATCCAGGGCTCAGGCTGTTTTCTTGGAGCAGATTATATCTGTCTCCGTCGCGACGTCAAAATTAGCCTCAAAACCGAGGCAACCCTGACCGAAGCTGCAAATTGACAGTTGGTCTCTCCTCAGTAAACACCATATTTCATATTTCTTTTTCAGTTACCCACATCATCATTTCATCTCCTTCCATTTTATGGTTATGCTCGGGCTGAATGAAGCCTAATGAGGCAGAAACGCGTCTCCGAGCTACCTTTACCTCTGAGGTCTTGCCCGTGAAACTTTGTTTTATTAAGACTTTTTACCTCGTGAACTTCCTTCAAATTTAAAAAATCCAGGGCTCAGGCTGTTTTCTGGGAGCAGATTATATCTGTCTCCGTCGCGACGTCAAAATTAGCCTCAAAACCGAGGCAACCCTGACCGAAGCTGCAAATTGACAGTTGGTCTCTCATCAGTAAACACCATATTTCAAATTTCTTTTTCAGTTACCCACATCATCATTTCATCTCCTCCCATTTTATTGTTATGCTCGGGCTGAATGAAGCCTAATGAGGCAGAAACGCGTCCCCGAGCTACCTTTACCTCTGAGGTCTTGCCCGTAAAACTTTTTTATTAAGACTTTTTACCTCGTGAACTTCCTTCAAATTTAAAAAATCCAGGGATCAGGCTGTTTTCTGGGAGCAGATTATATCTGTCTCCGTCGCGACGTCAAAATTAGCCTCAAAACCGAGGCAACCCTGACCGAAGCTGCAAATTGACAGTTTCTCCTCAGTAAACACCATATTTCATATTTCTTTTTCAGTTACCCACATCATCATTTCATCTCCTTCTATTTTATGGTTATGCTCGGCCTGAATGAAGCCTAATGAGGCAGAAACGCGTCCTTGAGCTACCTTCACCTCTGAGGTCTTGTCCGTGAAACTTTTTTTATTAAGACTTTTTACCTCGTGAACTTCCTTCAAATTTAAAAAATCTAGGGCTCAGGCTGTTTTCTGGGAGCAGATTATATCTGTCTCCGTCGCGACGTCAAAATTAGCCTCAAAACCGAGGCAACTCTGACCGAAGCTGCAAATTGACAGTTGGTCTCTCCTCAGTAAACACCATATTTCATATTTCTTTTTCAGTTACCCACATCATCATTTTATCTCCTTTCATTTTATGGTTATGCTCGGGCTAAATGAAGCCTAATGAGGCAGAAAGCGTCCCCGAGCTACCTTTACCTCTGAGGTCTTGCCCGTGAAACTTTTTTTATTAATACTTTTTACCTCGTGAACTTTTTTATTTCATGGTTATGCTCGGGCTGAATGAAGCCTAATGAGGCAGAAACGCGTCCCCGAGCTACCTTTACCTCTGAGGTCTTGCCCGTGAAAGTTTTTTATTAAGACTTTTTACCTCGTGAACTTCCTTCAAATTTAAAAAATCCAGGGCTTAGGATGTTTTCTGGGAGCAGATTATATCTGTCTCCGTCGCGACGTCAAAATTAGCCTCAAAACCGAGGCAACCCTGACCGAAGCTGCAAATTGACAGTTAGTCTCTCCTCAGTAAACACCATATTTCATATTTCTTTTTCAGTTACCCACATCATCATTTCATCTCCTTCCATTTTATGATTATGCTCGAGCTGAATGAAGCCTAATGAGGCAGAAACGCGTCCCCGAGCTACCTTTACCTCTGAGGTTTTGCCCGTGAAACTTTTCTTATTAAGATTTTTTACCTCGTGAACTTCCTTCAAATTTTTTTTTTATTAAGCCGAAGCTACCCTTTGTCGATTGATCGCAAACTTATCCTAACCTGTTAATTTAATTCTGGTTAATTGATCGAAAACTTGTCCTAACCGGTCCATTGGAGACATTTTTTTGTTGGAAAAAGGGTCTGTATGGACAGGTAAGGATAAGTTTGCCCTCAATTGAAGGGCCGACGGACGAAACATCGAAACTCAAAATGTCGGAAGTACAAAATGACGAAGAAACAAAAATACTAATAGTCGAAAAATTTTAAAGACAAAAAATAAAACCTAACTAGATCTGGTTAGATTGGTACACGAAATAAAAAAAAACCAAACCTAATCCGGTTGAGTAATTATAATTTCAAAAAACTAACCTGACCAAATCAGGTTAGATTGTTTTGTATAATTACCTACCCTGGTCAGGTTTAAATCCTAACCTGACCTGGTTAGGTGAAAATTACAGAAAAAACTAACCTATTCTAGTTAGTTAATTACATTAAATCTAACATGACCAGATCGTAATAAGTTATTAGGTTTTATTTCCCATTTCGATATTTTGTCTTGTGACATTTTGTAATTCGACATTTTGTAATTTCGATATTTTGTAATTTCGACATTGTGTATTTCGACATTCTGTAAATTCGACATTTTGTTGTTTCAATATTTTAAATTCTGATATTTTGTTTTTTGACATTTCGATAATTTGTAATTTCGATATTTTGCATTTTGACATTCTGTAAAGTTGAATATTTTGTGGTTTCGACTTTCTATTTGTATAAACACACACACACACACACACACACACACACACACACACACACAACACACACACACACAACACACACACACACAGTTCCCTATAGAATCTACTTTTATTTTAATTTTAATATTTATTTTTATCTGAATAATCCCAGCAATAACGTATTTTAGACGAAAATTGGTCGTGGCACCCCCGTAATATTCCGCCGGCCGGCGGCGACTATAGCAAGTATTTCTGACTACCCTATCCAAAACGTCATGGGCCGTCACTGAATAACAGCAGTTTCTATATGGGAGGATCACCACTTCAATAATTTGACTAGTGTCCCCACTTAGTCAGATTTTTCTGACGGATTTTAGGGAAATAATCAGACTTTCCCATAAAAATCCGTTTAAGTATAACGGTGGCAACAGCGTGGAGCAAATTTTGTGGCGACCCTTCCACGACATGCAGTTAGTCTCTCTTTGTTAATTTTACAGTGAAAAACAAAAAAAAACATAAACTTAGCTGACTGATAAAGAAAATGAATAGGACTAATTAATCTGAAATAAATTTGACAAAATTTGACATTTCAGTTTCTGTGGTTAATGGTTTTCTGCTGTGAATTTATTTACAATTTTTAAATTAAAAATTTTCAACGAATTAGGCGTTTTTCATTAAAAAAAAATATTATATCGTGAAGCTACATTTAATAAAAAGTGGGAAATTGCCTTTTAGGTAAGTTTTTAAATTTAAAAATTGCCTTTTCAACGAGAAATCTTAGCGCCAGATTTTGTCACATTTTGTCGAATTTTTCCAGATTTTTACAGTTGTAAAGAATTGCTCTCAAACTGTCGAAATTTAATTTATAAACACGATTGTCAGACTATACTCCATATCATTTTTTTTGAGACAACTTTTTACTACTTTTTTTCGTTGGCCTATGCTATTTGTTATGGTAAACAGCTGATGAGTGTCAAAAAGTTATCCCAAAAATTATGGTATGGAGATTATCGCCAAGCATGTCTAGCCAATAGTCGTACTGATTAAACAGGTAAATTTTCTTTGTGACCTATTAATTCAAACTATTCTTATGTACTTCTACCGTGATCTGCCGATATCGGTTTTAGGACACAAGATTATTATTTGCGTCTTTTGATTTATTTGTCCAATTCTAAAGTTCCGCGATGCTGCCTTCCTCCCCGATGATAAAACCGAACGGCGACCGGGGATTTATAATGGAAAAGTTGAAATGGTTGAAATTATTATTAGGTTTTATTATTTGTCATGAGAAAATTATTATACTTTGATTTATGCAAATTTTTGTCAATAGAGCTGAAGATATCATTTGTACTTTTGTATGTGTGTCTATTTATACACATATAGCTCTTGAGCCACTAAATTTTATTCACTGATCTAAGTAAAGTAGTAGTAGTAGTATTAGGGGGCCAGATCCATCCAAAGATACGAACCTACTTGAGCAAGTATCGCTCTTTCTCACTTGGGGTTCGGTTCATCTTTTTTTACCTTCCTAGCCCGCACCGCAATGGCCAGAGAAGGTATTGTTTTCGACGATTTTTTTTTTGAGATAACGCGGAATGTGTTATTTGGGTGTATTTTGACCTACCCTAGCAGTATCGTCGTGATGTCTGTCTGTGTGTGTGTGTGTATGTAACTCTGTCCGTAACACGATAGCTCCTAAGCCGCCTAACCGATTTTTATGAAATTTTTAGGTAAAATAGTATTCGATACTGCAACGAGCTGATAAGTTTTTGTTCGACATTCATCAATGCTAATGATGTTGCTTTTTGACAGTTAAAAAGTTTCAAAAATGATAACTTTTTAACGAAGCGTCGCATTAATATGCGGTTCGGAATATTATAGCGCACGTTTTTTTCAAAAATTTGTGTTATAACCAAAAACTTGGTAGGAGCTTTCGTTTTAGAGATCTACAAAAAACTGTTTTAATCATCAATCATCTAATCAAAATTAACTTTATTGGTCAGAATACAGTAGTACAGTTTGACAAAGCCTTTGTAATGGATAGGGTGAATAGATTTTCTTCTTTAATTCATAGTGGACTGTAACTTTCTTTAGGTGTAATTTTCTTATTTAATATTTCTTGATCGCGCAACCATACAAAAGCAATAGAAAAAATGGCACCTACCTTTTGATGGATATTTCTTTGCTTGCGGGCCCGCTCTCGAAGTAGTTTCACGTTCAGTCTTTGGATTGAGGATGGTAGCACTTAATAACTAAGGTTTTTATGTTTAATAGTTAATTTTCGAAAGAAAATTAGTCTTCGAAAGAAGAGAATGATTTTTCACGAGTTCACGTGTTTTTCGCTTGACAGAATGTGTCTCTTCGTGCGCCGTTTGCGCATGTCCTTAGCACCCGCGTTGTTTCGACGGCGCAAGGTGCCACAATTTGAATTTGTATGGCTGATTATTTTTGAGGCGAAATAGATAAATTATAAATAAAATAAAGCTAAAGAAAATTGCAGTAACATTTCCCGCCACCGAAAACGAATGTTTTCAATTATAGTAATTTAGTAGAAAAAAAAAGCGTTTATGCATTTTAACAAAAAGATAATTCCAAACATTGTTTGAACAGAAAAGAAATAATAATTTTTTTCCTATTTTGAAAAGAAATTTATATTTACAATTAAACTAAAGAAATTAAAATTTAATATTTTAATTTTAATCTGAAGCCATAGGCAAAGGGCACAGTTTAACTATAGGTCGCTTAAATAACCCGGTTTTAGTTTTCACCGTAACAACCCTTACATGCCCATCTCGGCCGGGGTGTAACTCGACTATGCGTCCAAGTAACCAATGAATTGGTGGCTCATTTTCATTTTTAATGAGTACCAATGTATTCAATTCAATGTTGGGGTTTGGCTCGTGCCATTTGGACCTTTGTTGCAGGGTGTTCAAATATTCTGATTTCCATCTCTTCCAGAAATCTGTGTTCAACCTTTGTATAAGTTGCCAACGAGATAAGGAATTTAGTTTTAAATGAGAAAGATCTGGATCAGGAACTGAATTTAGTGCAGATAACGTAAGAAAATGCCCTGCAGTCAAAGGAGCTAAGTCGTTCGGGTCAGAGCTTTGCGCCCATAAGGGTCTGCTGTTTAGCAATGCTTCAACATCGGTTAAAAGAGTATAGTACTCCTCAAAGTTTAAGATTTGATCACCGATAACACGAAGTAAATGGCTTTTAACGGATTTTACACCAGCTTCCGCAAGCCCATTGAAATGTGGGGCAGCAGGTACATTGAAAAACCAAGAAATTTTTAAATGATCTGCGGCGTGCTTTGAAAGCTCGGTAAGCTCCTTGTAAGCTCCCTTGTATGTAGTTGCGCAGTCAGAATAAATATTGGTGCAAACTCCTCTTCGATTGACAAATCTCCGAAAAGCAGCAATGAAAGCCTCTGAAGTTAGGTTAGAAACTAGTTCGAGATGAATAGCTCTAGACGCGGTGCACACAATCACTAAAATGTAAGCCTTATGAATGACTAATTTACGCCCTTGAGCTAATTTTATAGGTCCAGCGTAGTCAATGCAAACATTTGAAAAACATTTCAGCTGTGATATTCTGAAGCTTGGAAGGTCACCCATGTAGGGGGTAAGAGCTTTGGGTTGAGTGCGATAGCACTTAACGCAAGATGATAAAACCTTTTGAATAACTCTACGTGCTGAAAGTACCCAAAACTGTTGTCTAAGTAAATACATAGTTGTATTAAATCCTGGGTGCAAGTAGGTTGAATGAATATTTTGAATGATCAGCTTGGTAAGTGTGCTATCACTTGGTAATAGTAGGGGGTGTTTTACATCATATGATAATGTGATTGAATTTCTAATCCGCCCGCCAACTCTAATACGATTTTGGGGGTCGAGAAAAGGCGCTAATTTGCGATATGGTTTTGGTAAAAGTTCATTATTTTGAATTTTTAAGAAGATATCAGAAAAATGTTGATTTTGCACGTACTTGACAAGTACAAGTAAAGATTCTTGTAATTCAAAAAGCGTAATAAAACCAGTGCGTTTAGTGTCCTGATGCTTAATGTTGAAAAAGTATCTGTGCCAAATAGCAATAATACGTTGAATTTGTAAAATAGATGAATAATTATGTAAAAGATCGTTTAAAATATCATTATTCAGAATTGTGGCCAAAACCTGTATTTTCTCTTCCTCTAAAACAGAACTAATAATATTCGATTCTGACAGGGAAGCTAAATTCCATTCAGAGCGAGGAGAACATATCCAGGGGGGACCGGTAAACCATAAACAATGATTAAGTAAATTATCTGGAGTTAGGCCGCGACTGGCGCAGTCGGCTGGGTTCTCCAGAGTTCGGATATGATACCAGGGAATATCTGGAATGGTTTCCTGGATGTGACTGACTCTATTAGCCATAAAAGTTTTCCACCTATGCGGAGAGTTAGAAATCCAAGCCAGGACTACCTCTGAGTCAGAAAATGCTAAAATCTCATCGATTGTTATCATTGGCGAATAAATGTCAAGGACAAATCGAAGCAGATCAGCAAGGAGCGTAGCTCCCAATAGCTCCAGTCGAGGAATCGAAACTGTTTTGAGTGGGGCTACCTTGCTTTTTGCAATAACAAGGGAAGATTTAATTTCGTTTAATAATTCGATACGTAGATATATAGCGCATGCGTAGCCGCGCTCTGAAGCGTCGCAAAATGCTAAAATTTGGCAACGTTGTATGTTAGATGAAAAAATGTATCTAGGGAGAGAAATCTCCGATAAACTAGAAAACTGTGAGTTAAATTGTAACCAAGTTTCGCAGATGTGGGGTGGGGGTTGATCATCCCAATTGATTTTTTGCTTCCAGAGTTCTTGCATTATTGATTTTGCGAGAAGAGTTACTGGCGATATGTATCCGCAAGGATCGTATATTTTAGCAATTACAGAGAGGATTTTACGTTTTGTTAACGGACTATTATCTTGATTGCATTTATATGAAAATGTGTCTGACGAAGGGTTCCACTGCAGCCCTAAGACCTTAATACTAGAAGGTTGTTCCTTATCGAAAGATATTGGAACTTGACAATCTGAAGGAGACAATGATGATAGCAATCTTGGGTCATTGCTTGCCCACTGACGTAGTTCAAACCCACCGGATTTTAGCAAGCCAATCAGCTCTTTTTGTAGCGCTTGCGCAGAAGACAAATCAGAACTGCCCGTACAGACATCGTCCATGAAAACGTCTTGAAGAACTACTTTTGCAGCATTTGGATACTTATTTTTCTCTTGAAAGGCTAACTCTCGTAAGGTTCTGATTGCTAAGAAAGGGCTTGAAGTTAGTCCGAAAACAACAGTATTTAAACGATATTCTTTTAGGGGTTCATTGGGGTGGAAACGCCACAATAAACGCTGATAATCTCTATGTTCGGGTACTAAATTGATTTGCAAAAACATTTTTTGAACATCACTAAGAATTGCTATAGAATGAAAACGAAACCTTATAAAAATAGTTGTAATATCTGCATGAAGTTTAGGGCCTGGTAAAAGGGTCTCATTTAAGCTATAATTCTTACTTCCAATTGAAGATCCATTAAATACAATTCTCAAACGCGTGCTTGTACTATCGGGTTTTAGTACCCCGTGATGTGGTAAATATGAAACATTCATTGATTTCGGTTCATTATTTGAAATAAGGCTCATGTGTCCGTTTTTTAAATATTCTAGCATAAAATCTGAATACATGGAATACATTTCAGGATTTTTAAGAAGTCTAGATTCTAATGAAATGAAACAACGGTAAGCTCTAGAAAACGTGTCACCTAAGTCGGGTTCAGAGTGCCTAAAAGGTAAAGCTACCATGAATCGTCCCGTGCTATCACGTGATACCGTATTTTGATAAATTTCCTCAGCTTTTTTCTCATCTGGGGATAAATAGCTTTTTTGAGGAATCGATTCAAGCTCCCAGAACTTCCTAAGAGTCAAGTCTAGAGAGTTATCGAAAGCGGTAAAGTATTTTTCGATTTTTAAAGGATTGGATTGATAAGATATGTTTTGTTCGACCCTGCCTAACAACACCCATCCCAGCTCGGTCTCTAGGGCGACTGGTTGACCTTGACACCCAGAAATACGACCTGATTTAATAATTTGGGAATAAATCTCGGCGCCTAGAAGTAGATCAACAGGGGCTGGTTTGTAGAAGAAGGGGTCGCCTAGTTTAATGTTTGAAAGATAATTCCAATTTCTTGGATTAATTTGGACACTAGGTAAAGAAGAGCATAATCTTTGAACGACTAAACCGTTAAAGGAAAATGTGGGATCAGTTTTTCCAACTGGACGAATAGTGCATTGCGTCATACCTTTTGTTGAAGAAGAAGATTGATTTATTCCTAGAATAGGAACAGATAATTTTTTCCTAGATAAACCTAACCTATTTAAGCAGTTTTCGCTGATAAAAGAGGCTTCGCTGGCGTTGTCTAGGACGGCTCTCACTACTTGATAGTTCCCGCGTGCATCGAGGATTTCTACAATAGTGGTAGACAATAGTACTGTGCTTTGACAGTTTGGGGTGAATGAGGTATAACAGTTGGTTTGGTTAGGTTGTTGTCGAGATGTATTTTGCGTTAATTGTTGATTTTGTTGCGAAGTAGAAGGATATTGACTTTGATTGATTTGTTGTTGAGATTGATCTTGAATTGGTTGCATTTGTGACTTAAAATTAGATTGATTAGAATGCTGCATGCTAGTTAAGGTTGGGTTAATATTCTGCTGAATATTTTTATCATAGAAAGGTATTTGATTTGAATCGATATTATTAGGATATAAACTATAATTTGATTGTTGATTCTGCGTTGGTGACTGAATGTTTGAAATAAATGAAGAAGTTTGCATGTTAGGTTGGGCTGGGTTAAATCGAGTTGTGACGTCACATAATAAACTATGGTGACGTAACCCGCAGGATTTGCAATTAAAAGGCGATAAGCAATCTTTTAAAAGAAAATGATTTGATCTTAAACAGTTGCCACATATATTATTTTGTCTCACGAAAGCGAGACGATCAGCTGGAGTTTTTTGTAAAAAAACTTGGCATTGAGAAAAAGGATGTACCGAAAGGTTACATAACTTGCATTGTTTTGATATTTTTGTTTGAAAGTTGCTTTGATTATGATTATTAAAGTTTGGTAAAATTTGTTGTTTTTGTGGTATGCCTGTCATAAAGGAGTTTTTGAAATTATTGTTATTATATGAATTTGGTTTTGAACTATTGTAGTTACCAGATCCAAAACTTTTAGATTTTTTTCCATATTTGATACTGAAGGCTGAAAATACTGAACCGATTCTAGTGCTTGGCACTGTTTTTCTAAAGACTCATATAGATCGGTGTAACTAGGAATTTCCTTTTCAGTATGGCAAACCTCAAAGGCTGATCTAGTGGGAGTATCTATTTTTCCCAGCAATAAATTAAACAACGGAAACTGCCAATCTTTTGTATTAAATTCTAAGGCATTCAGGGCCTACCGAACCTAGATTTTCAGTAAACGTGTCCAAAATATTTCTAAGATCTTTAGAGCTCTGATTTGATTTCATGGAGGAAACATGCACAATGGAATTCCAATATGACGTAGCTAAAAGGCGCTTATTGTTGTACCTTTTGTGTAGATTTGAAAAGGCAATTAAATAGTTACTATCAGTAACTGGTAACGACTTTACCAAATTTAATGGTTCACCCTGCAATAAAGTAATTAAATACCGAAATTTTGAGGCATTCGATAGTGCAGGATTTTTGTCTATTATACTTGAAAAAAGATCTAGAAAAGTCGGCCATTTTAGCATTGAGCCCGTAAAAACCGGAATTGAAGGTTTAAAACTTTCAAAACTATGACTGGTGGGAGTAGGCGCAGAGGACTGCGGCCTAGAAGTGCCTGGAATTGGAAATAACTTACAAAATATTGCTTTTGCTTGAAAATAAAAAGTGTCACAATTTTTTCGAATTGTATCTTCCGTATCGAAATCTTTATCGTCGGTCAGCAACCCAATCAATTCGTTATGGAGATGTTTAAACTCAAAATATTGATCTTCCAAAGTTTCAAAAGCAATTTGAAAGATAGGGCGCTCGGCTTCATCATCCTTGGCTTTTACCGCCAAAGTATAGATTTCAGTGATCCTAGTCAAAGCGATTTTTCTTTTTCTAGTAAATGTTTTTAATTCTGCATCCCCCATTTTGATTGTTAAGTATTTTTTTTTACTTGGTTTTAAATTATTGAAAAAAAAAGGTATCTATTTTAAAACAGTTTTTGAGTTTTTGATTTTTTGTAATTGGTTACTTGGATTTTGATTTATTTAAACACTTTTATTTTTTTGCACTTTAGCGCACTAAATATGTTTAAAATCGCGGAAACGCGAAACCGAAAGGCGATATTTGATAGAAGATTTGTATTTTATTTTTGCATTAAATCAAATTTTGAAAACACAAAATTCCCGAATAAATAAATGCATTAAATTTATCGATACTAGGTAGTAAACAAGACTGACCGTGAAGTTTTTATTTTAAATTTAGAAGGCCACACACACACGCACACATACGTAGGTATCAAGGAAACTTGATTACCTACAACTAAACTGTGCTCCGTTTGATAAGAATGAAGCCCAATATGGCGTTCAAGAAAAATTAGAATATTTTTAAAAACGCTTTTTCATAGCCTAGATGCGGCTCGGAGGTCCATAAAATGTAATGGATAGGGTGAATAGATTTTCTTCTTTAATTCATAGTGGACTGTAACTTTCTTTAGGTGTAATTTTCTTATTTAATATTTCTTGATCGCGCAACCATACAAAAGCAATAGAAAAAATGGCACCTACCTTTTGATGGATATTTCTTTGCTTGCGGGCCCGCTCTCGAAGTAGTCTCACGTTCAGTCTTTGGATTGAGGATGGTAGCACTTAATAACTAAGGTTTTTATGTTTAATAGTTAATTTTCGAAAGAAAATTAGTCTTCGAAAGAAGAGAATGATTTTTCACGAGTTCACGTGTTTTTCGTTTGACAGAATGTGTCTCTTCGTGCGCCGTTTGCGCATGTCCTTAGCACCCGCGTTGTTTCGACGGCGCAAGGTGCCACAATTTGAATTTGTATGGCTGATTATTTTTGAGGCGAAATAGATAAATTATAAATAAAATAAAGCTAAAGAAAATTGCAGTAACAGCCTTGCTTATCTAAATTAAAATAAAAACATTAAAATTATAGAGACATCCAATCCCTGTCAAAATCACATCAATAAAAAAAAATAAAATCACAACAATAAAAAAAATAAAATCAAGTTTAAAAGCAAAGTCAAATAACACTTAGTGTAATTTTTATTACTAACGCCACAAAATTATTCTTATAAATAAGTGACCTGAATAAAGTTATTTTATACAATATATATTACATTTTTAGATATGTGAAAATCACTGAGCAAGGTATTCCTCCAACCTATAGTACGCCTTACTTTTTAAAAACTTTTTTGTCTAAATTTTTTAAAATTTTGTACAATTCTAATCTCAGTAGGTAAATGATTAAACATTTTTTTCCATTATATACAAAAGAGTTTTTTATTAGAGATAAATGAGGTATGGGAAGATTTAAACGAAAAACATCATCATACTTTTTATACATTAAACACACAGTCTCTAAAATTAAGATGCAACACAGAGTTAATATTTTATGTCGTAAGAAAAGAGGCCTACATGACTCCCGTCTGGTTATTTTACACATATTTCTTATTGCCCTTTTTTGAAGAACGAATGCAGAGGTAAATAAATATTGAGAACAGGATCCCCAAAAACAGATGCCATATTTAAGGTGTGATTCCACTAGAGAGTGATAAACATTTTTCGCCATGTCAAATCCAAGATTGTCAGCAATTACTCTAAAGGCATAACAGTTAGAAGCCACTCTGCAATTAAGATTTTAAATATGTTTTTCAAACTTTAAATTTTGATCGATAGTGACACCTAAGAACTTATTTGTACCTGGAGTGGACAAAATTTGACTCTCTATTGTAATATCCACTAAACCGCACTTAAAACTGAGAATATTTGTTTTAGATATATTACTACTACTAATATGTCGGTTTAGAACGTTTTTCTACGTTGTCCGATGCCTATTCTCCACCTCCTTCGATCCTGACAATCATCCTCAGTCAGATTTTTTTGACTCATTGATCTTTGGATTGACTGTTGCCATTCTAGTTTAGGACGCCCTCTTTTTCTGCGCCCTATTGGTTGCCATTCTAGGACCTGCTTTGGTAATCTTTCGTCGTTCATCCGTTGTACATGGCCGTACCATATCAGTTGCCTTCTAGTGATGTCATCCGTTATGCTTTCCTCGATTCCCATTCTTTCTTTTATGAAGTCATTTCTTATGTGATCTATTCTAGATATTCTCATTGATCTTCTTATTGCATCCATTTCGACAGTTTCCATTTTTGTTTTGTACTTTTCTGTTACGCGATCAGTCTCGATTCCATACAACAGCGTGCTTTTGACCATTGTTTCATATATGTTAAATTTTACATTCTTTTTTATCTCTCTGCTCCATAAAATACTGTTAAGACATCCAATAACTTTTCTTGCTTTTACTATTCTTTTTTCCAATTCTTTACAGTCTGTACCTGTTTTATCAAATGTGACACCCAAGTATACATACTCATTGCATGGAGATATTGTTTGTCCATTTTCTAGTACTAACTCACTGGATTCGTTTCCAATACATAAGTACTGTGTCTTGTCCACGTTCACTGTTAATCCCCACTTTTGGTATTCTTCTGTTAATTTTCTGATCATATACTCCATGTCTTCTTTATCATTAGCCACAATTACTTGGTCGTCAGCAAACTGTAGTGTGCATATGGTAAATCGGTCGTTAAGTTGTATTCCCATGCCGTGCACTTTACGTTTCCAGTTTTTTAGAGCTACTGCGATATATATTTTAAACAGAGTTGGAAAGATACAACATCCCTGTCTTAAGCCTTTTGTTACCAGGAATTCTTTTGAAAGTCGATTTCCAATTTTAATTTTAGATTTTGACCCCTTGTATAGTTCTTTTATCGCTTTTATGTATATATGATTGATATTAGTTTGCTCTAACACTGTCCATAATTTTTCTACTGGAACGGTATCATATGCTTTTTATAGGTCTACAAAGGCAACATGACAAAAAACATTATCACTACAAGATCTGCCTGCGCGAAACTCACTTTGCTCTTCTTCTTCTTATTCATGAAAATCATTCTCTATTAGATCTCTAAGAATCCTACCGTACAATCTACTTAGAGTACTGGTTACTGAAATTCCTCTGTAATTGTTGCAATCCAGCTTGTTTCCTTTTTTATGTATTGAGGATATGAATGCAAGTTTCCAATCATTAGGTACTGGATGTCCGTTTATGCATTGGTTAATAATATATGTGAGATTTTCGACTAGTTTTTCTGATCCATATTTGAGCATTTCAGCATATATTCCCCCAGGTCCGCTAGCTTTTCCGGATTTAAGCTTTTTAATATTATTCTTTATCATTTCTTTTTCGATGATTACTTCCTCTCCATGTAATTCTATGTCTCTTCTCGGAGAGGCTGCCAGATGTTCGGGTCTCGTCTCCTGCAGCAGTCCCTTGTAGTGTTCTGTCCATTGTTCTGGTTTGATTATCTGGATGTTTACTTTTTCTTTTGTTGGGTTTTTTACTGTAGAAATGAATTTTCATACTTCAGAACTCTGCCTACCTCCTACGTGTGTATTTATGTCATGGCACTTGCGCTCGAACATTTCATTTTTTTCTGTGCATATCAAATTTCTTAGCTGTCTTCTGGTTTCCCTGTAGATTTCTAGGTCTCTTTGCTCCTTAGTACTGAGCCATTTCAAGTAAGTACGTTTTTTCTCTTTGACCAATTCCTGTTTTTTGACCGTCCACCACATCTTCCTGTTATTTCTATTATCTTGGTACCCAACAGCTTCGTTGCTTGCTTCCTTCAAGATTTTTATTATGTTTGTATATATCTCTTCAAATGAGTGATTTGTGTTTATTAATTTTTTATCTAATCGGTTCTAATACAATCTTTGAGTACTTTCGATTTCTAGACTTCTAAAGTGGTATTTTTGATTGTCTTCGATGCTTTCTAGGTTTTCATTTTCTCTAATACTTTCGTCCTTATTTGTTTTTCTTAAAGGGAATAATATTTTTGCTCTTACCAGATGGTGGTCAGATCCACAGGTAACACCACGAAGTGTTCGCACATCATACCACTTTAATTGCGAGTGTTGTCCACCTATAGCATAATCAATGATTGATTTAAGATTTCTTGTTGGCTGAATCCAGGTATATCGATGAATATCCTTATGTTTAAAAAAAACATTATTTATTTTTAGGTTGTGGGTTTCACACAACTGCATCAGTCTTAAGCCATTATCATTTGTTACTTCCTCTCCAAATGGTCCTATCACTTTGTTCTGGGTTTGCCTACCAGTTCGGCTATTAAAATCGCCAAGCATAATTATTTCTCTGGTATTACCGATCTTTGTGATAGTCTCATCAAGTTGATCAAAGAACATTTGTTTTGTAGCTACTCTTTCGTCATCTGATGGTGCGTAGACTGCTATTATGCTTATATTATGTCCAAGCATCTTCATGTTCACCCGAAGTATGTTTTCACTAATGCAATCGTAGTCTGTAATTTTATTCTTTAGATTTTTCTTTATTAACAAGGATACCCCTCTGGCTGCTCTTCTTTCTTTTGGGACCCCAGTGAATATATGGACAAAATTACCGACATTATTCGTACCTGTTCCTTTCTTTTTTGTCTCAGTGAGTGCAATAATATCGATTTTGCAATTCTGCACTTCGGTTGCAATAATGTCCAACTTTTGATTCAATCCCTGTACGTTCCATGTAGCTATATTCATAGTCCTTTGTCTTTGCTTTTTTCGTCTTCGAGAGTTTCCATCCATTGCTCCGAGGCTTTTTTTAGGCTTTTCGGTAACTGCTTTGTTTTACAAGTATTAGAGAACCAGTCTAGTGCCTCAACCCCCTACTTGGAGGGCCAGGATTTTTAATCAAGGTTTTACTCCTCTAGCCTTTGACGAGCCAACGGCATACTGTAAGGCAACAGCTGTAGTCTTTTATACTATCCCTAAAAGAAAGGGTTGCCACCTACGCTATGATCACCTTACCGAGGTCCATTCTCTCCGCCTTTCATATCGATGTAGTCTTCTCCCGTAACCCTGGGAAAATGACCCTACACAGGTGCTAACTCTCCGGGTCAGAGAGTACCTGGAATCTACGGAGGGCAGGGGTCGATTCATTTCCCCTGATAGACATCTGACGAGGCCTACCCGTACCCCCTAGATATATTAAAAGAGAGTAAATTGGCGTCACATCATTTTTTTATCTTATTAAGATCATTCTGAATATCACTCGAGAGTCTGACTATATCTGTGTTATGCCAATGAACTGTTGTGTCATCACAAAAAGCAGTTATTTTGCCATTAATGTCAATATTTGCCAGATCATTTACAAAAATCAAAAATAGTTTTTAAGGTTCATGTAGCATGGGGTTTACTTGGAGTGTGCTAATGGGTCAGGAAGGTATCAGATCCGTCATGGATCCATTTATTAGGCATTACATTCTGCCACGAGACATCTTCATGATTCTTTTTTCTGTTCACCAGCTGGGCAGGTAGGGTCGTTCTCGACTCCCATTCATATTATGTGCTTCCTTAACCGATTTTGTCCTGTTCAAATACCTTTTCATGTCCATCCTAGCAAACATCCAAGTTTGGTCGCTTTCTATCTGTCTCTAAATTTGGTCTGCCCATAACCTGTTTTTTATAAGTGTGCCTGTGCGTCCTGCGCCCAGTTGTTGACTCCGCTCTGTACATCCTTTGATCATGCCAGAAGTGGCTCCGAGCCTGCCTAATCAATTCCTGTTCCGACCCGTGTAAGTTTCACGTTTCCTCCGCTGGTTCGTCCCGCCTTCCTTTTTGTAAATATGTTCCTTTTACTATAATTTACCAAATTGGTTCGAATTAGGCTATTTGGTGATTTACTAGAGCATTTTCTATTTTTTGTTTATTTAGTATTAATTAACTAATTAAGTACTTAAAATTACTGGGTTATTTGCATTTGAAACTCCCGCGGTTTTAAAGGCAAATATTACAATTTGCTATAATCAATTTACTTTACATAAAATGCATTTTGAATTACTAAGGTTCCTAGTTCCTTTAATATGGACCTTCGTAATCTCATTCCCTCCTACTTATTCCCTTTTCTCCTACGCCTATGGATTAACGACGCCACTGGGCGACATGTGGGAGAATGAACGCAGCAGCGATACCTGCTGCCGGACCAGAGAGAACCGTTTCGCCTTCGAACGATAATACACGCGTGTTAGCGACTCTCCTACCACATGATTGTGGGGTGCAAAAAAACACGGGTTAACAGCACGTCCTCCCATGAGTTCCACTTCCTGTATAAAAATGGTAAGTGAAAATGCATTATTTTTACCTTACATACATTTGTTTATTGCTACACTAACCTAGAAGGTAAACTAGACCATTTCAGAATCCCTTGTACCAGCTTAGCCTATGACCTTATTCCCTTAAAATTACAGTCCACATCTGACACCGTTAAATTCCAGACAACTCTCCTATCTGGACCACCAGGGAGCCCCATTTTTGATCCTTAGCGACCCGGATTTCTGGAATCGTTTTTTTGCCTTTTTAGGTTAGTTTTTTTTACTGGTTTCAAATGCAAGAAAAACCCTTGTTTTTCCTAAATGCCTTTTTTACTGGTTTCAAATGCAAGAAAAACCCTTGTTTTTCTTACATGCCTACTTTAGAAAACCCCTAGGTTTCTAAAATACATTTTGCGATTTTTTTTTGTGTAAAAACAAATGCAAGAAAAACCCTTGTTTTTCTTACATGCCTACTTTAGAAAACCCCTAGGTTTCTAAAATACATTTTGCGATTTTTTTTGTGTAAAAATTAAATATTTTTACCAATAAATTTAGCCTTTTCATGCGAAAAACCAAACACAGATAAAATCTGTAAACTACTATGCTTTTTTTTGTTTCGAATAAATCAAGTTTTTTCGTTTCTTTTTTGTAAAAAAAAAAAACCGTATGGAATTTGGGTGTTTTTTTGTTTGTCACTGGAAATAGTTTAAAATAGTGTCTGCAAAGTGCTATTATTTTAGCCGTTGTGCCTTCACATTTGTGGATTGCTATAATTATATCCAATTTGCTCGAAAAAAAATCTCCAAATTGCCATATTCATTTTTGCTTATTGCAAATTGCTATGACTATATCCGATTGCGGATGCTTTACTATATTCGTTTTTGCGTAAAAATTGCTATGAATATATCTATTTCTAATTTACTATTATAATATCTGTCTGCAAATGGCTATGATTGTATCCATTTTTTGCGTGCATAATAAATTTTGAAGGAAATTTAATTCTTAACTTGAGAATTTGTTTTCGTGTAAAGGCAGATAAATAGTTTTACCAAATTAAATGCTTTTGATTTGTAGGTATTTATTTTTAAATTTAGTACATAGTAGGTACCTACTTATTTGAATTCGCGAGGCGAAGATAAAAAAACTTATACACAAGTTTTTTTGTTATCATTAGTTTGCATCGGGTATTTTCTTTACTTTTGTGCGCTTATAGTTTGATTATTGTAATTAAACGTAGGACATTAATATTTATACAGGGTGTCCAAATTTTGATTTTTTTTTCAGTTTACCTAATTTTTGTCAATTATTTTTTGGATTTTTTTTTAAATCATGTCTAGTTCGGATAAAATTTTAAAGGCTAAAGCCTTGCGCTATAGTGCGATTTCACAGCTAAATTTGGTCATTGAATCCGCGACCCTCGCAAAAAATGACCCTGCCTATCACAGCGGCTTTAAAGTCAAATTTCGGACATTGTCAAAAATCAAAAAAGATTTTGAAAAGCACCATAATACTTTGTTGACGTTGGTAGCCTCTGATGAGGATCGCTTAGTAGTAGAAAACAAAGTGTTTATGGACTTTTGCAAACGCTGTGACGAGATTTCCACTATATTTTACGAACTTTTCGAACTACCCTTTGAAGATGGAGGGCTTTTGAGCAGTACGATAAATCCCATGGGCAGTCCCTGTGCCTCCACAGACCAGCATGGTTTACTGCCTAGGATAAAAATACCTCTTTTTCAAGGGGAATTTAAGGAGTTTCCAACCTTTTTGCAAGCCTTTAATGCTACCGTGCACAATAATAGGTCGCTGGGAAACTTTGAAAAATTCAATTTGCTTTTTTCTAATTTAAAGGGCCCTGCCCTGGATGTCATTTCTGACATTCCTATCCTTGCTGAAAATTATTTAAATGCCTACCACACCTTGGTGGATAGGTATACAAATAAACGATTACAAGCTTACCTTCACTGGAAGGCAATTGAAGGCTTCTCTCCTCTTACTAAAGAGGATGCTACGAATTTGAGGAATTTGCTTGATTGTTTTTCGAAAAACTTAAGGGCTTTAAAAGTCATGGGTTTTAAAACGGAGTTTTGGGATTATATTATGGCACAAATGCTCTTGGATAGGTTGGACCTAACCACGCGCAAGGCATTTGAGCAAAATTATTGCTCCAATGAGATCCCCTCTTATGATAAAATTCGTGCTTTTGTTTCTAGCCATTGCATTGCGTTGGAACAAATACAACAAACTCAAGATTACTTAAAAAATAAAGATTTGTCAACTTCAAGTCCGAAAAATCAAGCAAAGTTTCAAAATCGATCTGCTTTGTTTGCTAATACTCAGAGAGCCTCCAAAAATGCCTCCCAGTCTCCAAATGGCCAGAGTGGCTTAAATAATACTCCAAACCCTCAAAAATTTTGTTTTCTCTGTAAAAGTGGCGATCATATAATATACAGATGTCCTAATTTTTTGGCGAAAACTCCCCAGCAACGTTTTGAGATTGTTAAACAACATAAAGCGTGTGTCAACTGTTTGGCCTCAAAGCATAATTTACCCCAGCAATGCAAATCAGAAAAAAGATGTTTACATTGTGGCCAATTTCATCACAGTCTCTTACATTTTTTTCCTATTAATTCTACACCTAGTTCTGCGAGTAGCCCCTCTACTTCTGCAGTGCAACCCCCGAGGAGCCCCGTGGCTACCGAATTTAATAGAACCACTAACACCATTGTTACTGGTATGTCTTTAAATGATCGCGAAGTACTTCTCTGTACCGCTTTAATACAAATACAGGATGTTTTTCAAAATTGGCACACAGTGCGCGCCATCTGTGACTCTGGTGCTCAATCTTCATTTATATCTAAGTCATGTGTTGATAGTTTGGGCCTTCCTAAATTTAATATCGCCATGACTCTACAAAGCTTAGATCGAATGACAACTTCGGCAAAATCTGGAATTAATTGCAATATATCCTCTTTGCGTGATAATAATTTTGTTTTTAATTTTGATGCGATAATACTCGATAAAATTTGTAGTGATTTACCTCATTCCTCATTTTCGATTAAAAGTTTTCCTTTTCTCGCCAACTTAGAACTAGCTGACCCAGGCTTTAATAAAAGCGATAAAATTGATTTATTGTTGGGCGGCGATGTGTACCCTTACATTTTGCTAGATGGTCGTTTGTCTACGGGACCCAACAACCCCGTCTGCATTAATACTATTTTTGGTTGGGGAATAATGGGCAATCTTTCACTTTCACCTTCAACTACAAATCAAATTAAAACATTTTTTACTACGTCAATGAACGATTCTTTTGTCAATTTAGATAAAAATCTACAACGATTTTGGCAAATAGATGACATACCTAATGTCAAGGCCATTGACCCCGAAGATGAGTTTTGCGAAAATTATTTTTTGAAAACTACCTCAAAAAATGAGGAGGGGAGATATATTGTATCTTTACCATTTAAAGTTACTGCTCCAGATTCTGGCGACACTCGATCCATTGCCGTACGTCGTTTTTTCTCCCTTGAGAAGAAATTGCTACAAAACCCTGATTTTTATGCTGCCTACAGCTCTGTTTTACAAGATTATTTAGATAATAATCATATGCAACCGGTTTCTGCACCTTTGCCGACCGAAATTTCAAATCATTTTTATATTGCACACCATGCGGTGTTTAAAAAAGATTCTACTAGCACCCCCCTGAGGGTGGTTTTTGATGCGAGCATGCACGCCCCTGGCAAAATCTCGCTCAACAACGCTGTTTATACTGGGCCCCCTTTACAAAGGGACTTACAAAAAATTTTATTACTTTATCGTTTGCATAAATTTTGCTTTTGTTGCGACATCCGTCAAATGTACAGGATGATTTTAGTTGACCCTAGTCAAACTAATTTTCAAAGAATAGTTTGGAGGTTTGATCCTAACCAGCCTATTCAAGACTTCGAAATAAATAGAGTTTTATTCGGGGTCTCTTGTAGCCCCTTTTTGGCTATCAGAACTTTGCTGCAACTTGCTAGAGAGCATGAGGACCTTCCTCTTGCCTCAAAAATCATTGAGGAGGCAGTTTTTGTCGATGATGTGATTTCGGGAAGTGATGACTTTTTTAAGGCCACTGAGATGAAAAATCAATTAATCGAGCTACTTAGCCGAGGTGGATTCGAATTGCGTAAATGGGCGAGCAATTGTCCCGAGTTACTATCCGATCTTCCTGAGTCACACATTTCGATGAAGGCTCTTTCTCTCGATTTAGATGCTGAAAATTCAACTTTGAAAATTCTCGGTTTAAATTGGAACCCTCATACTGATGAATTTTTTTATACTTTCGACTGTTCTCTCCAAACATGCACTAAAAGAACAATTTTAAGTAATTTGGCCCGCATTTACGACCCTCTGTCTTTTTTGGCGCCAATAGTTTTAATTTTAAAATTAATTGTTCAATACTGCTGGGCAGAAGACTTAAACTGGGACGACCCTGTCAGTCCGGAAATTGTTTTTAAATGGGAAAAATTTAAAAATGAATTAAAGTTTTTGCATTCTGTTAAAATTCCTCGTCAAATAATTTTGCCTAATGCTAGTCAAATCCAGCTAGTAGGATTTTGCGATAGTTCAGAACGGGCCTATTGTGCTGTCGCTTATATTCGAATTTTTTATTCTGATGGAAACATTAAAGTTTTTTTTGTTTGTAGTAAATCTAGAGTCGCACCGTTGCGTCGTAAACTAACTTTACCAAGACTAGAGCTTTTAGGAGCTGTTTTGTTGG
This sequence comes from Aspidapion aeneum, assembly GCA_963576565.1. Lineage (NCBI taxonomy): Eukaryota > Metazoa > Arthropoda > Insecta > Coleoptera > Brentidae > Aspidapion > Aspidapion aeneum. Next base: position 53,702,257 of record OY755041.1, on the reverse strand, counting down.
CTAAATTAATGGATTTTTTACTAGAAACGTTCTCGGAAAAAATTAAATTTGATAAAATTCTTGCTTTTACTGATAGCACAGTGACCTTATCTTGGATTCAGGGATCTCCTCACAAATTTAAAACATTTGTTTCGAATAGAACTGCCTATATACAAGGAAGAATTAGCCCTGAGTTTTGGCATTATGTTCCTACTGAACAAAATCCTGCTGACTGCGGTACTAGGGAAATGTATCCCTCTGATTTACAAAGATTTTATTTTTGGTTAGAAGGGCCTTCTTTTCTAAACCAACCTACAAATACTTGGGATTTTATGACAGTTACTTACGATGGGAATGCAGTTTTGGAAGAACAGCGAAAAAATATTTTTAACGTTTTTACTTGCGAACAAACAGTTGAATATTATGTAAACAACTTGTTTGAAAAATACAGTTCTCTTTTTAAAATTAAGAGAATAGTTGCTTACTTTTTGCGAGGGTTACAAAAGTTTAAAAATCCCTCATACAATTTTGCTACTGATTACCTTACAAATCAGGATTACTACAAAAGCTTACTTTTTATTTCGAAATGCGTACAATCTTTTTCTTTCCAAAAAGAAATTGAATTACTAAAAGATAAGAAACAGCTTCCAAAAGCTTTTCAAAAATTATGTCCATTTTTGCATAATGAAAGCTACGATTTGCTTCGTGTTGGAGGCCGTTTATGCCATTCAAATTTATCATACGATAAAAAATTTCCAATTCTTTTGCCTTCTAGTGCAAAATTCACTGAATTACTGATTTTAGATTTGCATCGCAGCAATCTTCATTGTGGTATACAGACCACAACTTTTTTACTAATGCAAAACTTCTGGGTATTGTCTGCTAAAAAGGTAGTGAGAAAAGTTTTAAGTTCTTGCCATACTTGCTGGAAAACTAAACCTAACTCCCTTCAACCCCCTATGGGTAACCTACCGAAATTTAGAGTTTCCGAAGCAAAGGTGTTCGAAAATGTAGGTATAGATTTTTGTGGTCCGTTCACGATTACTCTTGGTCGGACCAGAGGTGCAAAAACCATGAAAGCATATGTCTGTTTATTTATCTGTTGCGCTGTTAAAGCCGTGCATTTAGAGTTAGTCTCTGATATGACATCAGAAGCCTTTCTGGCTGCTCTGCGCCGCTTCATAGCTAGAAGAGGACTATGCTCAAAGATCTCTTCAGACTGCGGGACCAACTTCGTGGCCTCTGAAAAATACTTGCGACAAATTTTTTCTGATTGCGTGAAGGGGGAAGGTATAGTTTGGTCTTTTAACCCACCTGCTGCTCCCCACATGGGAGGCATTTGGGAATCAAACATTAAGTCTTTAAAGACTCATCTTCACAGGGTAGTTGGAAATCAAATACTCACCTATGAGGAATTAAATACGGTTTTAACCCAAGTTGAAGCCATAATGAACTCACGTCCTTTATGTGCCTTAAGCACCGATCCTACTGATCTGGCGGTCTTGACTCCTAATAATTTTTTAAATTTGAGGCCTCCAGGTACAATACCCGATCCAAACTACTGCGATATTGCGTTAAACAGGCTGTCCAGGTGGCAACTGTTGCAAAGAATGCACCGCGATTTTTGGATTCGCTGGCATCGCGAATATTTGCACACTTTGCAACAGCGAGCCAAATGGCACCAACCTCTTGCTTCCATTGATATTGGTACTATGGTACTGATCAAAGATGAAAATTCCACTCCATTGGATTGGCCCCTAGGCCGCATTGAAGACCTTATTAAAGGTTCTGATAATGTTCCACGGGTTGCTATTGTAAAGACTACTAAAGGTACCTACAAACGGCCCTTGGTAAAACTATGCGCCCTGCCTACAAATTAAACTCTCTGAAATGCCCCTGGGCATTCTCAGGGGGGTGGGAAATGGTTCGTCCCGCCTTCCTTTTTGTAAATATGTTCCTTTTACTATAATTTACCAAATTGGTTCGAATTAGGCTATTTGGTGATTTACTAGAGCATTTTCTATTTTTTGTTTATTTAGTATTAATTAACTAATTAAGTACTTAAAATTACTGGGTTATTTGCATTTGAAACTCCCGCGGTTTTAAAGGCAAATATTACAATTTGCTATAATCAATTTACTTTACATAAAATGCATTTTGAATTACTAAGGTTCCTAGTTCCTTTAATATGGACCTTCGTAATCTCATTCCCTCCTACTTATTCCCTTTTCTCCTACGCCTATGGATTAACGACGCCACTGGGCGACATGTGGGAGAATGAACGCAGCAGCGATACCTGCTGCCGGACCAGAGAGAACCGTTTCGCCTTCGAACGATAATACACGCGTGTTAGCGACTCTCCTACCACATTCATGTGGGGTGCAAAAAATACGGTTGAACAGCACGTCCTCCCATGAGTTCCACTTCCTGTATAAAAATGGTAAGTGAAAATGCATTATTTTTACCTTACATACATTTGTTTATTGCTACACTAACCTAGAAGGTAAACTAGACCATTTCAGAATCCCTTGTACCAGCTTAGCCTATGACCTTATTCCCTTAAAATTACAGTCCACATCTGACACCGTTAAATTCCAGACAACTCTCCTATCTGGACCACCAGGGAGCCCCATCCGCTCCGGACCCAAACCGGCACCAGAGTTAATCGTTTATCATCGCTTAAGGTAGGATTCGCTCCACGGTTACTTATGACTAAGACGCGGCTAATCATTCGATTGGGAAGAGATCTGTATAACTAGTATCTCTTTAAAACCAATTGTAGATAAATGATTCGCCACGACTTATTCGTAAGCGAGCGTTGAGAGAATCCTATCTTTAGCGTCTTTAGCGCGTCTGCCCTGACAGAAATATTATTTATTGTTATTAGTTCCCTGGTATAATAGTAGAGTGATTTTAATGATAAGTCTTGTCAATGTAACAGTTGAAAAAGTCAGTATAAATTTGAGAGCTTGAAATAAAAACTTATACGAAAAACTGCGCTCAATTTCTGCAATTAGATAAACGCAATCGTTTAGTAAGTTGTTTAAGAAAAAGCCCATAACTTTTATTAGGTTATGGGCCCAGTGAAGTTAGGTTTCAAGCAGAATTAGCAGTTGAAAACAAGCCGCACACGGTGAATGTTCAAGCAGAAATATGTCTGGCAATATTGTCGCAGTGCCGATATTGGAAGCTAATAACTTCAATAATTGGTGGTTTAGAATTCAAACAATTTGTAGAAGAGACCAGTGTGAAGAAGCGCTTACTGGTGTACTTGATGAAACAGCAACAGTAGAGCAAAAAGCAGCTTGGACAAAAAATGATGGGAAAGCGCAATCAATTATTGTACAAGGTTTGTCTGATAAACACTTAGACATAATTAAAGAGGCTAAGACAGCTAAGCAACAAGTTGATGCTTTAAAGGCAGTTTTTCAAAGAAGTACGGCTCTGACAAAGCTAGCTTTATGGAGAAAACTTATTAACCTAAAACCTTCTTCGGAGGAAAAGTTAGAGGATTATTTTGTCAAAGTTGATACTGTATTAAGAGAACTAAAAGAACAAGGAACAGATCTTCAAGAAGACGATAGAGTTTGTCATTTATTTTTGACTTTACCAGCAAAATTTGTTACTGTTGTGACTGCACTCGAGACTGTTCAAAATGTGAAATTAGATTTTCTTAAATCACGACTGTTAGATGAGGAACTAAAAATGATAAGAAGAGAAAATTCTTACGAGAATGAAACCAGCTTTAAAGCACACGAAAATAAAAGAAGTTGTTTTAAATGTGGAAGTGAAACACATTTTATAGCTAATTGTCCTAAGAATGTTAAATATGAAAAAACAAAAGGAAACACTAGAGGAGGAGAAAATTTAAGACAAAGGGAAGGTTATAGTAGACAGCAAGGATATGAACCTAGACGAGAACCACAATCTGCAAATACTGCTGAAAGCACTGAAAAAGAAGCTATACAGTTGTACGCATCAAATTTATGCACAGAACTAGATAGTAAGATATCATTTGTATTAGATTCAGGAGCAACTAACCATTTTGTCACAAACAATTTGGAAAGATTTATGACAGATATTCAAATACTATCAATTCATGTATCAATACATATAGCAAATGGAGAAGTGATGAGATCATTTAAAAAAGGTAACCTCAATTTTATGTATCAAGGGCATAAAGTATCTGTAGAAGCTCTAATAGTAGAAAATATGAAACACAATTTATTATCAATTTCAAAAATGACATCAAAAGGCTGTAGAATAATTATTGATCGTGAGAAAATGAAGATTACAGGAACAAATTTTGAACCGAACCGAACCGAACAAAAATGGGCTTTACATTTTATTGGGTGACAAACCACGAAATAAAAACTTACTGGAGTCAAGTGAGTGTTGTGGTATTGCAAGCGATTTATGGCATAAAAGGTTTGGACATCCAGGAAAAGATAAACTTGTCGATTTAGGATTACCAATAGATAATAAAATTTGTTCAACTTGTGTGGAAGGAAAAAGCACACACTTACCATTTAAAGAATGTCAAAAAAGAGGTACAAAGATTGGTGATTTGATTCATAGTGATATCTGTGGTCCATTTAATCCAGTTGCATTTGATGGATCGAAATATTTTCAAACTATTATAGATGATTTTTCACACTTCACTATAATCAAGACTTTAAAAACAAAAGACGAAGCAGAAAAGAATTTAATACAGTATATTCAAGAATTGGCAACCCAGCATGAATGTAAAGTAAAAGCTATAAGAGTCGACAATGGTGGTGAATTTATATCAAACAACTTTAAATCCTATTGTCAGAAAAGTGGAATTATTTTGGAGTATACAATTCCGTATACGCCACAAGAAAATGGAGTTGCAGAAAGAATGAATTTAACTCTATTAAATAAGAAAAGAACAAAGATTATAGACTCAGGTATTCCAAAAGAACTGTGGAAAATGAAGATTACAGGAACAAATTTTGAACCGAACCGAACCGAACAAAAATGGGCTTTACATTTTATTGGGTGACAAACCACGAAATAAAAACTTACTGGAGTCAAGTGAGTGTTGTGGTATTGCAAGCGATTTATGGCATAAAAGGTTTGGACATCCAGGAAAAGATAAACTTGTCGATTTAGGATTACCAATAGATAATAAAATTTGTTCAACTTGTGTGGAAGGAAAAAGCACACACTTACCATTTAAAGAATGTCAAAAAAGAGGTACAAAGATTGGTGATTTGATTCATAGTGATATCTGTGGTCCATTTAATCCAGTTGCATTTGATGGATCGAAATATTTTCAAACTATTATAGATGATTTTTCACACTTCACTATAATCAAGACTTTAAAAACAAAAGACGAAGCAGAAAAGAATTTAATACAGTATATTCAAGAATTGGCAACCCAGCATGAATGTAAAGTAAAAGCTATAAGAGTCGACAATGGTGGTGAATTTATATCAAACAACTTTAAATCCTATTGTCAGAAAAGTGGAATTATTTTGGAGTATACAATTCCGTATACGCCACAAGAAAATGGAGTTGCAGAAAGAATGAATTTAACTCTATTAAATAAGAAAAGAACAAAGATTATAGACTCAGGTATTCCAAAAGAACTGTGGTGTGAAGCATTAAAATGTTCTGTTTTTGAGCTAAATCGATTACCCACAAAAAAACTCCAATAGGGTCAAACACCTGCATTATTATGGCATGGAAGAAGTAATATAAACAAATTAAGGCTATTTGGAAGTCGAGCATGGTATACAGTATTACCAAAGGGAAATAAACTTGATCAAAGAGCCCGTAAAGCAGTTTTGGTAGGATATTGTGGAGGTGGTTATCGATTGTGTCTTCCAGAAGAAAGAAAAGTAATAAGATCACGAGATGTAAGAGTAGATGAAAGCGTAATGGAATATAAGTCAAACATATCTGAGAAGGAGATAGAAAACCCACAAATAATTATTAAGGATATTGATGATAACAAATCACAAAACGAGACAGATAACAAATCACAAAACGAGACAGAAAACGAAGAAGAAGAAAGTATTAGTTCATGTGATGATGATCGTGATAACGATCAAAATGAGGACAATTTACCCGAATTATTTCCTGAAGAGAATGAAAATATTCAAACACGAGCTGGAAGAACTGTAAAGAAGCCAAAACATTTTGACGAATATGAGGTATATACAGCTTATTGTTTATTGACTGAATTAAATCAAGAGCCAAAAAGTTACAAAGAGGCAAGTCAATTTCCGGAATGGCAACAAGCAATAAAAAAGGAATTAAGTGCTCATGAAATGCTAGAGACTTGGCAACCTGCCGAATTACCCGAAGATCAGACAGCTATAGATACAAGATGGATTTTTAAAATGAAAGAGGATGGAACAAAGAAAGCTCGCCTAGTTGCGAAAGGATTTCAGGTACCATTCAATTCTGGAGACGAATTTATTTGCGCTCCTGTCTGCCGTTTATCGACAATCAGAATTTTATTATCTGTATCTGTACAAAAAGATTGGAATTTACATCAGATAGACGTGCCTACAGCATTTTTAAACGGGAGGTTAGATAATGACATTTATATAAATAAACCAGAAGGACTGAAAATAAATTCAAAATATCTAAAACTAAACCATGCGTTATATGGGCTTGCCCAATATTCCAACAAGCCGGCAGCAATGTCACAGGCATTTAGGTGTGGCTTGATTGTCAGATCAAATACCGGGTAAGCCAAAAAAAAAACAGACAATTCTTTTTCATTATAAGTTTTGAACTATACCATCGATTTTATTGGAACAAACTGCACTTGACAGAGAATCAATCATAGTTTTGACTACATATATTTGTTGTCATCCATCTTATAATCCAAGATAACGGACGAAACTAAATTGTACCCTTTAAAAATGCTCGTTTATTCTTGTGTTGTAAACATGTTTTAATTATTTTTTAAATCTGTAAAAAAGCTGCAATATTGCCACGTACACCAAGGTATGAATCGGCAAAATCGGTTCGGTGATTCTAAAAAAAATACTTCTAATTCGGCATTTATGGAATAGTCGGGTAATATGGAATTTTTTATAATTTTAAAACGGGTGGCTCCATCTCTAAGGTGATGATTATATTAGAATGCTTGTTAAAATTGTAGACTTCTGGAATAGAATAAAACTGCCGCTATACTACACCAACGCCGAAAAACGTGAGGTTATGATTTCCACGTGTTTAAAGTTTGTGCACGGTCTCAGTTAAAATCGTTTTGTGAATAAACTTTGTTGAAATAAAGTTGTGTAGATGCATGCTCAAGTAACATTTTTGGTTAAAATTAGGTAAACTTTACCTAAAATAAGAGAGTAATTTTTCCCAATAGGAAATGAAAAGGTTAAAAAAGAGGGAAATTTCCCGACATTTTCCCAAAGTGGGGACAAAATCTAAGGTAATTTGGAAGGAGAAAATAGCTAATTAGCACAGTTTGTGTTCCATGTCTAACTAACCTAGATGAGACTTTGACCAAGGTTCACATATTAAGTCTCTGTTTAGACTAGTTTTCAACTTTAGTTTAGCCTATATGGTTCAAAAGAAGTAAAAATGCCTTCTATTGTCCCTGTATTGTGGCGCCCCCTACATCTGTCAGAATAGAAAGAAATGAAAACATTTTTAAATAAAAATAAACAAAGAGGATCACAATAATAATGGTTGATAGGTGTTTAACTAGTTGTGAAAAAAAGTGATGATTTTTTTCAACTATTGAAATTATATGGGGGTTTTAAATATAATTTTAAAACATATTGAGATGAAAAAAACTTGCGGTGGAAATATTATCGTAGAATCCATGACTTTTGAAAACTGAACTGAAACTCACGCGCCCTTCAAAACATGTCATTTTATCATTTTGTTTTTAAAAATGCAAAAACTCTAGTTTTTTAAATTTATGACCAAATTTTGATGTTTGGTCATAAAAGCAATTCAGTTACATCGTTTTACTGAAGATTATTGGGATTGTTTAAGTAAAATTAACAAAAACACAATAAACATTTTTGACAAAGAAAAAAAAACATGGCGTATATATTTTTTCCCCCGAAGATCGTCTTAGAGGTTGATTTTACCTTTATTTTCGTCCTCAAAGGCGCAATGTCTAATTTCGTAGCCCAAATTTCTTCTAATTTTGACAAGAACGACAAATATTCCTTTTTTTAACCAAATAAACTAGACGACGACAATCACCGCAGATTCTTACTCATAGTCACGCAGAGTCCCCCGGAAATATGTAGTCTTTTTCTGTCTTAGCTGTACAGAGAGAGAGAGTGAGATCGGGTGAGTCTTGGAGAGTTGAAAATTTGAGGGGGGGGAGGGGCGAAGACTCATAATGTCGAATTTTTAGCTATTTTTTGTGTTTTTTCATGAAATATGTAAAAAAATCAAAGCCTTGGGGGGCCTGGGCCCCGAGGCCCCCCCTGGGTGCGCCCATGATTCACCCAACAATTTACCTTACAATAATTTAACTTACCAGAAGGCAACTCAGACTAATGTAAGATAGAAATTACATTATATCATATATATCATATCACATTTTGTCTAAATCACTTATTCACTACATTTTCCATAAATTCATGTCGGTGGAGTCTGCAGTTCTTGCTAAAAAAAAATAATACTTATTTATCAAAACAAATCTAGTTAAAGCCAACAGGTGACCACCTGATCCAACTTAAAAAAATATTAAAAATAAATTATTGGTCCTGTAATGTGTTTTACAGTACTCTATAGTGTCCTGTGCTATATATTCCTGATAACAAAATTATACACCGACTAAGAGCAGCCGAGCACTTTTCAGTTAAATGTAATTTTTCTTTTATCGACTTCAAAATCCTTATTTAGTCCTAGCTTTCAGTCCTTAACATGATGAATGAGGCTACCTTGACTTGAACCAAGTGTAATGAGTGAAACTGAGTCACATACCACGATTTTCCTTTTTTATTTATAAAATATCTCAAAGCTTAGGCAATAGGGGGCAGGGCCTCGAGCCCCCTCATGGTTGCTCTCATGAAAATACATCTACAAAATATTGACATACATGTCCAAATTTTGGGTTGTTATCCCCTCGGCTCTCTCTAAATATAAACCCTTGTACAGTCATGCTTAATGGGAAACCCATAACTACATAGGAATTCCTATGTAGATATGATATTTTCATTAAGAATGGCAGTGTTAACTTTATGTACACAGACTTACCTCATCAAGTTCAAGCTGCTTCCTCTTTTTTGATGCTCTCTATCAATTTGTGTGGCAGCCACAGCTAGAGGATTATAGTTGGGGAATCCAATCAGCTAGGGTGATCTTTATCTAGAAAATCAGCAGATCTTCCTGAAAACAATACAATTTTCAACAATATAAACAAAGGGCTAATTTTTTGAATTTATTACCTGTTTTGAAGTGTGTGGAGCATGCTTTACTTGAGATTTACTAAATCCCCCTTTTCTACGGGCTTTAATTCACATCTCCTGCCTATGTTTTGATAAGGCATTCTGACTGTCACCTGCATTTTTCAATGCAGCAGGAATCCGAAAAAATTTCACATAAGCTTGTCTAACGAACTGTCACGATGCTGATAAAAGCTCACTGAACCGCAGCAAAAATCCTTTTTCTATGATCAGCTGTTCGATAGTTGTGGGACGACAAGCCAAGCGTTTTCCCATAAGCGGCAATGCTAACATAAACGTAAATTTTTAAAAAAGTGAAACGATTTAATTTTTAACAAAGATTCTGTTGTAAGTATTGACCCTTTGTGCACATGGGAAAAATGCGTTTTTCTTTAAAAAAAAATCAATTAAAGCCAGTAAATCTCAAACATAAGGTATGTTTTTATTTACTTTTGTTTTTTAAACTTTTTTTTCAGTTTTTTCCTCAGTTTGAATCATTATTATTAGTTTTTCTGCTGCTATGAACTGTGGCAGCTGGGGAGTTCTGGATAATGTTAGTTTTGATGAAATGCCAAATATTTTGACCCTAAAAAAATCATCCTGATTTAAATGAACTAGGTATCAGCTCAAAGAAGGGAAAAGAAAGTGGATAAGTGCTCTAAGAGCTGACTTAACAGAGCAAAATTGAAATACTCGAAAGTTTTTTGTCAGGTTTGTTTTGGATAAATATGTAACTGCCATTTTTGCAACATTTTCTATTGGGATCTGTTTTTGTACTCGAGTGGACCTTTTGCAGAAGTGTAACATAGAATTGTGTTAAACTATAAGAAATATTTCAGTATGATATTTTTTACTATTCTAGGCAAGCAACTTTCAAAATTAGAATACAACAATTATCCTGAGTGGGTCCCTCCTGAATGGATTGTTTTAAAACAATTGAAAAATTTTAAAAATAATGGTTAAAAAAAGGGTCCAGAGAAGAAAGAAGAAGAAAACGATATGAGGTTAAAGTGTGGGTAACAATCTAAACCAAATTTGTACACCATCCTACAGAACTCTAATAAATTCATGGTGGTGTAGCATCCTGAATATAGCAGTGGAATCCTGTATCGTCAAAGTTTCTTTTTCTTTAATAAATATTTATTTTACAGTCCTCAAAACAGTTTAGAATAAAATAGTGGGTTTGACAATCTCCCTAACTCAAACCTCTTTTTATCTTAAACTATTTTGGTGCAAATTTTCTTTATTTCCTTGCTTTTTATCATCTGAAACTGGAATTTTTTTATAACTTGTACACCGTAAAATTTGTACAGCATCTGACCGGACCTATTACAAGTCCTGTTATGAAATTTCTACAGTACTGTTCTGAGCTTATTACCAAAAAAAATTTATATGACATCAAAAATAGATGACAAAAAAAAGTCAACTTTGTTGACTTTGATGACCACAAGAAAAACAAAAAAGTTCTCTCAGATTTTTTTTTCAATTTCTCTCAAAAAAACTTGAGTCTTGATGGGTCCTGTCATATTCTGTTATGGCCAAAGAAATTCAAGGAACCCTAAAAGACGCATCCCCATTATTTAATACGCAAATTCATTCATCATGCATGAAATCTCAGAAAATTTTGCCGAATCCTCGAAGGCAACACTGTAATAGGTATAAAAGAGAAATCGAGGAAAAAACCATGAGCGTGCAGATTTTGTTGAAAATAAAATAAATATATTATAGACATTTTCCTATAAAATTTTTGCACCAAAAATTATAAAATTTAAATAAGTGTAAAATATTACCGGTACAGCTTTGACAGCCATTCTATTTAAATGACTCTTTTTACAGAATTAATTTTTTTATCGATTTATAATATTAGAAATCAATAACTTATTTACAGCTGGTAATATCCGTAGTTTTGATTTTTATTATAAGAAATCTACTTTATATTATTTTTTTCTGGATATAGAAAAGTGTTACTTTAATCCCTAAAATTTAAAACACAGGTAAAAGTGTTTCTTTTTATTTCAAATTGTCAAAGGTGTTTTTTTAGCTTTTTACTCTTTTACCTTGGTATTACATTGCTCTTAGTAAATTTTTTACAGTAAGTAGATTTGTTCTGTTAAAAAAAGTAAAAAACTCCGAATTATATACTCAGACCTTGAGATATTTATCAAAATTTTTGCATCAGGATTTAAAGAGTCTATTTGATCCCCTAGTGCATTTTCGACACTTTTGGGTGTTTTCGGTTTCTATGTTTATAATATTGATATGCGATGTTTACCATCATTATTCTCTTCAAATTAAAGCACACTAAGGTGTAGTCGTTTTTTCTTCAATCTTCTCTAGAAGTTCCCGAAACCACCCAAATGATAAAAATGGGACAGCCTATATTTATAATATAGATTTTTTGTTATATTTTATCAGCAAAACTCTTGCGTCGAAATAAAAAGCACTCATTGGTTTATTTTACCAAAATCCATTCATTAGTTTATTAAACTCTAGCAATTAGTTTTTTTAGAAAATATTTGGTATGAGTCTGTGTTTTTTACATTTGCAAATGTTAAAAAATATGACTTATTCAGTTTTATCAACAAAATACTTTTGATTTCCATAAAAAAATCTATTTAATTTTTATTTACCAAATAAAATAAAAATGAAAAAATATTATTTATAATTAAGTGATTATTATACAGGGTGTCCCATAACTTAGGCGCCGTAGTGCAGCAGGTGATAGAGGAGGTTATTTCCAAGAAAAAAGTTTATATAACATGGGGTCAACATTCATCTGTTTTTAAGATATAGGATTTTTAAAGAGGAGTGGGTGAAAACCGGTTATACAAAAAAAAAATCTGTGACAGCCAGCTGAATACTCAGCTAATTGTGATTAAAAAATGTGGTACTCCTTTTTTGATAATATTACAAGTGGAGGAGGTACGGGCTGTCAAAATAACCTCGAAAATGTATAAAAAATAATATTTTTTTTAAAATTAATTTTTGCTTTCTCTTTTAAAAAATATCAATAATATTTTATTATGTCTCGCTAGAGACTTGTTTTTATTAATAAAAAATATTTAAAAAACATTGCATTTAATATGGCATTCATAAAAGTTCATACCAAAAAAATAGTATTTTCTAAAAAAATTGACTGACTAACTTTTTTCAAATTAATTTTTTAAAATTAATTTCAATTTACTGCTTTTGTTCTAATACAAGACTACCCAATTTCATATTTTTACTGCGTTTTTTTAAAGTTATTATCACAAAAGTTAAAAAAATTGCCAACAACAAGTTTTTGATCAGACATGACCTCCTCTATCACTTGTTGGCCTATGGCCCCTAAGTTATGGGACACTCTATATATACAAACATTATTAAATTTGGCAAATATAAGAATTAAGAACAATATTTTAATCCATTTGACTCAAGGCTCTCTTTTAATTAATCACCAGGGACTATGCAGTAAGTAAGTGAAAAGGAAGTTAAAACTCTTTTTTTTCTGTGTAAAAGTAGGTACTACCTTTTTTCTTCTTATAGTTATATTTGTTAATTCTAACTACTTTTTACATCATTATATGATGATCGAACATCAAAAACAACCAGTGATAATATATTATGTATACTTTATAATAAAAAGAGATAGTTGAATATTTAACTACCAACCACTAGTAGTAAGTAGTTTTCTTAATTTGAACTAGTCTTTAACACCTGACCTTGGGCAAGGCATTTCGTACAAGATAGTGCCTACTAGGTGCTAAACGAACATACTGAGGATCAACGTGGTCAGAACAAAGAATGCCCATTTTGACAGAATTTTCTCCTTATTAAGGCCAATAATCTCCCTCCAAAGCTCTCTCTTGTTTGGATCAGTGGGGAATCTAGTAAACTCATAAGTTTGAATATTTTTAAAATGTTTAATAACTGTACAGTAGCATGACATAACATAACATTACAGAGTGAAAATGGTTGTTTACATAAAAAATATATTTTTTTATATATTATTGCCAGAATAAATTCAAAAACTTTTTCAAAAAAACCCAAACACTAGAGGTGGGAAAATAAGGGAATTTGCAACAATAAATAATGTTTCTTAAAACTTCTTTGTAAAATAAATCACTAATATTTTGTAAAAAAAGTTATAAACCACACCACTGTCTTACCAAATCGTAAACAATATGACGGTTTCTGGAAGAGATTCAAACTTACCGGTGAAATGATAAATCCAGCCACTTCTCTTCACTTTTGTCACACTTCTTAGGCATTTTTAAAGTTATTTAATAAAAAAAATCTTAATTTTGTGATCAATATTGCAAAAAAAACAACGAAAACGCACCTTTATTCGGATAACCTCTCAAAGGCAACAATAAATGATGCAAGGGTGACGTTTGGTCTACATGGTTGCCGCTATTAATTTTTTTTCTGAAAAATAGCGAACAAAAATCAGTTTTTTGCATTTTACGCGTCGTAGGGCAAAATTTAATGTATGAGAAATATTACCCATAGAATTCCCTACAATCGGTCTCCATAGTCTATAGGTCTACAACCACACGTTTAGAAGAAAATTTGAAAAAATTATGTTTTTTGCAATTTATGCAAAAACGGTAAGTCATAAAAAAAAACTTTATTGACATAAAATGATCAAGACACAATTCTCTACAATGCGACAATGACAATTTACAGCTCTACAACCATATGTGTTGAAGACAGAGGGTGCCGAAAATGCCCATTATGTACTTTTTTTCGTTTTACGCAAAAACCATAAGTCATAGAGCTGTGACTCACATAGGTGAATTGTAGAGAATGGCGTCCTGGAGATTTCTTGTCTATAATGTGTTTTTCTAGGACCTACCGTTTTTACATAAAATAAAATAATAATTTTTGCAAATTTGGCGCCCTATATGTTCTACACGTAGTTGTAAACCTGTGGCCCAAAAGGAAAGAATGTAGAAAATTGTGTCCTTTAACATTTTATGTTTATAAAGTTTCTTTCTACGACTAAAAAAAACACAATTTTTGACAACTTAGCTGCCATCTACCTTCTAAACATGTCGTTGTAGACCTATAGACTATGGACATTGATTGTGAAGACTCGTATGGGTAATATTTCTCTTAAATAAAATTCTTCTCTACGACTTACCGTTTTTGTGTAAAATGCAAAAAACTGATTTTTGTCAATTTTGGTGCTCTCTATCTTCTATACATGTAAGTCTAGAGCTATAACCTTTAAGAAAAATTGTAAAGGAATTTTTGAAGTGTAAACTTCTTTAGGCGCGTTTAGTAGTTTTTGTGGGTACTGAATTGAACTGAGCCGTCAGACTCGGCTATGTAACGCTCATTCGGGTGAAGTCGGCTCGAGTCGACTAACTGTGAGAGGAACAATCAGCGAGCAATATGATGATGCAGATGAAGGACAGTATTATTAATTTCGCCTTGTTAAAGTTTACACTTCTGCCATGTGGTCTTAAGCACACACAATTTTTTTTGTCAACAAAGGTTTTCTCTGCGACGTTCCATTTTCGCGTAAAATCAAATCAAAACACTTTTTGAGTTTTCCAGAGTTGCCCAGGAGAGGGTTGTAGACTAATTTATATATATATATATATATATATATATATATATATATATATATTATATAAAGAAAAGGTTTTTTTAACTTTCGTGATCAAAACATTTAACTTAAATTAATTTGGACTAAAAGCAAGAGTTATTTTTATACCGAAAACATTTGTAGTGAGAACAATAATTAATAGTTAAAAGTGCAGTTTAGTCATCTGGTTTTAATAACTTTTTAAATACCACCTAGGAAGACAAAACTAATAAACTATTTATGAACTCTAACCTCACACCAAAGAAATTTAATTAAACTTACTTTCAGTTGAACGTTTTTCACACTTAAATGGAGTCCCGTTTTTTTCAGAAAACCGAAAACCAAATCAATATTTTAAACTGCGCATTCGCTACCGTACTTTTTCTTCTCACGTAAAATATCTCCCTCTCAGCTGTGGTCGAGCATGTGTGAAGTTAGTAAGAGGAAGATAATTTTATGTGATCAGAAAAAGAGAGGTGCGCATGTGCAGTTTAAAAAAATGGTTTGCATTACAGGATATCGCCGCTAGTTATTTTGTGTTCCTGCAAAAAACAAGCTCAAGTTGGTTGACTGCACAAAAATTGCAATTTTGTGCTAATCGTTGTACGTTCTATAAAAATCGACAATCAACAATCTTCGAAAAAAACCAACTTTAGCTGATTATTTCTAATTTATACTTTCCTTTTAATTCAAAATAGATAAGGATTTAAACCGCCACATAGATCTATAACAACAGGGACTTAAAAGCAAATGTTTTATGATTTTTGTTAAGTTTAGGTACCTATGTAAACAAAAATTTACCGATTGATTATTGGATAACATATTCTAACTTAAAAAAAAACTTTTTTTCAAACATTTGTATACATATGTGCATATAGGTACACAGACAGACATGCATACATACATATCTAGAGGTTATACTTACAACCTAGAATTAAATTGTATAGAAAAACGTTATTAATGATAAGATCTCAAAAAAAAAATCAATGAAAACAATCCTTTTCTCACATAGGATGATAAACATATTCTATTACAGATATATGTATAGCAATCCAAAACGTAAGCCGAATTCAAAAACAAAATATTTTTTTGATTTTTATTAGTTACCATTTTACTTATGTACCTACATCAAAATTACAAGTTATAAAAGTACTGGCAACATTGTTGCGAATTTGAAAGAAATCCCCAGTATAATACTTTTTGTGTCTGATGAAGTTTAGGATTTCTATACGGGGTCTACCTTTAGTTGAATGTTTTTGGTTATGGCCAAATTGTATAGTAGAGTACATATTTATTTGCATAAACTTTTAGATACATAATTGAGCGAATATTGTTACAAAAAACCAGTAAATAAAAGTACGGTGTGTGAGGCCAATAACAAGGAAAAACTGTATTTTGATTTTGCAAGTTTTTTTTATATAATGTTTATTTATATATTTTTTAAATAAACATATTTTGTAAAGTACTTATTAAAGTTTGCTTGACCTACCTCGATTGGAACCCATATAAGCATATTGATCTGTTGGACCGACCTACCTATTAGTTGTGCCTCTTTTTCATGTCACCACTGGAGGGTTAACACAATTAAACTTCATCTTAACCTAAAAATCATAGTGAAATATTTTTCACAGTTTAACACTGTAGAAGGCCTATTACTTAGCAAAAGGTTTAGTCAAGTACAACAAAAGATATAGAAAACCTGACGAGAAATGTTCATAGAAGAGTTTAGTCTTTTTCACTTTCTTCTCCGTTAAGTGAGCCTTGAAGTGAGCTCTTCGAACAAACTACTTATCCACTTTCCCCTCCATTGGGCTGATAGTTCAATTAAATCAGAATGATTCATTGGTCAAAAAACTTAATATTCAATAAAAACTAACATTATCATAACCTCCTCGGCTGCCACAGTTCACAACAGCAAAAAAACTTGGCATAACAATCAGTGGCGCACCCAGAAATATGTATTGGGGGACCCGAAACCTTTGGGGGCCCGAAGGTCTCATGATGTCGTACTTTATGCTATTTTTTTTGTTTATTCATGAAATATATGGAAAATATCTAAAAAAAAATCTGGTTTGGGGGGGTCCGGTCCCCGAGCCCGCCGCCCCCCGCCTTCTTGATGCGCCGATGTAAAAATTCAAAATAAGTAAAAAAAATAAAAATAAACAAAAACATAACCTACTTTTTTGAAGAAAACATGGTCCCTTTTATTTCAGATTTACTCGCTTTAGTTTACCATCTTTAAGAAAAACGCATTTTTCCCATATGCACAAAGGACCCGTACATAAAACTGAATCGTTTTTAAAACTAAATCTTTTGTCGTTTTTGTAAAATTTACGTTTTTGTTAACATTTGCGGCTTATGGGAAATCGGTTTGTGTGTCCTCCGGAAGACATCTTGGATTGGATCATATGTTTTATTAGATAGCCCTATTGTCTCTATTTTAGAATTTAGTGAAAAAAAAAACACTACAGTTAACCTCAAATTGGTTTGTTTGTGTTGTGACGTCATCTGAAAATGATCTTTCTTGTTTTCAACTATTTATACGTAATTTTTATCAGGACAAAAAAAAGTGCAACTTTTAACCTAGCCAACGCCGAACTTTCCATATGGTTAAATAACATGGCAGATTTTCCTATATAGTTCAACGGTGCGTTTTAGGTTGTACTTATTTAATAAAAATAATAATTTTAAACTTGTAACTTAACCAAAATGGGCCATGCCTTGAAGGAATTCATTTAGGTCAAAAATAAGTAACTCTAACTTACAGAGCCAACCAAAAATGTTCTTAACTTTCAAGAAGTCTTTAAGGTCAAAATATACACTATTTTACAAGCTATGTTGTGCTAAAAATGCCTAGGGAAATGGAGAACATCAAAGTAGAATACTAGGTCAGGTATAGCACAAACCATGTCGTTACTTTGCCTTTATAGCTAAAACGAGTTTAAAGACTTATAAAGAAGGAAAAAATTACAAAGTTTTGCCTAAAAGAATTTCTCAAAATTTCTTGTCTATAAATAACGATTTCTTGGGTTATTTGTTCCAGGTAATTTTTTAAGGAAAAAAGTAGAAGTTTTGACAAGTGATTGGAAATTTTGACCCTTCAGCTTGCCAATATGCCCTAAAATGTTACTTGGGTGGTAAGTTTATTTAGGCATATTATGGTAGAAATTTTTAGGATTTGCTATGATATTTTTTACAATAACTAACAGAGTACTTGTTTTGTTTACATTTTGTGGAGCGTGTAATATGGAATATTCCATATTACCGGCCCTGTAGTGCAGTGCGTAATCTGCAACGAATGTGCTCACGAAGCTTGTACCAGTGCAGAAAAAGATGTTTTTGTTTGCGATTTTTGCAATTCATTCATGTTTTATTTTCAAACAAAAAGACATTTTTTGAAATATTTTTCTAAAATTTTCGAAAATGATTCATTTAATTTAGCACCTGTCAATCTTTGGAGATACTTAGAAATATTTTTTAATGAAATCTTGCAGCTCTAAACACTCAGGCTTTGGTGTTATCACTGTAAACATGATTGGTATTCCATATATGCCGACTTTATACATTAATTACTACTGAACCGATTTTTATGAAATAAAAACATCCTGGTGAAAATTGATTGCTTTTTAAAGATAATAATTAAAATTTATCGCCATCTTAAAGTATAAGATGACGGACAGAATCATATTTGATTCTTCAAAATAGCGTGTTTATTCTTATTTTCTGAAAATGTTTTAGTTTATATTTTAATTTATATAAAAGTACTACTTGTCCCCCGCACAACGTGGTACAAATGAGTAAAATCGGTGGTTCTCTATTTTTGTTTCAGGCACTGTTTTACAGATTATACGATTGCATTGCCAATCCTATCTGCACTAATTTCCTTTGTGAAATAAAAAAAAATCATGGCGAGAATTAATTGTTTTTTAAAGATTATAATCGAAATTTGCCGCCATCTTAAAAGTTAAGACATTTGAGTTTTTTTTTTAATTTACAGAAAAGCACTACTTTTCTCCCGCTAAACAAGGTACAAAGTACAGATTTTGTGAGAACCACTACACCGATTTTATTAAATTGTACCTCTTTATGCCGGAGAAAAGTACTTTTTTTCTATAGATTATAAAAATACTAAAAAAAATTTTTTAAATAAAAATAAACACGCCATTTTGAAGAACCAAATATGATTCTGTCCATCATATTAAATTTTAAGATGACGATAAATTTTATATATTATCTTTAAAAAGCAATCAATTCTCACCAGAATGTTTTTATTTACAATATTGGCAAGGCAATCGTATAATATTCAAAACAATGGTATGATTCTGTCCGACAGCTTAAATTCTAAGATGGCGACAAATTTTCATTATAATCTTTAAAGAGCAATCAATTCTCAACACGATACTTATTTTACTAAAATCGGCTTAGTAATAACGAATTTTTAAGCAAATTAATGCAGACAGGATTAGCAACGCAATCGTATAATATATAAAACAATGGTTGAAACAAAAATATATTTTTTGAGAACCATCCCGCCGATTTTAACAATTTGTACCTCGTTGTATGAGAGAAAAGTAGTGAGTGCTTTCCTATAAATTAAAAAAAAACAAAAACATTTTCGGAAAATAAGAATAAACACGCCATTTTGAAGAATCAATTTTTTCATTTGCCCTCTTGTGAGCCCCAGGAAAGGCTCTGGCCCGGCGCATTTCTGCCGGGATCCTCCCCTGGCGAGTCCGTCCGCTTTCTCGTTGCCGGGGACTCCCATGTTGCCTGGGACCCATTCGAGCTCTATCTCCCTTACGCCGGCCAATTCCTGAAGTGCATCCGCACACCCGCGAACATGGTTGGTTTACACAGTGCTTTCAGCGCAGCTTGACTGTCTGAACAGATGCAGAGACGTTTTCCTGTTTCGTTCCTAATTTCTTCCTCCCATGTTACCGCCAGTATAGCGTAAACCTCCGCCTGGACGACTGTTGCATTGGATCCCAGCGAGTAGATTTTTCCAATGCCCTTGCTTTCCACGTACACTCCTGCACCGGTCGAATTCCGGTCTGTCAGCCTTGATCCGTCTGTATAGCAGACCGTGGCGTCGCTAAGGAATTCAACTCCGTCCTCCTTCCATGCATCCCTTGGCGATATGGTTACACGGTATCTCCTTTTCTCCCTTAACCGCTTTTCTGGTATCGCTAGCCTGTATGTCGATAAAGGAATGTCCTTTTCCGTCACAGTCGCGATCTCCGAATGTCCTTTTTGTCCACCGCTCCTTCTCCACACGCCCGCGTCCCTTATCCTAAGGTATGCTGCCATCGCTTCCTTCTTTATCCAGGTGGACAGCGATGGGAGACCCAGGATCGTATTCAGGGCTATGCCCTCGAGCTTTTTGGCGTTAGTGGTTATCATTGCCCCCGGCCACCAGACCACGGATCCGTATTGGATCCTCGGTCTTATGATGGCCGTGTAGATCCAGTGCATGATCCTTGGGCTGAGTCCCCACTTTTTTCCTATCACCCTTCTTACTTGCCAGAATGTTCTTGTCCTCTTTGTTGTAAGTCGGTCTATATGTGGTTTCCAGCTTAGTTTACTTAGTAGTCTTCCGTACATTTGTGGTGCTTTGAAGCCTACTATCTTCCTCTTCTTTGTAAAGAGAACCATTTCCGTCTTGCTGGGGTTGACGGAGAGGCCGTTCTCTTGGCACCAGTTCTCTATTAGTTTGCACGCCCTTTGCATCCTTTCGCAAATTACGCCTAGGAACTTCCCTGGTACTATAACCAAAAAATTATATCTAACATGCTAGATGTTTTTCGTTTCATTAAAATCGGTTTAGTAGTAACAAACTTATAGGGAAATAAATGCAGACATGAATCGCATAATATGCAAAGCCATGGTTAAAACAAAAACAGTTTTTCTTAGAACCGCTAAACCGATTTTGCTGATTCGTACTTTGTTCTGCGTCGCAAGAATGCAGCTTTTTTTACTAATATAAAAAAATAATTAAAACATGCTTGAAACACGAGAATAAACGAGCGTCTTTAAAGGGTACATGCTAATTTCGTCAGCCATCTTGAATTTTGAGAAGGCGGGCAAAAAAATATATTTAGTCAGAACCCTGGAAGAGATTTATTCCAACCACAGTTTGTCCTATGAAAATCGATTATACAGGGTGTCCCAAATAAATGCAACTACATAGGGATTTAAAGAGATACGAGTTTGTTTAAAAAATAAAAAAGTTGGGCTATTCCCAGCCCAATCAGATGCCGTATCAAAATTAAAAATATCTACAGGGGTTTTTAAAATATCAAGCAAAAACAAAAAATTGTGTTTTTTGAAAAACTCAAATATTGCCGCCATGTTGCAAACAAATTTAATGAAATTTGGGAGTTTTGTATAAGAAACTACGGCCAATTGAATGACGTTAACAAATTTGTTCTAGACCTGCTATTTATTAAATTTTTTTGCAAGATGGCGGCAATATTTCAATTTTTCAAAAAACACAATTTTTAGTTTTTTCTCGATATATATCTTTAATATTGATATAGCACATGATTGGACTTGGAATATTGGAATAGCGCAACTTTTTTCTCATTCAAACAAACTCGTATCTCTTACCGTTTCCGAAATCCCCATGTAATTGCTTTTACCTGGGACACCCTGTACATATAGTTCAAAAGTTAAAATGAAAAAAATATTGTCCGGATTTTGTTGGCCAGACCGGTATATTTGCTTTTCCTCACCCTTCTTGACCTCTTCCACTATTCCAGTATTAGTGTATAGCAAAAAAGTTCAAATGTATCTGGTCTAATGAATTAAATTAAAATGCGGTTTTCAACAATTTTTTCTGTTTCGGATATAACAATGCCTCTTTTAACCGCTAATGGAAATGGTGTATTTTATTCAATTAAAATTACTAACTTTACCTGTTTTTTAATGTTGCGAGTAAACGGTTTAAACTAACCATTTTAAAATGGAAATGTAGATGAACAAATATTTTATTGATTTTAAAATAATACCAATTGTAATGCACTTTTGGTAAATACCTTATAGCATTAGAATTGATAGAGCAAGCAACAGATAGATAAAATAAATTGCAATTCAATTGTTTAAAGAAATAAATTTCATTAAAAAGGAAACTTTTGTATACTTGACTCTCATGCCCTAGAGAGAGGAAGTAGAAGGATTTGTTCTTAGTTAGTTTTCTAACCTACTACAGGTAGCATCCCCAGACGTACGTTTCGGTGTGTTTCACGTCATCAATGGAGAATACCATACCATAAGTATACCTACCTGTAACCAGATCCAATGACGAAACGTAGGTCTGGGGATGCTACCTGTAGTAGGTTAGGAAACTAACCAGAAACAAATCTTTCTACTTCCTTTCTCTTTCTAGCGCATGAGAGTCAAGCATACAAAACTCCTGTGTTAAGTACCAATTTCCTTTTTGATTTTTATTACGAACCCATAAGTTTTTCGTCTCTTTTTTTTAAATAACTTTAAGCTTACTTGGCAATAATGCATTTAAACAAAACCATTTTTTCCATGGATGATTAGAGAATTCTGTCTCAAAATCACTGCGGGTGGATCGCGTAAAAATTTCAGTTGGCAGCACTAAAATGCTTTAAAAATATTGTGGTCTGGTAACACAGAATCTGTGAAAACAGTCTCATCGCCCTGCCGCCCACGTCCTTTTCAGCACTCAACAGCCGTCATCGAAATGGTCTGCGATACACATATGGGTGTTTTTTTAAACAGCCAAAATATGAAATTTCATGCCACTCAAAAAAAAAATATATTAAGCTATTCTATCGGGACCAATAAAAAATGTGGTTGCTATCACTCTGAAAATGATTTAAAAAAAAATCAAAACACCCTATTTAAGCGTGTAAAACGGTGTCACTCGAGTTAATTTTAAATTTCAAAGCTGTATATTTTATTAACTTCCGTAACAAGAAGGAAACATAGGTGTATTAAATTAAACCTTTAAGCTATTTAAATTATAAAATTCTTATATGAAGCTCTAAAACTAATTTTAGTATAAAAATAAATATTTTGTCACCCAGGTTTTTTAATAATGCAAATTCACACGTTTGACTCTAAAAAAACTAAAACTTTAGTGGCACTAGGTTACTTTTTTTGAAAAATAGTAAAAGACAAGTGACAAAAATAATCTGTAATGTCCGAAATGTGAAATTTTTTCGACGGTGTGCGAAATAAACAAAAACATTGCTCTTCTGGAAAACAAATTAACAAAACCTCAAAGAAATCCTTAAATTACAATTATTAACAAAGTTGTAACAACCTAAAATGTTAAGAAATGTAATGTGTAACTAATGGTACATAGTAAAACAGATTCCTATAACATATTAAGATTTAGCTACACATGTTTTAGTTCAAAAGTTGATATTAACCGAGATACAGGGTGGTAAAGTTTATTTTCTCATTACGATTTTCTTTAATAACTTTTTTACTAATCAACATCAACAAAAAAATGGCGTACGGGGTTTTTTGGAATGAGCAATTCGATTTCGGGAAAAAATTTGATGTTCATTGTACAAAGTGTTCTCTGGGTCACTTTTTTGTGCCTCGGTTTATACCGGTTTTATTTAAAATATGATTTTTTCAATCAATTTATGTAAACAAATTCTACTCTTTTCATGTCGCTCAGGGCAAGGGTTTTCGAGATTTCTGCAATTAAAGTTTTTATTGCATGGGTAAAAATGTTGTGATTTTTATTTGCTTCTTTACCGTGCAAAAAATACAGCATACGCAATAACCGCGCAGCCGAATAACGTCCAAAAATATACCACGCAAGGTTAAAAACCACGCCTTTTAGTAATTAGTAAAGTTAAAGTTTTAACACCACTGATAACATATTTAGTTTTGCTTGATTTAAATTTTTATTCTTTAACGACAAATTTAGGGATTTGGCCGTTTAAATAAAAATTTCCATATACACAAAAACTTAAGTTGATCTTGTATATTGAGAATATAATGATATGCCGGTGTAGCTCAGGAGCCGATAATGCCAAGATTAATAACCCAGGAGCCTGCTATAGAGATAACAATGGCGTTAGCAAAAATCTCAAAAACTTAATTCACGACGACCACGACTATTGCGCTGAACAGGAAAGAAGTCAATCCCTTATAATCAAGTTTGGCTGGGACTATATAGCGAGGTTCATCCTTCGCAAGAGATGTAAATGCGTGGGTCCACTGTGTACACTTGCTACGCAGTATAAAGGCCCTCCCCTCAACAAAGAGGGATCAGGCAAAATAAAGTCCTTATAGAGAAAACTTGCATCGTGAGGGGCACGTGTATTAGTTTGGTATATGGTGTACAGACAAATCGGAGTTTGTGAAAAGGGCCGTGTGCCTAGTCGCTAAACCAAAAATTTTATCTCAACTACTACTACTCCTAGTTAACTAAATAGCTCAGCCAAAAAATAACACCAAATACATACCAAGTAAACCTAGAAAAATTTTCTCTCCTTAAGAAACTTTAGCCAACAGAAATTATTACGCGAAGGCAAATCTCTTTTCGGCATTGATTATGTGTGATATCACTGCTCTGCCATTCATCAATAAATTTTAAAACTTTCGTAGAATTATTACACCGAAATTTTTAACAAGCAATGTTACCACACTATAACCTTTTTAAAGAATTTCAGTGTCGTCAACAGAAATAGTCACGTAATTGCTCTCTTTCCGCAGTGATGTCTCGGCCAAGGGGCTGGCTAACCCTGTCCTGGGTGGATTATATTGTGACCAATTCAATGTTAACCCAGCGTCTTGTTCTTAGGCATGTTTTTAGGTTCGGTGCATTTATATTAGGAGAAAATAGAGCATATTAAAATAAAGATTTTATTTATAAATGATTCTGTAAATATTTTTTGTTTTAAAGCCTGAACAGCACAAATTTTAAATTTTATTAACACTCCACCTTTGTTATATATTCTAAGCATAATACAATATTAATAAATTGAAATTAACAAAACACCATAAGCGCATTTGCTAATTTTCGAGCGTAAATACAATATTGGTAGGTATTTATAATTAAAATTCTCTTGTGAGCTCTTAAAATATTACCCTCAAATAATGAGTTTCTAAAAATAGCTTATTAAATAGAGAGAACGAACTGAATTTATGCAATTTTAAATATTCGTGGGCTGATGAATTAAAACTTACAATAGTATTTTAATAATCAATTAACCCAACTTTATTAATTTAAACATAGTTGTGGTGTAGTATTTTGTAAAAATATACGACTTAACATGAAACGCTGCCTGCGGAGTTTTTGTACAAGGTTTCTTATTGACTATTACCACGCATGGGCGCACCCAGGGGGGGGCCCCCCAAGCCTTAGATTTTTTACATATTTTCTACATATTTCATGATAAAACACAAACAATACCTTAAAATTTGACATCATGAGGCTTCGGCCCCTCCCCCCCCCCCAAGCAGCAGCGTAGGTCGTCGCGTCGCCGTTAAAGACATGATGACCTTTTTTTTTGTTTTTTTTTTGGTCGCACGATTTTTAAAAGGCGCCCTTTTTAGCTGTCGGCCCCTAAGAGGCCTCGGGCCCCCCCCCCAAGACACATTCCTGGGTGCACCACTGACCACGGAACAACAAACAAGTGGTGGTGCCATTACCACCAATATGATATGGTGAAGTTTTTAAATATAATTTTATTCTTTAATTTTACCCCTGGTCTGGTTTTTAACTGCACTTAAAAAAAATTGCTTTGATGCGAGTATTATGGATTTTTTGCCATTACAATAAAAAGTTATAACATAAACCTTATTACTTGTGGGTAAAATGTATCTGAGGCTAAGTTCGCGGCGTAAACATCTATCATTTTATCTTAAAAAATTTTAGCCCATTTGACCTGGCTAAAACTCTAGTTCAGAATGAGCTACGAAACTCAAACTTTGCACAGTCCTAGATTTTTATAGAGTTAATGACGCCTCCAAGTTTCATGTACTTGCATAAAGTAGTAAAGTAGTTACAAAATTTAATAAAACGTCGAAATTGCCACTCACTCACTCATGTATAAATCAATAAAATTCAACTGTAGTTCGAAACATACTACAAAGCTGAAATATGGCAGACTAAGACAAATTATGATCATTGAGAAAAATAAAAAAACCCGAAAATTCTAATTTACGCCCATTCCCTATAAATGTAAAATTATGTAAAAGTAATATTGCCCACTTCCAGACACGCTAGAGAGACGAGCTTTGGAAGACTGATAGAAACTATGATAAAACTATAGGAAAACATTTTAAACACCAACGTTTTAATTAACTGCCCTCCCCCATACATGTAAAGTTACAGAAAAGTAACATTATCCACTTCCAGGAACGCTAAAGAGCTAAGATTCGAGAGGCTGATAGGAACTATGATAAAACCATAGAAAAAAATTAAAAAACGTCAAAATTTTTAATAAGGCATTGCAAAAGTTTTAAACAATATTCCGCATATTTTACTACTTTAAAACTTAAATATTATCCAAATCCTTTAAAAAAGGAATGAAATCATAACAAAAACATTCCATGTAAAAAAAGCCAAGAACGCGAAAATGGTATTCCTTAAAAAGAACTGAGATAAAAGTAAAGCCAAGTTCTCCAATACAAATTTCAAAATGAAATTTTCTTACTAGTATGAAAATGTTTTTCTAAACTTGGCTATTACGGCTGCAAATGACCTTTAGGCACAGTGCTAAATTGAACATAAGGAAGTTTGGCTTTAATATCAAAGTTTAAAGAAACATTTCCAAACTACAGTTAAACCTCTATAACTCGAACTTCAAGGGACAACCAAATCAGTTCGAGTTATGGGGAATTCGACTTATAGAAATTTGAGTTAAAAAGGTTAAAATTCATCTAAAAAGTGCAGGGACCACTTAAAAGGTTCGAGTTATAGAGGTTCGAGTTAGAGGGGTTCGACTGTAGTAAGAACCTTTCATTTTGAAATTTGTATTAGAGAACTTGGCTCTACTTTCATCTCAATTATTTTTATGGAATACCATTTTCGCGTAATTGGCTTTTTTTACATCAAATGTTTTTGTTATGATTTATTTTATAATTAGCTAATAAACGTATTTTTATTTATTTAAATCTGACTTGGATATCTTATTTTTTTCCAAATGTGTTGTTAGGGGATAAGAAAGTCGGACGGAGGCGTTATAAGAATGGAACGAAAAAAAGAAATGTATTTTCACGATTGTGCCTTCGTTAGACCTACTTCAGTGAAAATGCATGGATTTTGCTTAACCCAAAGAATTTAAGAAAAGTAGAAAATTTATTTTAAAAACGTTAGACTTAACAATCAAACAAGTTTCGTGGCTAATCGGGCAAAAAGGAGTTTTTGTTTCCCTCATATTTTTCCGTGGGTAGCCTGAAAGCTTAACCTCACGGGGGTCCAAGATCTAATGGACACCTAATAAGTGTTGACAGATAACTGTTTCGTCCTTATGGGACTCCTCAGAACACTGCTGGTCAATGTGACAAATCTTGCGAAGTTAATTAGACGGTTTTGTCTCTAATCAAATGTAAATAGTGAGAAAACTGTCGCAATCTACCGAGATACGAGAGAAACAAAAAACAAAAGCAGGAGAACATACAGTATCGATCAATGAAAAGATCGAATGTAAATAAAAGAAAACAAGTATAGTCCGTGACCTACGACAGCTCTTTGTCTTTCAGGCCGGATCAACACATATTGCATTTTTACCCGTCATCAAGACAGTGAGCGTCAATCAACGGAATTTTTAAGCCAAATAATACTAACAAACGTGGAATTTCGTACCCGTGAATTTAAAAATCAAACAAGTTTCGTGGCTAATCGGGCAAAAAGGAGTTTTTGTTTCCCTCATATTTTTCCGTGGGTAGCCTGAAAGCTTAACCTCACAGGGGCCCAAGATCTAATGGACACCTAATAAGTGTTGACAGTTAACTGTTTCGTCCTTATGGGACTCCTCAGAACACTGCTGGTCAATGTGACAAATCTTGCGAAGTTAATTAGACGGTTTTGTCTCTAATCAAATGTAAATAGTGAGAACACTGTCGCAAGAAGCGCCATCTACC
Organism: Aspidapion aeneum; assembly: GCA_963576565.1. Taxonomy (NCBI): domain Eukaryota; kingdom Metazoa; phylum Arthropoda; class Insecta; order Coleoptera; family Brentidae; genus Aspidapion; species Aspidapion aeneum. The sequence continues at coordinate 53,674,213 of OY755041.1, read as the reverse complement.
GAGATACGAGAGAATCAAAAAACAAGGGCAGGCGAACATACAGTATCGATCAAAGAAAAGATCGAATGTAAATAAAAGAAAACAACTATAGTCCGTGACCTACGACAGCTCTTTGTCTTTCAGGCCGGATCAACACATATTGCATTTTTACCCGTCATCAAGACAGTGAGCGTCAATCAACGGAATTTTTAAGCCAACTAATACTAGCCACGAAACTTGTTTGATTCTTAAATTCACGGGTACGAAATTCCACCATGGTACAGAGTAATTTATTTTGAAAAAAGCGTTGGTTTGGTACCATGAGTTTATTATTCACCATGTATATTTTACAAATCATTGTTTTTAAATATTATAGCTCTTGGAATTTATATTGATTCATTAAATCAAACATATAGAAGGTAGATCTTAAAAAAATTAAAATTGTGTTTCTAACCTTGCCGGAGTTTGTTTTAAACACACTCTATATGAACACAAAACCAAGAAAATAGAAAATTGACACGTTTAGATTATGGCTTTTGTAAAAAAACCCATGTCAAAGGTTTTGCCATTAAAATAATATTGTTCCGCTAACTAGCTATCTTTCCGTTTGTGCTCTGAAGTGTGTTTGGATGTATTACCACTATTCCCATAAATGAGTTTTCATAAATTTTGACTCAAAATTCGATATTATTAAAATTCTGAAGCCAAAAAAGGCTGACGGTAAACACATTAAAAGATACGCGCAAAGAAGAATTTTCCGAAAAAAATCTAATTTTGCAACAGAAGGTTAAAGGCAATCGAAACAAGAAAGCGTATACGTGTTCAACTAGCCGTTTTAAAAAATTTATTTCATAAACTTAATGCGAGGAACAAGGCCATTTTTTTCAAATGCGTCTTAAAAACTTATTTTTTAAAATGAGCTCAAAATGCGTAAATTAGTTTCGTTTGCACTTAAATAATAAGAAACAAAAAAATTACCGGAAACTTATGCTACGTTTCACTAAAATTATTTTGCGAGAAACTATAATTATCCAGAATAAACGGGGCTAGCAGAAATACATACGGACAAAAATGTGTAGTTTTACGAGAACCTAGCCGTACGTATTTCATGGAAATACTTACGGACAACAATGCGCAGTTTTACGAGAACCCACCCGTACGTATTTCATGCAGCGACGAATAAGCTATTAAACATAAAATCTGATGAGCCAATGAGATTACAACATTTGGGTCAATACAACACCGACAACGTAATAGATCATATATTTATTGTTGTGTGTATATAATGGTGTTTCATAAATTTAAGACAGGTCGTTAGAACGCATTCGAAAGAGCTCGTTAAAACGCTTTTAAAAGATGTCTATGGAACGCCACGCGCCGCGTGGTAGGCGCTTTTCGATTTTGGATGATCGAGATTACAGTCGAACCTCTATAACTCGAACCTGAAGGGACAACCAAAACAGTTTGAGTTATGGAGAGTTTGAGTTATAGAAACTCGAGTTACATGGGTTAAAATACATGTAAAAAGTGCAGGGACTGCTTAAAAGTTTCGAGTTATAGAGAGGTTCGAGTTCTAGAGGTTCGAGTTAGAGAGGTTCAACTGTATTTTATGGTTGCAACTTTGACAAATTGTTACTGAAAATTAGGAATGGTCAAATAGCGATTAAAAGTGTGATTGCAAAATATTGCGCATTCTTGAAATGGTACAGTACAATTCCTGTACAAGTATCGTTTTTCTTCTCTAAACGAATTAACTTGAAATAGTGATATTTTAACAAAGGGTGTCCCTGCAGTTTTGAGGTATGGTTGTAAAACCGGTGTATTAGTCCGCACCTTGCACATTGGGCCATCCTGTAGTTTTCAAGTTTTATGAACGGCAATGTGATAAGAAATGTCTAAACCATAAAAATGTTTAACTGTTTTATTTAATTTATTTTTTAAACATGTGGACATGCACCGAAGGTGACCGCGAGTATTAAAAAAATATATTTTTTAGACGAACCGTTGATGCTTAAAAATATTAATGCGTTTTATTTGGAGGAGAGGCCAAGCAAGGGGGTTTGAATACAATTTTTTTTTATTGAGATAACGCTCAAAATGTGTTCTTTGGCTGTATCTTGACCTATCTTAGCAATATCGTCGTGATTACTGTCTGTGTATGATTAGGTGTTTGTGTGTGTGTATATTACTTCTGTCCGTAACACAATAGCTCCTAAACCGCTTAACCGATTTTCATAAAATTTTCAGGTAAAATATTGTTCGATACTAGTAGAGTATATATGAGGGTTCTGGCTCACTTTTTCCATGTAAATCCCCATCAGACGAAAACGTGGTAATTTTTTGGATGTCACAGAATATTTCATTCAAGGCAGTAATTTCCCCATTTATCTTTTTTGTACTACCCATTCTAACCTACTATAAATTTTTGACCATCAGCTGACCCTTTAGGTCTTGCTGATCATCTTCTACATCGAGCAGACCTGTAACTTGCTGTATTGTGCTTGTTGCAGGACTGTAGTTAACTTACCCAAAGGGTTTCTTTCAAGTAACCCGAAAGCGATTATAATGTTTTAACGAATGTCTATTAATTCTTTCAGTTTAAATCCCTTAATTTTCACCACTTAAAATGTTTGAATAGATAGTTCGTTTTTTTTATCTTTTATATGTAGTATTACATACTTGGACTAGGTTCATAGTAAACACTTTAGAATAATTTTTATATGTTTATTTTAAAAAAGTTTTATATACGAAAACAACTAAAAATATAATCTTATTCATAGCATAAAGAAATATATTATATTCTTCTATGATCATAGTTATCATAGATGCTTATAGCTGGGTAGACTTACAAGTTCTATTAATTATATTTAGATGGTATATTATAATAACATTATAGGTACTATGATTATCATTATATAAATATTTATTTTTACATTAACATATTAGGCGTTACCAGACTTATGCTAATTCTACAGGCTTATAATAAATTATATAGGCAAAACTAAGATTAAATTTAGATTATACTTATATATAGTTCACTATTAAAAATATCTAACCAAACACAATATAAATAAATACACCATTATTAAAATTACAGTTAACCTAAGTCATTACTCAATACTGTAGTGCCCCCACGGTAACGTTTCATAGGAGTCCTTTGAAATACATCTTTTATCATCCAGGGGACTCCAATTTTTGTCTGTTTTACAGAGTATAGTTTGTGCTTTTCCGATATTATATGATTTTGCGTAAACATTTTTTCTTGAAAGTTATTTAGACAGTCGACATAGTCCTCAAATAATATTTTCGATTTCACAACGTTTTGCTTTACACCCTTGGCTTTCTTAGTCACTTTTTCAGCTGACATATCATTCAAGCCTATATTGTTTTTAGTCGATTCACCATCAAGAGCTTTAAATGCATACATTTTTGCTCTCAACCCAACAAAATGAGTCATGATTTTTCCGTTATTCTCATCTTTCATCTTACCTAACACTTTATTGTTTACCCTTGGTATATCATATATATTGTTTTCAGCATAATCCAGTCGCGTCGTATTGATTCATAAATATCATAATTTTTTATGTTATAAACTAAACTATCAGTAACTGTGTATGTAACAGTACAATTCCTTCCAAAAGCCGGCACCATGTAGTTATAGTGAAAATCATATATGGTTGTTTTGGTAATGTCCAAAATACACATACCCACATAAATCGGTTTATTGAAATATATTTCGGTTTTTTGAAGTTCTACGGCAACCAAGTTTTCATTGAATATTGTAATGCTTTTGAATTCAGGTCGAGAAATCAGAGCTTCAGCTCCAAATCGTCCATCCCAATTTTTGATTAACTTAACAATACTATGATTTCTAATATTTTCCATGGTTTTACCGAACACGGCGTTGTTCATTAATTTAAAAAGGTTTTTTTCAAATTCATTTTTAGCATTTTGTCTTAATTCAGTATTTAACTCAATGTAGGGTCTCAGCCATGCAGATTGCTTAAAGCATAAAATTCTATGAATCTTTTCGAGTATTATACCAACTTTTAATGCCTGCTTTAGATTTCTATAATGAATTACGTATTCCTTTTTATTACACAATGTAGCCATCAGTTTTATATTTTTTGAGTTCTTTTCTTTAGGGGAGCAGCGATGTTCAGGACATAAAGGCAAGTCTGAGAAATAGTCATGTAATTTCACGGGAATGCACAAGTCGACTTCTAGGATGTATCCATTAGTCGAGTCATCTTCGATTTTATTAACATCAAAATTAAGTATTTCATCAGTTTCTAACCAATTAAAGTCGCCAAATGGCAAATACTGACTCATGCTAAACCCATATTGGTTATTAATGTCAAAGTACATCAAAAAATATGTTTCTTTGGTCGTAGTTGGCCATATATTTATTATTGGCCTCTACATATCTTTTAGAGCACTGGCTTAACCCTCCTCTAATGCCGCGTTCTATAAAAGTTACCATATTATAGTCGGTCAAAAGCTCTAATTTTTGTTGCGTGCAATACAGCATGCAATCCCACGTATAACCAGGAAGCGTATAATAGTTAGCAGGATCCAGACCATACGTTTTATGACAGCTCTCTCTAAATTTCTGAAATACCTGCATTAAAAGTATTATGTCAACTTTCATGTAGAGTTCCATGTAATCTTGTAGAGTTTTACAACCAAAGCTTCTCCATACATTTTGGGCATGATCATAATCAGCACGAGATATTTCTCTACTTTCGAGCGTGTTAAAGAAATTAAGTTGCTCAGGCAAAGATGTGTCTCTTAATTTTTCCCAACTACTCATATAGTCATAGCAAAAGACTCCTTTTTTAAAAATAAGTTTGTATTGTTCGTCAGACAAGTTTTGAAATTCATTTTTAACCAGTGGGTACTCCTCAAGATATGAAGCTAGCTTTTCCAAGCTACTGGCCATGAAACGGAACGAATCAATAAATCTAAATCCGATTAAATTTTCATTAATTTTTTTGGTAAATGCTATATATTTTTCTTTGTTAATTGGTAGCAAATTTATTGATCCGTCCAAATTGGCGATGTTTTCAATTATCAAATGTCCATCATAGGAGCTAAGATTGTGGAATACTACAGAGACAGTATGACTATCCTGAAAGTTCAGATTACAGCTTTCATGGGCTGGACCACGATACTCCGATGTAAGATGACTATGATCGCGTATTTTCTTTTCACCAACTAAAAAGTCCTGTTCACAAATATGACATTTTTTAGCATTCTTAAAGTCAATTTTTTGCCTTTTACTTAAAGGCTCAAGGGGTAAATCACAGAGAAATACAGTTTCCAAGTTTTCAGCAAAATCCAGTAATTGTTTACTAAACCATTCCATACAGTCAGGCCCCGTATAAGATTTATAAAATGATAAAGAATCATCGTAGGCATATTTTACATAATATCCTACCGAACAAGGCACATGACTTTGATATTTTTGGGTTCTTTTACCACTATTTTCTGCAACAGGAAGCAGTAAGCACTCAATATCCGAATAGATAATAAACGATGCAAATTGTTTATTTTTAAAGTTTTTAAATTCAACAACTTTTTTTTCGTTAATTGGTAATTTCGGAACCACGACACTGCCAATAAATTTGCAATCTTTGATATGCTGAATGAGTCCAGCTTGAGAATAGAAGTAGTGCAGGCATCTGTCACAAACATATTTTGCTTTTTTGCATTTGCTGATTTGATTACTTAGTAGCCTTGAAAGATTTTTTATCCAAACAAAGTGGTAAGTTGGTGGAGAAAGATCGTTAATCTCTTCGTTATCCAAATAATAATTATTTTGTATCATTAACAAATTAACATGTTCTTCGTTCTTTTCTTCAGAAATGTACGCAGGCAATACTTTAAAACTGTTTTTATGAAGTTTTTGCAGGCGATACAAGTTTATGGATACATTATTTTGCTTTTCGAATTGGGCAACTTGGTTTAAAGTCATTGGAAATTTTAGATCTTTTAAATTTAACACTTCTTGAGGATGCGGGTAGGATGAGATTCTATTAGAGTTTTTTTCGATAGGGAACATTGCTGATACAACAGCCCAGCCAAAACAGAAATTGTCGTCATTCTTTACATTCACACATGCATGTTTTTTGGCAATACATTTGGGTATTTCCAAATGGCACCCTGCCCTAATAGGATGATATTTATTAACTCCTATTATAAGAGTAATTATTTTTGTAAGTGACCATCCGGATTGATTTTGCTCAGTCAGTGAAAAGCAAATTTTTAACATTTTTCTCAAACCAGTTTTTTAAATTTGTGTTACGGTCAATAATCGCATTAGCGGTATTAAAGTGTTTTGTCTCATTTCCAATTTGTCCTTGTTTTGGTATTTGAAAATCTCTACTGAAAATAGTGTTAACTTTTAACATATCCTCTTTTTTTAATGTATTTTCTATTCTTCGTTTAAATAAACTAAAACAATCATCTAAAAATTGTTTGGGATCCTTATGTTGTAAATTTGTAATCACAGCACTTCTAACTCGGCTTTCGAAAGCTGATTTTAGGTCTTCCCATTGTACGCGATGTTTGGCTGTTTCCTTGGCGCCAAGCGCACCACCAAACTTAAGGCTTTTTTGTTTTAAAATGTGCTTGCACTGTTTAACTTGTCCCAGGCACGCCGTCAAATGAGATTTTTCAGCAACTGAAGTGGTTTTTTTAAAGCAATGCTTATTTGTCTACTGGCCAAAGCACAGTCTTTAGAATTTTTAAAATTGAAACATTTTTATCCATATCTTCTACCATACCAAGTTGACACATAATTTTATAAACCAATTTCGTTGCAAAACTCATTTTATTTTTTTGAATAGCACCAACTTCACTAAAACACTGTGTTGATAGAACTCAATAATGCACTTTCCTTGAAAAGTTATACCTAACTGACTGCAGTTCAACACGCTCCGCCCTTTTATAAGTGCTTGTCAGATACACGTTAAGACTTGTCGAAAACAGGTTTATACTTGTTAGAAATGGGTTGCAGCTGTTTTATCCCAATACATTTAGCGCAAAGTGGTTAGTAAATGATGCAAACTTTAGCACAAACCATCATAAAATATATGTTTTTTTTTGTTAATTAGCAGACATAGTACAAGTTTCCATTAATTTTTATTTGTTTTGTTTGCTTCCTTTAGATATTTTCTACAGGAGCTTAAAAAGGACGCCCACCTTGAGTAGTAATACCTTTACCTTCGGGTACATACTTTTAGCCCTTTGAGTACCATCTTTCCCCCTTTGAGTCTCAAATTTCTACCCATCAAGTATCAACTTTATTCTCTTTGAGTGCCAACCAATCCAACCGAACCCCCTTCGAGACTCTATTTTGCACCCTTCGGATACCAACTTTCCCCCCTTTGAGTAGCAACTTTTATTCCTTCGAGTACCCACTTTACTCCCTTTGAATACCAACTTCGTCTTCTTCGGGTATCAACTTTCCCCCCTTCGCGTCTCAACTTTCCCCCCTTCGAGTCTCAACTTTTCATCAATCGTGTGTCAAGCTTCTTCTCTTCGAGGCACAACTTTTCCTTCTTCGAGTATCGACTTTCCCCCCTTCCATTCTCAAATTTTCACCAATCGTGTATCAAGTTTCTTCTCTTCGAGGCACACCTTTTCCTTCTTCGAGTATTGATTTCTTCTTTTTTGAGTACATAACAATTTTCTTCCCTTCAAGTATTAACTTCCCACTTCGAGTCTTAAGTTTCCCCTTTCGTGTCTTAACCTTTCCCCCTTTAAGTTCCAACTTTCTCTTCTTCGAGTATCAACTTTCCCCTTTCGAGTCATAACTATTACCCCTTCGAGTGCTAACTCTCTCTATTTCTTTCTATCATATATTTTTTTTATTTTTCGCAGGCAAACATCTTTTACTAATGTTTATTTTATTTACTATTGGGGATCTTAGAAAGGCCAATCATACAATTTTGAGAATATATTTTGTTAGCCAAACTTTACTTGATTATATTATTTACTGTTAAGTTCTTATAAACTTAAATTGCTTCAGTCTTCTATTTTTAAAATTTAGAGGGATAAATCTTCTAGTAGGCAAGAGATTAAAATTTTGCTTGCGACCTATTTTTATTTAATTTTGCATATTTTTTAAACACATTATAAAGAATGTGCTGATTTTTCTTTACGCATAGCTACAAATTTTGTGTATTAATTTACAGTTTGTTTAACTTTTGAGGATTTTAAACAGTATCTACTAGACGAATAAATCGGAAGGTGGTGTAATAATAAATAATCAATGGCTAAGATCAGTCGACGAGTGACATAATGAGCAGCGACCGGTGTCACAATTTTATGTTATTATTATTTAAGTTTAATCATCCTACTTTAAATTTTTTTGTGATTTTTGAATGTTTTTTAGTAATAGACGATAGATTAGTACTCAACCAGTATCAGATGACGAAACGAGCAGTGATTTTTAAGTTAAATCACCCTGATTAATTTTTTTTAGTTTTTAAACATTTTTAGTAACTAACAAGTAATAACGTCATACGAGGCCTTGGAGAAGTGACATATTTGTTAGATGTTTATATTCGTTTTTAAAATCTTTATTATAATGCGTTTTACGATTGATTTAATTTTTAGTATTTTGTCGATAATTTAATACTTTTTTCATTTTACATTTTTTTAAGAGAAATAACTTTTAAGATTTTTTTGCTTTGCGTACTATATTCTAATAATTGACTAAGCAATAGTTGTAAGATACCAAACTTGGTACTGCAACTTAGTCAATAATAATTTAGAATTTAGAATGATATTATTTATCCATTAGTGTAGAACAAATAATCGGATTTAAGCCTATAGAATCTTTTAGCATACAAAGATTAAAACATTTTTTAGTTAACAGCTTCATAGTCCTTAGCGTAGCCTTCTAATTTTTCTTTATCAAATCACCAAAAACTTAAAAAACTAAAATATTTTTTGTTTTATATTTCATTAATTTATTTAATTCATTGGGTAGTATGTAAGTACGTTATGGTCTACCTAACCAGGAATATATTACGTTTTTGCCTACGCCTGCGCACTCACTAGTATTTTTTTTGAAGTCACGATCGTTATAAGTATTTTTTTGTATGTATTTTTCGTGGATTTCCAAGTATATAAAATATACATAAAATCATGATGATTACTTCGTCCGTCCTTTACTTTTGCATTCCCCTTGCTCTATCTTCCTCTTTGTTACCTACATAGGTGTTTTGCAGCGTGAATTATCGATCGCACAAAAAGAGACGCGTCTCTACGAACCTTTTGTACTGTTTCTCCGTCTCCCGTATAGCAATAAAGGGGCAAGACACTGCTGGCCATTTACGAAGAATGGAATGCGGGTAGGTATCGATTACTGGGCAGGTGTTTGCGAGTTAGACTTTAAAAGGAAATCTTATTTTTGATGTTGTCTAATAGGTGGACTTAGTTGTTACGAAATGAGGAATAAAATAAACATAATTCGAAGAAATATATTATTCAGTATTATTAACTATTTTTAACAGTTGGAAGCATATTAAAACGCTTAGGAAAGGCATTCTTTATATGATACCAAATTGCGTATAGAGCTTTTATTAAATCATTGTTATTTTTGTAAGTTTGTTATATAAGTTTTGAATAACAACGATAGTGTAAAAGCATTAAGAGATTATTTCTTGGCTGGGGAGTCAAACCTTGTTCCATACTTATTGAAATTGATTATTATTGGTGTAGAAATAATTAAATTTTTGAAGCACATTTGGCAAAAAAAACCATCTAAAAGTATGTAGGTACTTACTAATTACCTGTATAAGGTTACTTTAAGATACATAGGGCTTTTCTTTAACATCAAATTGATGAAATTAATGAAAAATGCGTTTGCCTGTTCACGTATATGGTTCAGCTAAGGTTACTTAAGGCAATTTAATTTAGGGCTTCTCTAATCCGCAAATCCACGAAATTCATAAAAAATACGTTAACAGATTAAACTAGTGCATGTTAAAAAATACTCTGCCAATTTATGGGCACTTAAGCTCACACTAGATACTATATTTATAGAGTACGTGTGAGCTAATATTACTAAAAACTGAAATATATTTTATTCAACTCTAGACCCAATTACCTGCCGTTTGATACTACACAAGCCATGTTATTACTTAAACTCAAATTTGTGAAATCTACCACCAAAAAAAAAACTAAAATGTATTTTGTTTAACTCCAGACTCAATTACCTTTCGTTTGATATCACACATGCCATATTTTCACATAAATTCAAATTTTTGAAATTTAACCCCACCCTTTTTTTGTTAAATAAACTAAAATGTATTTTGTTTAACTCCAGACTCAATTACCTTTCGTTTGATATCACACAAGCCATATTTTTACATAAACTTAATTTTTGAAATCAACCCCCACCCTTTTATTTGGCTTGTGTTTGGTGGATTTTGTTCATTTTTAAATGGGACCATCTCAAGCCAAAACCCAGCTTAGGTACCAAATTTCATTAGAATCGGGCTAGCGGTTTTTGAGTTATGCGCGTTGGTCGTTACAGACAGACATACAGACAGACAGACAGACAGACAGACAGACAGACAGACAGACAGACAGACAGACAGACAGACAGACAGACAGACAGACAGACAGACAGACAGACAGACAGACAGACAGACAGACAGACAGACAGACAGACAGACAGACAGACAGACAGACAGACAGACAGACAGACAGACAGACAGACAGACAGACAGACAGACAGACAGACAGACAGACAGACAGACAGACAGACAGACAGACAGACAGACAGACAGACAGACAACACAACAAAAAAGTTTCAAAATCATCTGAAACGGAAAGATATATAAAATTTTTTGAAATCGGAGCAACTTTTTTTTTCTCGAAAAAATTAGGATCACTATAGCTCACACTACTATAGTATAGTATATGTGTGAGCTAAAATTTAAAAAAAGCTTGTGTGCTTTGTTGTGCGAAAAATGAAATTTTATCAAACATGTATTATTTCTAACTGTTAACTTTACAGGTATTGAAGGCTGACGACTTGTTGAAACTTGTCTGAATCGCTTCCTCGCCTTTGTTGTAGTTGTTGTGTGGTCATTCTGTCGGTCGATCTGTCTAATTATTTCGGGTTTAGACGCAGAAACTCCTCATACATTATCTAAAAACTAATTAAAATTAGGTGTAAGACTTATTTAAAAAAGTAAACTAATCCTTCACAAACACATCATTGCCTAAAATACAAATGATTTCTTATTTTTGGCATGATTTATGTGTATTTAAAATTTAAAAGAATATCCTCTACAAACAGTGTGGTATCTATCATAAAATTTTTAATACTGGACATACCTATGTAATGTATGTTTTTAAAATTTTATTGTGACGTAAATGCTAATTATAATGGTAATAATAATTATCTACGTTATTTAAATCCGATTTTTTTAATGAATTGACTGACCAAAAATACCATTATTATGGTACCAAAACTATCACTCCACCAAATTGTGCTAGCATCAGCATTCCTTTGTCATGGCAAAATTGCGTTACCGAATGTGCTACCTCTACTTCCTTGTAGATATCATACAACTTGTAGTAAAATTTTGACCTACCTATTATGGATGTACAAGTTGTTATTACATATCTTTTATATCTTGTAAACTTTTTGTAGAATTGGCAGATACTTTGATAAAACGCAAAAACACGTGTCAAAGAAAATGTTCAGGATAAAAAAACTCATTGATTATTCTGGCTGTCGTTTCTATCAGTAATCATCATGATTTTATGTATATTTTATATACTTGGAAATCCACGAAAAATACATACAAAAAAATACTTATAACGATCGTGACTTCAAAAAAAATACTAGTGAGTGCGCAGGCGTAGGCAAAAACGTAATATATTCCTGGTTAGGTAGACCATAACGTACTTACATACTACCCAATGAATTAAATAAATTAATGAAATATAAAACAAAAAATATTTTAGTTTTTTAAGTTTTAGGTGATTTGATAAAGAAAAATTAGAAGGCTACGCTAAGGACTATGAAGCTGTTAACTAAAAAATGTTTTAATCTTTGTATGCTAAAAGATTCTATAGGCTTAAATCCGATTATTTGTTCTACACTAATAGATAAATAATATCATTCTAAATTCAAAATTATTATTGACTAAGTTGCAGTACCAAGTTTGGTATCTTACAACTATTGCTTAGTCAATTAATAGAATAAAGTACGCAAAACAAAAAAATCTTAAAAGTTATATCTCTTAAAAAAATGTATAATGAAAAAAGTATTAAATTATCGACAAAATACTAAAAATTAAATCAATCGTAAAACGCATTATAATAAAGATTTTAAAAACGAATATAAACATCTAACAAATATGTCACTTCTCCAAGGCCTCGTATGACGTTATTACTTGTTAGTTACTAAAAATGTTTAAAAACTAAAAAAAATTAATCAGGGTGATTTAACTTAAAAATCACTGCTCGTTTCGTCATCTGATACTGGTTGAGTACTAATCTATCGTCTATTACTAAAAAACATTCAAAAATCACAAAAAAATTTAAAGTAGGATGATTAAACTTAAATAATAATAACATAAAATTGTGACACCGGTCGCTGCTCATTATGTCACTCGTCGATTGATCTTAGCCATTGATTATTTATTATTACACCACCTACAGGCTTCCGATTTATTCGTCTAGTAGATACTGTTTAAAATCCTCAAAAGTTAAACAAACTGTAAATTAATACACAAAATTTGTAGCTATGCGTAAAGAAAAATCAGCACATTCTTTATAATGTGTTTAAAAAATATGCAAAATTAAATAAAAATAGGTCGCAAGAAAAATTTTAATCTCTTGCCTACTAGAAGATTTATCCCTCTAAATTTTAAAAATAGAAGACTGAAGCGGTTTAAGTTTATAAGAACTTAACAGTAAATAATATAATCAAGTAAAGTTTGGCTAACAAAATATATTCTCAAAATTGTATGATTGGCCTTTCCAAGATCCCCAATAGTAAATAAAATAAACATTAGTAAAAGATGTTTGCCTCGAAAAATAAAAAATATATATGATAGAAAGAAACAGAGAGAGTTAGCACTCGAAGGGGTAATAGTTATGACTCGAAGGGGGAAAGTTGATACTCGAAGAAGAGAAAGTTGGAACTTAAAGGGGGAAAGGTTAAGACACGAAGGGGGAAACTTAAGACTCGAAGTGGGAAGTTAATACTTGAAGGGAAGAAAATTGTTAGGTACTCAAAAAAGAAGAAGTCGATACTCGAAGAAGGAAAAGTTGTGCCTCGAAGAGAAGAAACTTGATACACGATTGGTGAAAAGTTGAGAATGGAAGGGGGGAAAGTCGATACTCGAAGAAGGAAAAGTTGTGCCGCGACGAGAAGAAACTTGACACACGATTGGTGAAAAGTTGAGACTCGAAGGGGGGAAAGTTGAGACGCGAAGGGGGAAAAGTTGATACCCGAAGAAGACGAAGTTGGTATTCGAAGGGGGTAAAGTGGGTACTCGAAGGAATAAAAGTTGCTACTCAAAGGGGGGAAAGTTGGTATCCGAAGGGTGCAAAATAGAGTCTCGAAGGGGGTTCGGTTAGATTGGTTGGCACTCAAAGAGAATAAAGTTGATACTTGATGGGTGGAAATTTAAGACTCAAAGGGGGAAAGATGGTACTCAAAGTGGGTACTCGAAGGAATAAAATTTGCTACTCAAAGGGGGGAAAGGTGGTATCTGAAGGGGGCAAAGTTGTGCCTCGAAGAGAAGAAGCTTGACACACGATTGGTGAAAAGTTGAGACTCGAAGGGGGGAAAGTTGAGACGCGAAGGGGGGAAAGTTGATACCCGAAGAAGACGAAGTTGGTATTCGAAGGGGGTAAAGTGGGTACTCGAAGGAATAAAAGTTGCTACTCAAAGGGGGGAAAGTTGGTATCCGAAGGGTGCAAAATAGAGTCTCGAAGGGGGTTCGGTTAGATTGGTTGGCACTCAAAGAGAATAAAGTTGATACTTGATGGGTGGAAATTTAAGACTCAAAGGGGGAAAGATGGTACTCAAAGGGCTAAAAATATGTACCCGAAGGTTCATTGGGATAAAACAGCTACAACCCATTTCTAACAAGTATAAACCTGTTTTCTACAAGTCTTAACGTGTATCTGACAAGCACTTATAAAAGGGCGGAGCGTGTTGAACTGCAGTCAGTTAGGTATAACTTTTCAAGGAAAGTGCATTATTGAGTTCTATCAATACAGTGTTTTAGTGAATTTGGTGCTATTCAAAAAAATAAAATGAGTTTTGCAACGAAATTGGTTTATAAAATTATGTGTCAGCTTGGTATGGTAGAAGATATGGATAAAAATGTTTCAATTTTAAAAATTCTAAAAGACTGTGCTTTGGCCAGTAGACAAATAAGCATTGCTTTAAAAAAAGCCTCTTCAGTTGCTGAAAAATCTCATTTGACGGCGTGCCTGGGACAAGTTAAACAGTGCAAGCATATTTTAAAACAAAAAAGCCTTAAGTTTGGTGGTGCGCTTGGCGCCAAGGAAACAGCCAAACATCGCGTACAATGGGAAGACCTAAAATCAGCTTTCGAAAGCCGAGTTAGAAGTGCTGTGATTACAAATTTAAAACATAAGAATCCCAAACAATTTTTAGAGGTTTTAGTTTATTTAAACGAAGAATAGAAAATACATTAAAAAAAGAGGATATGTTAAAAGTTAACACTATTTTAAGTGGAGATTTTCAAATACCAAAACAAAGACAAATTGGAAATGAGACAAAACACTTTAATACCGCTAATGCGATTATTGACCGTAACACAAATTTAAAAAACTGGTTTGAGAAAAATGTTAAAAATTTGCTTTTGACTGACTTGGAAGAATTTGAGCAAAATCAATCCGAATGGTCACTTACAAAAATAATTAACCTTATAATAGTAGTTAATAAATATCATCCTATTAGGGCAGGGTGCCATTTGGAAATACCCAAATGTATTGCCAAAAAACATGCATGTGTGAACGTAAAGAATAACGACAATTTCTGTTTTGGCTGGGCTGTTGTATCAGCAATGTTCCCTATCGACAAAAACTCTAATAGAATCTCATCCTACCCGCATCCTCAAGAAGTGTTAAATTTAAAAGATCTAAAATTTCCAATGACTTTAAACCAAGTTGCCCGATTCGAAAAGCAAAATAATGTCTCCATAAACTTGTATCGCCTGCAAAAACTTCAGAAAGACAGTTTTAAAGTATTGCCTGCGTACATTTCTGAAGAAAAGAACGAAGAACATGTTAATTTGTTAATGATACAAAATAATTATTATTTGGATAACGAAGAGATTAACGATCTTTCTCCACCAACTTATCACTTTGTTTGGATAAAAAATCAAAATCAGCAAATGCAAAAAAGCAAAATATGTTTGTGACAGATGCCTGCACTACTTCTATTCTCAAGCTGGACTCATTCAGCATATCAAAGATTGCAAAATTATTGGCAGTGTCGTGGTTCCGAAATTACTAAGTAACGAAAAAAAAGTTGTTGAATTTAAAAACTTTAAAAATAAACAATTTGCATCGTTCATTATCTATTCGGATATTGAGTGCTTACTGCTTCCTGTTGCAGAAAATAGTGGTAAAAGGACCCAAAAATATCAAAGTCATTGCCTTGTTCGGTAGGATATTATGTAAAATGTGCCTACGATGATTCTTTATCATTTTATAAATCTTATACGGGACCTGACTGTATGGAATGGTTTAGTAAACAATTACTGGATTTTGCTGAAAACTTGGAAACTGTATTTCTCTGTGATTTACCCCTTGAGCCTTTAAGTAAAAGGCAAAATATTGACTTTAAGAATGCTAAAAAATGTCATATTTGTGAACAGGACTTTTTAGTTGGTGAAAAGAAAATACGCGATCATAGTCATCTTACATCGGAGTATCGTGGTCCAGCCCATGAAAGCTGTAATCTGATCTTTCAGGATAGTCATACTGTCCCTGTAGTATTCCACAATCTTAGCTCCTATGATGGATATTTGATAATTGAAAACATCGCCAATTTGGACGGATCAATAAATTTGCTACCAATTAACAAAGAAAAATATATAGCATTTACCAAAAAAATTAATAAAAATTTAATCGAATTTAGATTTATTGATTCGTTCTGTTTCATGGCCAGTAGCTTGGAAAAGCCAGCTTCATATCTTGAGAAGTACCCACTGGTTAAAAATGAATTTCAAAACTTGTCTGACGAACAATACAAACTTATTTTTTAAAAAGGAGTCTTTTGCTATGACTATATGAGTAGTTGGGAAAAATTAAGAGACACATCTTTGTCTGAGCAACTTAATTTCTTTAACACGCTCGAAAGTAGAGAAATATCTCCTGCTGATTATGATCATGCCCAAAATGTATGGAGAAGCTTTGGTTGTAAAACTCTACAAGATACATGGAACTCTACATGAAAGTTGACATAATACTTTTAATGCAGGTATTTCAGAAATTTAGAGAGAGCTGTCATAAAACGTATGGTCTGGATCCTGCTAACTATTATACGCTTCCTGGTTATACGTGTGATTGCATGCTGTATTGCACGCAACAAAAATTAGAGCTTTTGACCGACTATAATATGGTAACTTTTATAGAACGCGGCATTAGAGGAGGGTTAAGCCAGTGCTCTAAAAGATGTGTAGAGGCCAATAATAAATATATGCCCAACTACGATAAAACCAAAGAAACTGATGTATGTCTAAAAGAAACTGATGATGTATGTAAAGAAACTGATGATGTACTTTGACATTAATAACCAATATGGGATTAGCATGAGTCAGTATTTGCCATTTAGCGGCTTTAATTGGTTAGAAACTGATGAAATACTTAATTTTGATGTTAATAAAATCGAAGATAACTCGACTAATGGATACATCCTAGAAGTCGACTTGTGCATTCCCGTGAAATTACATGACTATTTTTCAGACTTGCCTTTATGTTCTGAACATCGCTGCTCCCCTAAAGAAAAGAACTCAAAAAATATAAAACTGATGGCTACATTGTGTAATAAAAAGGAATACGTAATTCATTATAGAAATCTAAAGCAGGTATTAAAAGTTGGTATAAAACTCGAAAAGATTCATAGAATTTTATGCTTTAAGCAATCTGCATGGCTGAGACCCTACATTGAGTTAAATACTGAATTAAGACAAAATGCTAAAAATGAATTTGAAAAAAACTTTTTAAATTAATGAACAACGCCGTGTTCGGTAAAACCATGGAAAATATTAGAAATCATAGTATTGTTAAGTTAATCAAAAATTGGGATGGACGATTTGGAGCTGAAGCTCTGATTTCTCGACCTGAATTCAAAAGCATTACAATATTCAATGAAAACTTGGTTGCCGTAGAACTTCAAAAAACCGAAATATATTTCAATAAACCGATTTATGTGGGTATGTATATTTTGGACATTGCCAAAACAACCATATATGATTTTCACTATAACTACATGGTGCCGGCTTTTGGAAAGAATTGTACTGTTACATACACAGATACTGATAGTTTAGTTTATAACATAAAAAATTATGATATTTATGAATCAATACGACGCGACTTTGACAAGTACTATGACACCACGGATTATGCTGAAAACAATATATATGATATACCAAGGGTAAACAATAAAGTGTTAGGTAAGATGAAAGATGAGAATAACGGAAAAATCATGACTCATTTTGTTGGGTTGAGAGCAAAAATGTATGCATTTAAAGCTATTGATGGTGAATCGACTAAAAACAATATAGGCTTGAATGATATGTCAGCTGAAAAAGTGACTAAGAAAGCCAAGGGTGTAAAGCAAAACGTTGTGAAATCGAAAATATTATTTGAGGACTACGTCGACTGCCTAAATAACTTTCAAGAAAAAATGTTTACGCAAAATCTTATAAGATCGGAAAAGCACAAACTATACTCTGTAAAACAGACAAAAATTGGACTAAGTCCCTTGGATGATAAAAGATGTATTTCAAAGGACTCTTATGAAACTTTTCCGTGGGGGCACTACAGTATTGAGTGATGACTTAGGTTAACTGTAATTTTAATAATGGTGTATTTATTTATATTGTGTTTGGTTAGATATTTTTAATAGTGAACTATATATAAGTATAATCTAAATTTAATCTTAGTTTTGCCTATATAATTTATTATAAACCTGTAGAATTAGCATAAGTCTAGTAACGCCTAATATGTTAATGTAAAAATAAATATTTATATAATGATGATACCATCTAAATATAATTAATAGAACTTGTAAGTCTACCCAGCTATAAGCATCTATGATAACTATGATCATAGAAGAATATAATATATTTCTTTATGCTATGAATAAGATTATATTTTTAGTTGTATTCGCATGTAAAACTTTTTTAAAATAAACATATAAAAATTATTCTAAAGTGTTTACTATGAACCTAGTCCAAGTATGTAATACTACATATAAAAGATAAAAAAAAACGAACTATCTATTCAAACATTTTAAGTGG
Organism: Aspidapion aeneum; assembly: GCA_963576565.1. Taxonomy (NCBI): domain Eukaryota; kingdom Metazoa; phylum Arthropoda; class Insecta; order Coleoptera; family Brentidae; genus Aspidapion; species Aspidapion aeneum. Next base: position 53,655,686 of record OY755041.1, on the reverse strand, counting down.
TGAAAATTAAGGGATTTAAACTGAAAGAATTAATAGACATTCGTTAAAACATTATAATCGCTTTCAAGTAACCCACCCTTTAGGTAATTTAACTACAGTCCTGCAACAAGCACAATATAGCAAGTTACAGGTCTGCTCGATGTACAAGATGATCAGCAAGACCTAAAGGGTCAGCTGATGGTCAAAAATTTATAGAAGGTTAGAATGGGTAGTACAAAAAAGATAAATGGGGAAATTACTGCCTCGAATGAAATATTCTGTGACATCCAAAAAATTACCACGTTTTCGTCTTATGGGGATTTACATGGAAAAAGTGAGCCAGAACCCTCATATATACTCTACTGATACTCTTACGAGCTACAAGATTTTGATCAAAATCTATTAACGCTAATGAAAGTTTTTTGACAACTGAAAATTAAAAAAACTTCGTAAGTGCTTTAGTTTCTGAGATATTTACAAAAACTCTTTTCAAGGCTTTACTTGAAGTATGCTAATAGGCTAGCTAGGAAGGTATCACATCCGTAAGGGATCCATTTATTTGTTTAAGTTAAGTAACCTGTTTCAAGCGACCGCCATTAAACTTCCATCTTCACTTCTGAATCTTATCGTAAGAGGGGATGATTTTATGTATTAACTAGTCCTTAAAACGATAATAATGCAGTTGTGCAGGTATAAGTGAAATTATGCGGTTAGTCCATATTGCTCATTTAATAATTTCTAAACCAAATAACTTGAAAACTAGTCGTTCGATATAAAAATAGAATCAGTCCTAAATAACGAATTGTAACGAGGTATCACACACTTTCCCTATTGAAATATGCATTTAAACCTCCGTCCCCCATTGTATCGTTGCCGCTACGCTACCAGGGAACTGAACCTAGATGTAAATACCTTACATTATAGCAATGGTTACACAACTTCTTTATGTAATCCTTGATTGTAGTCAGAACGAAACTGAATAGCCCGAGCCGAACAAGCCCTATTTCCTAACTACGTGAGAAATGCGGTAAGAGCAATAAAATTTGTACACATATTTTGTTGGAAAATTAGTAAATTTTTGAATTAAAGTACCTTTATTTTGCTTTACCGTGAAAGGGCTGGGGAAAATTTTTAAAAAATGACAGAAAAAAATTGTTAAAAATTAGGTTATACCCATATAGTCAAAATTATACTCAGTTTTATATAATTTGTTTTCAGTGATTAAAAAAAATGGGCTCAAGGTCACTTGACCTCACACGACCTAGAAAAGTTAAGATTTATTCGAAAAATTCACCAAAAGTACAGGTTAATCAAAAGCAGTAATTTTCTATGCGGCATTTTTCAAAGTCAAAAAGCTTTGAACGCCCCAAAAATTTTACAGAAAATTTCTACAGGTCTTGTCGATAGAAAAAGCTTTTTTTTGCTTTGCTTTTTATAAAACTCGAATGTTGGTGATTTTTAAATCAAAGTATTAAAGAATTGTGTAAGGTCAAATGACTTTAAAACCATTTTTTTAAAATTACTGAATACAAGTTATATAAAAACGAATTTAATCTTAACTAATTGGGAATAACCTAATTTTTTATGTTTTTTTTCGCTATTTTTTTTAAATTTCCCCCACCCCTTCCTCAGTGAACCAAAATAAGGGTGCTGCAAGTCAAAAATGTTGTATTTTTCCACAGAAAATGTGTGCAAATTTTTATGCTTTTACCTCAATTTCCCACGAGAGTGTACACTGTACAGTGTACAGCTCCGACTAAAAATAAAATATTAAAATATCTTGGCTACACACACTAAGTTATGACGTCACTGCCCAACTTATAAAAATGACTGCTGTTCCTTAATGACAACCTAAAAACACCAGACGGCTGATTTTTATCGCCTTTTCTGATGCTTACTTTTTAGGCGCCACATTAAAGCACGCAGACATGAAAAATCACTTTATTATTTTAATGAAAAGCTAAGAAGTAAACTTTCTTAAATATGGAAAGGAAAACAAAGATTTGCCCAAGATGGCTTTAAATACAAGAAAAATCCATTTAAAATTTTTAAAAACTCGCAGCCAATGAATTCAATCCAAGTGATAGATAGAGTACTTGACACAAAAATATTAAACTGATTTATAAATCCACCACATACACAGCAAACATATATGGGAAACGAATCAAGTGAGTTAGAACTAGATAACGGACAAACTTTATCTTCATGCAATGACTATGTATACTTGTGTGTCACATTTGATAAGATAGGAACAGACTGTAAAAAACTGAAGAAAAGAAATTGTAAAAGCAAAAAGGGTTATTGGATGTCTTAGCAGTATTTTATGGAGCAGATAAATGAAAAAGAATGAAAAATTTAACATATATAAAATAATGGTGAAAAGCACGCTGTTGTATGGATTAGAGCAACAAGTCTCTAACAGAAACTAACGTAACAGAAAAATACAAAACAAAAATAGATCATATAAGAAATGAGGGCGCACAAAAAGGGGGCGTCCTAAACTGGAAGTGCGTAGGGTCACTGCATCCTGGAAGCCTGGCGTCTCCCAGGGGTAGCGACACGAGTGTCAAACCCGTACTCAAAATTCCATAGACGTTCGTGAAAAACACTCGTTTTTATACAGTCTGAGAAAAAAAAATGTTTTAATAAAACTTAAAAAGAACTCGTTTTTATACAGCTTAAGACATAAAAAATATGTTCTTTGAGTTTTTGGGTTATGAATATTTATTGTTAAAAATCATTTTCTTTTAAATATTATTTGTGTTTTTTGCATAAAAATAGTACGTAATAAATAAACAAACAGGACAGAAGTACATTTTTATGTTAAATGTTTATTAATACCATATATATCAAAGGACAAAATGAAACTTAAATCACAAGGTTTATACGCTATTTTTTGCACTATTTAGTTTATTTTTCAAGTTTTTTTTTTCTATTTTTCGGTGTTTCTAGGTTTTGTTGTTCTTTTTTAGTCACTTTTGATCCCGATTTTTACATTTTATCAAAAGACAAAAAAAACCCAAAAACAGTTCGAGTTTTAGTAAGGTTCGGCTTTAATTACTTATAATTTTATAGTACATTTCATATAAATATCTTAATATTATTGTTCGAAAGCACAAACTTCGAAAATCATTTTCTTCAATCCGAAAATTGTTTGAAAACATTTTCTTCAAACAAAAGATTGTTCGAAAACATTTTCTTCGAAAGGAAGATTGTTTGAAAACGTTTTCTTCAAACAGAAATTTTTCGAAATCATTTTTTCGAAAATTTGTGCGAAAACATTTCTTTGAAAACAAATTTTTCGAAAAAATAAACTTAGACCTGGCTTGCCAAACTTAACACAACTCATATGGTTCGACTAATGGGGGTCTTTTTCTAACAATTTTTGGAAACAAAAACTTCCCTGACTTCTTTCCCGGGATCCTGGTGGGTGTGAAACCAAACCAAACCAACCGAAACCTATTTTCGAAAAATAATTTCCCCAAATTAGCTCCCCGGTCCTGATTTTGGAAGGTTGAAATCTGTGTTACTCTAACCTTTTTCAATTGAGCTCATCAGGGGGTATCTGGACCGGTTTGGATACGTTTGCGATCAATTGACAAAGTTTAGGAAAACACCAATTTCGACCTTCCTAAAGGAGGAAAGTAGACAAATTTTCAGACAGTTTACAATCTCGGGAAAGAAGTCAGGGTTTTTTTGAAAAAATATGTTAGAAAGGCTTGCCCTAGTCAAACTATATGAATTGGGTTAGGTTTGGAAATCCAGGTCTAGAGCGTCTTTTTTCGAAAAGTTTGCTTTCGAAGAAAATATTTTCTATTCGAAGAAAATGTTTTTAAACAACTATTTCCTACGAATAAATTTCCGTTCGAAAATAAATTTCCGTTCAAAGAAATGGTGTTCGAACAAATTTCCGTTTGAAAAAAATGTTTTTGAACAAATTTCCGTTTGAAAAAAATGTTTTCAAACAAATTTCCGAAGGAAGAAAATTTTTTCAAAAAATTTTCCGTTTGAAGAAATGGTTTTCAAACAAATTTCCGTTCAAAAAAAATGTTTTCGAACAAATTTCCATTAAAAAAAATTGTTTTCATAAAAATTTCCGTTCGAAGGAAATGTTTTCGAACAAAGTTCTGCGACCCATCGTGTTGCTACCCAAAAAAATACCTAGAGATGGTAAATAAAAATTCTTAGACCTTGAGTTTTTATTGGATGTTGATTTTTTAAAAACTTTTCTATGAGTGTGTGTGTGTACCTGTATACCTCTTACTTCTACTTTGTTTTGCAATCATTACAGTGTAGCTACTTTCGATCTTTGTTCGGACCTTTTTTTTTCAATCTTTTGTATTTTCGACCTTTTCCACTTTCGAACTTTTGTATTTTCGACTTTTTGTACTTTCGACCTTTTCTTCGCCGCCCGCTTTTTTTTGAACACTAATAAAAATAATAGTAGGTATATTATAAACCTGGGGCGAACAGTGTTTACTTTTAATCCCACGGCGGGCATTTTCATGCCCGACCAGAAGAAGGGCTATAATTTGCTAAGTGACTAAAAGGGACTTTAATGCCAAGGTCTATTTTTATATACTAAAAAAAATAATAATCATAAACTAAATAAATAGGTATTAAACCACTTACTGTACTGTAGTTTTAGCATGTCAATCCCCCGTATATAATAAAACAGTGGGCAGTGATAGTTGTTATGGCATTACATTAAACAAAAGTCAGTAAGATGCTAACAAACAAACGATGTGGAAAAAATAATATGTATTTCATAACAAACTAAATAAGTTTAGTCGAGAAAAAGTTCGAATTACATTTCTCGAAGATGGAACAAGGGACCAGAGAATAAAGCATATTTTTACTTTGAGATAGGCATGGTAAAGGCCACCAAAGAAAGCAGCTTTCAGTACCGAAAATGATTGATATCGAGGTATAGATAAGGAAACAGAGAGAAAGCGCTGAGCAAAAATCAAATCTTCTGTCTCATGTGACGTATGTCTTTTTTAACCGGCAACGAAGATGGAACACGACCCATTGCAGGCACGATAGAGAAGGATATAAAAATAACAAGAGCGAAGTAAATTTAATTTAATAACTTATCTTAAAGGGTCGAGACAGTTTGCATCTTTGTCAAATACTCCCGCTCCGCATGCGAAAGAGAGCCGTTCGATTTGTTCGATTTAAAGCAAAAAGCACTATTCTGAAAAGTGAACACACGCGTAGTAAATATTCGTTTAGTAGTCATCTCAAAATGCGCCGTATGTCTTGCATCTCTCTCAAACCCTCCCACATTGAGCGGAAAAGAGACACAGTGGGCCAAAATGTCCCGGTAAACGAAACTAACGCTCGTATTTTCATTCATTTATATGTGGGCAACCAGTGTTGCTAGTTAGGTTTCGATTTTTTCAGTGATTTTATTGTGTATTTTGGCAAATTAAAGACAAATTTCTGTTTTTTTATATAATATATATAATATATAATGGTTCGGGAGTGTACTGTGTGTAAAAAACTTGATGTTTTAGATAAAGAAACATCATTTCATCGGTGAGTTAATGTCAAAATATTGCCTAATGCATTGGCGTAGATGTTTATTTTTGACATTGAGTTCTATAACGCCCTGAAAGGGCGTTAGAGACGGAAAGACAAGGCATTTTTTATTGACCCTATCCAATTTGGTTCCTATGGGCGGGTATTTCTTTTACAATAAAAACAGAGATAGACATTATTGAACATGTGAAACGGACAAAGATAGGGTGATTTTGCATGCTAATAATACCCTAGATAATATATGGGTACTTTTATCTCTTTCACACTGACGGCATACGTGCGACAGAAAAGCAGCTGGCTACCTTTAATCCACCTGCCGTATTTTAAATGATTCTGCCTGCTGGTCGGTTTATACAGGGAAAACTGATAGACAATGTTGTCTAAGTACGGAAATTATTTTTTTTGAATTTTGTGCGGGAATATTACAAAAAGAAATCTTAAAACGTTTAAAAACAATTTTAGAAGTAACTATTTGAGATTAAACATGGTCCGAAATTGTTTTTTGTGCAAAAGAAGAAAAAAATCCATAAAAAAACAACATTTCATGGGTAAGTCGTCTTGACGGATAGTTTTTGCTAAAACACGAGAAAGTTCAGTAGCGTCACGATAGACAGTTATTTCTGCGACCGTGCGATTTTACCCTCACACATTTTGATTCACTTCCCCGCACTTTTTTTTTGCATTGCATGAAAATTAACAAAAAGTATTTGATTTTCTTAAAAATGATTTTTTTTAAATGCTTACATACCAATTTTTATCCAGTTGTTTTTGTTTTTCCGAACCAAACTTTTGACATGTCACGGTCGAGTTTCATACATCTTGATGAATTGTTTTACACACTGATCTATGTTTTTATAAATTTCGATAAATTTAATGTTTTTTGCGGACTTTACAGTAATTTTAAGTTAAAGTTTGGTCTTTCATCGCGAAAGTATATATTTATTATCAGATGACCACCGCGACCGGTCTACAGGCCGGTATCATATGTGTATGTCCTTCTAATGTCATTTGACCATCATGCTGTCTTACTTAATAAGGTCACTTAGTTTAATTAATAATTTTGTCCTACATAATATAAATATAAAATCTCCCTAAAAAAATTTGAAGACCAAACACTCACGCGCCACTCAATGTTTATGGTCGCATACACTAATCCTAATTCGACTTCCGACGATTGTGGACAATGGTTACCCCCTGGACATAAACCTAACAACTTTTACTATATTTATTAACAACTAGGTAGTTTAACCAAATCGAACCGAACCAAACCGAATCTAACGGTTCGGTTTGGTTTGGTTTGGTTGGTTCGACTCGCTTCGGTTCGGTTTGGTTCGGGTAGGTTTGGTTCAGTTTGATTATGTTTGGTTAGGTTCGGCTAGGTTTAATTTGTTTTGGTTAGGTTCAGCCAGATTCGGTCTGGTTTGGTTCGGTTCGTTTCGAATCGGTTCGGTTAGGTTCAGTTTTCTTCGGCTAGGTTTGGTTCAGTTTGATTATGTTTGGTTAGGTTCCGCTAGGTTCAGTTTGTTTCGGTTAGGTTTAGCTACATTCAGTTAGGTACGGTTTAGTTTAACCAAATCGAACCGAACCAAACCGAACCGTTAGATTCGGTTTGATTTGGTTCATTTTGATACGGATCGGTTCAGTTTGGTTTTGTTCGGTTAGACCTTCGATAAATTAAAAAAAAGTAAATAATTATTAATTTTTAGTGTTTTAAGGAATAAAAATTGATATAATGTTCAATTAAACTAATTTTTAATTGTAAAAATTTAGGAATCATAATTTTCATGATTTTGTTTTAATTTTCATGCTTTTTTAAAAATTGTGCATTTTTATAAAAGGACCAAAAAAACTGACCCGATTTCGATCAGTGACCTTAGTTATTTCAAGTTTTTGTTAACAGCTGATAGACGTCAGGGACCGTTTTGTTTCAGTTTGAAATGAAAAAATGCTTCTTTTGTAGCAATTTGTATGGGTTTTAATGGGGTTTTAAGAATTTTTCAATTTCAATTTTTTTAACAAAATCAACGATTTTCCGCAATTTTTTTTTTAGAAATCAATAAAATGGTCTAAAATTATAATTTTTTAAAAAGCTTCGTAGTTTTAAGAAAGGTGGTAAAACGTACCAGACCCCTGAAATGTGTTGCATTCTAGGACAACTGGGCGCCGCCAACTCGGCGCCACCAACTGGGCGGCAGGCCAACTGGACACCGGACCAACTAGACGCCGAGCCAACTGGGCGCCGGACTAAAATATTTATTCTTGATAAAATGTGCAGATGAAAAACAAACTTAAAAAAATTAAAATGGCGGATCCAAAATGGCGGACTTTCATATTTATGCATCGATATGTATCGAATATGGAACTTGGCGGTGTTTCAAGTCGCAGAACACTACACCTACCAAATTTCAACACTCGACTTAATGGATGTTGAAATTTTTGTATAAATAACATATTTATTTTGTTTTTATCTGCACATTTTATCGAAAAAAAAAATAGTCCGGCGCTGAGTTGGCCCGGCGCCCATTAGGCCCGGCGTAGCGCCCTGTTGGCGGCGCCGAGTTGGCCCGGCGCCCAGTTGTCCCATTCCGAATTGAAATTTTTAGTTCCGAAATTTGACGAAGACCCTTGTTCAAAGAAAGAAAATATTTTACCTGGAAGGTACAACATTTGTGAAGTTCTAAGATGAAAACAATAATTTTAATACATCCACTGCACTTAGCATGCTTAGAAATTCTTTTTACCCTTTTTTTTACTGAAGAGAATTATGTAAACACAGTATACACAAGTAAGTATTCATGAATTATTTATTATTCAAACAGAAAATTGTTGATAAAAAAATTCTAGTGGAATTCAAAATTTTTAGTTTGCGCCGCCACTGCTCTTTTTTATCCAAGACAAGCAAATAGAATATTTGTGCGATGTTGCATGTGTCCGGACTCACCAAACCGAAATTCTATTTTCATCCCTATCTTGCTCATTAAATTCTTAATTGTATTTGGTCAATTGCGATAAAAGCTTGATATAATGGCAATTTAGGCCCATGCCGGGTCTACCCGTAGGGTATAGAAGTCAATGATTTTTGTGCATATTTTGGGAATGGTTGTGCGTGAAAATATTATTTTATAAAACGATAATTTAGTTGAACTAGATGTTGTCATATAGGTAAGTACTTTAGTTTATTTTGTTACAAAAGGGGATAACTAGGTAGTAGTTAGGTACACGGTTCTTATTTATTTATTGTTTTTTACAAATCCAATTTTTTAAAATAAAGGCCTTTATTTTTTTTATACCTACCTACAAGGTCTTTCAAAAGTAGTGGAACAACAAAATTTATCAGACATAAGCAACTTTCCAACTCTGACTATTTAAACAATATATTTTTCAGATCTACTGTTCAAAACAGTTATAGTGTAAGCAATTTTTGACACTGCCATAGTTCCTATGAAACTTGGGATTTTGAATTTAAAAAAAATATAATTTTTTAAAACAACCTAACCCAACCAACCTGGCATTTTTACCTGTTATTTGTAGCGGTTTTAGTTAGTAATCTCATCTGTCGTTAAAATTTTAACTTCACTACTTATTTGTTTTTAAAGTAAGATACCTTACTTATTTAGTGGCCTTTTGACTTCCTTGTCGGACGTTTTAACTATAAGATTGTCAATAATGTCAAAAAGGATACTAAATCTTAACTTTTTTACTAAAAAAAGGATCAAAACATTGAATTTAGATGACCAAGTATACAGGGTGTAATTTAAATGATGCAACCAAACTTTAAGGGTTGGTGCGGAAGGTCAAAACTGGAGAAAAAGTTTAAATAACTAGTGGTCAAAAGTTTTTTGTTTCCAAGTTAAAGCATTTGTCAAGTTTGAAGAGTGAGGTAAAACTGAGACTTTTAAAAATGACAAATTTGACGTCGTCAAATAATTTTTTAGTTCATTGTGATCAAAATATTTTTTATATCTTTTTTCTAAAACATTACAGATTAAGGAAATACAGTGTGGCCAAATAACCTTTGCAATAGGTATAAATTTGTAAATTTTTGTAAGAATTATTTTTTTTTCTGAGCTATTAAATTTACAAAACAATTTTGAGATAGGCTTCTGTAAACATCTAAAGGCCCCTTAATAATTATAAAAAATTGTGATAATAGTACCAAGTTTAAAAAGATTTTTTAAAATTTTTTGAAAAAAAAAAACATATTTTTGGTCATAATTTTCAGTAATATTTTTTTGTTTAAGTAATTTTATCCCATAATTGTTACTTCTATTATAGCACATAGCTCCAAAAAGTTTTGATTTTCTGTTGCAATTTTCAAGGAAGTTATAATAAAAAATCGAAAAAAAATCCTTAATTTTCACCTTTTACTTAACACCCAGTATCTAAAAAATAAAGAGGTTTAATGTAAAGTCGAATAGGAAAAATATTCTTCTTTTGACCTTCCCTACCACGCCTTAAAGTTTGGTGCATCATTAAAATTACATCCTGTATTTTAATATTTTTATATGTTATTTATTGTTTTGTAACAATTAGAATTGTTTCTAATTTTAAATTTTAAAGATGCCAAAGTTCACCAGTCACAAATATCAGGCACCGAAATTAGTACAAAAAATTCAGATCAATATCATGATCAACAACAAAAATATATGTATAGATCCTGTCAGTCCTTATTGGTCCTATTCAGGTTTAAAAAATACCTAACCAAACCTTACTACAATTTTTATATTCCTGCTGAGTTCTTAAAGGTCCTGGCTGCCATAAGTCCTGCCAGGTCCTGATTCTTATTGGTCCTTAACAGTATTAACATATTGATTAACCCATCGGTTTATTTCTTCGTTGCAAATAGTTGTTTTGCAATTAAATATTTTGGGATAACACTTCTAAAAACTTTTTTTACGAAAAACCTTCAAATTTTAAAAAAATTTCAAATTTTTCAAAAATTCTTAAAACTTTAAAATGATAAATTTTTTAAAAAATTCTTAAAACCTAAAAATTTTCAGAATATATTTCAACACTCGACTTAATGGACTCTATTATTTTGTGTTTTTTAAATATTTTATCACAAAAAGTATAATCGGGAGCCGAGTTGTACGGCGCCCAATGTTTTTTTTAATCTAATTTGTCTATAAAAGACGTAACAAAGAGGAGAATAATAAAAAAAATATTATTATTTATGGACTTAACCTATGTTAAAAGTCACAATTTATTTTATTTTTATTTCACTCCGCCACTGCCTACACCTACGATTAAACCGCACCTATCACAGACATACGTAGTAAAGCAACAACCCGGCGTTGCCACATAAGAATAAAACCAAAACAAAACACGTTTTGTATCTCTTTCCCACTCACTAAATTCTGTTTTGCATACCGTTCCAAAACAAAAATGAATTTATGAATGAAATAAGAGCCTATTCCAAGTCTACTACTTGAAGTTAATGATAATAATACATATATTATACTGATTTGACCGTTTATTTATAAAACACCTCGATTTTACTTGCAAACTTTAAACAACCCTCTTTTTAAAATTAGAAACATCATAACATTGTCTTGTAAAACGTCACTCATCCCGCTCTCTAGTAACAACACCGACAACACCCTTCGCATGTTATACAGTGGGCCCTTTTGCATATCAACGTATATAGGGGAGTTGCTTGCATTCAGCCATCCTGACAATCTGATCGTCCTCGATCCCTTCAAAATTCATTGCTAGCGGGATGCCTACAATTAAAATTTAAACAACAGAGAAAGGAAATTTTAACAATGCATAAAATTCTGCCTTAAACTTTAATGAATACGTCCCCTGCAGAATTTTACCTCTTTATTTGATCAAAATTCAGATATTGCCTCTACTTCATTGGCATTTATCTGAATTTGAATTCGTTTATTGCCTCTAACTTAAACGGCTCTTAATTCGAATCTCAATTCAGGTCAGACCTCTAACTTAACTGGCCCTTAATTAAACTGATATTCGAAAAATATTTTATTTTTTTAAAGCTGATTCATCTATTGCCTCTAACTTAAATGGCTCTTAATTTGAATTTAGCATCTATCTTTTGCCTCTATCTTAAATGGCTCTTTACACGAACTCCAATTTAACTGTTGCCTCTAGCTTAACTGGCTCATATTAAACTGGAGTTCAAACATATACCAACAACAAATTAAACAAACTTTCCATCGGTGCATATCAAAATAACATCTTATGCATCTATTTACTCATAGTACGGGCAAGTTTGTTTAAATAATTCATAATAAATCTTACCTACTCTAAGATCTCTGTATCTTAAATAGCTTGATATGCTCTGCTCCAACGACTGCCTCATAAGGTCGAATTTTTCTATTTGAATGTATGTCTTCCTTAACTCTATATCTATCATTTGACAAAATTTCTGTAATCCTAAATGGCCCTCTATACTTTGCCAAAAGTTTCTTGCTTTTATTATTGTTGGCTGGAAAACTTGTTACTTTTGTTAACACTAAATCTCCCACATAAAAATCTTTAGAAGGAGCTCTTTTCTTATTAAATTCATCATTCTGTCTTTTTCTGTTTTCTTCTAATCTATGAGCAACGTCCTCTCTCAAAGTTGTGACATCAATTGCATCATCTTCAACATATTTGTCACCGTCTACTCTAAGTTTGTACCCAAAAAGAATTTCACTTGGTGTGCTCTGAGTTACTCTTTGCTTTGTACTATTGATTCCTTGTTGAATGTTTTTTAAATTCTTGTCCCACATATTGGTATTGAACTTTGCACCCATTGTTGCCAAAGCATTTAACACAGTTTTGTTTGCTCTTTCTACCTGTCCATTACCTCTTGCCATTCCAACAGCTGTAAATAATCGTATGCCTCTTTCCTCTATATATTTTATAAATTCCTTTGAAACAAATGACGTGCCTGCATCGGTTATCAACCTTCTTGTATTTCCAAAAATTTTAGATATCTCTTCCATTGCTGCAATAATATGTTTTGTTGAAGTATCTGAAACAGCTTCTAAGAAAACAAATTTTGAACATGCATGAATACTAACAAATACTTATTTCCCGATGAAGTTAGTACGAATGGTTCCAAATGATCCGCATAAAGAGTGTGGAATGGTTGAGCATATTTTGGTATTGAATATAAATGTCCAGGTTTTTTTCCACCGGGTTGTTTATGATACAAACAAGAAATACAAGCTTGAATATATTTTGTTATAAATCTTCGCATTTTAGGAAACCAATAGCGTTCTTGAATTCTATGAATAGTCTTGCCTAAGGCAAAAAGTCCAATATCGTCATGGTTTGCTTTTACAATTTGCCAACGACAATTTTTTGGAACATACCATTTTCTACCATATTCAGTTAAACGATAAACTTTGTTTCCTATTAAATCATAATTACTAAATATATCTTTATTATTGTCTGAATCTCCTGATAGGAAAATTTCTTTAATCCTTGAGATATCTTTATTCGTGTCTTGCGCCTCTCTTAAATAATCTTCTTCTTGAATTTAAAATTTCGACTTATTGCATCAACATGCTGTAGTTGAAGTCCTGATTTATGCTTAATTTCAAAAGAAAAGTCTTGCAAGTGTAAAACCCATCTAGCTATCCTTGGAACTATTGATTGTTTGGCTAATTAATTTTTGACTGAACTACAATCAGTTATGACACTAAATTGCCTTCCTTTCAAATAGTACCTATAATTTTCTAATGTTTTGACAATTAGTTGTTTGCTTGCTAAAATAAGCAACAGGTTTTTCACGATTGTCAATAATTTGCGTAATCAATCCTCCAAATCCCTCTCGACTGGCCTCAGTATAAACTATTGTTTCACATTCTGGATTAAAAATGGTCAATATTGGTTCTGACACTATAATATCTTTCATTTCTTGAACGATTTTTGATTCTTCAGCAGTCCAAATCTACTTACTGTCTTTCTTTAAAAGTTGAGTTAACTTCGCAGTTTTTCTTGCAAAATAATATAAACTTTCGAAAAAATTATATTAGGCCAAGAAACTGTCTTAATTGATGGTGATTTATTGGGAACGGAAAATTTTTTTACTGCCTCAATTTTAAGTTTACTGGGTGATATTTTATTGTAGGATATTTCGCACCCTAAGTATGTTAATTTTGTCATAAAAAATTTAGACTGACATTTTAACAGTAAGACCATTTTCTTTAATTACTTCTAACACTTTGTCCAATAAATCCAATCAATAGTTTTTAAAGGAATAAGTATGTCATCTAAATAGGGATTTATATTATATTCTTTAAATGGTTCAAATATTTCGTTCATCCTTTCTTGAAAAACAGTAGGAGCATTGCTTAGTCCAACAGGACAACGAAGATATTCATAATGACCTTCACTTGTGACAAAAGCTGTATATTGAATCGATTCTTCTGCCATAGGTATTTGATGATAACCAGCAGCTAAGTCCAGTGAGGTAAAAAACCTATAATTATACAAATTGTCAATTATTGGCGTTGTTGCAGGTACTTTTCGGGTTATCTTATTTATTTGACGATAATCTACCACAAGCCTTTTTTGACCGTCTTTTTTATCAATTAAAAATGCAGGACTTGAGTAAGCTGAATTACTCTTTCGTATAATGTTTGCCTCTAATAGTTCTTTAGTGGTTTCTTGCAAAATCTTTTTATCTGCTGGGGATGTTCTATAGGGGCGGAAATTAACCATATTTTTACTTGTGATATCGATTTTCATGACAACTGAATGAGTTTTTTTTTAAATTATTTTAAACTTTTATAAAAGCAGTCTTCATTTTTGGTTAAAATGTCTTCTAAAACCATTTTCTGATGTTCGGAGATATTTCATGAAGTAATATTTTTACATAAATCTGTCTTATTTTGAAAAATCAAACAGTTATCAATTCTATAGTACATAATTTTGATGTCTTCTGTAAAATTTCGCCCTATTAACAAATCATTTGCCCACTCAGTATCCATTACATATAATTTTGTATCTAATTCCACAGAGTCGATCTTTATTTTAGCACTCACATACTCGTTTACTACGAAAGAGTTTCCCAAAAATCCGGATAATTTAATGCTATTATCAAGTTTTTCTATATGCAGATTAAATTTATTAGCTAATTGTTTGGAAATAAGTGAACAATCACTTCCGAAATCGATAAATGCTTTATATTCATAGCCGTTAATAAAAATAATTTTATCAAATTTATTTTCAGTTGTACCAAATTTAATACATTTTACCTCGTTTTTGGGCAATCTCAAGTTTTGATCTACCTTTCTGGAAGAAATTTCAATAATTTCCTTGGATTCTACAATAGATGCTATCTTGTTTATTAAGACAATTTCTTTCTATATGTCCTCTGACATTGCAAAATCGACATACTTGATTCTTGTGACGACAAAATCTGCTGATATGTCCTTCAAATCCACAGCGAAAACAAACTTCTTTGTTTTTAATTACTTTGTTTTCTAATGTTTTTGAAAAGGTTGGTTCTTCCTTTAAAATATTCGTTTCATTTATAAATGTTTGTGTGCGATAATACTTGTTTCTTCAAAATGCTGCCAACTGATTGGGATCCTGAATATTTGCAACTTCTATAGACGACGTTATAGGTCATTGATTGCGTCTACTATTAAAGAAATTTTGTCTGTGTCTGAAAAATTTACTTTAAGCTTATTAATTTTTGCCAGATGTTCAAACTAAAAATGGTACAAAGATTGTTATTCTTTAGGTTTGTGATTGTCAATATCCATAAAAATATCATAGGTGTTTCGTGTACTCTGAAAAGTATTTTCTAATATCGTTTTCCAAACTTGCCAAGAAAATTGAGACTATCCTGTTTCATTTTCAATAAAACTGTTGTACCAGATCTGTGCACTTCCTCTTAATTTTGACACAGCTTGAAAAACAGTATAATTATCCGTCCAACTATATTACTTGGAACTGTGATCAATCATTTCAAGCCACCTACTTACTTCACAAATCAATGGATCGAATTCGGAAATAAAAGATATTGTCTCAATATTTTTTGTACTGGCCGATGATTGCGATATCTGGTATTTGTTGCAAATTGGCAAAATGTGGGTATTATTTGTGCTTAGAAAACCTGCACTGGTACTTGGCATTGAACTGTTCATTATGGTTATGTGATCATTCTCAGATTCTCTGGGCGGCGGCGTAAAACTTTTTACCGACTTCTTTTTCTTTCTATGAACTCGTTTTTCCCTTTGCCTTTCATCCTCACCTGAAGATAGCTGCTACTTGGACTCCGTTTATTTCTTTTGCGCTTATCCATATTTACACACTTGAAAAACAAGAAGTAATTGTTCGCCACTGTGGGCTTTAAAAAAAACTAAAACACACAATTTTTAGTTCAATCCCACTTCTGATGTGGTCTATCAAGTATAATAATACATATATTATACTGATTTAACCGTTTATTTATATACACCTCGATTTTACTTGCAAACTTAAAACAACCCTCTTTTTAAAATTAGAAACATCGTAACATTGTCTTGTAAAACGTCACTCATCCCGCTCGCTAGTGACAACACACACAACACCCTTCACATGTTATACAGTGGGCCCTTTTGCATATCAACATATATAGTGGAGTTGCTTGCATGATGCAATAAACAGAATTTCGAAAATTTCACCGTTTCCTGGTTTACATTCTGGAGAAGTCTAGAAAGTTAAATGCTTCGTTTATATGGAAGCAGTATTCTATGCCGAAGGACACAATAACAATCGAAACGAACCAAGTCATCAGCAAAGTACAGTAAGCTTACGACAAGCTGGAACCAACAAAATAATCGTTATCGTGTATGTATCTTGATTCCTTTTTGTTTTTTGTATTATGATAAAATAAAGTAATCCAAAAACCTATATTTTGCCTTTATGGTTTAAAAAGAATTACTTTTAACCACTGGGGACAAGAAATACTACCTTAGCCCATGAAAAAAGGGATTAAACGTACACTTTTATTCCCTAGAGAGCATCAAAAATTTATTAAATGATACAAAACCCAACATAATAGTTTTCTATATTTTAGAATATATATAAAACATGCAAACTATATTTTTGGTTTCTTGCGCTGTGTGGGTCCTAATAAATATTGAAATCATAAAAAACTTAGTTTTTTTAGATTTGTTTATTTGAAAAGTCAAATTTATATACCGGGTGTGACGGACAGTTCTTTACGTAACATTTGTAAACCATTTAATTTTTTGAACATAAAAATGCTACGCTCCTGACAGTGTCAGATTTGCGTTTTTCGTAAATGAGGCTATGTTTGGTGTCGCTACCCCTGGAGACGCCAGGTTTCCAGGATGCAGTGACCCTAGAAATGCGACAGTCAATCCAAAGATCAATAAGTCATAACATTGTCAGGATCGAAGGAGGTAAATATTAGGAGTCGGACAACATAGAAAAACGTTCTAAACCGACATAGTTGTAGCATATACAGCAAATGATACCTCGGAGATTTTATTTTTGTCTAAACATCTTATGATTTTTATAACATACCCAAAATTCCATTAACGTTACCTATGCGTTATTATAATAGCATGTGTCATCTATAACCAATAGGGTATTTGACAAATTTTAGAAAAGAGTTTAGAATGACACATAGATCCCTAATTTGCTAAGCAAAATTATTAAAATAGTATATTTTATCATGACTACATTTAAAATCTAGTTTTCCAATTTCCGATTTGAATTTGCCGCTAAAACGCTCATTTCTAGCACGGCGTTGCAATTAGGGTCACTGCATCCTGGAAGCCTGGCGTCTCCATGGGTAGCGACAAGCCCACGTGACCTGCTTCGGAATTTCCATGGGCGACTCGTCAACTTACCTCGGAATAATTAGAGTACCTACACGCAATTTTTATACAATATTGTAAATTAACCTCGGAATTTTTAGAGTATCTACAATTTTTGTGGAAGTTTGTAAAGCGATCTCAGAATTTTTAGAGTACCTACAGTATGTAAAATATTTTTTTAAAAATTAAAGATCATACTTATATTTTAAGTTTTTGACCAACTTTTTATTTTTATATTATAAATTAATACAAAAAATACTACAACAATTTAATGCATACACTTTCACTATTAGATATAATAGTAGTTATGGCACTTACCTACAATCATAAACAATATCATTTCTGTGTGGTTACCCTAAATTTTGCCTCTTTTGTAAATTTCTTATAGTTTCTAAAGTCATTTCTGTGGTTCTGCCGTGCTTCCAATCAGGTAGACTTTGTGCAAAAACATGATTTTTTGAAAAATATTCCAAAACTTTTATTTTTGTATTTTACATCGATCAGTAAGTCTTTATTTGTTTTTAAAATGACATACAGTGTCTATAAAGTTCTTTAGATTTGGAATTATAACATTTAACGGCATTGTTAGAGATACATTACTTAAATATTAAATCAAGTAAAACAGACTTCAAACCTATCGAGACTTCGAGCCTTAAGGTAAGCCTGGACGATCACTCTAAAGTAGGAATGTTCAGGAAGCCAGATTAGTTTTTAATGGTACCTAGTCTTAATTCTACACTTTTGTTATTTGAAACTGATGTTTTATGTTAGTACCATGTACGACTAGAGTACGTACATTTTACGTTTAATTGGATGTACCATGTACGTACCTAGTACGAGTTTTTACGTACATAGTACATTATAGTGACAAATTACGTCCCTACGACGTACATATATGGACGTCCAAAAATGAACGTACTATGTACGTATAGTACGTCGCAGAGTTACCTACTATGTACGTACATAGTACGTACTTGTGCTGTCTGGATAGAGAGTGTGAAACCAAACCGAACCAACCGAAACATATTTTTGAAAAATGTGTTATTCTAACCTTTCTCAATTCATAGCAAACCTGTGATTTGAAGACAGTGTTTTGGTGGAAAAAGGTCAGAGATTGTCTGTACCGGTTAGAATATGTGTGCAATCAATTGACAAAGGTTAGGAAAATACCGATTGATCGCAAATTTTTGTTTCAAAGAAATTTCCGTTCGAAAAAACCGTTTTTGACAATTTTCCGTTCGAGGAAAATGTTTTCGAACAAAGTTCCGCGACCCGTCGTGTTTCTACCCAAAAAATACCTAGAGATGGTAGAAAAAAAATTTTTAGACCCTGAATTTTTAGATTGTTGAATTTTTTTTACCTTCCTAGCCCGTGCAATAATGGCTAGAAAAGGTATTGCTTTCGAAGAAAAAAAATGTTGTGTCTATAGTAAAACCTTTTTTTACAATCATTACAGTATAGCTACTTTCGATTTTGGACCTTTTGTTTTTCGATCTCTTGTATTTTCGACCTTTTGTACTATCGACCTTTTGTACTTTCGACCTTGTCTATTTTCGATCTTTTGTACTTTCGACCTTGTGTATTTTTGACCTTTTGAAGTTTTGGCCTTTTGTTTTTCGACCTTTTGTACTTTCGACCTTTTGTATTTTCGGCCTTTTAAAGTTTCGACCTTTTGTACTTTTTTTCTTTTGTTCTTTCGACGTTTTCTTCGCCGCCCGCTTTTGTTTGGACACCGTAATAAAATAATAGTAGGTATATGCTGTGTTTACTTTTAATTCCGCGGCAAGATTTTTTAAGCCCGACCGGAAGGACGGCTATAATTTGTTAAGTGATTAAAAGGGACTTTAATGCCAATGTTTATATACCAAAAATTATAATAATCATAAAATAAATAAATATTAAACCACTTACTCTGGTACTCTAGTCCCGGTATATAATAATACAGCGGGCAGTGATAGTTTTCATTTTTTTGGTGAGCTTTGGGCGCGT
This sequence comes from Aspidapion aeneum, assembly GCA_963576565.1. NCBI lineage: Eukaryota > Metazoa > Arthropoda > Insecta > Coleoptera > Brentidae > Aspidapion > Aspidapion aeneum. Next base: position 53,636,379 of record OY755041.1, on the reverse strand, counting down.
TTCTATGGTAGATATTAAACAAAAGTCAGTCACACCCTAACAAACATAGAAAAAAATGTACAAAAAATAATATTTATTTCATAACAAACTAAATAAGAACAAGTTTGATTTTAATTTATTAAACATGGAACAAACAAGGGAGCAAAGAATAATTCCTACTTTGAGATAGACACTGAAAAGGCCGCCAAAGAAAGCAGCTTTCAGAGTACCAATAATGATGAAATAAAAAGAATGTCAAAAATTTCACCGAAAAGGTATTCCTGTTTTTTATCCTGGAGAAGTCTAGAAAGCTAAATGCTTCCTTTATATGAAGGCTATGCCAAAGAACACAATATTGATCGAAAAGTCATCAGCAAAGTACAGTAAACTTCTGCCAAGCTGGAAGCAACAGAATAACCGTTATCGTTTATCATGATAGCTTTTTGTTTTTTGTATATTAATAAAATAAAATGATCCAAAAAACCTATAATTTTTCCTTTATAGTTTTAAAGAAATTACTTTTATTCACCTAAGTCCATGAAAAAAGGGATTAAACGTACACTTATGCCCTAGAATAAATTCAACAATAGTTTTCTATATTTTATAAAACATGTCAAATAATTTTTGGTTTCTTGCGCTGTGTGGGTAAATATTGAAATCATTAAAAAAACATCGTTTTTATTCGACAATCTGAAAAGCATTATTTGAATGGTTTGTTATTTGGACAGTCTAAATATATATACCGAGTGTGGCGGACAGTTATTTACGTAACATTTGTAAACCATTTTATTTTTTTAAATACAAAAAAAAACTACGCTCCTGACAGTGTCAGATGCGTCATATAACCAAAAATATTTAGCTGTCGTGTCGCTACCCAAAGAAGACACTATGTCTTCGTGATGCAGTGACCCTAGTTGCAATGACGTCACAGCGCAGTAATCTCGCGGACAGATACACGGCATTCAAGCGTTTATTTATTTTTGGTCTGTGTTTTTACCGTTTTTATGTGAAAAAATGTCCTATAAGTGGTGTGTAGTGCCTATTTGTTCGAATACTAGCATAAAAACACCTGAAAAACTATTTATTCATGTGCCTACAGCAGTAAAAGAACGGAGAAAGTGGCTAGAACTTGCTCAAAGAGACCCAAGGGCCTTATCTAATACATCTTCACTTTACATTTATGAATATCACTTTGATGTGAGTATAACTAAATTGTTTCTATTAATTTTTCTCAAGTTGTCTATAATATACAGGGTGTCTTAATTGCCATGGGTCACTATTGCTATCTCGGTAACTATAGGAACTACAAGGTTGTTCAAATTAGATAAAATGAGCAGCTTTTGGAGGACATTAAAAATCTGGTTTTACATTTAAAAAAAACTAGTATATTCCGAGCTACGGGGGTTTTTAAAAAAATTGCTCAAATCTATTTTATTAAATATCTCAAAAAGTATAGCTTTTACAAAAAAATCATTAAGGAATTTAGTTTTGCATTTTTGACGTTCTTCATTATGGTACTTTTTAAGAAAATTTACGTTTAGTTTTCGAGATATTACCAATAAGTTACTGTTTTTAGATACGGACCTGTATTTTTAATTCCATTTTTATAAAGAATTTTTTGAGAAAAAGGATTGCTTATAAAAACTTAATTAAATTTAGTTTGGTTACTAAGACGCCGTAGGCGTGATATTGATATTTGAAAAAAAAAATGTATGGTCCGATGAGAGCCGTTTGTGCAATAATGGATGGTAGAAAAGGAACTTGCATTATCGGTGGACACAAGACAATGAGCATTTTAAAAGAGAAACGGCATTTAAAGAAAGATTCGGGATATTTTTTTTTTGTTTCAAGAAAATCTCACCGGATTAACCTATTACAATTTTCTGACAAATACATTACAAGATTTTTTGAATGATCTGCCTTTAGATGTTCGAGCGAATTTTGAGTAGGTACTACTAGCACGATGGTGCACCCGGCCACAGAGATCGTGGTTGTACCAGGTTTTTTAATAATTTCAAACCATATCAGTGGATCGGAAATAACGGACCAATACCCCAGTTCACCAGACATTACTCCACAGGATTCAGTGGTCAGAAGCTAAAGTTTTGCATAAGGAGTCGCATTGGCGAAAACGAAAGTTTATTGAAGCTGCATTTATAATGCAGAATAAAGAAGTTTCCAGTCAACCAAGCACGGACATACCAAACATATGGAAACCACTCCTTAAGGAAAACAGGCATCTTAGGATTAAAAAGGGGGCGGGTCGTCACACCTGACTGCACACCAAGTAGTATAAGTAGTAGCCTAGAGACCAGATTGTTTAGTTTACACTTGATAACGGTACGTGTACATTTATGAATGTATACTTTATATAAAAAAAAACATGGACAAATTCATTTACTTGAGACCTAACCACAGCCATGACACTCGAGCACGAAGACAAGTAAGTTCTTTAAATTATCCATCCCACAGGTTAACTTCCACTGAAAAGGGCCCAGACTAATCAATAATTATAAAATTTTTAAGAAGACTTGCTTTAATCTTATCTGCGATATTAAGCCATATACGATCGAAGAATATTTGAATAATGATCTTTAATATGTACTAGTAGGTCTCCCTTATAGGCTTTTTTTATTTTTTATTTTTCGTTTTTTTTAGTTCATTTCGCCATTATTTTTGATAGTTTTAATAGTTTTATAATTTTTTAATAATTAACTAATAATCTTAATCAGTTTTGATAATTATGATTATTTTAGCATAATTCTTTATTTTGAGATTCTTCTATCCTAAATTAATTCTGTGTTTTATCTAATATTTCTGTGTTTTTTAAAAGTTTTATATTATTTTAACATCTATTTTTTATTCTGTATTTGTTTATGTGTGACTGTGTGTTTATCTACTTAACAGCGGTTTTATTCAAAATAATTTTACCTGGCGATTTCTTTGAAAAGAATGTATTTTTATAAAAAAGGCATTTTAGATATTATAAATAGGTATTGATATTATCATATGTGTAATTTGGGCATGCTATCCGGAACTTGGTTGGTTGACCTGACGTAAAAGTATTAGGACGTCAACCTAGGAAGTATGTGGTGCAAACTATTTATGTTTGAGGTTAAAACACGTTTGTAATCACATGCTTCTATAAAACCAATCAAGAATGGATAGTCGGGGTTCAGTTCAGTGAGTACGTTAAGTACGTAAGTTCAATAGTCAAGTAGAGAAGCAGTAAAGAGGTTCTGATCGAGAGCTGAACCCGACCTACACGTGAATAATATTTGTATCAGAAGACTGGGCCAGACAGTAGTGATTAGTGTGTAAGTATCTTTGTACTAGTATTAAATAAACCCTTAAACTATCTCACGATCCTCTTTATTTGTGCGCAACACGTACACAAATAGTCACGACAACCCCCTCGTGACAATATTTTATTTTTATTTAGTAATAAAACTTGAAAATTATTTAGGTATTAAGAAAAACCTAGCTGTACACATAATTAAGATGATTCAGGATTTTTTAAAGTTTTCCTGCCATTAGTTTAAAAAAAAAATTAAATTGTAAATGACATACCATATATATATAGTGCAAAATTGTATATTGAATATGGTGAATAAATATCTATCTATCTATCTATCTAACGGTTAGAGATACTTACTAACCGAAACATCGTGTTTTAAAATAAATAAAAAAATTTCTACAATTTTTGATTGTTTCTTAATGCTTAAAATAAAAATGATTGGGTATTTAATTGAATCTATTGTAAGTGGCATATTAAACAAAACAGCAAAACATATAACCTAACCTCAAAATCTAAATGAGTAAAAGTAGGTGAAGAATATCGTAAAAAAACTTTCAGTTATATACAAAACAACTCATCGAATACATCAACATTTTCACGTTTCTAAATTCCGCAGAACAAAAATCACTGTTGTTGGCAAATAAGCCTGCCAGGAATTCAGCATTGGCAAGTTGGAGCTATCGGCTTTGGAGAATCCGTTTTCCATTGAAAATGTTTTTTATAACAAATCACAAAATAAAATCTAATTTAGGACGATAATTCGCACTTTAAACCAAAGCAAACATTACCATCCATAAGAAAATAACACAGAAAATAGGTTCGTTCGAGGCGTTTACTGTTTTGTGACGTCACTCGCCGCTGATTGGTAGACCGCCTGTTTTCAATCACGTGACTAATTGTTTTAATCCAATGAATTTATTTAATTAAAAGAACTATGAATTTGAGAAAAAATTAAACAAAAAAGTTTGTTTTTAGCATTCCCAAGACCTAAAGAGATATCCTAAAATAAATATATATTTATTTTTTACTACTGTCAAACACCCTATTGTTTTGGAGTTGTCTAAAATATCCTTCCTCAATTCTTTTTTTGGGTAAAAAAAGTTACTAGTTTTTAGTTTTATTTAAAAAATTAATATCGTTTTATATAAGTTTTTAAAATATCGAGCTAATTTCTTTACTATCATAGTTGCTGTTCTATTGCAAACAAAAACAACTTATTTACAGTTTTCTCTGTAAAAGTAAGTAAGCGACAGTTATAAGCAAAATTTTGTGAAAAAAAAACATAAAAAAGCCGTCATTTTGGATTTGTGACGTCACAAGGGCCCTCCTACTCAAATTGGAGGCAAACACCCAGTGTCTTAAAACTGTGTGATGAAAAACTTCTAGAACTATGCCACGAGACACAATTTTTTACTATAAGCCAATCAACTATGAAGGTCGTGTAAGGTAAATTACGAAGGCCATTTCATTTAATTTGAACCTCCTATATATTTTTAAATTATCATAGGTAATCTCTCGAGTGCATAGAAAATTATCATATTGCATATATCGTCGTTGATCTTACAAACTGACGTATCTCAAAAAAATGCAGCTTGATTATGTCGTAACTCATAAAAATCCTTTAAATAGCACCAAAATCATTAGATCCAAGAACATTTTTAGTGATATAAATCCAATATAAACTTTCCCTAAAACTTGAAATTGCTTTCTTGTAAAATTACAATAAATGAGTTACGTCAGTTTGTGAGATCAACGACGATATGTACGAGGGATACTCTTGAAAAAAATAATGTAAGACTTGCTGGACGAGGGCTGTCTATTATATTTTGCATATATAAACAAGACTTAACCTTAATCCTTACCTAACTTAATTCAAAACACCAGTGCGATATATATATAGTTTATAGCCTCAGTGAAATTTTTAAGTTAATAAATCAGTCGAAAATTAAATTAAAGCGAGAACATATTCGAGCTATAATTTTTTACAACTTTCAAAGGAAATTATCTCAACAAGAATGCCTTGCCGATTTGATTTCTATTTTCGTACCACATCAGTCGACAATTTCTCGGTTATATGGAGAATTCAAGCGTAAACGGAAAAGATCGTTGCTGTGCGCATGCTCATCACGGAAGATCGACATGTGACATATCGCGAGATTCAAAATCAAAAAATCAAAACAATACAAAGCTTGTATTATTGTACTCAGTCCCACGAAACAATATTTTACCTAATAAAGCATTCCAAATTTGATTTTGAGAAAATTTAGAATCTCTTTGAGAATTTTATAATTTTTTTGATTTAATCTTTATTTCATTAGTCCATGTTAAATTGTTAACATTGAACATATCTCAAAAACTAATTATAATATTTTCAAAATTTTAACACGAGCTAAAGATATTTCAGAGGCCTTTCAAATTAGGTATCACTAACCCTATTCAAAATGTAAAGGTAATGTTTACCCCTCGAAGAAAGTGCGTGCCAAAAAAATTTTTAAGATAACGAAAAAATGTCCACATCGCATACAAAATCGACATCAGGATAAAAAATAATGTCCTATTAAGTAAATGGCACAAGTTACGTTTATAAGCAAGTGCACATTAACCCTAAGCAATCTAAGGAAATGAACTTCTGTATATAGTTCAAATTGTATTAAAAGTAATAAATTGTATACAGAAACTATTATAAACAAGAAGCGATTAATGGGGTTTTCAATGATGTTTATACAGGAAACAAAACACATCTCGATATCCTATCAATGGCAAACGGTTTGTAATAAAAGCATCTTCAAAAGAGTTTAGCAGTTAGTTGTAAGCTGAGAACCTAACGCCCCAGGCTTAGTTAATAGTGACAAGTAGTACGATAGTCAAAGTATAAGAAGTTAAGCGTATCAAGAAGATTTGTAGACAAGATGTATTTAAGTACAATGTAAGTAGTAATTATAAGTATTAGAATAAAACCATAACACCTAACTTAAACTGTGTTACGTCACGATAAAACCCCCTCGTGACATATGGTGGAGGCGCCGCTATCTTTTTTAAAAGACATATAGGCATATAGTGGAAAAAATGTATTTTTCAAATTATTTTAAATTTTTTTATTTTTCTTAATTTTACTCTTCACTATTTGTTATTTTATTTTTATTTTTTTTTATTATTTTAAGGAGTATCAAAATTATTATGACGCTCCAGCCGAAACAATCGATTCCGGCATGTATTAACTAAATATTGAATATTACATTTATTTATTTTTTATAATTTTTTTATTATTTAGTCAGTAGAATTAATTATCCTATATTAATATCATTTTCATAAAATTCTCAAACTAGATAGACAGAAAAAATAATATATTTTTTTTAAATTAAAAAACGCAGTTTAAGTAGTACGATAGTCAAAGTATAAGAAGTTAAGCGTATCAAGAAGATTTGTAGACAAGATGTATTTAAGTACAATGTAAGTAGTAATTATAAGTATTAGAATAAAACCATAACACCTAACTTAAACTGTGTTACGTCACGATAAAACCCCCTCGTGACATATGGTGGAGGCGCCGCTATCTTTTTTAAAAGACATATAGGCATATAGTGGAAAAAATTTATTTTTCAAATTATTTTAATTTTTTTTATTTTTCTTAATTTTACTCTTCACTATTTGTTATTTTATTTTTATTTTTTTTATTATTTTAAGAAGTATCAAAATTATTATGACGCTCCAGCCGAAACAATCGATTCCGGCATGTATTAACTAAATATTGAATATTACATTTATTTATTTTTTATAATTTTTTTATTATTTAGTCAGTAGAATTATTTATCCTATATAAATATAATTTTCATAAAATTCTCAAACTAGATAGACAGAAAAAATAATATATTTTTTTTAAATTAAAAAACGCAGTTTAAGTGTGGTGACATGTTACCTATTATTAGTGTATATTTTTTCGCATATTAGTTTAATTCATTTTGTCTCGACATTTTCAATTCGGTATTTTTATACGTTTTTTTTCTTAAAACAAAGAAAGATGGTTTCTATAATTAATGGGTACCCCATCCAGAGTCACTAGAAGCGTCACAAAAAGTCTTAGTGAAGACGAGAAAAATAACGACTTGGCCTCTAGTTCGCAATCTGCGAGCAGTCCCTTTTTAAAAAGCACTAAACTCTCAAGAAGTCCTGTCAGAAAGACAGTAAATTTCGACTTATCCTTCGTCGATCCGAGTGCCGAAAATCACTCAACAACAAATTTCAAAACAAGATTTTAAATTATCCCGTGGGCAAAATTTATCTTTTGAAGATTCAAATAATTTAACGGTCATTTCCAATAAAACGGAAATTCCTTCGACCGAAGAAACGTTGCAAGACGAAAATGTCAAACCATAATTGACCAAGGGTTGAATACAAAATCTAGCTTCAATAAAAAACAGGAATCAGCCATCACAAAAACTTTTAAAATGACAAATACAACGCTAAGTGACGCTCTGACGGGTACGACCAGTAATCCGGCATCACCCAAATTTATAGACCCACCTTACTTTAACCCAGGGTTAGACTCCCCGGTGAATTTCATTACAAAATACGAAAAAGTATCTCAAGTAAACGGTTGGACCGAAACGCATAAGATAGCATAATTTAAAAATTATTTGGAAGGCGCCCCTTCAAATGTTTTTTAGAATATAGTAGCAAAACCGAGAAATAAAACTTGGGCTCACTTAAAACAAAATTTTTTAAAAGAATTTGGGGGTGACCAACCTTTAAACTCTCAAAATTAAATTTAAAAATAGAAAACAGGGAAGTAATAAACAATATTATTATGATTTATTCAATATGGCGTATGAAATTGATGAAAAAATGCCATTTGACCAATTTAGAGAAGATTTTGAAAGTGGGCTACATGGCTCCTATACAGAGTCGGAAAAACTAAGAGACACAGTTTTGAAATTAAGTGCTATTAGACAAAACTTTTTAATAGACAAAATGACAAGACAAACAGAAGTTTTGACAATCGAACAAAATAAGGGAAGCTATCCTAGGCGAAACGGTCCTAATTTTTTAAGGCAAATTGGCCCAAATTACACGCGACAAAATGAAACAAACTATTTTAGGCAAAACGCGACGAACTATCATCAGGTCGAGGTTTCGCGAATTTAGAGGTAGATCAAATAATTATAGAGGTAATCTAAACAGGCCGATAGGTCAATATCATAGTCGAAATACGGGAAATTATAATCAAAACTCAAATCATGGGTATAATAGGAGGAATTTTGGCCAAAATGTAAATAATCTTGGACAAAACAAAAGAACGAACAAAGAAGGCCGCAAAATAGTCACGCAGAGTCACCCAGAAGGGATCACTCAGGAAGCAGGGATCTTCCAAATACGAGGTGTCACGACGGCAGGCCGAGATGCAACGATTGCAATAGGTGTGGGCATTATGCATATAGTAGGGAGAGTATCGTTTAGTAGAGCGAGTAGGTCGCCATCCCCAAATGTGCAAGGACGACTCAATTAGAGTGCCCCAACGGCGTCGTTCTCCAAACAGGGGCAAGCAATAAAATTCTGGTAGTTAAGGGTGTCGTCAATAATTTTAAGGGGGTAGACATAGTCCTGGATACCGGCTCTGAAAAATGCATCATAGAGAAATCTCTATGTAGAGACATAGAGCCTTTAAAACAAAAATTTGCTTTTTCAAATGCCGGTGGAAATAAAGTAATGCCACTCGGCCTAACAGAATTTAAAATTAAAATCGGCGAAATGTGTGGATACATTGAAGCCATAGTCGTAGAAAAATTACCAAACCCTTTAATTTTGGGAATGGACTTTTTAGAAAAAAATAACGCTCAAATCAATCTCACCGACAAGACTGTACGATTAACGTTTACATAACAACAACACTTTCGTTTCATAAAGACGAAAGTTAACAATTGGGCACTTATGAAAATTGTATTTCACCTCCTTTATCTTCAATACAGGAGGAAAGCCAGGATTTAAGGGATATTTTTAAAGTAACTTGTTTAAATGATTATTTTATTATACCGAGTGAGCATAAAACAATTAAGTTAAAAATAGAAAAATTCGGTTCAGTTGATTTAAAAAATTTTATTTTTGAAGAGAATGACGCATTTTTGAGACCTAAAGGAATTATTTGTTCTCCCCCTGAATTTGATGACGACACTTGTACAATGCAATTAACCACCAAAAAACATAACCCAATAAAATTTTTTAAGGAATCGACCTTAGGCTACCTTAAAAAGGGATTTAGGTACGATATAGACGCCTTACCCGTCCTTAACATTGAAGAGACACAAGAGATACAGGATGAAGAGAGAGTGACAATGGCGGACCACATAATTAACCACATAAAAGGCGAAAAAATTAAATCGCATTTATACAATTTATTAGAGAAGTACAGCGATGTTTTCACAAAAAGTCCAAAATATATGGGCCAGACAGACCTTGTAGAACACGTGATTGACGTGGGTGACGCGAAACCCATACGTCAAAAGCCATATAGGGTATCTCATAAGGAAAAGGAAATTATAGACAAACAAGTAAATGAAATGCTTCAGGCAGGCGTTATAAGCGAAGCGGAGTCAGAATGGGTACTAGTGAAAAAGAAAAGTGGAGAGACGCGGTTCTGTTGCGATTTTCGCCGCGTAAATCATGTATCACGTGGAGCTAACTACCCGATGCCAGTCATAGACGACCTTTTGACCTATTTAGGGAAGGCCAAATACTTCACAACACTCGATATGTTCAGTGGATTTTGGCAAATAAAGCTTAGCGACGATTCTAAAGAGTATACAGCCTTTTCTTGCCCCGGACAAGGCGGTACATACGTTTGGAACAAGCTATGCTTTGGATTATCGAGAGCTCCTGGAACATTTCAAAGATTGGCAGATATGGTTTTTCGTTATCTAAAATGGAAAGCGCTCCTGGTCTATTGTGACGACATCTGTATATTTTCAGAAATATTTTCTGACCATTTAAAAAAATTGCGCACCGTTTTTCAAAGACTACGGGATGCAGGGCTAACACTAAAACCCTCAAAATGCGAATACATAAAAGAAAAACTAGATGTGCTCGGTTATACTATATCGAGCCAAGGCCTAAAACCCGACAAAAAGAAATTAATTTGTATTGAAAATTTTCCAAAAATTAAAACACAAAAAAATGTCATGCAATTTTTAGGCCTTGCAAATTTTTATCGAAAATTCATAAAAAACTTTTCTGCTATAGCCAGACCGCTTCATGATTTAACCAAAAAAGACACACCTTTCTTTTGGATAGAAAAACATCAAAAAGCATTTGAGAAGCTAAAACGAAGGCTGGTCACATCACCAGTTTTAGCGCATTATTAACCCGAAAAAGAATGCGTTTTACACGTCGATGCAAGCAGACAAGGCCTAGGCGCCATACTTTTGCAAGAGGGGGAAAACACCCATCTTTAACAAACGCATAAAAAAATATGTCAATCTCAGAATTAGAGCTAGCAGGAATAATATACAGTTAAGGCTATTTTAGAACATTGGTATATGGTAAGCATGTGCAAATCGTAACAGATCATCATGCACTATGCTGTGTAAAATCGGTTAAAGATCCCGTAAGAAGATTAGCCAGATGGGCAATAAAATTGTCAGAATTTGACTACACAATAGAACACAAAAGTGGAGCAAAACACAGAGATGCCGACTACATGACTAGAAATTCCGTGCTAAAACCGAGCGAAAATGAAGAGGAACAATTAGAAGAGATACCCACGTTAATTATTATTATTACAGAGAGAAGACGAAAGTTTGCGAGAGATCATAGACAGTTTACAAGATCCTGACAAAATTGGCAATATTGGACTAACAAAAAGAATAAAAAGTTTTAGGCTTATAGACACAGTTTTACACAAAATAAATCCCAGACCAGAAAGGCGAGAATTTTTACTAGTCCTACCAAAAAATTTAATTGGAGAGATTTTATTTGCACATCATAACGAGCCGCTAGGAGGCGCTCACCTGGGAGTGGCTAAAACGACAGAAAAAATTAAAAATCGATATTTTTGGGACCATCAACAAAAACATATCGAAGATTTTATTAAAATATGCCCCGACTGCCAAGCCAGAAAAGGACAACAAAATAGAATTTCCATAGGACTATTACAACCTATGCCGATAGGCGTTCCTTTTGAGAGAGTGTCTATAGACCTTTTCGGGCCATTCCCATTATCGAAACTAAAAAATACAATGATTGTAGTCGCGACAGATTATGCGACAAGATGGGCCGAAACAGCGCCATTGCCGGACGGAAAAGCAAATTCTGTCGCAAAATTTATGGTCGAAAAAATAATCACAAGACATGGATCGCCCAAATATCTTTTGAGCGACAGAGGGCAAGTTTTTAGATCTGAACTAATAAGAGAGATGTTAAAAATGATGTGCGTCACAAGCCAGTTCAATACGTCATACCATCCACAGTGCAACGGACTACTAGAAAGAATGAATAAAACTATCGCAGATATGTTATCAATGTCCACAAATACTTCACATACAGACTGGGATACATTTTTACCTTTAGTGACATCTACCTATAATTGTTCAAAACAAGCAACGACCCAGTACTTGCCATTTATGCTTGTCTATGGTAGGGAACCAATATTACCTATAGAAGCAAATATCATGATGAGTCCACCACCGAGTAACACGGAAGAAATCCGAAACCGGGCCCTCACTGTGCGAAATGCCGCAGCGGAAAATATAAAAAATCAGCAGCAAAAAGACAAAATTCACTATGATGCGAAACACCGACACGTGAAATAAATAGAAGGCGAAAAATTAAAAGTTTTTACTCCCGTCAGATAAGTAGGAAGAAGCGAAAAATTATTGCTCAGATGGTTCGGCCCATATTACGTTACTTGTAGAATGTCGGATGTGGATTACGAAATAAGAAAAGGACCATCAAACAAATGCAAAAAAGAAGTGGTTTATGTCAGCAGGATGCTACCTTACTATGACCCATGGACACCGGAAGTAGTCCCAGTGACAGAAAATTAAGCTGTCCATTGGCAATTGGCAAGGCCCTTAGCCCTTATAACAAGACCTTGTGTCACAAATATTTCCCTGCATATAAAGACACTATTTAAAGTGAAGTGAAATAAAATAAAGGACGCTAGTTTAGTGAAGTGAAAAAGACATTTTTGTTCAATGCAAAATTTAAATTTTAAAAAAGATACCTACCTATAATTAAATCAGATTTTTATTTCTTATTTTCAGTGCAATTAAAAATAAAATAGTTAAAAACCGATTAGGAGGTGTACGGTATCATATTATTAAAACACTACACCATAATATAACAAATTGTCAAGCAACGACCGCTTTGAAAACTTTATCTACATAAATATAAACTGTTTATAGGAAATATAATATCAATAGTAACCGACCGACTAATTAGTGTTCACCAACCTAAGTTTAGAAAACAATTAGGTAGTAATAATAATAAATTAAATTAAATGTTGGGATAACACTCCCGCAAAGTTTAAAAATAAGTTAGAAATTATTGAAATATTTAACTTATAAGTATCAACTAATTAAATAAATTGTTGTAAAAACATTTAAGGAATATAAAAATTTTTGATTTTGTTGAGACCACTCGGAGCTGGTTTAATAATATCTAAGCCGGTTGTTTTAAAAACACTTAGAAGTTTAATATTTTTCATTAAACATTTATATTAACGATCAAAACTTTATAAATAATTAAAGTATTTTTTTTTAATAAATTAAGATGTTGTGGAAATAAACCACAACTTTATTTTGATAACTTTTAATATTTTGCTAACAAGGAACAGACAGCAATAAAACAAATAAAATGCAAAATAAATACCGTACGCAAACGCTAAGAATGCTATTATTTATTATTTTATTAAAATAAATTTTAATTTTAAAAAGAGACATTTAATTTTAAACACATCTAAAGGCATGTAAATACCATATATTTGCAAAGAATTTTTTTAGATGGAACTTCATATTGTGCATCTTAGCAATTAAGGTCACAGAAGCCGAAAACAACCAATCCTACCTAGTAGAAGTCGGTGCCGGAGCATTTTGGAAGGCACTACCGCAAACTGTAGCATACGAAGCTACAATTCCGATTACATATAAAATGGATATATCTGCGAGTCATATGGCGACAATTGTAACTTGGTATCACACACACATCAGTTAGGGAAGGCATTTAAAAAAGAATTCGATTTGTTAAACGGTAATCTTCGATGAGGGCACAAAAATCTCAACAAAATTTAAGGCCAAAGGGCACTAGGCTTCATCGGAGACGCTCTAAATTGATGTTGTGGGGTCGCGACCGAAGAAAAACTCGATATAATTTCTGAGGATAATGAAACAGTAAAAAGGCAACTTAACACAATCAGTAAAGGGCTAGACAAAACCCTTCACAATATCGGGGAACAGTCAAAACATTTTTCCGATTACACTACTAAAATTGGCGATAGTTTTAAAGATACAGAACGTAGAATAACATTTATCAACTCAAAAGTTTCAACTTTAAATAAAGAGGTTAAAGTAATCCTAAGGGATGAAGAAAGTTTTGCTAGCGCGTCTCTGGTCAACCAGTATCAAAATTTAAGGTGAATAATATCTCTAACTCGCGCGCTAAGAAAACAAAAAATTATTGAATCATGCAAAGCAAGAAAAATCCCTGTTGAAATAACCAATCCAGAGGTTTTACGAAAAGATTTAGATAATTTGGAAAAACAAATCTATTCGTCAAATCAAGGTTTTTCAATTTCAAAAGAAAAAATTTCAAAATTTTACGAACTTCCAATATGCGACTGCAGCATCACGGAAAATAAAATTTTTATTCACATTAAAATACCGATTATACAACACAGATAAAAGTGGGACCTTTATGAACTGACCACCACACCCTTCGCATGGTTCAATCAAACATGTACAATACCACACCAGGCATTGTACATCGCTGTCTCAAAAAATAATTACGGAAAAGAAGAGATTAGACAAATTTTAGGCACAGGGCTACACTTTTGTAGACCTTATCACGACAAATTATGTTTTATTCCTAGGTTTTCTGCTGATAATATACAGGGACCAGAGTGCGCCAAAAAATTGTATCACGGGCGTCTGTAGAAGAAATAAGTTCATACTGCCCGATGAATGCCACTCAGGTAACTCGTTGATCATTTCAGGAATAAATGACATAACATACATACTTACACATCTTCAAGAAAAAAACCTATCTCTCATGCGGTAGTGGAAAAACCGAGCTAAAAAACGTTTATAACAAAAAAGGAGCTTTAAAAAATTAAAATCTCATGCAATTGCCAGTTAGAGTCATCCGGCGAAATTATTATCCCACAAAAATTTCCATGTAACAATAAAATCGAGACGGCGAGCATAGTTCACATTATACCTGCAGTTTGGTCAAATCTGAAGTCATTCATTTTAAGACCAAAAATGCAACACATGCATATAAAGATAAGCAAGAATGCCTAAACTCAAATTGGACACTAAATATACCACATTTAAATTTGACGTCATCAGAGACAACATTAAAATAAATTGAAAATTCAGAAAACACCATCATACCGCAAACATACGGTTTCAGCGATAAATACGGTATGGGAAGTCACGGAATTTTTTAGTTATGGAATTTTCTGTTCTCAGTGTCGACTGCATACCTATTTTTTCATCATCCGATTGTAAGTCTCGCAGCATCACCAGTTCAAGTTGCTAACGCACAAAATATTTTAAATACAACTCAGATACACTATGAATATGACGTATTATTCGGTGTCACGTGCCTTTCCCTACTTTTGTTCTTGACCTATGTAAGTATAAAACTTCTCAAAAAATATTTAAAAAAATCGGCGTCACTAAATTTAAAAGAAAATACACCCGAAATTGTAATCAACTAGGGTCACACAAAGTTTCAAATCGAATTGAAAGAACAAAAGGATTTACTCTACCTTCAAATCGGCGAAAAAGTTAATGCAAACATTGTTAATTGTGTGCTTAACGTAATTGCAAAACCGCATAGATTACATAACCGTATACTATGCCGGTAGTTTTGTATAATAAATAATTTTTTTAAATGTTTACGATCTGCACTGCGCGTCGTAGTCCGCAAATCGGAGAATTCATTTTTACCGTGATATTTCATGTCAAATTCTACGCAAAAAGATTATTGAAGAAATATTATAGTAAATCATAGGAGCTAACCCATTTGCCGACAAGCTAATTGCCACATAGAAGAGGTCGCCAAGTATAATTGTATATTATTACAATGTTAATAATGTAAGGGGAATAAATTATAATCAAGGGCGTATACCATAGAAAAAATAAATGTATGACATACATAATATTTTAAACTTAATTAAATAATTTCTATAATGTTCTTTAAAAGGTGCAAAACGCATTTTGAATGTATAATAAAATAAATTGTGGAATGTATAAACAAAGGTGTATTAAATTAAACATATTTTTTCAAATGTTATCGAATGGTATAAGTATAAGCAGGATAAGTTAGCAGGGTTGCCAGAGTATAAATAAATCTAAAATGAACTGAGAACAATTAAATTATTTTTTTCTAATTTTTGTAAATTTTGTCTCTTTTTAATGTAAACATATGTAAATATTTATTGTCCTAACATCGTCTGTGTATTAATTTTTTAGATCCACCTATTGTACTCGTTCCCAACATGAAGAAAGTAGACATGGAAGAACGACGACAGCCTGACATAACCAAGATGAAACAACAGGCCTAGCAAAGCGGCCAAAAAGATCAACTAAAGTGATGCAAAAGACGAAAAAGTGGTGAGCAGGTCCGATTAGCACTGGTGTACAAGAGACAAACCGCCATAGAGCCAACCCACCAAGTAGTCAACCCACACAGAACTAACAGCCGATATCACAAGGCAACAGCTGACACCACAAGGCAACAGCAGATACCACAAGGCAACAGCCGATACCAAAAGGCAACAGCCGATACCACAAGGCAACAGCCGATACCACAAGACAACAGCCGATACCACAAGGCAACAGCCGATACCAAAAGCCAACTCTAACCCCCCGTCAGTCATGCCGCCAAATCAAACACGACAAACAGAAAAAAGGATCTACCATTCAGGTCTTCCTGCGGGAATAGACCGCACAAGTCAAAACGAGATAAGGACAGTTGGCAGCAAAGCGAGATCTGAACATTTTCAAGGCAGCGTGCAAGACCCACAAATTCGTCACGGCAACACTGCGGTTGATACTTTTTAACAAACCTACATTGGACTAGGTTGCGTCACATGAAGAATGCAAAACAATCTGAACGAGTAGCATGGTGGATAGACAATTATTTTAGTTAATTAGTTTTTATAATTTATTAGGTACAGACGACTGTTATATTTTTTTTTGTGAAAAATAGTTTAGTAGACAATCTGTGGGGACAGATCTTTTTAAAAGCAAGGGGGATGTGTCAGGATAGAAAATAATGTCTTATTAAGTAAATGGCACAAGTTACGTTTATAAGCAAGTGCACATTAACCCTAAACAATCTAAGGAAATGAACTTCTGTATATAGTTCAAATTGTATTAAAAGTAATAAATTGTATACAGAAACTATTATAAACAAGAAGCGATTAATGGGTTTTCGATGATGTTTATACAGGAAACAAAACACATCTTGATATCCTATCAATGGCAAACGGTTTGTAATAAAAGCATCTCCAAAATAGTTTAGCAGTTATTTGTAAGCTGAGAACCTAACGCCCCAGGCTTAGTTAATAGTGAACAAGTAGTACGATAGTCAAAGTATAAGAAGTTGAGCGTATCAAGAAGATTTGTAGACAAGATGTATTTAAGTACAATGTAAGTAGTAATTATAAGTATTATAATAAAACCATAACACCTAACTTAAACTGTGTTACGTCACGATAAAACCCCCTCGTGACAATATTCCCAAAAACGACTCTGTTACCTTAAAAAAACACCCTGTATAACGCCAAATTGTAAACATGTAACAAAATATATAAAATTTGTCAGGGTCTGCCAGGCCCGGACTAGCCAGGTCTGCTAGTCGGCGACCGCCGTGAGCCCCGAAGCGAAGTCAAAAAATATACTTCGGGGCGTTAAAAAGTGGTTTGTATTTGAGGAAACAAAAGGAATCCAAATAAAGTGGGCTGACTATATTTGGGGCTCCTTCAGACTTACAATAATCCGCTAATATCTTAACAACCACTGGACCGATTTAATTTTGGATATCGGATTTTTTAAAATAAGACGGTCGTGAAAAAAAATCAAACTTCTCAATTTTGAACTGAAAAAAAAGGTGTTGTGTGTAAAATCTACATAATGCTAGAGAGTTGCGACTGCAGGAGCCCGGGCCTTCCCCCCACTTTAAATAAACCTTATAATCTTTAGTTAAAAAACCGTAACTTTATACCCAATTTAATTTTTTTTCCCAAAAATTAACAGTTTTTAAAATTAATTTTTACAAAATTACAGAAAAATTAGTTGATTTTCCAAAACTTTTAGCCTGTGGCGCAGTTTATTTACATTTTGCAGCAAAGTTTGGAGAACAGACTTAGTAAAAATCGTTGGTTTTTGCTGCCTCTTAGCGCTTCCACCCCGAACATCGTGGATCCGCCACTGAAGCTAGATTTAAAAAAAATTATTTGACTTGTTTTATGAGAAACCCTGAAATCGATTCGGAGAAAGGGTTCGCATGTAAAAAGCACACAGAGGAAAAATTTACAATTCGTCGGTCTTCTCACGTAAGGGCGTATCTCATAAAATTTGAAAATTGAGTTAAGACCGCAAATATATTTTCATTTTACGAATGGGCATCTCAATATTTTATACTATGGCTATTCTTCATAAAATTTAATGGTCGTATCTCAAAATAATCCATGAATGAATCTCACGTATAGGCCTAAAACGCAAAATTTAAAATCGCTCTCCTGAAAAATCATCAAAACTGAGATAGGCCATTACGTGAGAAGATCGACGAATTGTAACACCAACACACAAAATTAAACAAATGGTTTGCACATTAATGCTTTTTTACATGGAACTGTCTTATTTTAAGTTGTATAGTTTCTCTGAGCGCTAATTCCAATAACCCCCCGCCCAGATTTTTGATCCAGAACCGTCGATGAATCGGTCGCACCGTTGAAGATTAAGCTATCTATGCATAATATCTAGAAAATTTAAGAAAATATATGAACATTTATTGTAACCGTATAAGTAAAGTGGAACAGAAAAGTTAAGTTTTGATAAAGATTTGGTCTTAGTAGCAAAAATGGGAAATTTAATTTGGTAGGGGGCTCTAGCTAAGGGCCCTCAAAGGAGCCAGTCCGGGCCTGGGCTCTGAATTTATATATTGGCGCTTCTGGTCTTTGAAATGTAGTTCTTGTTTTCGTGGCGCGAATGAATTTCAGTCGGTTTTATAATCAGTTTGAATAATGTTTTCCAAACAATATTTTTAATCTCTGCGCCAGATTTTCCAACTTTTAAGTTCTATGAAGTAAAAATTGAAAAGTTTCAGATTTAAAGATTTCAATTACTTTTTTAAAATTACTTTCTGGTGAATAGTTACCGCTTCAAAACCTTCCTTTGATTTTATTTAAATTGAAAGTTTGCGCATCCATTTGCTTTAATTTTGTTTGGTTCAAACGCACCAGTCGAAATACAGATCGTCAAAAAATAAGCTGCAATGGAGTTAGATAATAGGGACCTTTTGCATGTTCCATTTTTCACTTATCCTTTAGCTGGTTTAAACTTTATCCCTTAAGCTGATCATATACAAACTTGCATAGGCCGCAGAACGCCTAGCATAGGACATTCAACCAATCAGCGATTGAATAGCCGCGTCCATATTGGATTTGCATATGAAAAGTCGGTAGTTGATTGGTCGGAGTTTATGCTATGCGCTATGCATTGGGCTTTACTAAAGGATAGTCTTTGACCTTATTTGTCTTCGAGTAATGCAAGCTACTTTTAGTGATAGTGTTGCTGCGCATAATACTTTATGACAAAATGTTATGTAAATTTCAAATATTTTTGATACCAGATAATTATTTCAAAAGCTATAAATGTGGAGTAGGTTAGGTTAGGTTTGATTATGAGTGGTGCGACTGTCGCCCCTCCACTGCGACTCAAGTGGTCTATTGTGGCTCATCCCAACTTAAATATCACCAATACCTATCTCCTTTATGAAGCAGATCAGTTTGTTTGGTGATATTTCCTCAAGATCTTGAGGCTCTATCTGTCCAGGTCCGAATATTTTCGCCCTAGTTCTTTGTCTTGCTACGCAGTGGCAGATTAGATGAAGTGGCGTTTACTCCTCAACACCACCGAACCTAGACGCTGGTGTGTTGCTTACTCCCAGTCTGTTCATGTGTTTGTTGAGTCGGCATTGGCCTGTGTATAGCCCTGTGATTATTCTTAGGCTATTCCTGTTTAATTCCAGGAGTTGGTTCGTTCTGTGTTTGTCTGGCTTGCTTAGAAAGGTTTTGGAGTGTTGTTGTCTCGGGGTTGCCCGCCAGTTTTGAGTCCCCTTTCTAACAACCCACTCTCCTATTTCTTTTGTGATTGTGGCCTTAGGTAAGCCGAAGTAAGGCTCCGGTCCAACCAGCGCGGATTCTGCTCACGCCCTGGCTAGTGCGTCTGCTTTTGTGTGGAGTAATCCGCAGATTTAATTTTTATGCCAAATATTGAAAATTATTTTTTATAAAAACTGGTAGGTATTGTTGTTTGGCAATAGTGTTCAGCAACTAACCAAAAATCAACAATGTTCTATGAAGTGTGTAAAAAAAAGAAGAAGAAGTACACAGCATACAGAGTCTACTTATTTTACTGACCAGAATTTTACTGACCAACGACTTTTTTATACTTTTCGATATCGAAGCAAATTGTTTGAGGTAGAAACAAATCCTACATAATAAATCAAAGCCGCTAGCACTCCCAAACAGTTACAGCTACAGATCAGTTTTATCTCAAAAATAAATTTTTTCATCAAAACACCACCTTTGATTAGCTTTAACTAACAAATAACCAACTACTACCACGTTCACCTGCCTTCCACCACCAAAAAAACCAAGAAGCTCCTATTACCAAAAAACCAAGCACCACCGCCTTCCCCTAGCTTCTACCATTATAAAACCAATTGCTACCATCCCCTAGTTTCTACCATTAAAAAACTAACTACTACCATCTACCTCTAGCTTTTATCACCAAAAGACCAATTACTTCCCATTGCCCCTAGCTTCTGTCATTAAAAAATCAACTACCACCACCTTCCCGTAGTTTCTACCAGCAAAAAACCAACTACTACCACCTTCCTCAAGCTTCTACCAACAAAAACCAATTAATATTACGTTTCTGTAACCTCTACCACCAAAAAAACCAACTACTAGCACCTTTCCCTATCTAAAATATAAAGCATTTTTTTTTTAATTTTTAGTTTTCTCGATACAACTTAAGCAAAAGAATAAATGAATTTTCAAAAAATGTTTATTTTATAATTTGTGATTAAAAAAAACATACCAGAATTACCTAACCCAAATCTCTAAACACAATATTACTGCACAGTGCATTATTTTATTCAGTTTCTCACTAGCTATCTCATTTCAGGTATATTTTAACATATTTGGTTTTGGGTAAATAATATGACAAAAATTACCGCGTTCCAGAAGGGACAAATATATACCATTCTAACAAAAATTCCAGATAAAAACTAACTAAACTAACCCACGTGTGTCTTACTAGCTTTTAATGACGCATAATAGTTTAAAGCCGTATAGTTTACAATAATTTTTGCTGGCACAAAAACTTGTGTTTTTTTCAACAAAATGTTTGGTTTTGTTTAAAAAAAAAGCATTTAATAATAAATTTCACAACTTTTAAAAAAAGTTTGATTATCTAGTATTAATTATTTGTTTAACGTTAAGTCAAATCTAAACTATTATTTTCAATATATACTACAATAGAATACAATAGTTTAAAAAAAACAAGTTTCCAACAAGAAAGGCCAATTCTATTTGCGGCGATTGTTGCTCGCGACAGTCCAACACACCAAGATGAGCTTTAATGGCATCGTTCTTGTTATATGCGGGGCTAAACCATTTACCTAATAAAACAAACCCTGTTGATTAAAAAATCAAATTTAATTGGTTACATAAAAGCAAAAAAAGAAAAGAAACAATAAAAACGTCCATTGTTTCAGGATAGCCAGGCACACAGCCAGTACCTGTCTTCTGTGCGCCCCGGTAGTGTAAAGAAAGGAAATTTCTGACACTGTTTGTTTCCCCTTGTATGACGATCTTTTCTTTCAGTTCGTAAATAAAATCGATCCAGGATAGTTGTACATAAAATATCGCAAATTTAGACAATAACTACAAAACGTTTACAGTAGACTCGCACTGATGTGAACACACGCTTGTGTGAACCTCCCAGTAGTGTGAACAGTGAGGATCAATAGCTGCGTTCGGTATTTACGTCTGATTAATCTTTTTGATCGAAATCGTTCGTTAATTCCATCTAGATCTAGGGGAGGTAGATCTGAATCGTTCGGTAATTCTGCTCAGACTAGTCGGACGTAAATCTGGTTGCTCCGTACATTTTGATCGACGAAACAGATTAATCTGAGATTGTGACATATGTTGTGTATTTGTTTTGTTTACAAAAATAATTTTTTTATGTAAAAAGATTGAAATCGAATTATTTGATGTTGAAGACAACAAATTATATAAATTACCGACATCACAAGAAAATTTTGTCAAAATTATAGCTGGGCGTGAGTTGCAATATGTACATAATATTTTGGGTTATATTTAAGGTTATAACCATTTATAAAGATTTGATCGATTTGATCTGTATCGTTCGTTAATTCCAATTTGCTCAGACTAATCTGTAATCACGTCACCAAAAATCCGTCTCGTCTGAGATGCAAATACCGAACGCTGCTGTGTTATAGTAGTATAAAGAGTAACGACTTTGACGGAAAAGAGGTGTTAATCAAATGGTAAAATTTAAGGGAATTACCGAGAAATACTTAGTTTTAATTCGTTATTTGTGGTAAATAGTAGTACCATTTCATGTTTTGCTTACTAAAATGGTAAAAACCAAGAAGTTTTTAATTTCCTTCTCCCAGAGGTAAGTCTGGAAGGCGAATCTGAGAACGAAATGAAGACACCTGAAAAAGTTACAGTAAATTATGTTTTGGAATCACTTAAAGTGGTTACATTATATTTGGAAACAAACAACATAGGTGTTAGAGCCTAAAGCCCGGTGCCCACCTGCGACTTTCTCGTGCGTGCCCACGCACGAGTCACATGACTGTAATTACATTTCATATTAAGATCATGTCAATCATGTGATGCGTGAGCGGGCACCCGCGAGAAAGTCGTAGGTGGGAACCGGTTGTAAGAAATATTGAGACCGAGCAGTAGCCACTCATTGGTCAGCTAGATAAGTTCAGACTAAAATAACATCGTATTTTACCTAATGATATGTAAATTTTGAAGTTTCAAAAAAATTCATAATTGTAGTATTTGTCGATACATTAAATTGTCATCTTCAGCAGAAACTTAGAGATTTGCTCTAAATTATAAGAATATTTACATTTAAAAGTTGATAGGTATGGATTTATTATATCTTACCAACAATATATCAGTTTTAGAATAGACCTTCCGTAGGGTGAACAGTCTCCATGGTATGAACGTGCAGATTTTTTCGTGTTCACACTAGCGCGAGTCTACTGTAATACTTTTTTTCAAGCTTGTTTTTTTATAATATTTAATGCCGTGTGTTTTATAAGCAAATTCTTTCATATTGATTTAAACCTACCTAACGAATTAGTTTCTTAAAAATACCACCGCTCTATGCTACACAGTATCCGAGCCTGTTATTAAATTTAGTTAGGACATTACTTAGCATTTCAGGTGTAACTGATTGTGAAGTGGTGATTATTTTTGCCCGAAAATTATTCTAAGTGGTAACTCTTAACTGGTCTTGAGAATAAATTTGGCTCTTTGCATAGCCCAATAAAAATAATCATTGAGTGCCAAATCTGGTGATCTCGGAACCCAACTAAAGGTACCTTGCCTGCTTGTAATAAACCACCTTGGAAACGATTTATTTAAAAGCACTCTTGCCAAAACCAAATTTGGTTAAAATTAACATTTGGCACCTGTCGAATCGCAGGAATGATAACGTTCTGTAACACAGCTAAATAATTTCTCTATCGCAAAGTACCATTAAAGAAAGTAGGACCAATGATATTGTCACCAAAAATCCCAGTTATCCACATTAAGTTTTTAAGGATAGTAGGTCCGTTCTGCAGTATGCAAATGTTTATTTTTCCGTGACCAGTAATTAAGTACGGAAAAATTGTGACGGCCATGAATGTTGAACGAGATTTCATCTGTAAAACAAATATTTTTAATAACATTTTCATCCTGATTCACTTTTTCAATCATTGTTTCACAAAACTCCATTCTTCGAAACTGATCATCTGGAAAAAAAAATTGCGTTTTCTTTACTTTGAAATTCCGGTACCCATATTGCTTCAAAACGTTTCGGAACCTCTATAAACTTAGCATTACCACTTAAGAATTAGATATTCGCAATATATGCATTAACTGTCGTAAATTTGTCGTAAATTTGTCGTGAAAGAAAAAAATTTGTCGCGCCACCCGTTTTCCTGAGAAGGGTATGTAATGCTAAGTTGAGCACTACCACCACAGAAAAACTTAAAATTTTCAAAAACTAATAAATGCATTAATTGTCGTGAATTAGTAGTAAATATGTCGTGAAAGAAAAACAATTGTGGCGTCATCCATTTACCCAGAAACGGGCAGTGAGCAATTTTGAGATTTCTCAGTCAAATCTTAGTAATCTTTAAGCTTTTTCACAAAACTTACGAAGATGTAGGTGATCATATTTAACCTTTTCGCGCAATTGTAAATTTTTTGTGAAACAATCATTATATTACGTTCCGCTTTTACTTTTCAATATAACCTTTTGTGGTGTTTGTGTAAATATTCATTGATCGCGTTGTTTTAGAAATTATGAAAAAAGTGAACTTCTCAAGAAACATTTATGTGCATTAATTGTCGTAAATTTGTCGTGAAAAAAAAAATTGTCGCGCCACCCGTTTTCCTGAAAAGGGTATGTAATGCTAAGTTCAGTCTCAACTTAGCACTACCACCCCAGAAAAAAATTACATTTTCAAAACTAATAAATGCATTAATTGTCGTAAATTTGTCGTGAAAGAAAAAAAATTGTCGCGCAACCCATTTTCCAGAAAAGAGTATGTAATGCTAAGTTGAGTCTCAACTTGGCGGAGAAATCTCAAAATTGCTCACTGCCCGTTACCCGGAAAACGGATGACGCGACAATTGTTTTTCTTTCACGACAAATTTACGACAAACTTACGACAGTTAATGCATTTATTAGTTTTTGAAAATTTTTATTTTTTCTGGGGTGGTAATGCAAAGTTGAGACTCTACTTAGCATTACATACCCTTTTCAGGAAAACGGGTGTCGCGACAAATTTTTTTCTTTAATGACAAATTTACGACAAATTTACGACAATTATTCCATAGATTAGTTTTTAAAAATTTTAATTTTTTTTTGGGGTGGTAATGTTAAGTTGAGACTCAACTTAGCATTACATATCCTTTTCAGGAAAACGGGTGGCGCGACAAATTTTTTTCTTTCACGTCAAATTTACGACAATTAATGCATATATTGCGAATATCCAATTCTTAAGTGGTAATGCTAAGTTTATAGAGGTCGTTTCGGATGATTAAGGGGGAAGGCAAAGCTTCTGCTGTGGCACAAACAATAGTTTCCAGCCGTTCCCTTTCCTCTCTCATTTAACGAACACCAGGGTAGGTATTCTCGTAATCAATAACGCATGGCGTTTTGAAGACGCTCAGCGTTTTATGACGTCAAATTCGCTAAGCGCCTGACCAAAAGTGCAAAAATGCTGTTTACGTACGATTGCGCTGAGCATTTTTTAAACGGTAACCGTGTTTAAAAACACCTACCAATTGGCATCTGTTTTTGGAAATCGCTTGGCGTTTTTAAATTTATTAAAAAGTATTATGCACACAGTTTTTAGATTTTTTGGCCAATTTTGTATTTATAGTGGTTAAACGAGGCCTTAAACCTATAATTTAAGCACAATAAGGTAACAAAATAGCTCCTTTTCTTATTCTTTAAGGTAGAAATGAAGGATTTTAAGGAGTTTGTGAATAAATATTTGCTGTATTTCTGCCCTCTCTGGAATCTATGTTAGTCAGTGGTACAGTGGTATTTATGGGCAAGTTTTTTTACCCTTCTATAGGTAAAGAGACCCTGTAGAATAGGTACCCGAGCGTTTGAGCCTTATTGAGAACACCCTTAACATACTTTTATTCTATCTTTTATTATACACATAGGTACATGGTACCGCAACAAGCCAATCACTGGCGTGAGAGCGGGCGCAAATTTACCTCAATTTAGGTATTTGGTAAAATAGTGCTCTCTCTAGTTGCATTTTCAAATGAGGACACTGTACGTATATAATTCTTAAGTAACACCAAATTTTTTAACAAAAAATATTTTATTATCCTCTCATAGACGGTGACAAATTTTTAAATTTGATTATTGCTGATAATATCTTCAAAAGGGAGAAATCTGAAACAAAAGTAAATAATTAAAAACTGGTTTTTTCCCAAAAAAATAATGTATGTATTAAAAAACAAATGGTTTGTAGGTCTGTTTGGGTGTTTATAATATAGCAACATTTATATATGGCAAATAACTATACTTGTAGGTTTTTTAGCTCACACTCCTACTATACTATAGTAGTGTGAGCTATAGTGATCCTAATTTTTTCGAGAAAAAAAAAGTTGCTCCGATTTTAAAATTTTTTATATATCTTTGCGTTTCAGATGATTTTGAAACTTTTTTGTTGCGCCGTCTGTCTGTCTGTCTGGCTGTAACGACCAACGCGCATAACTCAAAAACCACTTGTCCGATTTTAATGCAATTTGGTACCTTGGCTGGATCTTGCGTCAAAATGGTCCCATTTAAAAATGAACAAAATCCACACAGCACAAGCCAAATAAGAGGGTGGGGGAAGATTTCAAAAATTAGAGTTTATGTGAAAATATGGCGTGTGAGTCTGGAGTTAAACAAAATTAATTTTAGTTTAAAAAAAAGGGTAGGGGTAGATTAAAAAAATTTGAGATTAAGTGAAAATATGGCGTGTGTGATATTAAACGAAAGATAATTGGGTCTGGAGTTAAACAAAACATACTTTAGTTTTCTTAACAAAGGGTGGGGGTAGGTTTCAAAAATTAGAGTTTACTTACTTAAAACATGGCTTGTGAGGTATCAAACGATAGGTAATTGGATTTGGAGTTGAATAAAATATATTTAAGTTTTTAGTTATATTATCTCACCAGTACTCTACATCTATAGAACCTAGTGTGAGCTTAGGTGCCCATATATTGGCAGAGTATTTTACTTTGTATGGCTAAAACTTGAAGCAGAGGGGCGATCGACTGCTCCAAATTTTTTCCACAGTCTACAGTATTTATTTAATTCTTTCATCTTATCAAAGTTTTGTGCTGTTTAATAGTTCTCTAAAAAAATCCTATGCAGCCTCCTGTTAGCCTATACCTATAAATAAACAAAATTGTCAGCCCCTCGCGGACAGGGAGCATGTGATACAAACATCAAAATGTACCTCATTTATTTACTAGGCAATAAATTAAGCGCCCCTTGATGGTACAAGTGTGGTTCTAATATCGAGACTTCTATAGTTACGCTACGTTTTCAGGTATGCACTTACCTTGATAAGGCTTTTGGACTCAGCTAAGCTCGAAACATTTCAACCATAAACCAACCATTTCTAACCATCACTTTCTCTAGATTTTCGATGTATTTATCAATAAATACCAAAAATAACTCACTGGGGTAAAAGAAATCTCTAATGTATGCCACAAATGTCAAAAAACATAAACAAAAAGCGAGAATTTGAAGGATGCTTAGCGAATTCCATCCCAAGGGCACGTTTACCAACGTGAATACGAAATTCGGTCGGTCAGCGCAAATGCCATGCGAGTAGGTTGTTGTTGTTGTGTTAGAATACCTACCCAGGTGCCTCTCCAGTCGCAACAAAAAATACGCAGTTTACAAGACTATCGTTTTAGGTATGTACATAATATGAGGGGTTCAGAATTGAAGTGGATGCCCTGTAATTTTAAATTTATTTATTTTTTATTTTTTACAGCCGCCAGTTCAGACAGGTATATAGGGTCAATCTGTAGCAGTAGCAGGACAAAGACATTCCAAAAGGGCATTCCTTTAACTTTGCCAGAAGCAGCTGTGAAGTTAAACTTTTGTTGTTGTCGGCAGCGACGTGGATATGGGTCAGTTATGAAATTAGAGTCGCAACTGTGCGTAAGCAGTAATTCGGGAAATGCGCTTACACTGACAGTTTAAAGGATATCACGATTGCTAAATCAAAAAGTAGAAGAAACCCTTTTACCTTTTATGATTTTCAAGAAACCGAGAACTTACAGTTATCACAAAGTATTTGTTTGTTATTTTCGGGTTTTTTAATCAAAACTAGGAAAATGTTATAGGTAGATAGCGGCATTCTAGCTTAAAGACGGCACAGTAGCTAATTCTTAAAACAGTAGAGTACATGCCTTTCCTCCATTGCTTTTTTTACCTTCTTAACCCGCGCAGGAATGGCTAGAAAAGGTATTGTGTTCAAGGATTTTTTTTTTAAATAACCCCGAAAATGTGTTTTTTTGAATGTATTTTGACCTATTTTAGCAATATCGTCGTTCATGTCGTAAGTGTGTGTGTGAGTGTCTGTCGGTCCGTAACATGATAGCTCCTAAACCAGTAAACCAATTTTAATAAAATTTTCAAGTGAAATAGTGTAAAACAATACTGTAAGGAGCTGATTTTGGTCAGTTTTTTGACAGTTTACTTAAAACTCCGTAGAAGCTTCGGTTTCTGAGATATTTACTCAAACTGTTTTCAAAGCTGATATAGCGTGGAGTTCACTCGGAGTGTCCTAATAGGCAAGGAAGGTATCAGGTCCATCATGGATCCATTTATTTTGATATTAAAGTTTCGAAGCCATCTGATCTACTTTAGTATTAGAAATTGCCCCATATTGATTCTATAATCATTAAAGTATTGCTACGACTTACAAGCAAATACTTGAGATGTTGATGTGCTGTAATTGCTAATATAAATTTTAAAAACTTGTATTTATTTAATTAAGCTAGGCTTTAATAATAGGTAACCACCTCGCAAAATTTTGGGCTGTTAATATTAACTTAATGATCGAAAGATTTTATCGGCTCAACACAATCCCATGTTTGTGTCCGAGATACAAGGACCAGTTTTTGAAAAAACATTTGAAATTCTTAGGTCCGCCAAATTGGATTTATACGTCTAAATAGGGTGTTTAACAGTAGTAAAAAATAAATATATATTTATTTTTAGATATCTCTTTAGGTCTTGAGAATTCTAAAAAAAACTTTTTTCTTTAATTTTTTCTCAAATTCATAGTTCTTTTAATTAAATAAATTTATTGACTTAAAAGCCACGTTATTCAAAATAGACGGTCTACCAATCAGCTGCCAGTGACGTCACAAAACAGTAAACGCCTCGAACAAACCTATTTTCTATGTTATTTTCGTTTGCTCTGGTTTAAAGGGCGAATTATCGTCCTAAATTAGATTTAATTTTGTGTTTGCTTATAAAAAACATTTTCAATGGAAAACGGATTCTCCAAAGCCGATAGCTCTAACTTGCCAATGCTGAATTCCTTTATGGTGGTAGGCTTCTTTGCCGACAACAGTGATTTTTGTTCTGCGGAATTTAGAAACGTTAAAATGGGGGGGGGAGGAGGGGACAGATAGGCAAAAAGTATACAATGACCAGCAATACTTGAAGTACTGCATAGGTTACACTGCATAGTGCATAGATACTGCCTAGTCCTGCCTATGCACTGCCTAGTCTTGCATATGCACTGCTCAGTCCTACATTTAGCCTGCATATGCTCTGCCTAATCCTGCATTTAGATGTACTCCCTAGTCCCGCCTAATAACTGCCTAGCACCGCCTAAAAATTTGTACAACTTTCTGCCTATTATAGTTGTTGACCCCTTGTAATAAACATAACCTCAAAAATTTCATCATCATTTACGAATAGTTATATATATTATAGACAATGTAAGAAAAAACAATTTAGGTATACTCACATCAAAGTGATATTCACAGGGTCGCGGTTCGCTTGTCGAAAACCCGTTTATCGAAAACATTTTTATCGAAGACATTTTGATCGAAAATCTTAATTTCGAATGACATTTTGATCGAAAATCTTAAAAACATTTTCTTTGAAGAATTTTTTTTCAAAAAAAAAACTTCATTGTCCTTCCTTTGGGAGGTCGAAACCGGTGTTATCCTAATCTTTGTCAATTGATTGCAAACGTATCCTAATCTGTCAATTGGAGTTATTTTTTTAGAAAAAAGGTCAGGGACGTGTCCGGACAGGTTAGGATACGTTTGCAATCAATTGACAAAGGTTAGGATAACACTGGTTTCGACCTCCCAAAGGAAGGACAAGGAAGTTTTTTTTTAAATTCTTCAAACAAAATATTTTTAAGATTTTCGATCAAAATGTCATTCGAAATTAAGATTTTCGATCAAAATGTCATTCGAAATTAAGATTTTCGATCAAAATGTCTTCGATAAAGATGTTTTCGATAAACGTGTTTTCGACAAACGAACCGCGACCCTGTAATGTAAAGTAAAGATGTATTAGATAAGGCCCTTGGGTCTCTT
The DNA here is from genome assembly GCA_963576565.1 of Aspidapion aeneum. Taxonomy (NCBI): domain Eukaryota; kingdom Metazoa; phylum Arthropoda; class Insecta; order Coleoptera; family Brentidae; genus Aspidapion; species Aspidapion aeneum. The sequence goes on along the minus strand of OY755041.1, from coordinate 53,606,239 downwards.
CGAGCAAGTTCTAGCCACTTTTTCCGTTCTTTTACTGCTGTAAGCACATGAATAAATAGTTTTTCAGGTGTTTTTATGCTAGTATTCGAACACTGAGGCACTACACACCACTTATAGAATTTTTCTTTACATAAAAAACAATAAAAACACAGACCAAAAACAAATAAACACTTGAATGCCTTGTATCTGTCCGCGAGTTTACTGCGATTTGACGTCATTGCACGCAATGCTAGAAATGAGCGTTTTAGCGGCAAATTTAAATCGGAAATTAGAAAATTTAATTTTAAATGTAGTCATGATAAAATATACTATTTTAATAATTTTGCGTAGCAAACTAGGGATCTATGCATCATTTTAAACTCTTTTCTAAAATTTGTCAAATACCCTATTATTTTAAAGTATTTTGATAAAAAAGACAAACCAACATTCGGCAAGTTTTCCAAAATGATCATTAATTTAAACTTGGTTCGGTTAGTTAATAGTTATTTACCTAACAAGTGCGAAAAGTAAAACTTTACCGCTCGCGACGCAGTTGGCGGAACGACGCGGAGCGGAGCTCGGTCAAGCCGTCAAGGTTGGTAAAGATACTTTCCGCATGTGTTAGGTACAATATTTTACCTATGAGTACTTGTCTTTTCAAAATAAATGGATCCATGATGGATCTGATACCTTCCTAGCCCATTTGCACACTCCAAGTAAACTCCATGCTATCAACCTTAAAAACAGTTATTTATTAATATCTCCGAAACGAAGACCCCTACGAAGTTTTTGGTTATAACACAAATTTTTGAAAAAAATGTGGGCTACTATACTCCGAAAACTGCATCTTAATGCGACGCTCCGGTTAAAAGTTAGCAAATTTAAAATTTTTTAACTATCAAAAAACTGTCAATAGCATTAATGAATTTTAATCAAAATCTAATCAGCTCGTTGCAGTGTCGAGCTGTATTTTACCTGAAAACTTCATCAAAATCGGTTAATCGGTTTAGGAGCTATCGTGTAACGGTCATATATACATACACACACACACATACAGACAGACATCACGACAATATTGCTAGGATAGGTCAAAATAAACCCAAATTTTCGGCGTTATCTCAAAAAAAAATTTTTACTAATACCTTTTCTAGCCATTGCTGCGCTGGCTAGGACGGTAAAAATTAATGCAATTTATAAATAAATATGTCGAATTAAATGAAATTGAAATATAAACAAATATTGATGCGTTGCTAAGTTTTCTAAGCGGTGCGCGTGCGGTAAAGTAATTACTTTACCGTACGCGAGTAGGTAATAGTTATTTTCCTAACAAATGCGGAAAGTGATAACACATATACCGCACGCGACAGCAGTTGGCCGAACGACGTGGAGAGGAGTTCGGTCAAGCCGTCAAGGGTAGTAACGACACTTTCCGCATGTGTTAATTTCAAATGGGTGTTAAATTTCTAATGTGATGCTTTTTATAAAAAACATAATATTGGCGTAAATTAGAATATAAAATAATGCAAAAACAACTGTGAAAAAATACTTTAAATGTAAATTTGAAAAATAATATAAAAATTACCATAACTGGTTGTTTTTATAATCAACTTATTAAGTTAGATAACTTTATTTGTACAAAAAGTCATTTATTGATTAGACCACATACTGGTAATAAAAGTATCTATTTTTCTATTTAGCCTTCTTCAATCCATCTCTGGACATAAACTCCCTCCCCCACTATCTTCCACTCTGCTTTGTCTGTCGCGGCGTTTATCCATCTAATTCCCGCATATTTCTTCAAATCGTCCGCCCATCTCATTTTGGGTCTTTTTCTACTTCTGTTGCTTTCCCAAGGCCTCCAGTTTCTCTTTCTGTCTGGTATTATGACCGGCAAATTTCCATTAATTTTGCTACTTCTCCTCTGATTTGTTTTGTTTCTTATATATTCAATAATTTTTTTATACCTGTTAAGTTAGTTAAGTACAGAAAGGATACGTTGCGTTGGTTATACACTTTCGTTTTAAGGTACTGAGGATATTTTTTGTTTTTTATTATGTATCTTAATCATCGAAAATATTTTTAATTATTATTATTAATAATTTGTCCTAGGATATACATTCCTCTACTTGTTCTATTTTTTCTTGGTTTGTTTTGATCGTGGTATCTTTATCAGTGTTTGTTATAAATTTTGTTTTACTCTAGTTAATACCCATGCCTATATTTGTAACGGCTGTATCCAGTACTTCCAGCATTTTTATCAGATATTCTTTCTTATCTTCTATTAAGGCGATATCATTAACATATCTTGAGTGGTTCAAATATTGTCCACTTACTTTGATGCCTAATTGCTCCCAAGCTAAGTTCTTAAAAACATCTAGCGTCTGGTTAAATTGTTTAGAGGTTATTGTGTCAACATCTCTGACACCTCCTCTTATACGGATTGGCTTGGTTCCTTGGTAGATTTTGATTGATGTTGTTGTTTCGCTATATATATTGTCTATTAAGTCTGTATATCTATGATCTATTCGGCTATTAATTGAAGATGCTTTTATTGCTTTTTTAAAGTTTATAAACGCAATATGGAGTGGAGTGTTGTATTAGTTGGCTCAGTCTATTATTATTTTCATGGTTAATAGATAGTCAACTGCACAACAACCTTTTCTAAAGCCTGCTTGTTCTTTTGATTGATATCCGTCAAATTTTGTTGTCAGTTTATCTGTTAATATTTTCCTGAAAAGCTTATAAATTACATAAAGGAGTGTTATGAGTCGATAGTTTATTAGGTCTGCTCTATCGCCTTTCTTGTGCAGAATGTTGTTTATAGATTCTTTCCAGTTGTTTAGGATTAAATTTTCTTTTAGTATTTTACTCAGGAGAATATGAACGATATTATCTACACCTTTACCACCATACTTGAGCATTTAGGCCTTATTTCATCATTTTCTTAATTGAAAGTCAAAACCCTTCATAACAAACTAAAATTTGACCTTGGTTAACGTGTTAAGTGGCACCTTATTGGAAACACCCTCAATAAGGAGCTGACTGTGACGTAGGCCACCACCCCGATGACGTCACGAGCACCCCGATACAAAATCGACATAAAATATGATTCTCGAACGTACTGATAGTTTCACTGACTGAAGTCACACATTATCATCCGATTATTTACTGTCTTTTTTTAAAGTAATGTACTAGTAAGGGCGCATAATAATCTAAAACATCCATGACATCAGTGACTGAACAGTGCTTGATTCGTTTTACTTACGAAACTCACACATTATCATCCAGCTATTTACTCTCTCTTTTTAATTCAATGTAGTGGGGCGGGCGCACATGAGTCTAAAACAGCCATGGGATTATTTTAGTAAGAAGGTATACGAGAAGTCAAATTTATGGGGTTATATTTATTTATTTTGATACAACTGTTTTTTCTTAAATTTTTATAAGAAATACGTTGTGTTTGGCTAATTATCTCATTAAAGGCTGTAAAAGTAATGTAGAAGTTCCTTATGCAGATCATAAAACAGAGTTAACCTTGACAGTGATTCAGTTTTTGCAGTGATTTTAAATGAGGACCACTCATTGCAAAAAAGTCAGGTATGTATCATTTTGTGTAACAGAGTGCACTTTTATTTTGTGTTGTGCAAATAAAATATAACTTTTTGTGCCCCCGGGAAGCTAGCTTGCTGGCCAGTAACAAGAATTGTACAGTCAGACAAACAGTGTTAGGTATTTCCGAGGGGTGAACAGCTAACCCAAAATGTGTACACCGATTGTGAAAATCCACAATCTTTTGCTAAGATTGTGTAAAGATTGTGAGGGATTGTGGTGAGATTGTGAGAAATGTGTACACCGATTGTGAGAGCTGTTCACCCCTCGGGTATTTCATGATGTTTATTTACATGGGCACACCCAGTGGGGGGGCTAGCCTAAACACAAAAAATTGATTAAAATATGACATCATGAGGCTTCGGCCCCCCCCCAGAGGCGTCGGGCCCCTCCAAGACATTTCTGGGTGCGCCACTGATGTTTGTAGTAAAAAATTACTATAAAATCAAAAAAAAAAGAGTGTCAAAGATATAATTTAAAAATAATCTGGTCCCCAAAGGTCACTCATCGTAAAGCAAGCTTTATAGGTAGCGAAGCCTGACAATGAATTTATATTATTTGGTTATTATTTTTGAAATGTTTTCCTCGGTTCGAATTGTTTGCTGGTTCGTTCTTATTTTAAAAATGTGGTTAAATCACAGTCTAAAGATCTATTCAATAATAACAGAGTTTCAAGATAGTTTGAAGCATAACTTTTTATTTTTAAAAACATAAATATATATAGGGAGTTTCAAAATTCAGTATCATAATTTTAATGTTCAATTCCTTAAGTGATTTCAAGACAAAATTTTCATATTGTACAAACACATATAAACATAAGTCCTCAAACACCTTATTTTTGAGATACAGGGTGTTAAAGTTTAGTTTTTTATATATTTTCTTGTTTATAGTTTCGTGCAGTATTCGAGATATTTCAAATTTGGCATGTGTATTAAGCTATAGACACTACACTATCAGACATGCCAAAAAATAGGGCTCATGTCGCCTTTTCCCCAGATTTTTTTTCCTTGTAAGCCACTGGTAGGCAGAACTAGGTAGTTAAGACAAGAAATAAAATCCTTGTTTTATTTGCAAACTTTTTTGTTTTTTGCATCTTTAACTGTTTTAGAGAAAGTTGCTGTTTTACCAAAGGCTGCTATTATAAAATAAAAAATGTGCCAGTATGGCATCACAAGTATATCAAAATAAAATTAATTAAAACTTATTTGGCATGCCTAATATTGTAGTACCTATAAGTAAATATACGTGCCAAATTTGAGCTAAATATCTTAAAAACTGTAAGAGCTATAAAAAAACAAAATTTGAATACTTGTATCTTGAAAACTAAGCATTTGTGGACCTATGTTTATACGAACTTTTTGTATTGAAATCACTCAAGGAAATTAAGATTAAAATTATGTTATTGAATTTTAAAACACCCTGTATAGTTTAGACACCTTTGTACTGTGTAAAACAACATCGTTAAAATAAAACTGTGCTGCCAATGTGAAACCGAGGAAAACATGTCAAAAATATTAAACAAAAAATAGAAAATCGTTTCCTATAAAGCTTACCTTTACAATGAGTGTCCCTACCCAAAACCCCCCTGATAGTCTAGCAGAATAAACCAAAACACATGACTTACAGTATTTACGGCAAAAAAAATCATAAAATATTTAAGATAATTTTGTTTCACCAAAATTTTTATAAAATTACAAAAGGAGTCTCTAACCTATAATTTAGTACTAATCTGATAACCCCCCCCCCAGAATAAGCTAAAAAACGCAATTTAAATTATACAGGGTGTCCCATAACTTAAGGGCCATAGTGCAGCAAGTGATAGAGGAGGTTATTTATGAGAAAAAAGTTTATATAACATGGGTGTCAACACACATCTTCATATATAAGATATAGGATGTTTAAAGTTAGAGGAGTGGGGGGAAAAGTGTTTTACAAAAAAAAAATCTGTCATAGCCAGCTGAATACCCGGCTAATTGTTATTCAAAAATGTGGTATTCCTTTTTTTGATAAAATTACAAGTTAAGGAGATACAGGGCTGTCAAAAACATAGAAAAAATAATATTTTGTAAAAAATTTTTTGCTTACTCTTTCTTTTTAAAAATATCAATAAAATTTTATTATTATATCTTGCTAGACTTGTTTTTATTAACAAAAAATATAAAAAAACATTGCGTTTAATATGGCATTTATAAAAGTTTATACCAAAAAAATTGTTTTTTCTGAAAAAAATTGACAGACTAATTTTTTTCAAAATAATTTTTATTTCAATTTTTATTCTCTCTCTATTACAACACTGCCCAATTTCATATTTTTACTGCGTTTTTTTAAAACGTTATCAAAAAAGTTTAAAAAATCGCCAACTTTGATGCTCTGTATCTCATCAAAAAAAGAGTTTTAACCCATGCATTATAGGAACTTTTTTATCAGACATGACCTCCTCTATCACCTGTTGGCCTATAGCGCCTAAGTTATGGGACACCCTGTATACAAAAAAATCATAAATAATTGAAGACAATTTTGTTTCACCAAAAACCTTTATCACAGATCACCTTTGTTAAGGTGATCCATGCTTTTCTAAAATCAAAAAAGAGAGATAAATATAATTTAATTTGTAAAAAATAATTAATATGTTGAAAATGAAGAAAAGGTGTCAATATCTTGTGTATAAACAAGTGTATAACTGTCTCAGTTTGTGATATCTTTTTAGAGAAGCAACTTTAAGACCCAAAGACTACATTCTTTAAAATCAGAGGACCAGAAGTACACAATTTATGAATCAACAACACCAGAGGGCTATAAGCATGTTCCTAACTTGCATTCCAATCCTTTAAGACATAAAAAAGCTATAAGGTTGGTGTATTAAACTTTTTCATTAACATAATTGAGAACAATATTTATTTGATTTTGTACATGAGAAAAAGTGACTTGGACTGTTATATAAATAATGTTAGGAAATTATGTAACACAAAAATTTAGGATTTTTGACCACCCCCTTTATAAGACATTTTAAGAAAAAACAAACCCCCTTTGAGTGTTATGTAAATGTGTGTATGTGTATAAACAAGTATATAACACTGTTCAGTTTATGTGTTTTTCTTTTTAGAAAATCAACTTTAAGACCCAAAGAGAACTTTCTTTAAAAAGAGAGGAAGAGGATCAAAAGTGCACTGCACATATGTCACCACCAGTGGGCTTGTAGTCCAATTATTAGAGATATATATCAAAGCTGTGTTAGTGCAAAAAATACGAAAGTTTGGAAACACGTTTAGAAGTTGGTAATCTTCCTACTCCTGTAAGTTTGTGATCTCGAGCGGCTGCCATTTTAAAAATATGACGCCTTAAATGGTTGCGGTAGGATTTATAGGAAAAAGTTTTAAGTTTTTTATAGTTTTGCAAAAATATTTAAAAGCATAAAATAAAAATGAATGAATTACCTATAAAATACTTATTATTAGAAGCTGACTGGCTAGTGCCTTTGCAGAGATGCAAACTCTAAATTGTTAGCAATATGCGCATTTCCTTTATGTACTATCACATTATATTCCAAATAAACAGACAATATTAGATTTTACCTAAATTTCTCAGAAACTAAGCATTTTAGACCAAATGCGAATTTTTATTTATTTATTGCAAAAACCACAATTATCTTTTAAACAATTAATTTAAATAAGGCCAAGTTTCTGATTACCTGGCACTATTTTAATTGGCGTCTCTAAATTGGTAATATTTCAAAGAACATGAAAAAAATGTATAGGTATTAAATTTTCTGAAACACTTTTGTAAAAAATATAATTTTGTTGTAAAAAATGTATCACAAAGTGGTAATAAATAATAATATTGCCAATAAAGTTATTTATTATTATAAAATGAAATTATTACGTAACCTTGACTCAAATTCATGGTGGGCACTCCATTGCCATCCTTAAATTGGGGTCATTTGTAATCTTAAAAATAGTACCAGTTTACAGACCCCTAAAGTGTGTAAAGGACTATGCTTGCCGGCATAGGTTTTAGTTTTAAGGAAAATTAAATTAAAAATTCATTACCAGAATAGTTATGTATAGAATTTAAATACTAACCACAGCGAAGTTAAGTGCGACTTTGTATCTGGAGACCGCCCCCCGGCATGCGATTGGTTAATCAATAATTTGATTGGCCGCGATTGATTTGCCTTTACAAGGCAATAGTATTTGAACAGAACCAATCGTGAAAAACCAAGGTCTTAATCAACCAATCGCGTGCTGAAGGGACTCTTTTGTAATATAGTTTATAAGCTCTATCTACAACAAATATTGTATAATAGTTAAAAATATTTCAAAAATCGATAGAATGTGATAATAACATAACAGTCATAAGACTTAGAGTACATACAAGTTCTTTATCACCAAAGAGTTTTTAATATGGTGTAAGATAAGAGTTGTTAAAAAAACTGATTTAAGGCGATATTTTTTCAAAGTGATGGCAGTAAAAAACTTCGGGCATTATATATCACACTCTATTTGGAAATAAGTAAACAATTTTTACGAATTAAATGTGTGTTATTGTAAAAAAATGCCTATTTTGACTATAATAATATAATTAGTTTTCTATTTATTAATGAGCAAAGAATAAAGCCTTATAATACTTTATTTTTTGGAATTGTCAGACAAACCCTTGTAAATCTTGGTACACCCCTCTTAAAACTGAAATGGTCCCCTTGTACTCTACTCCATTAGGGTCCCAGTCTGACACTGTCCTTTAGTAAGGAGTTTAAAAAAAACAGTGACTCTTTTTCAAAGGCTGGTGAGTGTTTTTTAGTTTTTATTGTTAAGATTAACGAAAGTGACATTACTGATTCGAACCCCATAAAAAGCAGACTCATTACCAGTAACCATATTTATGCTCTTAATTGTTTTTTGTACATAATATTTTAGTTCCTTATATATGAGAGTTAAGCTAAAAACTGCGTTAAATTAGAGAAGCAACACACTTGGGATGGATAAACATGAGACTACCCCAAACATTTTTCGGAGGGGAATAATATATTTATGTATATAAATGTACAGTTTTTTTGCTACTAAGCAAACTCATTACCAGTAACCCTATTTATGTTCTTACGTATTTTTTGTACATAATAGGGACTTATTACAATAAAGCCAGGTACAAATTGTGCGGGGCACTATTCTGACAGTTTCCCATTTTAACAACAGCTATCTTCTTTCAAAATTAGGACTTTGTGTATTATAAGAGCCGGAATTAATAGTGACGATACTATTAATGGAAAATAAATGACTAGATTTATAAATTCGACATTGGTATGTCAATTTTGAAAGCTCAACTGTCAGTTTTCAATATGAAACTGTCAGAATAGTGCCCGGCACAATTTGTGCCGGCTTTATTGCAATAAGTCCCTACTACTTTCGTTCAAGCCTTATATATGAGATTTGAGCTAAAAACTGCATTGAATTAGAGAAGCAACATACTCTCCCGAACATTTCCAGAGGGTAAACCACCCCCACCCTGGCAAGGTTGATTGTTCCCTCTTAACACTTTTTTGCTAATAACTCGAAAACTGTCGTACAAGTGTTAGTTTTTCTTGTGGTATTTTTTATCCTTCACACATTGTTTTTCCCAAAAACGTGCCCCACTGCTTCCAGGGATGGCCATGTACATCATTGGAAAGGATGTTTTGTCGAAAAATGATTTCAAAAATATATTTTTTTAAAATTTGAGTTCAGGGTTACATAACACTAAGAGTGTTGCTACTCTCATTAACTATAGTACATATTATCTAATACTCTATTCGCTTAGCAATATGAAGAACAGGATAATTTTGGAAAATTCACAACTTTTTTATTTCTTATATTAAATCTTGTTTTATTTGGATTATAGTGCACTTTTATAAAAACTATTAATCACATGCATTTTTAATGTTTCTGTTAAAAAAAAATTCATTCTTCAACATCATGTCTTTTTTTCATGTTGTTTGCGTTTTATAGAGAAACTGCTGATTTTACAAAAAAATCACAAGATACAAAAAAGATGTGTATTAAAAAGTTGTTTTCACATTTTCACCATGAGTTAAACTTTTCGAGGTATGCTCAAAAAACTACGAAATTGGAGTGTACCTCTAGACACCAAAATTTCACATTTTCATGAGTTTCAAAAGTGGAAAAAATGCTTCAAAAATCAAAGCTCTACCATTTTAAATAACGTTAGCTAAGTTTTTATTTTTTGTAGTCTATATTCTGTCAAATATGATGGCTTACATAATGACCGACCCACGATTTTGCACCAATGTCTTCCCGACTATTTTTTATACCCTACGGCAACATCTAGGAACCCAAAGGACACATTGGCGGAAAGGTAATTTAAAGCTTTACAAAAAGCTACCAAACCATTTTGCTTTTAAAATGACAGCTTTCGTCAAAAATCTAAAAAATCTGTTCACAAATAACAAAGTTATGAATTTTCCAAATTTGTTGTTTTTTTCATTTTTGAGATGTTTCTTGTACGGCGTTCCAAAAAGCAAAGGCTTTTGGCGTCTGTCATCAAATTTGCATTTACACGTTAAAATAACAGAGGTCACGAACCGACTTGATAGTGATATGATGATATGAAGTTTTTTAGATTTTTGACCAAATTTGTAATTTTAAGAGAAAAATGGTTTAGTAGTTTTTTGTAGAGCTTTAAATTACCTTTCCACCGATGTTCCTTTTAGGTTTATAGAGGTAAAAATTAGTCGGGAAAACATTGGTTCAAAATCGTAGGTAGGACGACATATCATATTTGACAGAATATAGACTAAAAAAATTATAAATTAGCTTACGTTATTTTTTAATTCTTAAAGCATTTTCTCCCTCTTGAAAGTTTTATGAAAAAGTAAAATTTTGGTGTCTAGGGGTACCCTCAGGCCAACTTCGTAGTTTTTTGAGCAAACCTCGAAAATTTTCTAACTGTGGATACAACTTGTCAGGAAACAAGTTTTTTGTATCTTGTGATTTTTTTTTGTAAAATCAGCAGTTTTTCTATAAATCGCAAAAAATACAAAAAAAAAACATGATGTTGAGGAATATATTTTTTTTGAGACACAAAAACATTAAAAATGCAAGTGATTAATAGTTTTTATAAAAATGCAATATAATCGAAATAAAATAAAATAAATTTAAAAAAATTAGGTTAAGAAATAAAAAAAAAATGTAAATTTACCAAAATTCTTCTATTTTTCACTTTTGAGCTGCCATATTGTATTTTGGCATAAGTTCGACAGACGTCCAATAAGTGTAATTGTATTCCCAAATGTAAGGGCTTTCAACCCGTCATCAAAAGTGCATGAAGGCCTCTAAGTGAATAGAGTCCAAACTATTATAAAAGTTGGCGAGTTCCTATAGTAAAAAATACTTAACTTTTTTTAAATGCTATATTGTGTTAATAGATATTTTATTTTATTTTCTTTTTTAGGTATTAACTTTTTAATTATTCTCTATTTTAAACTTAAAAGTAAAAAAAACATATGTAGGTATGTGACTTTTTATTTGTTTTGTCACAGATTATTTTATTTTTAGTATTATTATTATGCTTTTGGTAAATGGTATCTTTTTATTTTGCAGCTGTTGTGCTATCTTTATTATTTAATAATGTTATTATTCTTATATTTACAACTTCTTACTTAATTTAGATAAATATTGTATTGCATTAGTTGTTTTTGACTAAATAAACGATAGTGATCCTACTTATAGCGTTTTACAAGATTTCGTAAGCCAGCCCATTTCCTTACCTAAATGAATAAAGTTGAATCTGTATTTTATGAAATCTGATCTGGTTTTGGTTGTTTGATATCTCAGATAGAAATATATAAAAAAAAGTCTGCAATATATCATGCAGGATTTTTGGCATGTGTAAACATTTAAGAAGTTTTATGAAATTTTTAAATTAATAACAAATTTAGAAATTATATTATTTTATTATTTTTTTAAAACTGTTTATAACTCACCATATAAAGAATAAATGTAATATCCTACTAACTAATATACTACTAACATGGATAATTTATTTGCTGCATGAAGACTTATAGTCCAGTCATTATAAAATTTAAGCTTGCAAAACGTGGTGTAGTCGCGATTTTGACATATGTTGTTCACATTGGAGTCCTAAAAAAATTGAGGTATTATTATTATTTAGTGTGTGTTTTAGAAAAATAATAGTTGACAAAATAGATGATAACAAAAGTTCCTATAAAAGCGTTTGTATACATATTTTCGTCAGACGAATGGTTTTCGAGTTATGAGGCTAAACATTTCGCCGCCAATATGGATATTGACCAATTTTCTTTTTTAGTGGCCTTTATCTTAAAAACTGCTTAATTTTGAGAAAAACATGAAATAAAGACTAACTAAATCTGGTTATTACCCTTGCTGAGATATGAACTCTGAAGTGTTAGCGGTACACCCGTTTCCTAAGTATATGCAAAATAAACCGAACTTATTAAGTTTTATCTCATTTTCGTAGAAGGTAAACAATTAACTGAAAATATGTAAGCAACTTTTTTGTAGAAAATTAAATTTTCTTTTAAACGGTGTATCATTTGAATGGTCCAATTTCACGGTTACCACTTAATATGCCATCCCAAAAATGGGGTTATTTTTTAAGTCATGAAAAAAAATGTTTTTTTTTTAGGTTTTATTCAGGTTTCAAGAAAACCAAGCATTTTTGGGAAAAATTTTATTAAAAACTAAGTTTATCGAAAAGTTTAATTTTACTTTGTATTATTAAAAATAAAATTATTTTTAAAACAATATGAATTTAGTGGGTTTTGGTAATCGGGGAACACTCAAGGAATATACGCATTTTTGGTGATTTTTTTTTCAATTCAGTTTTTATACGCCCCTGGGGTATTAACGTTTGCCCTAATGTTATAAATATACACACTGTTCGAAAGAAAATTTAATTGTCTATAGTACAAAGTAAAACTTTTTGCCGATAGAGCTTGCTTTAAAAAAAAATTGATAAAACACATATTTTTTTTTAAATTAAAAAAAAACAAATATGCGTATGTTTCTTAAGTGTCCTCCGTTAACAGAAACTACTAGATATATATCACTTTAAAGATAATTTTATTTTCAACAATATAGAGTAAAACGGGAATTTTTGAAAAGCTTAGTTTTTAAGAAAATTAATTAAAACAAAAAAAAAATATTAAAAAAAAAATAACCGTAATATGCGGACGCCCCTCATGTATAATAGGGTGACTAATAGCTTTGTGGTATGCTGTTTAAAAGTACAATTTATTTTTTCTGAAATGGGTGTTTTTTTCCTAAAATGTTTTTAAATGTCAGTTAAGTGCTAATCGTGGAATTGGCTCATCTAAGTGATACATTGTTTAAAAGATCATTTAGTTTCCTACAATAAACTTTATTACATATTTTCTGTAAAATGCTTACCTTTTGAGAAAATGACAAATATTAATGATTTAGGGGTTTATTTTGCATACACTATGGAAATACATAGAAAACGAGTGTACTGCTACCACATCAAGGTTCGCATCTCGGCAAGGGTACTACCCAGGTCATTCAGTAATGTCTCCTTTTATATGCCATTAATTAATCTTTATTTTATACAAAAATTGGCCAACATACAAAATTGCGGCGAAATGTTTAGCCTCATAACTCGAAAACCATTTGTCTGTCGAAAAAGTGTATATAAGCGCTTTTGTAGAAAATTTTATTGTCTTCGACTTTTGTTTAAAACTAATTTTTTTCTAGAATGTACCGGAAAAAGGTAATTTTTAAACAATCATTTTTGTTCACACTAAATCCGAGATGAAGGGGGAGCCGCCCCCCTACGCCAAGGTGAAAAACTTAATTTTTTTATAAGGCGTCCAATGTAAACATATGTCAAAATCGTCACCACACCAACTTTTATGCTCTAATGACTGGCCTATTAGTGTAAATTATTTTTTTATTATGACATGGCTACTGGTATTATTGCAAAGAATTTTGGCAAAAAATAAATACCTTGTACCTTTTGACATGGGAAATGCCTTAAATTTTTGTACTTTTAATCCTACAAGGATTAAAAACCTTAAATAAAAGTGACACTTCTTATCCCGAGACGAAAATTTTGTACCATGAGCGTAGCCATGTCTAGCCATTGCTTTTCATTCTGAGGATTTTAAGTGGGAAAGTGCAATTTTTATTGTAAATGTGCAAAAAATGTAAGAACTAAAAAATAACATTTCAAATTACCTTGTCAAAAAGGTATTTAAAAGACCTTTTAAATAATGTGTCACATGACACATTTTAAAAATACTCTGCCAATTTATGGGCACTTAAGCTCACACTAGGTAATATAGTTATAGCGTACATGTGAAATAATATAACTAAAAACTGAAATATATTTTATTCAATTCCAGACTCAATTACCTTTCGTTTGATACCACACAAGCCATGTTTTGACTTAAACTTTAATTTTTGAAATCTACCCCCTCCCTTTTTTTAAACTAAAATGTATTTTGTTTAACTCCAGACTCAATTTCCTTTCATTTGATATCACACACAGCATATTTCCACTTAAACTCTAATTTTTAAAATTTACCCCCACCCTTTTTTTAAATAAGCTAAAATATATTTTGTTTAACTCCAGACTCAATTACCTTTCGTTTGATATAACACACGCCATATTTTTACATAAACTCTAATTTTGGAAATATACCCCCACCCTTTTATTTGGCTTGTGTTCGGTGGATTTTGTTCATTAAATGGGACCATCTCGACCCAAAACCCAGTCTAGGTACCAAATTTCATTAAAATCGGGCAAGCGGTTTTTGAGTTATGTGCATTGGTCGTTACAGACATACAGACAGACAGACAGACGGCGCAACAAAAGTTTCAAAATCATCTGAAACGCAAAGATATATAAAATTTTTTGAAATCGGAGCAACTTTTTTTTCTCGAAAAAATTAGGATCGCCATAGCTCACACTACTATAGTATAGTATATGTGTGAGCTAATAAAAACAAACAACCGAACCAGGCCCCCCCAAGCCTTAGATTTTTTTAATATATTTTCCACATATTTCATGAAAAAACACAAAAAATAGCTTAAAATTCGACATCATAAGGCTTCGCCTCCCCCTCTACGAGGCCTCGGGACCCCCCAAGACATATTCGTGGGTCCGTCACTGGGTGTAGGCTAAAGTACATGAAGACTTTAAAAAATGCTGAATCCCCTGAAGCTGGGTAAGTTTTAATTTTAACTTTTTTTACAAAACTAAACAGAAAGTTTTAAATATTACCAATACCATACTAGACGAATTTATTTCAGCGCCATCTACCCTTCACTGTTGCGAAGCTTGCCAGTTGCCACTCTATATGGGTCATATACTCATTGATATTACAAAAATCATTTTTTATTCAATATTCAAATTATTTTAGACAAATAAAGTAAATGTGAGTTTTTTGCACCCAAACGGGTCAGCCCCCTCTTTTTATTACCCTAAGCAGATATTTTAATTATTGAAAGAAAAATGATTTTAAGAAAAGTTTAACCCATTACCGCTACAGGTTAGACCTACAAATTTTGGAAATAAAAATAATTTAAAAAATATTTAATTTACTTGAAATTTTGAGAGGCATGCTTATTACTTATAAAATATTATTTTTTCCTATATCATAGCATTTATCTTTGATTCTTATATGTTTTACTTGAAAAAGCTACCATTTTTTACATGTTTGAATATTGTTCTATTTTTTCATATGGAACCCATCATTTCTCCATCTTGAAATTTGGTGAGTTTCTTAGTAAAACATTGAAAAAAAATTATATATTTTTTTGAAAAAATTTAAAAATGGTATTTATCCAAAAAAATCAATTTTTTTTTTAATTTTTTAAATTTAAAAAAAATATATATTTCTTTTTAAAATGTGTCATGCTATATATATATATATATATATATATATATATATATATATATCATTTAAAAGGTCTTTGAAAGGGGAAATGGCATAGATGCTAATATTAAAATTTGTATATAGAAGTTACTAGGATTAATTATCTATAGGTACGAATTTTAATTTGAACCCCTCAACCTCCCAGGGGGCTTATTATACTAAGTGATTGGAAATAGTTTTTGTAGTTCTGGTTAGATTTACCAATTATAAATATTGTATATAAGAACAAAACTTCATAAAAAGTTTAAAAAAAGTTTAAACCAAAATACCTTAAGTATTAATTTTTATTACTGATTGATAAAATCTACCTTTTTTCCTGCTTAAACCAGTCCAGTTAATCTATAGTATCATGTAAATGTTCCAGTTGCTAAAGTATGTATGAGTTTGGTGGTTTTCCAGCCTTTTTTGTCCAAATGCTCATCAAAGTTTTGTCAATACATGTTTTTATCATCCCTAAATTCAGTAGATTTCTTTTTAGTATTTATGTCACATATATCAGGAAACTCTGCCGGAAACCCTAAAAGCATAAAATAGTGGATTTTTATAAAACTATACTTTTGTACATAACAAAAAGAGAAAAATGAACATAGTTCTTATAACATTGCGGTAAGTATAATTTAAAATAAGTAAGAATAAAATAAGTTATATTATGTAAGTTATACATTATTAGGCAAAAACCTAGAAACAAATTTTGTTTCCTAGTTTTGAATGTGTATATAATAAAAGGGATGAAAATATTCCAAGTAAGAACTTTTACATTGAGGCCATCAAAATAATAATTAGTCTTTGTGAAACATAATATGGGAATACATAAACTACCACAGCGATTGAAGAAAAGCTTTCTTCTCTGGAATACATCCAAACAATTAATAAGAACCTTTTCACTGAAGCCATCAAAATAATAATTTAGTCTAAGCTTTTCACTAACCAAAATTTGAGCATATGTATTGTCTCTGTAGTATGATTATGTCTTTTTTATTATTTTCTAGATTATATTGATAGCCTCAGTATGTAAGTATCTACGCCTTATGCCTAATTTACTTATCAATGTAAGGGACCATTCTTAAATTATGTAATGCCACAGGGAGGGAGGTTTAACCTAACCTTGTGTTACACTAAATGTTGTTTTAATGTATTTTTTACAAAAATACCTTATCAGGGGGGAGGGGAATGAGGTCGAAGATACTGAATTTTTGAGTTAAATAATTTAAGGATGTGCCCTAATTTAAGTGCTTTCAGTGAACTTCCAGGGCTCTCTTTTTAATAAAATTATGAAAAATATGAAATTAAGAAAACAAAATATGAAGGAATTATGAATAAAAAATTTAGTTTCTTTTTGGGTCCTCTACCAAATGGCTTGTTATGTCAAACCCAACTTTTTTTTAGGAAAACTCATTTATTAAGCAAAAATATATATTTCTTAATTTTATTTATTAAGAAAAGTTATAAGAAACATTTTCAAGTTGAATTAGGCCTGGATCATGGGGTATGGCCAAACAAAAACAAGGCACATTTTTTAAAGCATATTTTACGACAAGGTATAAGGTGTTTCCGTATTTTTAATCCAAGGTTTACTGGAATTATTCAAAGAAATAGAACGAAATTATAAATGGAAAAGTTGTAGGCTTTATCCTATACCATCAAAAAAAGTTATAAAAAACCACAAACATTGTAAATCTCTTACAAACTAATATGTTTATGATTTGACTTTTAAAAAAATAGATATTTTCTTTCTAAACTCAAAAATATATGATAAACTGCCATTTGGTAAAGTTACTGTTAAAATATTAGCATCTACAATTTCTAGCAGTTTGGGACCTACTCTACATATCTTGAAAATAGGTACCCTATTTTCTATCTCTTGAAATAAGTGCAGTAGACCTTTTTGGAAATATATTAAAACACCCTGTACATCTAGTAACACAGAACACTTAAGTATACTTGATGATATACTTGGTATACTTTAAACACCTATTCCGAGCTCAAACATTAAAAAAAACTCAACATTACAATTAGACTTTTTTAGAACTAACCACGGATGTCCAAAACAACTAATTAACATAAAAAATGCAACAACCATAACAATAATAAAACAAAAGGCAAAAAAGCCCTACTTTATTCAGACTTTCTCAAAGGCAACAAACTAATAACAAACTAAAAGGAACTCAAAATTCAAGACTAGGAAAAATATTGAAAATTTCCACACTTATTCTATGACTGAAGTTTCTTCATTGGGGAAAATATGAAAAATATGAAGTTTTTTCTAACCATATGGAGTTTTATGAAGTCTGAAAAAAAATATGAACATTTTCATAAAATATGAAGGTCTTAAGTACCATTACTACATAGGTGGAAAAAACATATATTATACCTACGAAAATTAAGCAACAAGCTTATATTATGTCCATTGCATTTCTAAATAAATCAGCCTTTACTTATACTAGATGACACAAACTATTATTTAAAATTCCTCCTTTTTTTATATTTTTAGTATTTTGTCATATTTTCGCTTCCTTTAGTGTGATTTTAGGCAAAAAAATTAAAGTTTTTATTTGCTTCAATTTCAACCTTTTAATACTATAAACTAAATAAAGCTTACCTTTCTAGATAGCGGGAAATCCGCTTTGCATCAAGATACTAAAAGATCGTTTTCACAATTAACACAGTCGAAATAAACTTTTAAAAACATACTGTATTCAACAAAAATTATCTAATGGCATCCATTTTGCCAAATTTTTGACAACCCCTCTTCCAGCAGAGCTATGAGTTAGACAGCAATAAAATGAATATACTGTGCATTAAAAAGAGATGCAAATGAGTATGTTCCAAAATTACAATTTATGTCGGGGTGCCAATGGGGTGCTAATGTCAACCTACGTCACGAGTCAGCGCCTAATTCGTCTTTCAACTACTGTCGTTTTTTTTTGAACTTTTTAACCGATTTGTTTTGCAGATATTTGCATTTAAAATTAATATATTACATTTTTTAAATGCAGGTATCTCAAAAACTAACAGATATATTTTTAAAATATCTGTAAAGGAACTAAAAAACCCTTCGAATCAGGTATCACTTGACCCACTTTTCCTATCTAAAATCAAGGAATTAGAGCTACCTCAGCTAGGGGTTGATAGATTAAAATATCTATATTTTTAAATCATTGATTATCATGAGTTTTTGAAAAACTGTACTTTTATGAAATTTTTTTGCAAATCGAACCTATGGAGAAACCGCCCCTGGCTCTATATCCAGAGAGTGCATTACGTGTTAAGTGTTCTATGTATTTAAAGTACACTGAGATCTTGTTCTTTAGTCTAGATCTTGCACTTTTGCTATTTTAATTTGATATAGAGCTTACGCAATTAGTATTTTATACAATTTTGAACAAATTGAAAACAAAAATGTTTTGAGCTCTGGTATGCTATCTCTGTGAATTTCATTTCCATGGGTTAAACCTAGGCAGTAATTACAATAGCATTTCGAAATTCCACAGAACTCCTATAAACGTCAATGTGTCTACGTGTAAAGGCTAAAAGCACCACTTTGCTTAAGCTGGAAGTAACAGAGAGTATGGTCAAGCTCGAATAAGCCGATGTTTCCTATTATTGTCATTGTCCAGCAGTGTCGCCACATGTACAGCTAAACTTAAAATGTATTGATGATGAAACACATACGTGGTTGGCCCATCAAAACCGTAAGTTTTTGCAAAAACCTTCAGACACCTGGATTTTATTTTTCCGGATAACAGTTTTTTGTGACCTTACGATATTTTTTTCTATCAACTCCTGGCTGAGGTAGCTCCAATCCCTTGATTTTAGATAGATAGAGTGGGTAAAGTGACACCTTGTTCGAAAGGTTCTTTACCTACTCGCGTGCGGTAAAGTAATTTACCGCACGCGCACCATTTAGAAACCTTAGCAACACGTCAATAAGACAGCTTCAATATTTGTTTACATTCAAATTCTGTCTAATTTAACATATTTATTTATAAATTACATTCAATGTTAAAAAAAGGTACTCATAGGTAAAATATTGTACCTAACACATGCGGAAAGTGTCTTTGCCGCCCTTAATGGCTTGACCGAACTCAATCGGATAGAAAAAAAAAAAATAACAGTAGTTGACAGACCAATTGAAGACTTTCCAACAAAGTGCCACCTCTTACCTTACCCATTTTAATTTTAGGGGCAAGTTACCCGTAACATTGAAATTGGGAACCAAGGTCAAATATATGCTTTTTATGAAGGGATTTGCTTAGACTTTCTAATTATGTACCTTTTTTAAATTTGTTTTCAATATTTAAAATCATTGTTTTACATTTGTTAAATGCAAATATCTCAAAAACTAATGAAATAATATCAACCTTTGTGAGGAAGACCCTTGTTTTCTATTTAGTAGAGAACAAATATCCTCTCCACAGTTTGGCTATGTAGGTCTTGACGGTCTTTCCCTGAAAATCCAACTTTAGTGGATACAAGGAAATACAGTCAAAAAGGGCGCCACTCTAAGAGATCAAGGAACTTAGAGTCGCTTATAGCCAGATACGACTAGCTTTTAAACAGTCGGAAAAATTTTGGTTTTTGTAATTCGCATATAAAAGTTGGGTCACAAATAATGTAACAAAGAATTTGGTTAAATTATTGTTTTAATTAACTACGGTTCTACTCTACAATTTAAACCCTTAATATCTACAATGACACCTAAGATATTTTAAGGAGTACAAGATAATTATTTGTTATTGCCTTAGTATTTAAATTATTTCCTGGTTTTCCCCCACACAAAAGAAAGCACACGGAACTCGAATATATTTAGCACCAGAGGATTGGTTTGGTATGGTTAAACATTGGTTTTATCGGTCCGAGTCGAAAATGAAATTTCGTAACAAGTGTTATAAATCCCTAAATTAGTCGAAAATTGCGAAAAATAGTAAACCTTGCTTGTTACATGTCTTCGGTAAAGTTCGGAAACTTTCGGTGTGCTACTTGTAATTTGTTAGATATAAGACAGCCAATTTCTACTCGGTATACGTCCTCGGCAAAGATCGGGTGTGTTCGGTTTTCTAAATGTAGTGTGCTAAACGCAAGATGACCAATCTCTACTCGTTATACGACCACAGTAGAGCTCGGGTATCTTCGGACTACAAAACAGTCGGTCTTTGCCCGTTATACGACCTCGGCAAAGATCGGGTGTTTTCGGTCTTATGTTTATAAATGGTAAAGTGTGTCAAAAATAATGTATCTACCTATCTTTGCCCGTTATACGACCTCGGCAAAGATCGGGTGTGTTCGGTTTTCTAATTGTAGTGTGCTACACACAAGATGACCAATCTCTACTCGTTATACGACCACAGTAGAGCTCGGGTATCTTCGGACTACAAAACAGTTGGTCTTTGCCCGTTATACGACCTCGGCAAAGATCGGGTGTTTTCGGTCTTATGTTTATAAATGATAAAGTGTGTCAAAAATAATGTATCTCCCTATCTTTGCCCGTTATACGACCTCGGCAAAGATCGGGTGTGTTCGGTTTTCTAACACACACAAGATGACCAATCTCTACTCGTTATACGACCACAGTAGAGCTCGGGTATCTTCGGACTACAAAACAGTCGGTCTTTGCCCGTTATACGACCTCGGCAAAGATCGGGTGTTTTCGGTCTTATGTTTATAAATGATAAAGAGTGTCAAAAAGAATGTATCTACCTATCTTTGCCCGTTATTCGACCTCGGCAAAGATCGGGTGTGTTCGGTTTCCTAATTGTAGTGTGCTAAACACAAGATGACCAATCTCTACTCGTTATACGACCATAGTAGAGCTCGGGTATCTTCGGACTACAAAACAATCGGACTTTGCCCGTTATACGACCTCGGCAAAGATCGGGTGTCTTCGGTCTTAGGTTTAGGAATGATAAAGAGTGTCAAAAAGAATGTATCTACCTATCTTTGCCCGTTATACGACCTCGGCAAAGATCGGGTGTGTTCGGTTTTCTAAATGTAGTGTGCTAAACAAAAGATGACCAATCTCTACTCGTTATACGACCACAGTAGAGCTCGGGTATCTTCGGACTACAAAACAATCGGTCTTTGCCCGTTATACGACCACGGCAAAGATCGGGTGTTTTCGGTCTTAGGTTTAGGAATGATAAAGTGTGTCAGAAATACTAAAACTACCAATCTTTACCAATTATACCTCATCAGTAAAGGTCGGGTGTTTTCGGTAGTCGGATTCTTAATTTCCTTGAAAACAAAATAACCAATCTTCACTTGGTATACCACCTCAGTTAAGATTGGATATCCTCGGATTCTCACAAAATTAACAATTCTAGAAATATAGCGTATTACGTGTCAAAACTAAATATCAAATATTTACTCACTTGTAATCTACGGATTCTCACTAACAAATCGGTAAAAATTAAATCGGTTCTATTGTAATCGGTCGGTATTCTAATTTTTAACTTTCTCGCACAGCGGATCAAAATGAACTGGCCGTCGCTAGCGACAACACGTCTGTTATTAACTTTCCTCGGTTCTCGAGACTAGCCGATCACTAACGATTCCGAAGAAAACCAACTGAACCCGACCACGAAGTTGCTTCTCGCAAAGTCGATGTTTAACGAGAAATAATTATGATACAGGGTTGGTCAAAACTATTTTAGTCAGTAAAATAAATAATAATTGTAGGGGAAGAAATGTTATATCCCTTCAGTGCTATTTAAGTAAATAAAATAAAAACCAAAAATCCAAAAAGAATAGAGAATTAGTAACTTCGTTACACCTTGTAATGGAATTTAAAAAACCTTTCAAACAACGTATAACTTGACTTTCTTTCCCTATATGAAAGTAACGGATCAAAGCTAGCCCAGCTAGGGGTTCATAGATAAAAATATGTTAAGAACACAAAGAAGTGTCCCCCTTGAAAACAAAATCAAAGTGTGTGTGAGGGTTTTTTAAAAACTTGCCTTAGGTATACGAAATGGGCTCCGGTATAGTTTCTCCAAAAGGTAGACCTTAAGGGATTAAAACTTAGTTTCCCGAAAATCTGCTGGATAGATGTTTAATATTTTAACCAGAACACATGCTCAACACTATGATATAATGTTTGGACTATTACACGAGCCCTAACAACTATATATTCGGCCATTTCAGAGTTTTATCTAAATAAGTTTTACTAAAGCCGTGATTGCAAAATAGAAAAACTTTTGATATCCCCGCTTTAAATAATTAAAAGAACAATTTTGAGAGTATTTAATTATGGTAGAATACTTAAAAAGAAAATAAAAAACAATAATTAAATATAATAAAATAATAAATTAACAAATAACAATTTAAAGAACTAAAGCCGACCATTAAATGTTAAATTTATATATTCTTAGGAACAATTTAACAATTTAGTAGGAGGTAACATTACCTTTTGCTTGAATTACTGTCAAAATTCTTTTGGGCATAGAATTTACGAGATCCTGGCACTCTTCCGGTAATACTGAATCTCACACTTCCACAATTTTAGATCTCAAACCATCGTGCGTCCTTTGTGGATCGTTTCTCAATTTCTGCTTTATTTTATGCCACATGGTTTCGATTACATTTAAATCAGGACTGCTGGAAGGCCAATCCATAACCTATATACCATGATCTTCAAACCATTTTCGGGTAGTTTTGTAAAAAAATTAAGTAAATCTCTCTGCTGGGCACAATTTTTGAATGGTAGGAAGTAAACTGTTTTCCAATATTTCCTAATAATTCCCTGCATTAACAGTTACATTTATAAACTGTAAATTCCCTACTCCTTTCGCGGACATACAGCCCCAAATCATCACCCCAGAAGCAAACTTTACAGGACATTTTAAGCAATCCTTCTGAAAAGCTTCATTTTTGGATCTTATCACTCTCTTTCGATTATCTCCCACACAAACATCAAATTTTGACTCGTCACTAAAAATAATCGAATTCCACTGCTCCTATGTCCATCCCACGCGTTCTTTACACCAAGATAAGTGCTTTTTTTCTGTCTTTTGGTTAACAAAGGCTTTTCTTTGACCTAAAATAGAATAGTTTATTTCAAAGAACATTTACATTCAGTGCGTATCTTGCGTATTTACCTTATAAAATCTCAGACCATTCTTATGAATCCACTTTCTGCAAGTTTCCCTGGAATATGAAGAGTTTGCTGCTTTATTCCATTCAGATGTTATGTCTCGAAGAGTCCCCCGCCTGCTCTTCTTGCAGATTTTAACTAACTCTCTTCTTTGATGATCCGTTACTAATCGAGGACGCCCTGGACTTTTTCCCTTAATATCGGTGTTACCATTTTCCCCATACGACTTGATGATGTCAGCAACCGTAGATTTTGACAAATCTAAGTCTCTGGCAATTTCTCTAATTTTCTTACCTCCACCAAACCTTTTAATGATTAAATCTCTAACTTTCTTTGGAGTTGCGGCACCTCGAAACATTTTGTCACGAACTGTATAAACTTGTCAAAAGCAATCAATCAGGAGATTTGTTATTAAGGACCGCGAGGACTTATGTTTGCATCATGCATTGGCAATTACCGTGGGTATTGGAATATTATGTATATGGTCTGAATACGGTTGCCATTTTTATACCAATCTTTTCAAAAAAAAAACAGAATAAATGGATCCGTCACGGCTCTGATGCCTTCCTAGCCCATTAGCACACTTTAAGTCAACTCCACATATAGTGGTCCGATGACAATACAACATTGAAAAAAAAATCCTACCACTCCTACCCCCACCCCCATCTATAAAAAAAATGCGTTTTTGACACACTTCCCATTATCCGATTTGGATGAAATTTGGTATACATATAGTGGTCCGATGACAATACAACAATAATGAAAAATTGTCCTCCCACCCTACCCCCCACCCCCTTCCATATCCACGCTATATCAGCCTTCAAAGAGTTTTTTGTACATATCTCAGAAACGAATGCTCCTACGAAGTTTTTGGTTATAAAACAAATTTTTGTGAAAAACGTTTTCTACTATAATAACAGTATTGAAAAACCCAAAATGGCTTTTGGATCCTTTTACGGGATCGCGGGTGAAACAAACAGACCGGTTCGAAAATAGGAAAAATAATTTCCGCGGTGAACCTTCAAGCTAGTAAAATATTGGCCTACCTTATATGCTGAAGTCGGAAATCGAAATAGAACGAACCCAGGGCAATTTCCCTCGCTCTTGATCTTCTCTCCATAGTTTCAGAGTGGGCCATAGTATCAGAGTGGGAGAAGCACACGCGACTATGCACGAAAGCTACGGCCAATAAAGGCACCCAAATGCTCACATACATCGAAGTATATTATAATATAGCGAAAAAATGCAATAATAATTAATTTTAATTATAACTAATTACCAAATCGGCAAAAAACATAAAAGTTCAAATTCTATCATTTATCCCAAGATAAGGAACAATTTTATTAAATTTATCCAAAATCCAACAAGTATTGTATACTATTTTACCTGATAACTTCATAAAAATCGGTGCAACGGTTTGGGAGCTATCGTGGGCTGGAAAGACATACACACACACACACACACACGAACAAACGTTACCACGAAATTCCTAAGAAAGGTCATAATATACCAACACATTTTCGGTGCACTCAAAAAAAAAATTTGTCGACAATACATATACTAGCCATTAGAAAATAGATTGTTTGTACTTTTTATTCAATGTAAAACAGAGTTTGCTAACTCTGTTGTTAAGAGAGACGTGATTCAGGATATCACGACTCCTCATTGTGTTTTCCTGACCATTGTGTTCGCTGGATAACAGACGTGACTTATATTGCTGTTAGATATTGAATCCCTATATTTTGGAGCTATTTGTGGGCTATGTCAAGAAGTTACGCTGCGTGGATTTCCGTAGATATTTGTCACAAAAAGTTACTTTTATGAATCAAGCAAGTAACATACAAAATATTTTATGCACATTTAAGATTAAATAGGTCACTTTAGCCCTAGTTCTAGGGACTAATCCCTAGGGATTAAAAACTTACTTGTAAAGACATACCCAGATTTGGAGTTAAATATCAACTATCAAAGACTTTCCACCACAATATAACATTTTACATCTAGAGTATCGGTAAATACAATTAGTACTGAGTGTAGTTAAATAGTGTTCCATTATTTTTCTAATAAATTATTTTAACTAATGTGCATAAAATAGTATATAAACCATAAACCACGTAACTAAAGTTTCTTTTAAGCCCTCAGCGAATTGTAGGTCTCCTTTTATGCGGTCTTTAAATTGTTTACCTAGGGATTATAAGTATCAGTGGACTTCCTAGGCTTATAATGTCTTGTGTTAGCTATATTTGAATAAAGAACTTACGACCAAATTATTAGGCTAATTTTTTTTTTAAGAATGGCAAGCTCGGTAATTACTTACTTACCTACTTAATTACGGGCCAAAGAAAAAACCTTTACACTATGAGACACTAATAAGTTCAACAGAAAAAATACAGGACTTGATTCTAAAAATCATATATGTAGTTTTTCGAAGATGTATTTTATATTGGCTCTTATAAGTAAAAAAAAGTTTTTGGCGATATCAAAACAGTACAAGTAATTTTTATAAGCCTGTCTAATGAGAATAGTTAAAACCTTAAATAAATATTAAAAAATGTCCATCCTTTCAATTTTTTTAAGGAAAAAATAAGTAAATGAATCAATAAAAAATTACACCTTTCCAAATAGGTTTTTTAGAGATCTCCAAAACTAAATTCTTTGTGGGATTTTTAATAGTGATAACTTATTAGGAAAAGAGAAAATTTTTTAATATAATTCGAAAACTGCGAATCCAATGCGCCCATCAAAAAATATCTTTAAGTTTGGCAAATTTTACTTGGATTTATTTCAGCATCTATTGAAGTCGATTGGTGTTTTTTTTGCAAACTGTTAATTAATAAATCAATTTATGGATTTGGAGATATCGTACACACATAAAGAGAAAAACAGACAAACATACAGACTGACAGACATAATGCGTCATTTCAAAATTGTCTCTACAGGGCGTACAATTGTATGCCCGCAGTTAGAAAAACGATAACTGCAGTGGACTGTATATATTTTATTAAATGAAGCGCGAACAAATATAAATATATTGATACGAAATCACGAAATAATTAAAGGTCCATAGGTTAATTGCTGGTACCCACACAACGGAAATCAGAAACAAAGTACTCACCAGTTTGCAGCCAATTTCTCCACGTTCCAGGGGCCCCTGATTGGATCTAATGATGGCACCACGAAGCTGAAGGGCTGAAGTTTCTAGTTCTATGCTTCAGTACACCAAAATCGAGCACTTTCACGTGTAGAAATTTGTAATAGTTGGAGAAAGTAATTAACACGCCATTTTTCTCGAGGCGGTAGAAAGGATCTCTCTGATTCTTGGTGCGCATGTCAAATGCGCGAAAAATGTACTCTGTCCTTCATCCAATTGTGTGGTTTTAAAATCTAAAAACAACCGCGAAATTTAGAGGGAGCTAACATAACTGCCCTCCAAAACACACAATTTTAGAATATCAACCGGACAGATATAGATATAAGAAAAATGATCGACCGATAAATATAAATGAATAAAAAACAAATAAGTAGCGTAAGTTTATTTAGAGATAACGAAAACCCGAAAAAGGCAAAACAAACAAACAAAAATTCAAAAAAAATCAAAATAAAGAAAAACCTATTGTAATACCCGGTAATAGGTAGAAAAATTAAAATTAGTTTTAATTCGGCAAGAGGCACAGTTTTACAACTGGCCGCTTGTAAACACCGGTAGCCGTTCGTACCGTCGCTACACGCACTTGACCGTCTCCGTCGGGATGCAGTTCGATAACCCGACCGACTGGCCATTTCAAAGGTGATTGGCTGTGATTACTCGATATGATAACCAAATCATTTAATTTGATATTTGGGGACAAATCAGCCCACTTGTGTCGCTGTTGTAGCGTATGCAAATACTCTACAGAATACCTTTTCCAAAAATTATTATGTAGTTTTTGGATTAGTTGCCATCTCGAGAGCCGATTTAGGGGAACCTCGGACAAATCTGAATCCGGAATTTCTGAATTAAGCGGTTCAAGGGTCAAAAAATGCCCAGGGGTAAGAGGTTGAAGATCGTGTGGGTCTGAAGAGGCAGGAGATAAAGGGCGACTATTAAGTACAGCTTCTATGCGTCATGTAAGGGTGGACATTTCCATGGTGGACAACTTCTGGTCGCCGACAACTCGAACAAAGTGAGTTTTAAAACTTTTGACGCCAGCTTCTGCCAGGCCATTGAAATGTGGACTGAGAGGGGGTCCCAGATGCCAACGAATAGAAAGTCTGGTGGCCGCACTTCTTGCGTAATCAAGTAATTGGTTACGAAACCCTATAAAATTACTGCCCTGATCTGACCAGCATTGCGTCACGCTTCCACGTCTGGAAATGAATCAATGGAATGCACCTACAAACCCTTCGGTGGACAGTTCCATGGTTAGTTCCAAATGCACGCAATGTGTGGCCGTACAGACAAACACACAGACATACGATTTGAAAGCTTTACAACCACGGTAACGATGAGGAATCACAAAGAAGGGTCCACAAAAGTCGATAGCTACACTCGAAAAAGGTTTAAGTTGATTGATTCGATGAGCGGGAAGTAAACTCATTATGGGCGGTCTATAGGGTTTAGGGTTGATTCTAAAACATTGCAAGCACTTGCATATGGTTCTTTGAATTGTCCGTCTGGCAGATAATTTCCAAAATTGCTGTAAAAGCAGATTATGTAATGTTTTAAACCCAGGAGGAAGGTATTGTCGATGAGTGGACTCGATAAGAAGAGTAGTTAAACGATAGGTACTCGAAAGTAAGACGGGGTGTTTTGCAGAATAAGACAAAAGGTCAGATTTTTGTAATCTGCCACCGACTCTAATGATATTATTTTCATCAAGAAAAGGTGAAAGTTTTCGAAAAGGTTTCGGTATTGGTTTATCCTTAGATAACGCAGAAAAAAGCTCAGAAAAGCAAGAACCTTGAACGCGTTTGATAAGAAGGTATAACGCACTTTGCATCTCACCGGTGGTAGGAAAAACAATATTTTCAAAAATAATTTTTTGGTCCAATAGATTAGTGGGTTTTTGATAGGAATGGGTTTGAAAAAGGTTAACTATTCGAAGGACATAACAAATAATACGTTAAATTTTTGATATAGATGAATATTTGATAAGAAGCTGATCTAAGAAGTTAACGTCAATTATCGCATTGCAACAGACCTTTGGCCTTTCCTCCAGATTAATATCTCCGAAATCAATCGGCATTTTTGATTTATGAAAATCGGGCCATTCGTTTTCGGGAGACCACAAAAACGACGGTGCGTTCCACCACATGTCATGTGAAATGAGCTGTGAGGGGGTGGCCCCTCGTGACGCAATATCGGCTGCATTTAAAGCAGAAGGAATGTAGCGCCATGAGTTTGAGGGAATGATTTCTTGGATTCTACTGACTCGATTTCCAACAAAGGTTTGCCAGCGATTAGGAAGGGATGAAAGCCAGTGCAATACGACTTGCGAATCGCAGAAAGTAACGATATTTGTAAAAGTTATTTTTCCTTCATAGCTACATAAGACGAAATCAATTAATTCGCTTAAAAGAAATGCGCCTAGGAGTTCTAGCCTAGACAAAGTTTGTGATTTTATAGGCGCGACCCTAGATTTTGCAGATATGAGAGAAACAGATATATTGTTTTCCTCTTCTACACGAAAATATACGACGCCTGCGTAGCCTCGAATTGAAGCGTCACAGAAGCCGATGATTTGACAGGTATTGGTTTGATTTGTCGGGGTAATTGAAAATTGGAAAGAAGCGGGAATTCAGAACGAAGTTTGTTCCAAGAGTCGATGATAAAAGAATCTGGTTCTTCGTTCCAGCCTAT
Source organism: Aspidapion aeneum (assembly GCA_963576565.1). Taxonomy (NCBI): domain Eukaryota; kingdom Metazoa; phylum Arthropoda; class Insecta; order Coleoptera; family Brentidae; genus Aspidapion; species Aspidapion aeneum. The sequence continues at coordinate 53,576,797 of OY755041.1, read as the reverse complement.
TTTCGATATCCACAACTGTTGCAAAATAAATTTTGCTTGTAGCAACAAGGGACAAAGAAAACCTAAGGGATCGAAGATTGTTCCTATGATAGATAAAATAGAACGTTTAGTTGGGGGTTTGTCCTTCATTCGGCATTGATAAGAAAAAATGTCGTTTTTTGGATGCCATTGAACGCCTAAAACTTTGATAAAGTGTGGTTCATCCTTGTCAAAGGAGAGAGGCATTTGACGATCGGATTCTGGCAATGTTGCCAATAACTCAGGATAATTGCATGCCCATTTTTTAAGTTCAAATCCTCCCTACTTCAACAAATCATTGAGTTCCGTCTGAAGGGAAAGGGCTTTAGAAAGCGAAGGGCTAGTTCCCAAGATATCGTCGATGTAAATTGACGTTCTTAGAACACTACTAGCCATAGGAAAACGTTCCTTTTCTCTCTCTGCCAGCTCATTTAATGTACGCATGGCTAGAAAAGGTGAGCATGTCATGCCAAAAGTGACAGTAGAAAGTTCCCACACTGAAAGTGGGTCCTGTGGAGAAAACCTCCACAATATCCTTTGATAAGGACGGTGATAAGGATTGATAAGGACTTGACGGAACATCTGTTTGATATCAGCAATGTAGGCAATAGGATTAAGACGAAACATAAGGAGTAAAGAAGCAATATCCTTTTGAACTTTCGGTCCAGATAACAAAGTGTCATTGAGACTAATATTCTTTGGGGTGACTGCCGAACAATCCCAGACTACCCTTAATTTTGTACTTAAGCTTTCCGGCTTTAGTACGCAATGATGTGCCAAAAAACATGATACATCGACTTTTGGTTGACTAGATAAAACTGGACTCATGTGATTAGAATCGATATAGTCTTGATTGAAACTAGAATAGGCAGTGTACAGATCAGGATTTTTGAGTAATCTATTTTCTAGAAGTAAAAATCTACGATAAGCTTGCGGATAAGTATTTCCTAGGTCAGGGTTTATTTTATCTTTAAACGGAAGATCTACCATGAATCTACCGCTCGGTTGCCGTACGACACTCGCAGTAAAAATTGATTCCGCTTGTTTTCTTCCTTTGATAAGATTTCTTTTTTAGGCAAATGTTTCGAGAATGACTCATTAAAAAACAACTGGTTCTTTCCTTTCAACTTTTCCCATGACGACCCAGCCAAAGATGGTTTCAAGGTGTAACGTGTCATTTTTACGTTTAAGGCAACGTTACATATTTGTTTATTTGGGTGGATAATCAAGGCTCTTCGACTCGTCTTTCTGTGCACAAATTAAGGGTATTTTATAGAGCTAGGTTTGGAGGTTATATAGTGTCTAGGAAGTTACCTTAAAAGGAGGCATTCCATCGAATTACTGTGGACACTACGCACATCGAATTATCTGGACATCGTAATTGGAATTTAAGATCACAGTTATTTACAAATCACATAAAAACTTTCGATTGTTTTGTTTATCGGCACTTCGTAATTCTCTTTGACGTTTATGAAATTAAACAGCTGGGGAATGGCGGCGTTGCCGCATCACAAATGGTTTCAGTAACAGGGAGGAAACATTTAGATGAACAGTTCATTCGCTTATGTTTATTTTCGAGGATATTGGGACAATCCGAACCCCATATCCTTCACGGATTAGCTAGTTTTGATAGCACGAAAACATATTTAGGTTCACGGTTTGACCAGTAACAACCGAAGCTCCGCCCACTTTGATATCTTTATTAATTTGATAGGGAAAGAATAAAATAAATACGATTTATGCACTTTTGTAAATGGGAGATAAGCGAGGGATAAAAACCAAGTCTAAAAGAATAAACGAAATCGTGTGAGTTAACATCTGAACACTCTTGTGCCGAGTTTAAGCAGTAGTTCAGTGTGTATTTTTAGGTTCAGGTTCAGAAACAACTTTATTAATGTAGAAATGTTTTACAAAAATGGCGTCAAACCATATGAATCTTAGAGAAAACATTTATAAAGAGCAAAGGAAACTTTTGACTAAGACTGTAACTAAAATACAACTAAATTCTACATTAAGTATAGCTTTGCTCATATGGGAATTGGTTGAGTGTTCGAATATTCCTGGGTTTGATTCATGCCCTGATCTTCAGTAATTGATTTTACAATTGATGGTTTCAATGCTGAGCTTCTTACAGTCCGTCTGGATATTCTTCTCCTACTTGATATGTTGGCGGGGGTCCGGTGGCAAATGTTCGGTCTATGTATGGAGGGTGTCTCGACGTCCTTGTTTTACCTATTTTCAATGTCCCGTCCCCTTGGTCGGTGCTGGCCCCTATATACCGGTATGGAACTATTGGTGTATTTCCTCATTGGTTAGTTTGAAAACCGCGGGTTTTTCTTCCAGTCTCGTTATACTGTCCCCACTCCCCACCAAATCTACGAACGGTTTCCGGTGGCTTCATTTTTTTTGTGTTTTCGACAAAGTGCTTTGTCTCTTGCTAACGAATTTTGGCTGGGTCGACAACAGTTTCTGGGATCGCCTTTGTTTTTGGTTTTTGGCACTGCAGCGATTGCAGGAGATATCCCAGAAACTGTAGAAGTGAGTCCGTCATGTTTTAGGCGAATCTAGAGTGACGCTCACACCCTTTTGAAGGGGATTTAAGTCGGCCTACGCCATTTGTACGGGAAAGAGCAGTGGTAAGTTCGATTTTATTTTTTAATTTTTTTTATTATTTGAGGACTCTTCAAGATAATATTTCCCTCCCAAATTGTGGTTATTTTTCGTGTAAAATGTACTTTTTCGACAAGAGACATGGGAAATTTTTGGAGTTTTTTATTTTTTTTTAAGACCACGTTTTTGGATAAAACTTATATATTGTTTTACTCCTTTGTCTACAGCCCTGTCAATTCCATCGACGGGACAGTTGGGCTGGACGCTGGTGTGAAGCCAGGTGTAGCCAGTTGTAACCCTGGGAAAGGTACGTTAAGGTTATTTTAGTTCATCTGTTTAAATCTACTTTATTTTATTGAGTCGACATGGGGTTCTCGATTTAAGTTACTCGGTGTAGGGGAACTTCGTGCAAAATAGACGAATTCCAGGAAACTGAAACATTTCATTTTCCACAGGGTTTCTACGCTCGGGCAAGGATCCCACAACCTTTTGACCACCATGTGCTGCCCTAGCACCATGTGCTAAGCAAGCACGAGGGGAGGCGCGGGCAAACCAGGAGCAGCGGTAGCAGGAGGAGAACAACACCACTTCCAGGTTTAATAAAACACCATACTAACAATTAAATAATTGCAGGACCAAGGTAGGAGCAAGCCTTTAGACATAACCATTTCATATAATTTTTTCAATATAATTTGGACAATCTTTTCATATAATTTCCAGTATAATTTAGACATTATCTTTCCAGATAACTTTTCAATATAATTTTAACACTTCTTGTGAACGCAAGATAAAGGTATGACGTCATGACCACAATTTTGCGGCTTAATTAACTTAAGTTCTACTGTCAAATTGCTATTGAGTGTTATTCTGCCCTAACTTGTTTACATCCATTTCATTTATTTATTTATTTTTATGTTTTTGGTACTTTATCCAACTTTGCCATTAAAATGAACAAGACGAACTAAATTTTTGTGTTATTTGTACAGTCCAATGACCAACTTTGTGGAGACAAAAGAGAGATGAGATTATATTTTTTTTGGCGGTTCCTTTACACTGTTTTACCTCATGGGGTGGATCTCGGACTGGGTTGCTGTCTGTCTCATTCTGCCCAACGTAGAATGACGACAGCAGATATTTGGTCCAGATCTCCCCTATGATGGAACGATTTTGGAAGTGTATTTTTTTTACAATTATTTATATAACCGAGTCTCACACTACTGACTCAGATGTAGGTACACTATGACCTGTTAAAGGAGTCCATCTACCTGTAAAGTGCTTCTATTTTTGTCATCTTAATTCAATCGTTTGGAATTTTATTCTGTTTATTAGTCAATTTTTTGTTTTTTAATTACACAAATACTCTGGAAGCCTCGGAAGTAGGTAGAATTTCATTGTTTGGCTACAACGTTTGGGTTGAACTGTATTTTATTTAAGAACTTCTTTGTAAAACATTGGTATTAAATAATGTAGCGCACTTAAAATTTTCTTATTTCTGAACCCCCCCCCCCTTCTCCACTGTATAAAAGTTACCGGGCATATTAATGTTTTACCCAGCTGGAAAATACAGTTCTGCTTCCAGATATTTGTTTAATTATTCAGGGGTTTTGTTGTATCACAAGTTGGCAAATTGTCATTATTCTAATTACAGTGTCACAAAATGGCGGCAACGTCTTTAAGCTGCCCCAAATGGCATCCAACGCATTTCAATAAGGCCACAAATTGGCGCCCAACGTGGGTAATCCCCCCCAACTTCAAGACGATTAACCTAAAAAGGTTAATCGAAGAGGTCCGCTGCCGACTTAAGGTCTTTGGCATGCCAGCTCCCTGGTAGTACTTTACCCGATGGTTCCTGAATCTCAAATATCCATGGAGAAATTTTATTCCTAATCACATAAGGACCAACGAATTTCGGTGCTAACTTCTTCGAGAAAAACTTCGCAGCATCTGACAACACATAATTCTTCTTCCAAACACGCTGACCTACAACAAAGTTGGGTACCCTTGTACGCAAATTATACTGAATTAAGTTTTTCTCTCCTGCCACCTCTAACCTTCTCTTAACATCAGCATAGAGCTTCCGGAAACCTTCGTTCTTACTTTCAGCTGCAGTTTGTACACCATTCTCTTCAGATAACAAAACTGGGTTGGAGTAATCTTTTCCTGACAGACATATATTTCTACCAAAATTAACAAAGAAAGTAGACATCCTGGTCGTCTCATGGGTTGCAGTACGAATCGCGCAGGCAAGTTTATGTATTTGTTCGTCCCACTTCCTGTGGTTGTCTTTCACATAACAACATAACATGGTTTTTAACGTACGATTCGTCCTTTCTGTTGGAATCGCTCTGGGGTGATAATACGGAGTATACTGAATTTTAACCTGATAACTCTCAGCAAAACGTTTAAACTCGTTGCTTTTGTACTAAGGGCCATTATCACAAAGTATCAAACGGGGTACTCCGAAAACCATAAATACTTGCTCCTCAAGATGCTTGACAACTGCTTGAGTAGGGGCTATTCGCATTTGAAAAACTAAGGAAAACTTACTCAAATAGTCCGTAACGACGAGAATCCAGCAATTACCCTTTGTCGAACGAGGTAAAGGTCCACATAAATCTGTTAAGATAATTTCCCAAGGACGAGTTGGTTTTGGGTGAGATATCATCTGATCAGATACACCTTGTGTATCACCTTTATGAGCTGCACAGACAAAACATTTCTTTACAAAAGTTGCCACGTCCTGGCGCATTTTTGGCCAATAATATTTTTCTGCCAGTCTGTTTTTTTTTTTTATTTGTCAAACACGCTGTGTTTTTTTTTATTACAATCTAGTCAGTAAGACTAATTAGCAATTTTGTTTTAACTTAATTTACTAAAAAAGTCAGATTTAAACTTAGGGTTCGCTCAACAGTTCTCCCCGCTTTGTTTAGTCTGTAATTCACAATAGTGTTGTGTTTATAGCATTATTTTGTTTTATGTGTAATTCACTTAGTTTACTAGCTCAAACGGCTTCACTCTTTTTAGTCATCGAACTAGCATAGTATTGTCTAGAAGCTGAATTGCTTCCACATTCACATGCCGATGGAGTCTATCTTCATGGCTTTTTGCGTACTTTTTTATAGTCTCTGCTACAGTTTCGATTTTTAGATCTCAATGAAGGTCACTATTTCGAACGTACCAAGGTGCATTCACAATGTTTCTTAATACTTTATTTTGAAATCTCTGTACAACTAGAATGTTACTCTCTTTAGCACAACCCCATAGTTGAATACCATATGTCCATACTGGTTTCAGTATTTGTCTATAAAGCAGTAACTTATTATGAATTGTTAAATTGGACTACCTTCCAATTAGCCAGTTCATTTTTCTATACCTTATCTCAAGTTCTTCTTTTTTTTTCTTAACATGTGCTTTCCAGCGCAATTTGGCATCAAGTGTCATACCTAGATATTTTGCCTGATTCGAATATGGTACTGGAATGTTGTTAATTGTTATTTGTATGTGATTTATATTTTTGTTTGTAAAATCAACATGAATTGATTTGGTTTCATTTAATTTTATTCGCCAGTCTGTGGAAGGTTTTATACACACCCATGTGTCCTGCGGTAGGAGGATCGTGAGCTTCTCCAATAATTCTACGCCTATGGTCTTTGGGGACTACCTCTTTCCAATATTCGTTAGATGGTGAAAGTTGAGGGTATTCTTGTTTGACATATTTGTACAACTTATTATCAGTGCATCTCCAATTCATAAATTTTAACGGTGACTCTACGACCCTCTTTACCATCTTTTGGTACCATCGATCTTTTATTGCTGTTGAAACGTCTCTGGGCTGCGAAATTGTATCAATCATAGGTACTGCGCGAGACAACATGTCCGGGACAACTAAATCTTTCCCTTTCCGATGGATTATTTCAAAATCATATTGCTGCAATTTTACAGACCAACGAGCAAGTCTTCCACTGGGCTCTTTCAAGCTATGAAGCCATTTTAAGCTAAAATGATCTGTTATGACCTTAAATGAGATCCCCTCAATATAAGGCCGGAGCTTCTCTATCGCCCAAACCAATGCCAAACATTCTCGCTCGGTGGTCGTGTAAACACGTTCTTGCTTAGTCAAAGATCGACTCAAATAGCATATGACCTTGTCTCCCTCAGGATAAGGTTGCGTTAAACTATGCTAATTGGAGCTATTATCGCTGAAAAATTCTCTATGAAACGTCTATACCAGGAAATTGTACCTACAACTCTACGAACTTCTCTGACAGTTCTTGGCCTCTGGAGCTCTAACATGGCTTTAATTTTATTAGGGTCAACTCGGATGCCTCGACGGTCCACTACGAAACCTAAATAAGTCATTTCTGGCCTACACAGTTGCATTTTTCCCAACTTACCGTTATCTTTGCATTCTGCAATCTTCGTAGGACTTCCTCAAGAATTCTAAGATGTTCAGAAAAGCTCTGTGTGACAATTACGAGGTCATCGAGATATACGTACACGTGGGGGTCTAAATCGTTTCCTATGATGCTATCTATGAGTCTCTGCCAAGTTGCAGGTGCATTATGAAGACCAAATGGTAAACGCTTAAATTGGAAGAGACCTCGTCGACAGATGAATGCTGTTAGTGGCTTCGATGATTCTTCCATTGGTACTTGCCAATAAGCGCTTTTAATATCTAAAGTTGACAAGTATTTAGCATCTTTCAACTTGTCAAGTGTCTCGGATACGAGTGGTAAAAGATAACTATCACGCGCCGTCACTGAGTTCAGTTTGCGGTAGTCTACGCAGAACCGATATTTCTTTGTGTTTTTCTTTTGTACCATTACCACTGGTGAAGCCCATGAACTACTACTACGTTCTATTACATCCATTTTCAGCATTTCGTCGATCTCGTCATCAATAAGTTTTTGAATGACCGGTGAGACCTTATAAGAACGTTGTCTTATCGGTGCTGCATCTGTTGTAATCTTCTGTTCTACCCTGTCTGTACATCCTAGTGAGTCACCCATAATATTCTTATATTTAACGACCAATTCCTCTAGTCGTTCTGATTCATAAGGTGTAAGAGTTGTTTGTTGGTCTGATGTTTCTAAGGAACAAATCACATCTTTATTATCGGCAAAGTGCCACTCATTAGTACTTAAGTTCGGTACTATACCCATCGAAATCCAAAAATCTAATCCCAAAATCAAAGTACGCGGCAACTCAGGAACGACGACGACCTCTATTAACCTAAATTTATCCTGAACTCGCATAGGAAGCTGCACTGTCCCAATACTACTCGTGCTTTGACCATTTGCCACAATACAACTCGTCTTCTTCGTCGTATCCAGTGAAAAACCAAACCTCTCGATGATTGACCAACCATGATTCCCTAAAAAGGTACGTGAAGTCCCGGAATCCAACAAACTAATAACTTATTTCCGAGCACATGCACTTCTAAATAAGGCCTCTCATCTTTACGAGCATGACTTATCACATAATCTAGGACGTACGTTAGCCTATCGGTCGATGCTTGTTCAGGCTGACTCGAAGGTCGACCGCCTACGAGCGCCTGGGTCCGTTTCCCTGACGATTACAATTACGACATTCTCTTACTGTAACCTCTGCCTGTCCACACGAATAACACTGCTTACCTCTAGGTAATGCGCACCCGATCGCCATGTGCCCTGTTTGGTTGCATCTATAACATACCACGTCCCTATTCGCCCTACCAGGTCTAGCACTTTGTTGTGGTTGTCCATCTCTGTCATTTACAATAGACTGACCACTAGATGGTTGTTGTCTCTCTCTATCAGCCCTAGCAGAGAAACTGCTTGCTGGCTGCTGCCTATTTCTGTCGAATCTATTAGTAGGATGATTTAAATTCTGTTGGTTTGATGTCCCGGCACCTGATATTTGAATTGCATCAACCCCTGTTGAAAAATCGTCACTGTCGCTCTCTACGTCAACGTAGGCCAAGTCAGGTTCGATTGATTGGTTTCTTCTAGGTGTAAAATTTTCTTCCTCTAAACCATATCTCTGGTCTATTCTACGACACAGATCCTTTAAATGTGATAGGCTATTGACCTCAGTAGCAATTAACCCATTTTTATAGATGTCCGCGATATTTCTGAAGACGATAGCTAATTTCGCCTCTTCAGAAACAGGACAGCCAAGTCTTTGGAAATATGTGTTCATGACAGCAATATAGGTCCCTATAGACTCTCCAGGGCCTTGTTTACGTTTTTGGATCTCCTTCAATAGCTTCTCGCCATATGAAGAAGGAAGATATTCTGCCATGAACCTCTGTTCCAGCTGTTCCCATGTATGGACTTCTCTTCGAACATCTTTATAAAAAGTATAGGCTGACTTTTCAAAAAGATCAATGCCTGAGTTCAGTAACACCTTTTGCTAACTCCTCTAGCCTGACTCAACTCGTCCACTCTCTCAAAAAATGCGGTGACGGAGATCGTACCCCTCTCGCCTGTAAACTTAAGGTTCCATTTATGCGGAGGTACAGGTGCAACGTGATATGAGGTACCAGGATCACTTGACATTGGTACTGGCGACGAACATGAAAATGGTCGTGACTGAGCAATTGGTGCTATGCTACTTTGAAGGGCAGCTAAACTCAAAGGAACGGTAGATGGTTGTTGATAATGAAAAGCTGATGCACGGTCATTCTGAATTAGCATTGGGGGTGGTGCCTGTATTGGTGCTTGAGTTGGGTTCGCTAGCACTTGCATTTGCACTGGAGCAATGACCGACGGTTGGTTTGTGGGCTGTTGAACTGTTCTTTGTGTGCTCGAGTGCTGTGGTTTCGGGAGTTGAGACTGGCTGGGAATGTTGCCAACATTTGTCGAGTGATCTGAGCTTCGACTCGTTGATTGGGTTTCAGATGCTTCGTCATCATCTGAGGTCACGCCTACTCTTAATAAATCTGTTGCTTGGCTCTGCAATCTCCCAATCAAACTCAAGGTTTCCGCAACCAGTATGCCTTTTGTTTGACTTTCTTCGAAGTTGGACGGATTCATGTTGTTAATCCTGGCTAACACGTGTTCCAACCTTACAGCGATTTTCCTAAACTCTCCCCCTTTACTCGTACCAGAGAACTTCTCTACCAGCGGTACCAGACTATCAAGCTTCTTCATGCAGCTAAAAGCATCCTGGCCAAATTTAAAGGGATACAGAGGGTATCTCATACTTGCATCAGTCTTTTCTCTTTGCTTAATCATCATGAGCTGTTGCTTCATTTCTTCCACCGATCCAATGGCTATGCCTCTCCATGTTAATTCGTTGATTAGCTCGTCCTTGACTAAGTACCTTATGTCCGACAACCGACTCAAAGAAATAGCCATGGTGCCTTTTATATTAAAACTTTAAACTTTAAAACTCTTAATTATACCTCCCAATTATAAAAACTAAACCACGCAATAACAAACAGAAAGTTCACTTTAAATTCACCAGTGAAAATCACTATAAATTTTCTCACAAATGTAGAAACTATGAAACTTAAATACGGGCAGACGCGAACAAAACCGAAAAACACCGGAGCAGTAAGAAAATAACATTTATTTGCATTTAAAAATGTAATCATAATCTATGTTAAGTATTTGTACAACCAACTATGACGTCCAACCTTGCAGAGAGAAATAACTACTTAAATCCTAAATTAGAATTAACAAGTAACCATAAAAAGTTAAAAAAATAAAAGAGAGACAAGAGTTTTGGCAGTGTTCAGGTCTTATGTTCCACTCCTGCGTGAGTAAAACCAAATAAAAAAAAATTGCGCTTACCCTAGCTGAACTGGATTAAAATTAAAGTTAAGTGATGTTTGTTTACCTCAGCAACCGAATAGGTAAATTTATCCCTAAATGGAACGTACAACAGACTACCTATAACAAAAAAATCCCAAAGCTGTTGTACACAGTTAACGCTAGGGTATACTCCTGCTATTGCAGAACGGCTCCACTAATAAACTCCTCAAAAAAAAAACCCAAATCGCCGTATACAATGATTTTTCTACAAAGAATAAATCAAAACCCACTTTAACCTGCTTACCTACTCTGAGTTTACACGAAACATGCATTGCTTAAGGTCACATCATCCCTTAATATATAAGTGAACGCAATAAACATCGGAACAGATGTTCATGTTATAGAAATCGTAAAATATGCTCAATTAAAAAAAAACGCTCGCTGAAATTGCGTCGAATTAGACTAGTAAGGACGTTGTGTGTAATTAAAAAAAAATTAAAGAAAATTTTTAAAAAAATTACCGATGGTAATAAAAAATTTACACAAATAACGTCTTGGTAGGACTGCAACTCTCTAATAATCGTTAAAATGAAATTCCCAAAATTTTAACTAAATTGATGCAAACCATGGTCAAGAAGACCCTAGGATCGTACCAAAAGGTATCCAAAAAAAAAATTGAAAAAATTTTTTGGTGTCGACCACAGCAGCCCAATAATCAAAAACAATTAATTAGTGGCTCACTAAAATTTTCAAAATATTACTCTACCCTGGCTTGGAGTAGGGAGAAAAAAAAGTTAAAACAAATGATGATAGGTTGTTAAAACGCGAGGGTTCGAAATGAAATTATATTTTAATTCAGAAAAAAAAAATATTTAAATAAACTGGTAGAAGAATTGTAGGGCGAGGTACTACTATGCAGCAAAAAAGAAAATTTTCCAACAAGAAAATCAAGTTTCCCTTTTTTAAAAAAAATATTTAAAAAAAAATATTTAAAAAAAATATTTTCAAAAAAAAATTAAAAATGTTTAAGTGGGGTTGCAGCTCCTATTAACGATTTTAAAAGAATTAAAATAAAATAAGCACTAGAAAAATCTTATTCGAGTTGTCATGCAACAGTTTTTGTTCTTTTCCTTTGAAAACAGTTGTAGATTTCCTTTCCTCTCCCAAAACTGTGTGAATGTGAAAAGTGAATGAGCTAGAAAAATTAATTTACTATACGATAAAAAATCGTAATTGCAAAAAACCCAATCAGTTTAGAAAAAAAAATATTTATGTTCGAAAAAAAACCAAACGATGTTGGTATATTTGTTTAAAATTATTACTAAAGGAAATAAACAACGTGAGTACTTATTTACTGTACCACTATAATAATGTGAAGAACCTTTGCACTCAACTCCGTAAAGAATTATCTTGTGTGCACCTGCAAAAAAACACATATGAAAACAATTTCAAGGTTCACCTATAAGACCGTTGTAAAACTAAATCTGTCTACTCAAGTTTATATACACACAACATCCAATAAAAAAAAATTACTGCTTAATGCATTCTCAGATCCTTATTCCTGGAGTTCACGAGATATAAAATTAAGTTGGGCCCTTTTCACAACTATTATTCAAAGCAAAAATTACCAAATGTCCAAGGGCTAATGAGACCCTATCACCTACAAATGATATTTTGAAATGAAACAGTTGGGAATAATCCTGCGTAAAACCCAGAAAACAAAAATCAAGAAGCCAAACTTATTACATTAATTTTAAAAGAGCATATTAAAACTCCCGGCCCCAATTAAATTTTTGTTATCTCAACAAAACTCGGCCTAAACCCAAAAAACCTTTTTATTAGACATTTCCCCTATTTCCTAAGTATAATGTCAATAAAACCCAAAACTTGTGATTTCCATTCCAATCCCATCTGTACCCTATATATTTTTAACCGGCCAAACACCCACAGGCGAAACAATATCTTATTTCAAAGAAAGGGTGAAGATATTTTGAAGCACCCTGTTAAAATAGGACACTATTATGGAAAATTGTTCAGATCAGTGTTCTTACTAATTTTTAACCTAAATATATCTAGTTCCCTCATGTGCATGTTACTATTTTAATTCCTATCATAATTAAATAGATCACAAAATTTGTCTTTCTCCGCAAATCTGCAAGGTCCTGGAAGATGTGATTCAGCCTGTAGGCCAAATTTGGATGTATTTTAATTTAGCGAAAACCGAAGTTGCGAAATCCTAAAAAGATTAGCAGGAAGTCCTCGTTCCTCGATTTCTACACTCCGAACCAAACATTTATTCCATTTCCACCCAGATCGCGGGAGGAAAACCCCTAATTATTGCAATACAAAAGGTACTATTATCATATTATGCATAACAAAAAAAATATATGCAATCATTGTTTAGTCGCATCAAAGAAAACCTATTGTTTTTAAATTTATTCTTAGGTTGAAATCTTTTCTTAAAATCAATCATCTTAAATTTATTGTTTAACCCGAACACTTTCCCATTTATTCCACAACAGTGTATTTTAATTGTATGTTTTGTGGGTTTTGGGAAGTTGAAGAAAAACAACCATTGATTTTATGGCGACGTTTCGTGTTTAGACTAACACTTTTTCAAGCCCTGAAATGAACAACAAGGAGCAAATGATTCTTAAATTTATAGTATTCAAATATACAAAACAATAACTTTGCAAAACAACTTACTCAAATCACAGTTGGGTCTTCGGCAGCAAAGCCAGTGAGTATTGGTTTATTGACAACAGCATATTACACATTTTTTTTTTTTTATGGAAGTTAAAATATTTATTTTTGAAATTTTTCTCTTTTATTTATAATTTTAGTTAGGCTAAGTTTTAATTCTTCGAATATCTTATTGTAGATTGTTACCTGGACATATTTCTATGGGCTATTTAGCCACAATTTACGATAATTATGTAAATTGTTCACAAATTATGTTTTTTCTTTGTCGATTAAAAAAATTTTTTTAGAAACTCAATATATTATTTCTACTCACTAGTGTTGCTAGCCGAAGTCATTAAAATTAATTAAAATTTAAATTTGTACCCAAATGAATGAAGACTTAGGTATTAATCAGGTCACAGAAACTTATTCATTAAAGTAAAATGAGAATAGTTTCACTTAATAATATTTTAAAATAGTCAAGTTAAAATTACAGGGCTTGAAAAAGTGTTAGTCTAAACACGAAACGTCGCCATAAAATCAATGGTTGTTTTTCTTCAACTTCCCAAAACCCACAAAACATACAATTAATTCATTACTAGGGAAACGAAATGCCTAATTATCATGAAGTGTATTTTAATTTAAAAATTTGCTTCATTATTTGAGGTCACCAGTATGAAATTATTTTAAAATTAAAAAAAAATGAAATAAAAAAAATTACTTCCCTATTTTCCACAACTTCCAAGTTTTCATCCCTAAATACCTAGGTACTTTCTCAGTCTAACACCATCTATCGTTATCCAACATAACGCTTTAATTTCAGAAGCAACAAAACGAAGATTAGGTGAAAAAGCCAAGCAAGTAAGTTGGAAGTTGCTTTACAATGGGCGCAGATGACAGGCCCCCTTAAGTACACGCCACTGTCCTGAAATGCAAACTATTAAAAAACTGAAGACTAGTATATCTGCCGTCAAACAACATGTGGCATGAAATTAAAATAATTTCATATCATACCAGTATCCTCCAAAAACAAAACGTTTTTTTCTATAAGACCCAAACACTTAACCAATAAATCTTGTTATTTAAAATTATGATTCGGAAGTAAAAAGATTTATTTATTCCTGCCTGATCAACTAAGACAAAAAAAAGTTCACCACTTCACTCAAGAAATTCCTGTTTGGTCCTCCAAAAAAATATAACCTGTCTGGTCACCCTTTAAAACTACGACCACTATACAAACCGTTTTGGCCAAAACAAGAATTCTAGAAGTTATGTTTACAGAAAAAAATAATCTTTTTAAGAAAAATTAAATTAAAAAAAAGAAGTAAAATTTTGAAATATTTTTACCAATTACCCCCGCCTAGCATTTATATTTAGTTGAAAGTCTCTCTTAAATTCACTGACCAATTTCACGGCCTCACAATGACATTACTAAAAAAAAATTACTGAACTTTACAAATGAACTAAAAAAAATCAAAAAAACTTATATCTATATCTGTCTCAGTTAAACATTTCTTTCGTGTATTCAATTCGGAGCAGGCAAACTTCTCAAGGCTCAAACATAAATGTTTGCTCTCCATTGGCCATGACCAAGCTATGACCTGAACACAGAAAAAAAATACAGAAAAAAATAATTGTGAACCAGAAAAACTTTAATTGATAGAAATACCCGTAGGTCATTTTTTTAAAAAATGCACTCCAAAGCCCAACGCTGTATTTTCTACAAAAAAAAAAATTGACCAGTCACGAAAACACAACTAGACATGGCAACCAAAGACCTAAAAAACTGTCCTACAAAAAAGATACCCCAAAAAAAATGTTAACTGGACCTCTTGCGTTTACAAAAAATGTTGAAATTATATGGTAAAAAGTTATCTGGAAAGATAATGTCTAAATTATACTGGAAATTATATGAAAAGATTGTCCAAATTATATTGAAAAAATTATATGAAATGGTTATGTCTAAAGGCTTGCTCCTACCTTGGTCCTGCAATTATTTAATTGTTAGTTTGGTGTTTTATTAAACCTGGAAGTGGTGTTGTTCTCCTCCTGCTACCGCTGCTCCTGGTTTGCCCGCGCCTCCCCTCGTGCTTGCTTAGCACATGGTGCTAGGGCAGCACATGGTGGTCAAAAGGGTGTGGGATCCTTGCCCGAGCGTATAAACCCTGTGGAAAATGAAATGTTTCAGTTTCCTGGAATTCGTCTATTTTGCACGAAGTTCCCCTACACCGAGTAATTTAAATCGAGAACCCCATATCAACTCAATAAAATAAAGTAGATTTAAACAGATGAACTAAAATAACCCTAACGTACCTTTCCCAGGGTTACAACTGCTTGCACCTGGCTTCACACCAGCGTCCAGCCCAACTGTCCCGTCGAAATATAGGTTTTATCCAAAAACGTGGTCTTAAAAAAAAATAAAAAACTCCAAAAATTTCCCATGTCTCTTGTCGAAAAAGTACATTTTACACGAAAAATAACCACAATTTGGGAGGCAAATATTATCTTGAAGAGTCCTCAAATAATAAAAAAAATGAAAAAAATAAAATCGAACTTACCACTGCTCTTTCCCGTACAAATGGCGTAGGCCGACTTAAATCCCCTTCAAAAGGGTGTGAGCGTCACTCTAGATTCGCCTAAAACACGACGGATTCACTTCTACTGTTTCTGGGATATCTCCTGCAATCGCTGCAGTGCCAAAAACCAAAAACAAAGGCGATCCCAGAAACTGTTGTCGACCCAGCCAAAATTCGTTAGCAAGAGACAAAGCACTTTGTCGAGAACACAAAAAAAATGAAGCCACCGGAAACCGTTCGTAGATTTGGTGGGGAGTGGGGACAGTAAAACGAGACTGGAAGAAAAACCCGCGGTTTTCAAACTAACCAATGAGGAAAT
The DNA here is from genome assembly GCA_963576565.1 of Aspidapion aeneum. Taxonomy (NCBI): domain Eukaryota; kingdom Metazoa; phylum Arthropoda; class Insecta; order Coleoptera; family Brentidae; genus Aspidapion; species Aspidapion aeneum. The sequence continues at coordinate 53,560,853 of OY755041.1, read as the reverse complement.
ACACCAATAGTTCCATACCGGTATATAGGGGCCAGCACCGACCAAGGGGACATTGAAAATAGGTAAAACGCGCATTGAGGTGTTGTCGGATCTATTTCCACGGTTGAAATTTTTATAACAAGGACGTCGAGACACCCTCCATACATAGACCGAACATTTGCCTACCGGACCCCCGCCAACATATCAAGTAGGAGAAGAATAACCAGACGGACTATAAGAAGCTCAGCATTGAAACCATCAACTGTAAAATCAATTACTGAAGATCAGGGCATGCATCAAACCCACGAATAGTCGAACACTCAACCAATTCCCATATGAGCAAAGCTATACTGAGTGTAGAATTTAGTTGTATTTTAGTTACAGTCTTAGTCAAAAGTTTCCTTTGCTCTTTATAAATGTTTTCTCTAAGATTCATATGGTTTGACGCCATTTTTGTAAAACATTTCTACATTAATAAAGTTGTTTCTGAACCTGAACCTAAAAATACACACTGAACTACTGCTTAAACTCGGCACAAGAGTGTTCAGATGTTAACTCACACGATTTCGTTTATTCTTTTAGTCTTGGTTTTTATCCCTCGTTTATCTCCCATTTACAAAAGTGCATAAATCGTATTTATTTTATCCTTTCCCTATCAAATTAATAAAGATATCAAAGTAGGCGGAGCTTCGGTTGTTACTGGTCAAACCGTGAACATAAATATGTTTTCGTGCTATCAAAACTAGCTAATCCGTGAAGGATATGGGGTTCGGATTGTCCCAATATCCTCGAAAATAAACATAAGCGAATGAACTGTTCATCTAAATGTTTCCTCCCTGTTACTGAAACCATTTGTGATGCGGCAACGCCGCCATTCCCCAGCTGTTTAATTTCATAAACGTCAAAGAGAATTACGAAGTGCAGATAAACAAAACAGTCGAAAGTTTTTATGTGATTTGTAAATAACTGTGATCTTAAATTCCAATTACGATGTTCAGATAATTCGATGTGCGTAGTGTCCACAGTAATTCGATGGAATGCCTCCTTTTAAGGTAACTTCCTAGACACTATATAACCTCCACACCTAGCTCTATAAAATACCCTTAATTTGTGCACAGAAAGACGAGTCGAAGAGCCTTGATTATCCACCCAAATAAACAAATATGTAACGTTGCCTTAAACGTAAAAATGACACGTTACAAAGGGCTGAAGGTTGCCCTATTTGTCCAAGAACCCTGCCCTTTTTGAATATCTGTGCGAATAGCTCGCAACCAATAACTAGGTCCACAGGTCTAGATTTGAAATAAGATGGATCGGCAAGTTTAAGGTTTTCCAAGTGTTTCCACTGATTATCGTTCAAAGTGAATGTAGGCATATTGGAATCTAGTTGTGGAACAACAATTGCTTCAAAATTAAGTAAAGGATTGACCTGTCCTTGTGGCTTAATGTGTCATTGAACGAGCCCTTTGAAAGTAAGAGAAGACATTTGATTTAATCCGAATAGTTCAGTGGTGTAACTTCGCCTAGGAAGATTAAGACGATGAATACACTTTTCACTGATGAATCCTGTCTGTGATCCAGAATCAAGCAGTGCCCTTACAGGTTGAAAATTTCCGCGACCGTCCATATCATGTATTATGGCGGTGCATAAAAGAAAGGTACCTGAAGGTCCTGAGGTATTTAATGACACATTGATTATTGACAGGTGGTGTGTGAATGACAGGACTAGTATCTTGGCTTCCAGACTCTTTATTAGTTTCTAAGATATGAGTTAAAGTGTGGTGCCTTTTACTATTGCAAGTCCTGCATGAATATTTTGATTTGCACGTGTCTACCCCATGCGAGGGATGAAAACACGCTAGACATATTTTTTTCTGCTTGACGAAAGATCGATAGGCTCGATAGGCGAGAGGTCAAGAAATGTTTGACATTTCGAAAGCACGTGACCTTGATTACACCGGAAACATTTTATTCCCGTACTTGAATTAGTTGAGGTGCCAGCCAGTCCTATAAAAGGCGAATTGGATGATTTATAGGTAGGCTTTTGCCCAAACTGATTTGGCATAGAATTTGATTTTTGATAGGTAGGCTTTTGCCCAAACTGATTTTGCATAGAATTTGATTTTTGATAGGACTGTTGACTGAGGAAGTGATTCCAAAACTTTACATCTTTTTTCTAGAAATTGAAAAAGTGACTGAAAAGTGGGAATTTCGGTAATTAGTATTGGCGTGACTCATTTCGAAATTTGAACGCGTCGGAATATCCAATTTTTCTAACAGAATGAAAAAAAAAATAAAGTCCCAACTGTCAACGTCAAAGCTAAGTGATTTTAAAATTTCTAGGGATTCTAAAAAGGTGTCAGTTAAATTACGCAATTCTTTACTGACTCGTTTTTTAATGTAGAGTTCATAATTGTGCTTAAAGCATTATTTGCGACGTCTCGCTTGTTTTATATCTATTGACTAATTTGTCGTAAGCAATTTTATAATTTTGATCAGATAAGCTTATCCCTGATATCAATTTTAAAGGCTCATCCTCGAGATATGAAAATAAATATTGAAGTTTTCAAACGTTACTTAGACTTTGATTTTAATCTATAATGTTATTAAAAAGATCGAAAAAGCTTGGCCATAATTTTTTATCACCTCGAAATATGGAAATACCTAACTCTTTGAGTTTTGGAGTTTCAGATTCGTTTTGACGAACATCAGAGTAAACCCCTTTACACGCATAAAAATATTTACGAGCTTCTGAAAGGATCGCATCCTGCGTTTTAAACTCTTCGTCGTCCGAGTCGTCTATCAACATAATGACATCATTATGTGCCAACATGCATTTATCGAAGGTTTCATCCAAATCGGAATACCTCACTTGAAACTCGTTTCTCGCTTTTGCGTCCGTTGCCGCGGTTTGTGAAAACACATAACACTCGGTGATCGCAGATAAAAAACCCTTGCGTTTTTGCACGGCTTTTCTGATAGACATGATTTTACCTTTAAAATGACGAAATTGTCGGTAAATATACAATTAACGCTAAATTAATGCTTCTGAAATAGAAAAATGACGAATTGTCTAAAATATGCTTTAATTTATCGCAATTGATAAAAAATGTTTTAATATCGAAATGGTATGGAACAAATCTAATCACAGAAATTGTGTTTGTTTGTTTTGATTGATTCTCGATTTTTGTTAACTAAAATGACCACGCGGTAGACCCTGCGTTACCATAGCAGCGGACCGAAAACAGGTGAATTGCGCCGGACAACCGAAGGTCGAACGAAAATCTACGGTTCAATACGATTGGCAAAATTCAAGGCCGTGTGATCACGGCGAAAATGGCTGACCTAAAAATACCGTCGAATGGATTTAATTTATTTATCCGGCTCGAAGGACCACTTTATGTATGCCCGCAGTTAGAAAAACGATAACTGCAGTATATGACTGTATATATTTTATTAAATGAAGCGCGAACAAACATAAATATATTGATACGAAATCACGAAATAATTAAAGGTCCATAGGTTAATTGCTGGTACCCACACAACGGAAGTCAGAAACAAAGTACTCACCAGTTTGCAGCCAATTTCTCCACGTTCCAGGGGCCCCTGATTGGATCTAATGATGGCACCACGTAGCTGAAGGGCTGAAGTTTCTAGTTCTATGCTTCAGTACACCAAAATCGAGCACTTTCACGTGTAGAAATTTGTAATAGTTGGAGAAAGTAATTAACACGCCATTTTTCTCGAGGCGGTAGAAAGGATCTCTCTGATTCTTGGTGCGCATGTCAAATGCGCGAAAAATGTACTCTGTCCTTCATCCAATTGTGTGGTTTTAAAATTTAAAAACAACCGCGTAATTTAGCGGGAGCTAACAACAATACCTAAAAAACACATATTCGGTCTTATCTAAACATTTTTCTTCCTATGAACTCACCATGTCTTTTCGATTGGCAAATTTATATGTATTTTAATACCCCTAATAAATGCAATAAATTCTATTTTACCTAGGTATGGTCAGATATGGTTACAATTCTTGAAATTTCTTGAGTACTTTACTTTGCCAAAGATTTCACAATTTTCAATTTCTTAAGCAAATATAGGCGCTCCTATATTTTCTATATCAAATATGTTCTTATAGATAGAGCATTATCGATAATAAGATATTTATAGAGTTCTTGAAGGGAAGTCAAGAGAGTTATGGCTAAATTGATATATTGTTTTATGACTACAATGCTTGTTCTTTATACTAGTGTTAGTATAATTTGTCAAAGTCGTCAAACTATTGGCAGAGAAATAAAAAACTAAAAATGAAAATTCCAGAGGTTGGGACTCATTAACAGTTCGAATACTTGATTTTAACAAAAATATCGATTACTGATTTGAATCTGAATATTGGCCGCTTTTGCCTATAACGCGTAAACAAATTTACATCTAAGGGTATAAATTTCCATAAGAGGATCAAAAACAGATAGAGTATAGCATTTATTAAAAAGAGACCGCGATACGCCCGCTGAAAACTTTGCATCGTTGTCAAAGGTAACTACATAAATGACTACAGGCGCACGCGGTCGCACTCGTCATGGGGCGGACAACCTGAAACATTTTTTTAGGGCGAGAATTATTACTTGACTTGTCGCCATTCAAGGAGTGGACTATTAAAAACGGGAACATTTCATTTTTAAAATTTTAATAAATGTGAGTTATTTAGTTTCTAAAACACCTAGATCGGATTATAAAATAAATTGTCTGTCTCAATACACGATAACTCAAGAACACCTCAAACGATTTTAACCCAATATGACACACGACTTTTATGTCGGCATTAGATTTTGGTTAAAAAAAGGGTTAGTTGAAAGTATTATTTTACCAATTTTACCTTAAAACTGTCACCTTCACTATCAACTTTTCTTGTTGTATCGATTTTTGTTTAAAAATGTTTCTTTTGTATTTAAAACATTTTTGCCTATGACGCATGTCGCCTGCGAGCATTTAAAGTAACATTACTTCGATATTTTCTGAAAATTTTCGTTTTTAGTTTAAAAGGCATTACTACTCATAATTATGATATTCGTCTTGAAAAAGTACTAAATGAGCTCCGCGGAACTACTTTTGAGGATCAATACCACCTCTGCCGCTCCCCTAAGGTCTCGACCACCCTCCCGCGTCCTATAACCACGCACCGTTAACTATGGTCTACTATTACCTTTATTATGGTTTGACTAAAAATGCATTAAAAAAACCTAAAATTAAATAATAGTTAGCTTACCAATTGATTGGTAAACTGTGGTGCCAAAAACAACCTTGATAAATAAACTACAGGCGCAAGTGGTCCATTACCTACGAGCTCGTAGGTAGTGAGTGGTCACAGTCGTCAAAGGACGACGGACAACCTGAAACATTTGTTTAGGGCGAGCAAGTGCTCCATTACCTACGAAGCTCGTAGGTAGTGAGTGGTCACAGTCGTCAAAGGACGGACAACCTGAAACATTTGTTTAGGGCGAGAATTATTACATGACCTTATTTTTTGAGTCACTTCACAAAACGTGAACAATTAAACACGAAAATTTAATTGTTTACTTTTAATAAATGTAAGTTTTAGTTCCTAAAACACCAAAATCGATGAATAAAATAAATTATCTGTTTAAATATACGATAAATCAAGAACACCTCAAACGATTTTAACCCTATATAATACAGAAGTATTTTGTTGGCATCAGATTTTATTTAAAAAGAAAGGATTACTATCATTGAGTTGTATAAGGCCCTGAAATGGTATAAAAGTCAATGTTTACTATTATTATTTAAACAATTTTAGCTTAAAACTATCAGTTATTCTAACATTACTTGTTAAATTGAATTTAGTTTAAAAATGTTTTTTTCGTATTTCAAACAAAAAGTGCAGCATTGCTAGAAAAAATTTTTGCTACCTGCGGCATATTTTTCCGGTTTTAAACTTCTTTTCTGTAAGTTCTCAGTTATTTAAAAAATGTGTATCTATTTTCACCTGCGAGCATTTAAAGTATTATTCCTCCAATATTTCCTAAAAATTTTGTCTCCGACGCATTTACTTAAGAAATGTCTGCATCTGTTTTCAAATTTTCATTTTTGGTTTAAGAGGGACTACACGATAAAAATTTTTGTCTGCAATGAAAACATGTTCTTTTCTTAAATAAATTGTTTTACCTTAAAACAATTTGTTTTAAATTAAAATATTTCATTTTAGTTCAACGCAGCGTTTCATCTTGAAATGAGGTTTATTTTTCTTATTTGATTGTTTTGTTTCAGTATACTACATTTTGCAACAAAGCAAATTGTCTATAAGTAATTTTTTGCTTCCAGAGAAAACGGTACGTTAGAATCAGTTCCAATTTATAATAAAACAATTTCTGTTTGACATTAAAATAAAGAGGCAAGACATTTTGTGTGCAATATCAAGAAAATATTCTCTTGGTGTATAGGAAAGAAACAAATTATTTTACTTCAAAGCAATTTGCTATGATCTAAGGCAATTTTTTTTACCGTGTACTACTCATAATTTTGATATTTATTTTAGGCTTCGTACCACCTCTGCCGCCCCCCTCCCACGTCTCCTACCTACCCTACGCCGCTGTAGTCCTCCATTAACTTTTTTTGATGGTTGGACTGAAGACGCATTACAAAAACCCAAATTAAATACTAAAATACCTGTAGATTGGTAAGTTATCTTTCAAACAAAATTGACTTTAGTGAATTTAAAACGAAAAACAAAAACTAGAATAACACTTTAAAATACTGCTTGTTTTTAAAAGTAAGTGAATTATTTACTTTAAGGAACAAGCATAATTTTAACATATTATTCTAGTTGTGTATCACCCCGACACTTACGTAAAACTGACTAAATTGACCTTGCGCGAATTAAGTAGCGGCTTATACTGATATTTTGGCTAAACCGGCAACGTAAGTTTTGCGCTTTTCGGCTTTCCCATGCAATCCTTATGGCCCATACAAAAATCCTACCCTTAGATAGAAGGCTGGTCACGCTGTAGAAACCTAGTCCTCAGGGTAAAAAAAGTCAACCCAGCTATTTTCTATTCAATTTATTAGTCTTATCGAATTACATTTGTAAATATGGACATTGTCAAAATTATTAAAACTAATTAGAACTAATTCTTGATTGTTTTAAATTTTTGTTTCCCACTGTTCAGGTAAGCACTCAATCTAGATTTTATGACATAGTGTTGTAAAGGATGATAACCCTAAATAATAAAAAAGTAGTTCAGGGTTTCTTACAGCTTAGACAGTAAATTGTCTTAAGCTAAAAACCTTCGCTCGTCCTGAAAGTGCTTTTAATTAGAATATTTTCCGAGACACGACCGTGCCGGCAAAGTATAGTTCACACTGATTAAACAGGCTTTCTCTTATTTTTATTAATCGTTGGCATGTTAATGCAAAACAACATTAGGCCTCGTCCAAACCGGGTCTAGTACTATTTTGGGTCGGCAGGGCCTAATTTAACTCCTAACCAAGTACTTGGAAAAGTACAAAATTATCAACGACAAGCAATACGGATTTCGAAAATATAGGTCAACTGGCAATTTACTTACATACGTCACTCACTTATGGCAAAAAGCGATTGAGTTGCGAGGTGAAACAAGAACAATTGCCTTAGATATATCTAAAGCATTCGATAAAGTCTGGCATGAAAATCTGCTCAACAAGCTCAACGGGATTGTCGCCGAGACTCTGCACTTGGTTTGAAAGTTACCTTAAGGATAGATCCATTTATGTTGCACTGGATGGCCGGAACTCCAACTCTTACCAAATAAATGCTGGGGTGCAACAGGGAGCAATCCTTTCGCCAACACTTTTTCTGATTTACATAAATGACCTCATAGATAAAACAGTAAATCCACTTTATTGCTTTGCAGATGATGGCAATGTAGTCTCCTCAGTCATACCACCCACATGTCTCTCCGCACATGAATTCCATTACCTTAGACTAACTGAAATATCACAGATAAATAACGACTTGGAGATAATAGAGGACTGGGGCAACAAAAACCTTGTACAGGTCAACGCGCAGAAAACCCAAGCAGCCCTGTTTTCAAAAAAGACCAGCACCGGTGAGCCAAACATCATGCTATCTGGAAGTGCTGTCGCATTGCAGAGCCAGTTGAACATCTTAGGAGTCACTGCAGAGACCAACATGTCTTGGCACAGTCACGTGGCAGATATAGCTAAAAGGGCGTCCCAAAAGCTTGGGGTGCTATTTCGTACAAGACATCTGTATACACCAAGCCAACTGCTGACACTCTACAAAGCCCAGATATGACCAACTATGGAGTACTGCTCCCATATATGGAGTGCGGCACCCAAACATACCTTAATGCTTTTGAACACCGTACAAAAACGGGCTATCAAGCTGATCAATTACTCCGCACTTACCCGTAGCTTGGATAGTCTCGAACATCGAAGAACTGTGGGCGATCTATCTCTCTTCTACAGGTATTATCACGGAAAATGCTCTGAAGAGTTGGCACGTATGATCCCCCGGGAGTAGCACCTACTAGGCGAACACGTCAAACAGACGGTAACCATCAATTTATTGTCAAAATAGAGGCACCAAGAACCTCATTATATCAGAATTCATATCTCTGGAGAACAGCATCGCTGTGGAATATACTCCCTGCGACAGTTTTCCCTGCAGGTTGCAACCTGAACCGTTTCAAAACCAACACGCACCAACATTTCCGCGCACTTGCCGCTTCTCGAGCGTCATAGGGATCTCCTTGCGAGTGCACATACCCGTAAAAAAAAAAAATCGGTTCTCTTCAGAACCAAAATCTTAAGAAAGAATTCGTAAATTCCCAATTTGTATATCTAGGCCAAGACATACGAAAGTTTCTATTGTAGGAGTAAAAAAAATCGTTGGGTAGATCTTCTTGAGCAAAATACAAAATCAAAATCTATCGATTGAGATTGGCGTTAAATTGAGAAAATTTCCACTTTTTCCCATTTCAGTTCTAATACACCTTGTGTCAAGTTTTACGAAAAAATGTTCATCATGCCTTGTTTTTTCGTTTACATTTAGTTTTTTCTAAAAACCTCAAAAATCCTACCGAGTCCAACGATTTTTGTAAAATTTCACCAATTTTAGCTTTTTCGCTGCTACTACGTGTGGCGATAAACGGTTAAAAAAGGATTTTATAAGCAATTGGATACCGAAATTTTATTACTAGAGCACCGTTATACAAAATATTACTTTATGACAAAAGTACCGGCTGGCCGCAGCTAAAAATTTGTATATATTTAAGGCCAATCAAGGTTATCATGGGATTTTAAAAAGGTCGTTTTGCAAAATAGTATTTAACCTCTTTCTCTTTTTATATCTTTTCATAATTCTTAATAGGTTTTGCTTAAAAAAGTTATTTTTTTTTTGTTTTAATTTTGCTCTCGAGTTTTTATTTAGGCTACGATTACGCCAACCAAAATATTTTTTAATTTTTTTGAATAGACCCCGTAGTAAAAGATTAACTCATCTATACTTAGCAAAAATTAAACTATGTTTTATATGTTTTTCTAAATAAAATGCAAACATATTAGAAAGCTTAATGTTGGTATCTTAGGAGTGAAAAAAACTCCAAATTTTAAAAATTCATATTGTAAAAATTAGACAATAAAAATAATCTTATTCTTTTTAACAAACGTGGAATTTCGTACCCGTGAATTTAAAAATCAAACAAGTTTCGTGGCTAATCGGGCAAAAAGGAGTTTTTTTGTTTCCCTTATATTTTTCCGTGGGTAGCCTGAAAGCTAAACCTCACGGGGGTCCAAGATCTAATGGACACCTAATAAGTGTTGACAGTTAACCGTTTCGTCCTTATGGGACTCCTCAGAACACTGCTGGTCGATGTGACAAATCTTGCAAAGTTAATCAGACGGTTTTGTCTCTAATTAAATGTAATTAGTGAGCGAACTATAACAAGAGGCGCCATCTACCGAGATACGAGAGAAACAAAAAAACCAATAGCAGGCGAAAGAAAACACTGCTATACAATATCGATCAATGAAAAGATCGAATGCAAATAAAAGAAAACAACTATAGTCCGTGACCTACGACAGCTCTTTGTCTTTCAGGCCGGATCAACACAGATTGCATTTTTACCCGTCTTCAAGACAGTGAGCGTCAATCAACGGAGTTTTTAAGCCAAATAATACTAACAAACGTGGAATTTCGTACCCGTGAATTTAAAAATCAAACAAGTTTCGAGGCTAATCGGGCAAAAAGGAGTTTTTTTGTATCCCTTATATTTTTCCGTGGGTAGCCTGAAAGCTAAACCTCACGGGGGTCCAAGATCTAATGGACACCTAATAAGTGTTGACAGTTAACCGTTTCGTCCTTATGGGACTCCTCAGAACATTGCTGGTCGATGTGACAAATCTTGCGAAGATAATCAGACGGTTTTGTCTCTAATTAAATGTAATTAGTGAGCGAACTATAGCAAGAGGCGCCATCTACCGAGATACGAGAGAAACAAACAAACCAAAAGCAGGCGAAAGAAAACACTGCTATACAATATCGATCAATAAAAAGATCGAATGCAAATAAAAGAAAACAACTATAGTCCGTGACCTACGACAGCTCTTTGTCTTTCAGGCCGGATCAACACAGATTGCATTTTTACCCGTCTTCAAGACAGTGAGCGTCAATCAACGGAATTTTTAAGCCAAATAATACTAACAAACGTGGAATTTCGTACCCGTGAATTTAAAAATCAAACAAGTTTCGTTGCTAATCGGGCAAAAAGGAGTTTTTTTGTTTCCCTTATATTTTTCCGTGGGTAGCCGTGAGGTTTAGCTCTCAGGCTACCCACGGAAAAATATAAGGGAAACAAAAAAACTCCTTTTTTCTCGATTAGCCACGAAACTTGTTTGATTTTTAAATTCACGGGTACGAAATTCCACGTTTGTTAGTATTATTTGGCTTAAAAATTCCGTTGATTGATGCTCACTGTCTTGAAGACGGGTAAAAATGCAATCTGTGTTGATTCGGCCTGAAAGACAAAGAGCTGTCGTAGGTCACGGACTATAGTTGTTTTATTTTATTTGCATTCGTTCTTTTCATTGATCAATATTGTATAGCAGTGTTTTCTTTCGTCTGCTTTTGGTTTTTTTGTTTCTCTCATATCTCGGTAGATGGCGCCTCTTGCTATAGTTCGCTCACTAATTACATTTAATTAGAGACAAAACCGTCTGATTAACTTCGCAAGATTTGTCACATCGACTAGCAGTGTTCTGAGGAGTCCCATAAGGACGAAACGGTTAACTGTCAACACTTATTAGGTGTCCATTAGATCTTGGACCCCCGTGAGGTTTAGCTTTCAGGCTACCCACGGAAAAATATAAGGGAAACAAAAAAACTCCTTTTTGCCCGATTAGCCACGAAACTTTTTTGACTTATTCTTTTTTATTGACATAAATAGATGCAAAGAGAAGTATATCGTTAATTTTTTCAGTATTTAAACAGCATCAAAGAAAACTATGAAAAAATCATAAGTTTTGACTAGACTCCACATGCGACAACTGCATCATATTTTGCCTAATAAGTATGTTTTTTTTTGTTTTTTTTTTGGTATCTGCTGAATTTTTTGGCCCGAACCAGCCCTACAATGCTTCTAAATTAACCATACTGAGATGGATGGAGAACAGCTTCCAAGAATACTGGATGAATATTCCAGAACTGGCTTACTCTAAAGAGTTCATTCAAGGACCTTTTCAAAAGAGAGCCAGGAATATATTTATTGGACTTATCAGACAGGAGATCCGTATATTGACTGGATTTTTCACGGGTCAATGTCGACTAAGAGTACCCATGCACAGAATGGGAATAACAGAAGAGATCGAATATAGACTCTATATGGAGGATGGCCATGATGAACAGTTAGACATGTACTGTGCGAATTTCCGGCTATTGCACGTTTACGTTAAAACACTTACGGTAAACCTCAGATTGATTCAGAAGAACTGAACAGTGTCTTACCCAAACTGAGAGCTAACCTTTTTGGAGGATTAGGCAGACAGTGGTGAAAAGTCACTCAAAAGCCAAAATAGACCCACTAGTGGTCGCAATGGAAGGGCTGCAAGGCCCACTCACATATAAATCATCAATCATCATCATGTTTTTTTTTTCGTTCGTCAAGCTTGTTATAAGTTCTGATTTTTCAGAGGTACATTTTCAAAGCCAGACATATGAACTGGCGCGTTCAACGTAGCGCGCGACCTCCCAATTTAATCGTTTAAAATCGTAAAAAATAGTTTTATAGAAATACTTTTGTAGCCATAAAGAAAAGATAAATTTAAAACTGTAATAGAGTATCTACAGGATGTTTAAATAAAAAGAATGCTTTATAATTATATTTTTAAGAGTAGATAATTATATTTTTAAGAGTAGCTAGAATTTCATAGCCGACTTATTTTCTTATTTCATTCACTCAAACCTGATGAACTGGAGTACCCCCAAACCAATCCAAATTTAATCGTAATATCTAAAATACTCTGCCAATATATGGGCCCCTAAGCTCACACTAGGTACTATAGTTATAATTTACGTATGAGCTAATATAACTAAAAACTGAAATATCTTTTATTCAACTCCAGACTAAATTACCTTTTGTTTGATACCACTCAAGCCATGTTTTGACTTAAACTCAAATTTTTAAAATCTATCCCCACCCTTAAAAGAAGCAAAAACTAAAATGTTATTTGTTAAAATCCAGACTCAATTACCTTTCATTTGATATCACACACGCCATATTTTCACTTAAACTCTAATTTTTGAAATATACCCCCACCCTTTTTTTAAAATAAATTAAAATGTATTTTGTTTAACTCCAGACTCAACTACCTTTCGTTTGATATCACACACGCCATATTTTCACTTAAACTTTAATTTTTGAAATATACCCCCAACCTTTTTTTAAAATAAATTAAAATGTATTTTGTTTAACTCCAGACTCAATTACCTTTCGTTTGATATCACACACGCCATATTTTCACATAAACTCTAATTTTTTAAATCTACCCCCACTCTTTTATTTGGTTTGTGTTCGGTGGATTTTGTTCATTTTTAAATGGGACCATCTCGACCCAAGACCCAGCCTAGGTACCAAATTTCATTAAAATCGGCCAAGCGGTTTTTGAGTTATGCGCGTTGGTCGTTACAGACAGACATACAGACAGACAGACAGACATACAGACAGACAGACAGACAGACAGACAGACAGACAGACAGACAGACAGACAGACAGACAGACGGCGCAACAAAAAAGTTTCAAAATCATCTGAAACGCAAAGATATATAAAAATTTTTGAAATCGGAGCAACTTTTTTTTTCTCGAAAAAATTAGGATCACCATAGCTCACACTACTATAGTATAGTATATGTGTGAGCTAAAATGGTTTAATGGCAATAGTTTTGTAAACAAACAGCAAAGAGAAATTTAAAAATGTAGTAGAATCCAGGTTGTTTAAATAAAAAAGACGCTTTACATGGGAAAAATTTATTGTGTGGCATATTATTGTTGAAAAATTAACTACATGGTAATTTAAAATTAAACGGCATCCTTTCATTATTGTAAGACTTGCATAACAAGGCAAAAATGCTTCCTCAATTAGCTACTCCCCTTTGAATAGGATAGCTTAGGAAAAATTTTTTCTACATAACTTTCAAACACTTTAAAATTAAATTTTGAAAATTGCTATGCAGTATAAATATTTGATTGTAAATAAGATTCTAAAATCAAAATTTATTTTGTGGCGTCGCATGCGGAGGAATGTATAGGTAAAAACTATTTCTTTTACTCTTTATGATATTGCGGTTTGGTTTAAAAAAATTAGTAAGAAATAATAGTCCAGGAGCTAGCGCAAAAAATATGCAAGAGTTTTCTGAAGGCTAATATTTTCAAGACGGGTTCAACTTTAGTGATTAAAAGCTAGTGTACAGTCAGCAGTTACAGTTCCGGGACACCTGGCGGCGGGACGCGCGTAAAGGTTTTTTTTTTTTATTTGTCAAACACACTGTGTTTTTCTTATTACAATCTAGTCAGTAAGACTAATTAGCAATTTTGTTTTAACTTAATTTACTAGAAAAGTCAGATTTAAACTTAGGGTTCACTCAACAGTTCTCCCCGCTTTGTTTAGTCTGTAACTCACAATTGTGTTGTGTTTATAGCATTATTTTGTTTTATGTGTAATTCACTTAGTTTAATAGCTCAAACGGCTTCACTCTTTTTAGTCGTCGAACTAGCATAGTATTGTCTAGAAGCTGAATTGCTTCCACATTCACATGCCGATGGAGTCTATCTTCATGGCTTTTTGCGTACTTTTTTATAGTCTCTGCTACAGTTTCGATTTTTAGATCTCGATGAAGGTCACTATTTCGAACGTACCAAGGTGCATTCACAATGTTTCTTAATACTTTATTTTGAAATCTCTGTACAACTAGAATGTTACTCTCTTTAGCACAACCCCATAGTTGAATACCATATGTCCATACTGGTTTCAGTATTTGTCTATAAAGCAGTAACTTATTATGAATTGTTAAATTGGACTTCCTTCCAATTAGCCAGTTCATTTTTCTATACCTTATCTCAAGTTCTTCTTGTTTTTTTCGTATTTCAAACAAAAAGTGCAGCATTGCTAGAAAAAATTTTTGCTACCTGCGGCATATTTTTCCGGTTTTAAACTTCTTTTCTGTAAGTTCTCAGTTATTTAAAAAATGTGTATCTATTTTCACCTGCGAGCATTTAAAGTATTATTCCTCCAATATTTCCTAAAAATTTTGTCTCCGACGCATTTACTCAAGAAATGTCTGCATCTGTTTTCAAATTTTCATTTTTGGTTTAAGAGGGACTACACGATAAAAATTTTTGTCTGCAATGAAAACATGTTCTTTTCTTAAATAAATTGTTTTACCTTAAAACAATTTGTTTTAAATTAAAATATTTCATTTTAGTTCAACGCAGCGTTTCATCTTGAAATAAGGTTTATTTTTCTTATTTGATTGTTTTGTTTCAGTATACTACATTTTGCAACAAAGCAAATTGTCTATAAGTAATTTTTTGCTTCCAGAGAAAACGGTACGTTAGAATCAGTTCCAATTTATAATAAAACAATTTCTGTTTGACATTAAAATAAAGAGGCAAGACATTTTGTGTGCAATATCAAGAAAATATTCTCTTGGTGTATAGGAAAGAAACAAATTATTTTACTTCAAAGCAATTTGCTATGATCTAAGGCAATTTTTTTTACCGTGTACTACTCATAATTTTGATATTTATTTTAGGCTTCGTACCACCTCTGCCGCCCCCCTCCCACGTCTCCTACCTACCCTACGCCGCTGTAGTCCTCCATTAACTTTTTTTGATGGTTGGACTGAAGACGCATTACAAAAACCCAAATTAAATACTAAAATACCTGTAGATTGGTAAGTTATCTTTCAAACAAAATTGACTTTAGTGAATTTAAAACGAAAAACAAAAACTAGAATAACACTTTAAAATACTGCTTGTTTTTAAAAGTAAGTGAATTATTTACTTTAAGGAACAAGCATAATTTTAACATATTATTCTAGTTGTGTATCACCCCGACACTTACGTAAAACTGACTAAATTGACCTTGCGCGAATTAAGTAGCGGCTTATACTGATATTTTGGCTAAACCGGCAACGTAAGTTTTGCGCTTTTCGGCTTTCCCATGCAATCCTTATGGCCCATACAAAAATCCTACCCTTAGATAGAAGGCTGGTCACGCTGTAGAAACCTAGTCCTCAGGGTAAAAAAAGTCAACCCAGCTATTTTCTATTCAATTTATTAGTCTTATCGAATTACATTTGTAAATATGGACATTGTCAAAATTATTAAAACTAATTAGAACTAATTCTTGATTGTTTTAAATTTTTGTTTCCCACTGTTCAGGTAAGCACTCAATCTAGATTTTATGACATAGTGTTGTAAAGGATGATAACCCTAAATAATAAAAAAGTAGTTCAGGGTTTCTTACAGCTTAGACAGTAAATTGTCTTAAGCTAAAAACCTTCGCTCGTCCTGAAAGTGCTTTTAATTAGAATATTTTCCGAGACGCGACCGTGCCGGCAAAGTATAGTTCACACTGATTAAACAGGCTTTCTCTTATTTTTATTAATCGTTGGCATGTTAATGCAAAACAACATTAGGCCTCGTCCAAACCGGGTCTAGTACTATTTTGGGTCGGCAGGGCCTAATTTAACTCCTAACCAAGTACTTGGAAAAGTACAAAATTATCAACGACAAGCAATACGGATTTCGAAAATATAGGTCAACTGGCAATTTACTTACATACGTCACTCACTTATGGCAAAAAGCGATTGAGTTGCGAGGTGAAACAAGAACAATTGCCTTAGATATATCTAAAGCATTCGATAAAGTCTGGCATGAAAATCTGCTCAACAAGCTCAACGGGATTGTCGCCGAGACTCTGCACTTGGTTTGAAAGTTACCTTAAGGATAGATCCATTTATGTTGCACTGGATGGCCGGAACTCCAACTCTTACCAAATAAATGCTGGGGTGCAACAGGGAGCAATCCTTTCGCCAACACTTTTTCTGATTTACATAAATGACCTCATAGATAAAACAGTAAATCCACTTTATTGCTTTGCAGATGATGGCAATGTAGTCTCCTCAGTCATACCACCCACATGTCTCTCCGCACATGAATTCCATTACCTTAGACTAACTGAAATATCACAGATAAATAACGACTTGGAGATAATAGAGGACTGGGGCAACAAAAACCTTGTACAGTTCAACGCGCAGAAAACCCAAGCAGCCCTGTTTTCAAAAAAGACCAGCACCGGTGAGCCAAACATCATGCTATCTGGAAGTGCTGTCGCATTGCAGAGCCAGTTGAACATCTTAGGAGTCACTGCAGAGACCAACATGTCTTGGCACAGTCACGTGGCAGATATAGCTAAAAGGGCGTCCCAAAAGCTTGGGGTGCTATTTCGTACAAGACATCTGTATACACCAAGCCAACTGCTGACACTCTACAAAGCCCAGATATGACCAACTATGGAGTACTGCTCCCATATATGGAGTGCGGCACCCAAACATACCTTAATGCTTTTGAACACCGTACAAAAACGGGCTATCAAGCTGATCAATTACTCCGCACTTACCCGTAGCTTGGATAGTCTCGAACATCGAAGAACTGTGGGCGATCTATCTCTCTTCTACAGGTATTATCACGGAAAATGCTCTGAAGAGTTGGCACGTATGATCCCCCGGGAGTAGCACCTACTAGGCGAACACGTCAAACAGACGGTAACCATCAATTTATTGTCAAAATAGAGGCACCAAGAACCTCATTATATCAGAATTCATATCTCTGGAGAACAGCATCGCTGTGGAATATACTCCCTGCGACAGTTTTCCCTGCAGGTTGCAACCTGAACCGTTTCAAAACCAACACGCACCAACATTTCCGCGCACTTGCCGCTTCTCGAGCGTCATAGGGATCTCCTTGCGAGTGCACATACCCGTAAAAAAAAAAAATCGGTTCTCTTCAGAACCAAAATCTTAAGAAAGAATTCGTAAATTCCCAATTTGTATATCTAGGCCAAGACATTCGAAAGTTTCTATTGTAGGAGTAAAAAAAATCGTTGGGTAGATCTTCTTGAGCAAAATACAAAATCAAAATCTATCGATTGAGATTGGCGTTAAATTGAGAAAATTTCCACTTTTTCCCATTTCAGTTCTAATACACCTTGTGTCAAGTTTTACGAAAAAATGTTCATCATGCCTTGTTTTTTCGTTTACATTTAGTTTTTTCTAAAAACCTCAAAAATCCTACCGAGTCCAACGATTTTTGTAAAATTTCACCAATTTTAGCTTTTTCGCTGCTACTACGTGTGGCGATAAACGGTTAAAAAAGGATTTTATAAGCAATTGGATACCGAAATTTTATTACTAGAGCACCGTTATACAAAATATTACTTTATGACAAAAGTACCGGCTGGCCGCAGCTAAAAATTTGTATATATTTAAGGCCAATCAAGGTTATCATGGGATTTTAAAAAGGTCGTTTTGCAAAATAGTATTTAACCTCTTTCTCTTTTTATATCTTTTCATAATTCTTAATAGGTTTTGCTTAAAAAAGTTATTTTTTTTTTGTTTTAATTTTGCTCTCGAGTTTTTATTTAGGCTACGATTACGCCAACCAAAATATTTTTTAATTTTTTTGAATAGACCCCGTAGTAAAAGATTAACTCATCTATACTTAGCAAAAATTAAACTATGTTTTATATGTTTTTCTAAATAAAATGCAAACATATTAGAAAGCTTAATGTTGGTATCTTAGGAGTGAAAAAAACTCCAAATTTTAAAAATTCATATTGTAAAAATTAGACAATAAAAATAATCTTATTCTTTTTAACAAACGTGGAATTTCGTACCCGTGAATTTAAAAATCAAACAAGTTTCGTGGCTAATCGGGCAAAAAGGAGTTTTTTTGTTTCCCTTATATTTTTCCGTGGGTAGCCTGAAAGCTAAACCTCACGGGGGTCCAAGATCTAATGGACACCTAATAAGTGTTGACAGTTAACCGTTTCGTCCTTATGGGACTCCTCAGAACACTGCTGGTCGATGTGACAAATCTTGCAAAGTTAATCAGACGGTTTTGTCTCTAATTAAATGTAATTAGTGAGCGAACTATAACAAGAGGCGCCATCTACCGAGATACGAGAGAAACAAAAAAACCAATAGCAGGCGAAAGAAAACACTGCTATACAATATCGATCAATGAAAAGATCGAATGCAAATAAAAGAAAACAACTATAGTCCGTGACCTACGACAGCTCTTTGTCTTTCAGGCCGGATCAACACAGATTGCATTTTTACCCGTCTTCAAGACAGTGAGCGTCAATCAACGGAGTTTTTAAGCCAAATAATACTAACAAACGTGGAATTTCGTACCCGTGAATTTAAAAATCAAACAAGTTTCGAGGCTAATCGGGCAAAAAGGAGTTTTTTTGTATCCCTTATATTTTTCCGTGGGTAGCCTGAAAGCTAAACCTCACGGGGGTCCAAGATCTAATGGACACCTAATAAGTGTTGACAGTTAACCGTTTCGTCCTTATGGGACTCCTCAGAACACTGCTGGTCGATGTGACAAATCTTGCGAAGATAATCAGACGGTTTTGTCTCTAATTAAATGTAATTAGTGAGCGAACTATAGCAAGAGGCGCCATCTACCGAGATACGAGAGAAACAAAAAAACCAATAGCAGGCGAAAGAAAACACTGCTATACAATATCGATCAATGAAAAGATCGAATGCAAATAAAAGAAAACAACTATAGTCCGTGACCTACGACAGCTCTTTGTCTTTCAGGCCGGATCAACACAGATTGCATTTTTACCCGTCTTCAAGACAGTGAGCGTCAATCAACGGAGTTTTTAAGCCAAATAATACTAACAAACGTGGAATTTCGTACCCGTGAATTTAAAAATCAAACAAGTTTCGAGGCTAATCGGGCAAAAAGGAGTTTTTTTGTATCCCTTATATTTTTCCGTGGGTAGCCTGAAAGCTAAACCTCACGGGGGTCCAAGATCTAATGGACACCTAATAAGTGTTGACAGTTAACCGTTTCGTCCTTATGGGACTCCTCAGAACACTGCTGGTCGATGTGACAAATCTTGCGAAGATAATCAGACGGTTTTGTCTCTAATTAAATGTAATTAGTGAGCGAACTATAGCAAGAGGCGCCATCTACCGAGATACGAGAGAAACAAACAAACCAAAAGCAGGCGAAAGAAAACACTGCTATACAATATCGATCAATAAAAAGATCGAATGCAAATAAAAGAAAACAACTATAGTCCGTGACCTACGACAGCTCTTTGTCTTTCAGGCCGGATCAACACAGATTGCATTTTTACCCGTCTTCAAGACAGTGAGCGTCAATCAACGGAATTTTTAAGCCAAATAATACTAACAAACGTGGAATTTCGTACCCGTGAATTTAAAAATCAAACAAGTTTCGTTGCTAATCGGGCAAAAAGGAGTTTTTTTGTTTCCCTTATATTTTTCCGTGGGTAGCCGTGAGGTTTAGCTCTCAGGCTACCCACGGAAAAATATAAGGGAAACAAAAAAACTCCTTTTTTCTCGATTAGCCACGAAACTTGTTTGATTTTTAAATTCACGGGTACGAAATTCCACGTTTGTTAGTATTATTTGGCTTAAAAATTCCGTTGATTGACGCTCACTGTCTTGAAGACGGGTAAAAATGCAATCTGTGTTGATTCGGCCTGAAAGACAAAGAGCTGTCGTAGGTCACGGACTATAGTTGTTTTATTTTATTTGCATTCGTTCTTTTCATTGATCAATATTGTATAGCAGTGTTTTCTTTCGTCTGCTTTTGGTTTTTTTGTTTCTCTCATATCTCGGTAGATGGCGCCTCTTGCTATAGTTCGCTCACTAATTACATTTAATTAGAGACAAAACCGTCTGATTAACTTCGCAAGATTTGTCACATCGACTAGCAGTGTTCTGAGGAGTCCCATAAGGACGAAACGGTTAACTGTCAACACTTATTAGGTGTCCATTAGATCTTGGACCCCCGTGAGGTTTAGCTTTCAGGCTACCCACGGAAAAATATAAGGGAAACAAAAAAACTCCTTTTTGCCCGATTAGCCACGAAACTTTTTTGACTTATTCTTTTTTATTGACATAAATAGATGCAAAGAGAAGTATATCGTTAATTTTTTCAGTATTTAAACAGCATCAAAGAAAACTATGAAAAAATCATAAGTTTTGACTAGACTCCACATGCGACAACTGCATCATATTTTGCCTAATAAGTATGTTTTTTTTTGTTTTTTTTTTGGTATCTGCTGAATTTTTTGGCCCGAACCAGCCCTACAATGCTTCTAAATTAACCATACTGAGATGGATGGAGAACAGCTTCCAAGAATACTGGATGAATATTCCAGAACTGGCTTACTCTAAAGAGTTCATTCAAGGACCTTTTCAAAAGAGAGCCAGGAATATATTTATTGGACTTATCAGACAGGAGATCCGTATATTGACTGGATTTTTCACGGGTCAATGTCGACTAAGAGTACCCATGCACAGAATGGGAATAACAGAAGAGATCGAATATAGACTCTATATGGAGGATGGCCATGATGAACAGTTAGACATGTACTGTGCGAATTTCCGGCTATTGCACGTTTACGTTAAAACACTTACGGTAAACCTCAGATTGATTCAGAAGAACTGAACAGTGTCTTACCCAAACTGAGAGCTAACCTTTTTGGAGGATTAGGCAGACAGTGGTGAAAAGTCACTCAAAAGCCAAAATAGACCCACTAGTGGTCGCAATGGAAGGGCTGCAAGGCCCACTCACATATAAATCATCAATCATCATCATGTTTTTTTTTTCGTTCGTCAAGCTTGTTATAAGTTCTGATTTTTCAGAGGTACATTTTCAAAGCCAGACATATGAACTGGCGCGTTCAACGTAGCGCGCGACCTCCCAATTTAATCGTTTAAAATCGTAAAAAATAGTTTTATAGAAATACTTTTGTAGCCATAAAGAAAAGATAAATTTAAAACTGTAATAGAGTATCTACAGGATGTTTAAATAAAAAGAATGCTTTATAATTATATTTTTAAGAGTAGATAATTATATTTTTAAGAGTAGCTAGAATTTCATAGCCGACTTATTTTCTTATTTCATTCACTCAAACCTGATGAACTGGAGTACCCCCAAACCAATCCAAATTTAATCGTAATATCTAAAATACTCTGCCAATATATGGGCCCCTAAGCTCACACTAGGTACTATAGTTATAATTTACGTATGAGCTAATATAACTAAAAACTGAAATATCTTTTATTCAACTCCAGACTAAATTACCTTTTGTTTGATACCACTCAAGCCATGTTTTGACTTAAACTCAAATTTTTAAAATCTATCCCCACCCTTAAAAGAAGCAAAAACTAAAATGTTATTTGTTAAAATCCAGACTCAATTACCTTTCATTTGATATCACACACGCCATATTTTCACTTAAACTCTAATTTTTGAAATATACCCCCACCCTTTTTTTAAAATAAATTAAAATGTATTTTGTTTAACTCCAGACTCAACTACCTTTCGTTTGATATCACACACGCCATATTTTCACTTAAACTTTAATTTTTGAAATATACCCCCAACCTTTTTTTAAAATAAACTAAAATGTATTTTGTTTAACTCCAGACTCAATTACCTTTCGTTTGATATCACACACGCCATATTTTCACATAAACTCTAATTTTTTAAATCTACCCCCACTCTTTTATTTGGTTTGTGTTCGGTGGATTTTGTTCATTTTTAAATGGGACCATCTCGACCCAAGACCCAGCCTAGGTACCAAATTTCATTAAAATCGGCCAAGCGGTTTTTGAGTTATGCGCGTTGGTCGTTACAGACAGACATACAGACAGACAGACAGACAGACATACAGACAGACAGACAGACAGACAGACAGACAGACAGACAGACAGACAGACGGCGCAACAAAAAAGTTTCAAAATCATCTGAAACGCAAAGATATATAAAAATTTTTGAAATCGGAGCAACTTTTTTTTTCTCGAAAAAATTAGGATCACCATAGCTCACACTACTATAGTATAGTATATGTGTGAGCTAAAATGGTTTAATGGCAATAGTTTTGTAAACAAACAGCAAAGAGAAATTTAAAAATGTAGTAGAATCCAGGTTGTTTAAATAAAAAAGACGCTTTACATGGGAAAAATTTATTGTGTGGCATATTATTGTTGAAAAATTAACTACATGGTAATTTAAAATTAAACGGCATCCTTTCATTATTGTAAGACTTGCATAACAAGGCAAAAATGCTTCCTCAATTAGCTACTCCCCTTTGAATAGGATAGCTTAGGAAAAATTTTTTCTACATAACTTTCAAACACTTTAAAATTAAATTTTGAAAATTGCTATGCAGTATAAATATTTGATTGTAAATAAGATTCTAAAATCAAAATTTATTTTGTGGCGTCGCATGCGGAGGAATGTATAGGTAAAAACTATTTCTTTTACTCTTTATGATATTGCGGTTTGGTTTAAAAAAATTAGTAAGAAATAATAGTCCAGGAGCTAGCGCAAAAAATATGCAAGAGTTTTCTGAAGGCTAATATTTTCAAGACGGGTTCAACTTTAGTGATTAAAAGCTAGTGTACAGTCAGCAGTTACAGTTCCGGGACACCTGGCGGCGGGACGCGCGTAAAGGTTTTTTTTTTTTATTTGTCAAACACACTGTGTTTTTCTTATTACAATCTAGTCAGTAAGACTAATTAGCAATTTTGTTTTAACTTAATTTACTAGAAAAGTCAGATTTAAACTTAGGGTTCACTCAACAGTTCTCCCCGCTTTGTTTAGTCTGTAACTCACAATTGTGTTGTGTTTATAGCATTATTTTGTTTTATGTGTAATTCACTTAGTTTACTAGCTCAAACGGCTTCACTCTTTTTAGTCGTCGAACTAGCATAGTATTGTCTAGAAGCTGAATTGCTTCCACATTCACATGCCGATGGAGTCTATCTTCATGGCTTTTTGCGTACTTTTTTATAGTCTCTGCTACAGTTTCGATTTTTAGATCTCGATGAAGGTCACTATTTCGAACGTACCAAGGTGCATTCACAATGTTTCTTAATACTTTATTTTGAAATCTCTGTACAACTAGAATGTTACTCTCTTTAGCACAACCCCATAGTTGAATACCATATGTCCATACTGGTTTCAGTATTTGTCTATAAAGCAGTAACTTATTATGAATTGTTAAATTGGACTTCCTTCCAATTAGCCAGTTCATTTTTCTATACCTTATCTCAAGTTCTTCTTTTTTTTCTTAACATGTGCTTTCCAGCGCAATTTGGCATCAAGTGTCATACCTAGATATTTTGCCTGATTCGAATATGGTACTGGAATGTTGTTAATTGTTATTTGTATGTGATTTATATTTTTGTTTGTAAAATCAACATGAATTGATTTGGTTTCATTTAATTTTATTCGCCACTTTGTGGTCCAACTGTGAATTTGGGTGACTGCATCCTGAAGTTTTTCTATGCATTTTTCAATAGATTTTTCTACCGTCAATAAACCAGTATCATCGGCAAATGTTGCTAAGTGACAATTTTCTGGCTTTGGGATATCACAAGTGAATAATAAGTATAGATAAGGGCCTAGTACGCTACCCTGGGGCACGCCTGCTTGAATTTCTCTTAAATTTGAGTATGAGTCTTCCTGTTTTACTCTAAAATGTCTATCAGATATGTATGATTCCAAAATATCCGAATATTGTTTTGGCAAAAACCTTTTTAGTTTAAAATTAAGGCCTTCATGCCACACTTTGTCAAATGCTTGTGCTACATCTAGAAAAACTGCAGAACAAACCTTTCCCTCTTCTAGTGCTTTTTCTATTATATTAGTAATTCTGTGTACTTGATCTATCGTGGAATGCTTGTCTCGAAAACCAAATTGATGAGATGGAATAATTTCTTGTCTTTCTATGATGGGTTTTATTCTTTTAAGCAATAATTTTTCATAGAGCTTGGATATAATTGGCAGCAAAGATATTGGCCTGTAAGATGACACGTCATGGAGTGGTTTTCCCGGTTTTGGAATCATGATAACTTCTGCAACTTTCCACAGTTTAGGTACATACCTAAGCCTAAAAGACGCATTAATTAGGTTGCATAGTTTTACGATAGCTTTTCTGGGGAGTTGTTTTATGACTACCCCGTTAATAAGATCATACCCTGGGGCTTTTTTCGAATTAATATTTTTGATTTCTGTTAATATTTCTTTTGGTGATGTAAGCTTAATATGGTCCTCGATTTGATGGGGTTCATTTAAATGAAAGTGTTCATCTGGTGCTTCGTGGGGCTGAAATGTTTTTTCGCCGTAAAGGTGTAATTTTAATTAATATCCCTAAACTGTTTTCTGAAGGCTCAAAATTTGTACAAAATGAGCAAATATAATACAAAACAGAAATCTAACAGTCAGACAGCCGAATATGGTGACACATAGAGTCAGCGCTACTCCATACTTGTCAGAAAAATGTCTTGACCAAAAGTGTTTTCTGAAGACTGAAACTTTTTTAAAGAATAGTAACAACTATGAAGTTAATCAAAAATACAGTCAGACTCCTCTACTTTAGTCAGCAGCCGATAGAAGTGTGAGTGGGAACTGCGCGCATCAGTACGTCTAGCCTCAATATATGGCAATAACGTTTCACAAAAACGAAATTCGTTATTTTTTAATAATTTTAGTTATTTTTAGAACGACAAATGATAAAATAATATTATAAATATGATAAATTTCTCTTAGTGATGAAGCTATGATTTTTTTTATTCTCAAATACGTATGAGAGGGTTGATTAAAAAAAATTATAATAAAATCAAATTCACTTTCATTAGCTCAGGTTTCATTCATTCACAAAGAGTAATATCGCTACGATTTTAGTTATTTTACAATTAAATATCACTGTTTAAGTTATTCTTTCTCGTGTATCAATAATACTTCACTTTGCGATCAGCAGTCCTTTATTTTTAACATATAGTATTTATATTTATTTCATTTTTGTCTTTATTTCAGATTTAATTATATTCATTTCGATTTTACCGTGTAAAAACTAGCAAAGTTGATTTTATATTA
The DNA here is from genome assembly GCA_963576565.1 of Aspidapion aeneum. Classification (NCBI taxonomy): domain Eukaryota; kingdom Metazoa; phylum Arthropoda; class Insecta; order Coleoptera; family Brentidae; genus Aspidapion; species Aspidapion aeneum. The sequence continues at coordinate 53,535,138 of OY755041.1, read as the reverse complement.
TAAAAAGTTGTTTTGCTTTAAGGAAAAAATCTTTTTTTTTTCATTCTGACAGCCCCCCCCCTTGTATATGACATCAACGGCGTCACATTGGCCTTGGTCTTCCACTGTTTAAAACCTTACCGGCTACCAACATTGTGGCACATTTTTCTAATTAGAATACCTAGTCCTGCACTGTTATGACACTAGACGCCACTATACAGGGTGTCCCAAATTCTTTTGGGAAGTCTCGACCATCACTTCCGAGTATCCAGTATAAAGACAAGCTGTTTTTTTAACTCTGCGTTTTGGGAGGCGGGCTATAACTTTAATATTTATAAAAATTAAGTTTTTGCTGAAATCGTTTTTGCATAGTCTATTTTGAGAATAACTATTTAGTTGAATTTCATATGAACTTTTTATTTTTAGGGTATACTTAGTCATAAAGGTAAAATAGCCAGTGAAAGGTTTCATTTTTCTTTTTTCATCAAAGAAACGTATCACTCAGTATTTATTTTTTTTTAGGTATTTTTTTGGGCCAGTTAAGCCCCGGTCCCAAAACGCAAAGATAAAAATAAACCGCTTTCCTTTTTACTGGACACTCGGAAGTAAGGGTCAATACTTCCCAAAGAAATCGAATTTGGGACACCCTGTATAGTAGCGTCGAGTGTCATAAAAGTGCGAATAGGTACCTTGTAGAAAAATGTGCCACGATGTTGGTAGCCAATAAGGTTATAAACAGTTGAAGGCCAAGGCCGTCTTGGCCCATCAATGTGTTGCCGCTGATGCAAGGGGGGGGGGGTGTCATAATGAAAAAAAAAAGATTTTTTCCTTAAAGCAAAACAACTTTTTATAATAAAATGTATATTAATTCACACCTTCGGCGCCTCAATAAAACTGCTCGCTTGCCCATATACATATAATTACGGCCAAGGCCTCCGCGCACTTACACTAGAATTTTTCTTTTTGGCATTTACACTTCTCGGCCCACTCTAAAACTTTTAAAGGCAATAGACAAAATACTGGAGCATCTTTTTTTAAAAAATATAAAAAATCGAAGAAGTCACATTTTCAAAATGGCGATTTTTTAAATTTATTGTCTTGTACTAAGGTCACTGATGCGATTATTTGTCATTTTCAATTACTTTTCTTAAAGCCCCTTGTTCTTATTTCTAAACATCTTTTTTTTGCAAAGTTCGTATTTTTTGAGGTAAAATCATAAACCATAGATATGTTTTAGCCAATTAATAAGATAAAACACCCTGTAGATTTAAGGAATCACAACATTTTTTCTATAGAGAAACCAAAAAATTAATTTTTATTAAAATCAAAATTGTTAAGTGCAAAAGGTGGTTGGGTTGACATGGAAAGGAAAGCCCCATATATAGTATATACATATATAATGTATAGTGTACAACATAAATACTTGCCCACTGAAAACATAGCTTCATCACTATTAGTCTAAGAGCCCAGTAGGATTTTGGGCTTGAATTGCAAACCGATACTCATATATTTTAATCGATTCGTCATAAGAACATGTCCCAAAAAAATGGAGATACCTGCGAAAATCCTGCATAAACAATCCGCCATCATTGTTTAAAGATGGCGAAAAGGAGTTTGAATCAAATGTACGTAACTTTTTTATTATGACATGGATTTTACCCAAACGAATTGTAATTAGCTTCTACTATAATGGCCTCTCAAAATCACTATCAATACTTTGTTTTTTATTTGTCTCTATACTATAAATTCTGTAAGTTTCTCAAATACGCTATTTTTTTTTAGGTTTTTTGATTTTTTCGAGAAAACTACTGGTTTTACAAAAAAAAACATAAAATATAAAAAATATGCAGATTGTTAAGATGTATGCATAGTAGGTTTAATATTTGCTGTAGATTAAGCGGTTCTCGAGTTACACTCAAAAAACCACTAAATTGGCCTACCCCCAGGTACAAAATTTTCATATTTTCACCAAAGTTATGAAAGTTACTAAAAAACTATACAGAACGAAAAAGGATGTCAAGCTAAATAAGAAACGGCTATTAGTTTCAAACAGAAACTGATACTGAGGTAGATATGGCGGCTTAAACATGGCCGAAGCGTAATTTACAATTTTATTTTTGAGGGTAGGTATAGGCCAATTTAGTGGTTTTGTGAGTGTAACTCGAGAACCGCTTAATCTACAGCAAATATTAGACCTACTGTGCATACATCTTAACATTCTGCATATTTTTTATATTTTATGTTTTTTTTGTAAAACCAGTAGTTTTCTCGAAAAAATCAAAAAATCTAAAAAAAAATAGCGTATTTTAGGAACTTACAGAATTTATAGTATAGAGACAAATAAATAATAAGTATTGATAGTGATTTTGAGAGGCCATTATAGTAGAAGCTAATCACAATTTGTTTGGGTAAAATCCATGCCATAATAAAAAAGTTACGAACATTTGATTCAAACTCCTTTTCGCCATCTTTAAACAAAGATGGCGGATTGTTTGCAATTCAAGCCCAAAATCCTACTGGGCTCTTAGACTATATGAGAAATTTATCATATTATTTTATTATTTGTCGTTCTAAAAATAACTAAAATTATTAAAAAATAACGAATTTATTTTTTGTGAAACGTTATTGCTATATATTGAGGCTAGACGTACTGATGCGCGCAGTGCCCACTCACTTCTATCGGCTGCTGACTAAAGTAGTTCTATCGCGGAGGAGTCTGACTGTATTTTTTATTAACTTTGTTGTTGTCACTATTATTTAAAAAAATTTTAGCCTTCAGAAAACACTTTCGGTTAAGACATTTTTCTGACAAGTATGGAGTAGCGCTGACTCTATGTGTCCCCATATTCGGTTGTCTGACTGTTAGATTTCTGTTTTGTATTATATTTGCTCGTTTTGTACAAATTTTGAACCTTCAGAAAACAGTTTAGGGATACTAATTAAAATTACACCTTTGCGCGCGTCCCGCCGCCAGGTGTCCCGGAACTGTAACTGCTGACTGTACACTAGCTTTTAAAACTTTCAGAAAACTGTTGCAAATTTTTTGCGCTAGCTCCCCGACTATAAAATTCTACAGTTTTTAGCGTAAGAATAGTACTTTAATTCAATAGAGCGTTTACGAGAAAAATAATTTTGAATACTTTCTGATGTTTGTAGGGTTATTAAAACGAAAACTAATATACATTGATTTTAGGAAATAGTCCATATTATGGTGGAGTCGTTGAATAGGAAATCAAACAGGTTATTGTCTTAATTTGTTTTAAACCGACATGTTTCGTAAGCAGAAACTTACATCTTCAGGAGACATTAGGACCAAACTTGCTTAACCAGCAGCTTGTAATTTTAGGAAATAGTCCATATTATGGTGGAATCGTTGAATAGGAAATCAAACAGTTATTGTGTTATTGTAACTATTTCCTAAAATTACAAGATGCTGGTCAAGCAAGTTTGGTCCTAATGTCCCCTGAAGATGTAAGTTTCTGCTTACGAAATATGTCGGGACTATTTGTTTAAAACAAATTAAAAATTAGTGGAGGAAGACAATAACCTGTTTGATTTCCTATTCAACGAGTCCACCATAATATGAACTATTTCCTAAAATTACAAGATGCTGGTCAAGCAAGTTTGGTCCTAATGTGCCCTGAAGATGTAAGTTTCTGCTTACGAAACATGTCGGGACTATTTGTTTAAAAAAAATTAAAAATTAGTGGAGGAAGACAATAACCTGTTTGATTTCCTATTCAACGACTCCACCATAATATGGACTATTTCCTAAAATTACAAGATGCTGTTCAGGCAAGTTTGGACCTAATGTCCCCTGAAGTTGTAAGTTTCTGCTTACGAAACATGTCGGGACTATTTGTTTAAAACAAATTAAAAATTAGTAGAGGAAGACAATAACCTGTTTGATTTCATATATATATTACCAAGGAAAAAAAGACACCCTTTTACTAACATTTTATTAACCAGTTTAGAGAAAATGTTCAAAATTATTATCATTAGCGTAATGACAGGCTGACAATCTTTTTACTAGATGACGATGCACATGTGGTAGAATTCGTTTAAGGTGTCTTGTTCAAGGGGCGTAGCTCCCTGAGGATGTATTTTCGGACCCATATTAAAAGAGACTATTTGCCTTATGTCTGTGCATCCATGCGCTTACTTTTGAGTCACCCTGTATACATATCTTGGTTACAAGAGCTAACATCGCAAAATATACTTTTTAACAAGTTTCGGAAATCATAGTTTTAATTACGTAACCCAAAAAAAATGTGTAATGTATCATAGAAAATAAAAAATATAAGTTAAAAACCTAACTGTCCCCCTATACTTTCGGTATAAAGCCGCCACCGCGCCGACCCGTGTTCAAAAGGTGCCCAAAAACTTAAAAAATAAAAATAAAAACAAGAATACTTTAACAGATGACTCGTATACTTTGGATCGACCGAACTCTCGAAGAATATTTTAATTATGCTGCAATAATAATTGTAATTAATTATGCATCAGCCGGCTCCTTCCAGAAATTCGCAATGGCTTTTCTCTTTGCTCCCTTGCATAAAATATTGTGCCCTTCCGCGGCGCTGTGTCGTCATTTTGGAATCATCATCATACATTTTTATTTGCAAAATAGTATTTAACCCATTTTTCTTGTTATACCACTTCATAAATCTTAAGAGGTTTAATTTACAAATGGTTTTTTGTTTTGAAATTTAGCTCTCTAGTTTATTTCTGTTTAGGCTATTATTACACCAACAAAAATATTCGTTAAAGAAGTTTAATAAATTCAATTTTTTTATGTTTTTGGGACAGTAAAAGACTTACCCTATCTTCTTATTTTGAGCGAACATAAAACTATTTTTTTCTAAATAAAACGCAGACGTATTGGAAAGCATGATTTTTGTATCGTAAAAATTGGGCAATCAACAATAAACCCATTATTTTTTATCGCCTTAATCAGATACATAAAGCCGAAATCATTTTTAGTTTTGTAGCAGCACCACGGAAAAGTTTGCAAAAATCATAAGATTTGACTAGACCCCGTATCAAAACTGTCAAGATGTTGGCAATGATAGCTACATGCGATAAATCATATATTATAATTTATGATAAGTGAATTTTAGTACCCCTAAATTTAAAAATCAAACAAGTTTTTGTGGCTAATCGGGTAAAAAGAAGTTTTTGTTTCTCATATTTCTCCGTGGGTAGCTCGAAAGCTTAACCTCACGGGGGTCCAAAATCTAATTGACACCTAAAAAGTGTTGTCCTTATGGGACTCCTCAGAACACTGTTTGGTCAATGTGACACCCTACTACTACCATAGACTAAATAGTATTCTTTGTGCTACTACTACTATGTCGGTTTAGAACGTTTTTCTACATTGTCCGACGCCTATTCTCCACCTCCTTCGATCCTGACAATCATCCTCTGTCAGATTTTTTTGACTCATTGATCTTTGGATTGACTGTTGCCATTCTAGTTTAGGACGCCCTCTTTTTCTGCGCCCTATTGGTTGCCATTCTAGGACCTGCTTTGGTAATCTTTCGTCGTTCATCCGTTGTACATGGCCGTACCATATCAGTTGCCTTCTAGTGATGTCATCCGTTATGCTTCCCTCGATTCCCATTCTTTCTTTTATGATCTCATTTCTTGTGTGATCTATTCTAGATATTCTCATTGATCTTCTTATTGCATCCATTTCGACACTTTCCATTTTTGTTTTGTATTTTTCTGTTACGCGACAAGTCTCTATTCCATACAACAGCGTGCTTTTGACAATTGTTTCATATATGTTAAATTTTACATTCTTTTTTATCTCTCTGCTCCATAAAATACTGTTAAGACATCGAATAACTTTTTTTGCTTTTACTATTCTTTTTCCCAATTCTTTACAGTCTGTACCTGTCTTATCAAATGTGACACCCAAGTATACATATTCATTGCATGGAGATATTGTTTGTCCATTTTCTAGTACTAACTCACTGGATTCGTTTCCAATACATAGGTACTGTGTGTTGTCCACGTTCACTGTTAATCCCCACTTTTGGTATTCTTCTGTTAACTTTCTCATCATATACTCCATGTCTTCTTTATCATTAGCCACAATTACTTGGTCGTCAGCAAACTGTAGTGTGTATATGGTAAATCGGTCGTTAAGTTGTATTCCCATGCCGTGCACTTTACGTTTCCAGTTTTTTAGAGCTACTGCGATATATATTTTAAAAAGAGTTGGAGAGATACAACATCCCTGTCTTAAGACTTTTGTTACCAGGAATTCTTTTGAAAGTCGATTTCCAATTTTAATTTTAGATTTTGACCCTTTGTATAGTTCTTTTATCGCTTTTATGTATGTATGATTGATATTAGTTTGCTCTAACACTGTCCATAATTTTTTTACTGGAACGGTATCATATGCTTTTTGTAGGTCCACAAAGGTAACATGAGCCTCTATTTTCTGGCGCTCCTTTTCTCAATTACTTGTTTAAGACAAAAAACATTATCACTACAAGATCTGCCTGCGAGAAACCCACTTTGCTCTTCTTCTTCTTGTTCATGAAAATCCTTCTCTATTAGATCTCTAAGAATCCTACCGTACAATGTACTTAGAGTACTGGTTACTGAAATTCCTCTGTAATTGTTGCAATCCAGCTTGTTTCATTTTTTATGTATTGAGGATATGAATGCAATTTTCCAATTATTAGGTACTGGATGGATGATTTTCGAGTAGTTTCTCTGATCCATATTTGAGCATTTCAGCATATATTCCCCCAGGTCCGCTAGCTTTTCCGGATTTAAGCTTTTTAATATTATTCTTTATCATTTCTTTTTGGATGATTACTTCCTCTCCATGTACTTCTATGTCTCTTCTCAGACAGGCTGCCAGATATTCGGGTCTCGTCTCCTGCAGCAGTCCCTTGTAGTGTTCTGTCCATTGTTCTGGTTTGATTATCTGGATGTTTACTTTTTCTTTTGTTGGGTTTTTTACTGTAGAAATGAATTTCCATACTTCAGAACTCTGCCTACGTGTGTATTTATGTCGTGGCACTTGCGCTCGAACATTTCATCAAATTTCGTAGCTGTCTTCTGGTTTCCCTGTAGATTTCTAGGTCTCTTTGCTCCTTAGTACTGAGCCATTTCAAGTATGTACGTTTTTTCTCTTTGACCATTTCCTGTATTTTGTCCGTCCACCACATCATCCTGTTATTTTTATTATCTTGGTACCCAACAGCTTCGTTGCTTGCTTCCTTCAAGCTTTTTATTATGATTGTATATATCTCTTCAAATGTGACACCCTTGCGAAGTTAATTGTACGGTTTTGTCTGTAATCCTATGTCTATAGTGAGAAAACCCCCGCAAGTAGCGCCATCTACCAAGATACGAGAGAAACTAGAACAAGAGCAGGCGAGAATAAACTGCTATATATATATATCGATAGATGAAAAGATCGTGGACCACCGTGACGTTAAGCTTTCGAGTTACCCACGGAAAAATATGAGAAACAAAAACTTCTTTTTACCCGATTAGCCAAGAAAACTTGTTTGATTTTTTAATTCACGGGTACTAAAATTCACCGTTTTGTAGTATTATTTGGCTTAAAAATTCCGCTGATTTGACGCTTGCGTCTGATGATGGGTAAAAACGCTAACCAGCGTTGCTCTTGCCTGAAAGACAGAAGAGCTGTCGTAGGTCACGGATAGTTTATTTTTCTTTGCAATCGATCTTTTTATCGATCGATAAATATAGAAGTTTATTCTCGCCTGCTCTTGTTCTAGTTTATTTCGTATCACGGTAGATGGCACTTCTTGCGAGGGTTTTCCCACTATAGACATAGGATTAGAGACAAAACTGTCTAATTAACTTGGCAAGGGTGTCACATTGACCATGCAGTGTTCTCAGGAGTCCCATAAGGAAGAAACAGTTAACTATCAACACTTATTAGGTGTCCATTAGATCTTGGACCCCCGTGAGGTTATGCTTTCGAGCTACCCACGGAAAAATATGAGAAACAAAAACTTCTTTTTACCCGACTAACCACTAAAACTTGTGTGATTTTTAAATTCACGAGTACTAAAATTCACGTTTTGTAGTATTATTTGGCTTAAAAATTCCACTGATTTGACGCTCGCGTCTGATGGTGGGTAAAAACGCTAATCAGCGATGCTCTGGCCTGAAAGACAGAAGAGCTGTCGTAGGTCACGGATAGTTTCTTTTTCTTTGCAATCGGTCTTTTCATCAATCGGTATATATTAGATTTCTTTATTGTTTATGGTACAAGGTACATAACAATGAGGTTAGGTCTAATTATAATTAATTACATATTTAAAGTCTAAAAATAAAGATTAAACGAATTAATAGAGAAAAAAAATATATAAGGTACCAGTGAGAAACATATCACTTATTTTAAAGCAATTTTGCATTATTCTGACTCGATTAGCTAAATTTAGACAGAGAGAAAATACTTAACTACTATCTATGGTAGATACTAGATACCTATAGGTATACAGATATAAAAAAAGAATATTGATTTGAAACTTAATGATTTTGTTTTAGTATTTTATTTCTTTATACTGTATTATAGTTATATTTTTGTGCACATCCAAAAAAAAATTACTTATTTTAGATTAATTTAATATGCAGATAGTTTAGGCGAGATTTTGTGTAGAAAATAGAAGCAATAAAAACGACATAAGGTTTATATATCTGACTTAAACACTCAACCAGCGACTTCCTTTTTTATTATAATTTTTTAAAAAATTATTATTAATATTATTATTAATCATTTTATTCATTTAAGATATCCGACCTAAGAAATATGCAAACAGACAAGTAATATCTTTTGTCGAAGTTTTATTCATAATAACATCCAAATCCTCCGAGGACGCGCCGGGTTAGAAAAAATGCCTTAGTCCGTTGTACATTGGGCAAGATCTAATGAAATAATTCAAAGTTTCCAACTCGTTTGTACTACAAATAGTGCAGTAATGGTTAAAATTAAGTTTGTAGCTTATGTGATTTATATAAAAGCATATAGATAAATTATTTTGCATTCTTAGGGAAGATATAAATCTTTTAAGGTACATGGGGCATTGCGAATCAATGTAGTTTGTTTTAGAGGATTTAAATGGGTTTGATGTAAATAGATTTTTATAGAATGGGCAGTATGTACTAAGTATTGCTTTATCCCAATCCTTAATTTTCCAGTAAGAAATATATTGTTGTAGTATTTTTTCTACATCTTTTTAATTTAGCTCAATTAGCTCAGTAGGACAGTTTTGATAACTGTAAATTTTTGTAATAATCAAGTGGATTTTTTGATACCAGTTTCCGTTGTTGTTGGTTGTTGGCTGTTTACTTAGTGACACGAGTCTGTTTAAAGCAATTTTCGGTAACCTCTCTGACGTTAGGCATTTTATTCGTAGTTTATAGTTTAGTGCATTTTTTAACACAAAATAGCCTAGTTTAAATAGTTTTAGTTCACATCGTAGTATATATCCAGGAGTTGTCCGTGTTAGATAGAAAACGTTTTTAAAGAAAAATTCTATGTTTTCTAAAACATACACTCCCCAGACTGAGCTTGAGTATAAACTAGTTGGTATTATTACACTTTGATACAGTTTTATAATGGTATCCCACGATGTTATTTTATTCATATTAATGGTGTTTATTAAAGTTCCTTGTGCTATTAGTGCTTTAGATTTCCTCTCGTTAAAGTTTTTAGTAAAGGATAAATCAAAATTAAACGTTACTCCAAGGTATTTATATGAATTTAAGAGCTCTATTATTTCTTTTTTATAACGAAAAGGTGTGTATTGTTTGATTCTTTGACTTTTCCTAAAAATAACGATTTTAGTTTTATTTATATTAACTGTAAGGCCCACTAAATCAGTATATTTTTCTAGGGTCAATAAAATTTTCCTTAATTGTATTTCCGAGTCTGCTAAAAAAACAATATCATTACAGTATAGCAACATAAGCACATTTGTCAGTTGATCTAAAGGAATTCTCTGACATCCATTTTTAAGGAATAAATCTTCAATATCGTGTATAAGTAGAGAAAATAATGTAGGGCTAACTGAGTCTCCTTGCAGAACTCCTTTTGTTATTTTAATTTTTTCGGAAAGATTATCATTTTGTAGCAATAGGAAAGCGTTTTCATAGATATTTTGCAATAATCTAATAATTTTTTAGCTAATTCCAGCTGAATAAATTTTGTGCCAGAGAATATTATGCTGCACGCCGTCAAAAGCTTTTTTATAGTCCACGAATAGAGCATATACTTTTCGGCCTCTAAGCCTAATATTATTGCTGATGGCAGTGTGCAGCACAAATATATTGTCTTCGCAGCTACGCGATTTCCTAAAGCCCGCTTGTGATTCCGGTAAAATTTTGTTACTTTCTAAAAAACTTGTTATTCTGTTGTTAATTATTTGGGTTAAGATTTTAGTTATATGATTCATTAGAGCTATGCCACGGTAGTTTTCAGGTTGGTATCTATCCCCGCTTTTGTAAACATGAAAAAGTTTTGTAAGTGACCAAGATGTAGGTACTTTGCCTGCATCAAACATTTTATTAAAGAACATTTGTAAATAATTAATCCAGGCAATGGGAAAATATTTGTAAAATTTGTTTGTTATTGAATCGGGTCCGCTTGCTTTGTTATTTTTTGCGTGTTGAAGTGAAGAATAGATTTCGCGAGTTGATATATTTTGATCTAAATAAGGGTGCGCAGCATCGTACATATTGTAATTAATCGTAGGTAAGGTGCCATAAAAGGTTTTGTAATAATTTGCCCAAGTCGTGATATAATTATCATTTTCGGTGTAAAATTGATTTTTTGATTTCTTAAAAAAGACACAAAGTTCTTTTGGATTTTTTATATTGTTTAGCTTTTCAGTTAAAGTGGTTGCGTATTGTTTTCTTTTATTATATAGAAGTGTTTTATATGGTTTTTTTTCTTGAGTGTACGTTTTTAATTTAATGCCATTTTTTATATATGATTTGAGAGTTTTATATTTATCTTTCAATTACTTTTTTTTTAGGAAGCAATCTCGGTCAAACCACGTTTTGTTTTTTTTAGTTTGTTTTGATAAGAACAGTTTATATTTTTTTCCATATTAAGGAATTTGCTTGTTGTCATGATGGCTTCATTCATAAAGCTATTTAGGTTTTCTATTGACATTGTTATCAAGTTTTCTTGGAAGTGGCACATGTTTAAAAATATTTTTGTACGACTGGGTTTGATTAGGATTAAAATTAGGCAATGTTTTTATTTTAGGTTTAATATTTGTATGCTTATTTATTATTTTGTATGCAGAGTAGAGAGAAACATTACATGCTAAGTGATCTGATATTAAAAAATCAGATAATACTTTAAAGTTGGAAATGCTGTTAAAACTATCAATATTAACCCAAATCAGGTCAATAGTGCTCTTACCGTTATTTTTAAGACATGTAAACTGACCAGGCTCGTCCTCAGACATTCTTCCGTTTAAAACCAAAAAGGCTGATTTCTCCATGCATTCGTTTAGAAGCCTGCCTCTTTTATTCGAGTACTCGTCTAGGGGGTTACGTTTAGGTATATGTATAAAGGGATCTTGTGAGTCGTTGGCATAAGTGTTTAAGTGACCAATTCGGGCGTTGAAATCCCCTCCCAGTACTATAATATCTTTAGGGTATGCATTATGTAAGAAAGTAATTTCTTCGTCCAATAATTCAATGCAATGTTTATCATCTAAATTTGGCCTAAAGTAAAAAACTCCCAAATTATATTAATGTCCCTATTTTTTAACTTAACTATAATCCAGAACTGACAGGAATTAATAAGCTCGATTTTTTGGTGTTCACAGAATGTTTTTTATATTAATATCGCTATGCCGCCACTTGCTCTTCCTTTCGTTTTGTCTTTTACAGCCTTTTCTTGAAATATAGTATAGTCATTGAAAATTACATTGAAATCATGATCTTGTGTTGTCCATGTTTCACTTAAACAAATAATTGGAAATTGTTTTAATAATTCAAATTCTTTAGAAGTTAGGTTAGATTTTAGATTTGCAAGACCTTCTATGTTTCAGAAAACAATATTGTTTAGGTTTTTACCTTTATTGTTTTGTTGTTGGGCTTTCTTTGGAAAAAAATTCTCAATATTTCCGCTTTTATTCTTGCGCTTTACTCCTCCTTTTTTTGAGCCATTGGCTATTGGTTTAAACCTCTTTTTAGGATTGGGTGTTGTACGTGGGGACGAAGCATTTTTGTTTTCAATTATTGTGACATTCTCGTCGCTTTCTTCATCAATATCCTCAAATTCCTCTTCATCAGAGGTTTTTGAGGGGTTTTCGTTTTCCTGCTCTAAATTTCTAGCATTTTTCTGTTGCGACATCGGTTGTTGATCTGTTTTCTGCATCACTGGCAGTTGTGGTATGGTGTTTGTTATTTTCACATTTTCCAAAATCATATTTGGACTTTTTCTCCTTTTTCTTTATATAATTTAGCCAATTTTAAAGTTTCTGATAAAACCTCGCGCTCTGCTTTCCTCATGTCGTGGCTAATTCTGTAGTTGGTTCCACGTAGGTTTGAGCAGGTTCTCAATATTTCATACTTTTTGTGTAGGGATAGGAAGTTATTTTTCTTTGGTCCCAATCGATTAGCGAAATTAAGCTGGTTAACAGTGACATCAACTGTTAGTTGTACCTTAAAAAGGTTTGTCAGATTTATTAACAACTCCGAAGTGTAAGCTTCTTTTCCTCCAAACCATGCAAGATTATATTATTTTTTCGGTGGTTACTTTCCAGTTGCTCCTTTAGCACTTTATTTTCATTTTGTAGCGTTTGTATTTGTTGAGATATATCCTGGATTTTTGTGCAAAAGGAGTTTGTTAGTTAATTTATCTCCGATTTAACTCCATTTATATTTTGATTAATATTATTCAATGCTTCTAATAGTTCTGGATTCATGTTTTTATTCTTTATGAATAACTTGGCAACACGCTTTCAAACTACCTGTTGTTAATATGAGTATAGTAATTGAAGGTTAACGTTTGTTTTTACTCGCGTGGTTCATGAAAAAAACTACACTTTCCACTATTGTGATTGTTTTCAGTCTATGATTTAGAGCACAAGGGCCCGGTGGTACCGACGAAACGTTTGTCACTTATTTGATTATTTTTAATTAGGTATTTGCACCGAAAACTAAATTTATTGCCAGCGTAAAGATATGTGACTGACGCGCTGTCTCAATCGGTATATATATAGCAGTTTATTCTCGCCTGCTCTTGTTCTAGTTTCTCTCGTATCTCGGTAGATGGCGCTTCTTGCGAGGGTTTTCTCACTATAGACATAGGATTAAAGACAAAACCGTCTAATTAACTTCGCAAGGGTGTCACATTGACCAAGCAGTATTCTGAGGAGTCCCATAAGGACGAAATAGTTAACTATCAAGACTTATTAGGTGTCAATTAGATCTTGACCCCCGTGAGGTTAAGCTTTCGAGCTACCCACGGAAAATTATGAGAAATAAAAACTTGTTTTTGTCCGATTAGCCACAAAAACTTGTTTGATAATTTATAATCTTTGCGATAAATAAAGCGACTCTCATCCACGTAACTGCATTTTAAACTTATGTTATTTTGCCTAATAAGTATGTTCTATATCGTTGGTAAAACTTCCCATGTATCGCGATTTTTCAAAGGTACATTTTCAAAGCCGGCATCTGGTTCAGGCTCTACATGCGAGATTTGAGCGATATACCGGGTGGGCCAAAAAAAACCGGACAATTTTTTTTTTCATTATAACTTTTGGAATGTACCGTCGATTTTAATGGGACAAACTGCACTTGGCAGAGAATCAATCAGAGTTTTGAGCTAATATATCTTTTTGTCCACCATTTCAAAATCCAAGATGGCGGACGAAATAAAATTGTACCCTTCAAAGACGCTCATTTATTCTTGTGTGGCGAGCATGTTTTAATTATTTTTTTAAATCAGTAAAAAAACCGCCTTCTTGCCACGTACAATAAGGTATGAAGCAGCAAAATCAGCTCATTGGTTCTGAAAAAAAAATATTTTTGTTTCAACCATTGTTTTGAATATTATACGATTGCCTTGCCAATCATGTCTGCATTTATTTCTTTATAAATTCAATTCTACTGAACCGATTTTGATGAAATAAAAAACATCCTGGTGAGAATGGATTGCTTTTAAAAGATGATGATCAACATTTATCGTCATCTTAAAATTTAAGATGGCGGACAGAATCATACTTTATTCTTCAAAATGGCGTGTTTATTCGTATTCTCTAAAAATGATTTAGTTTCATTTTTAATTTGTATACAAGCACTACTTTTTCCCTGCACAACAAGGTACAACTTAGTTAAATCGGTGTGATGGTTCTCAGAAAATCCATTTCTATTTCAGTCATTGTTTTACAGAATATACGATTGCATTGCCAATCCTGTCTGCACTCATTTTCTTATACCCTGATAATAACTGAACCGATCTTAGTAAAGTAAAAAAATCATGGTGAGAATTGTTGTTCTTTAAAGATTATAATCGAAGTTTGCCGCCATCTTAAAAGTTAAGATGTCGGACAGAATTATACTTGACCATTCAAAGAGGCACGCTAATACTTATTTTTCGAAAATGTGTAGGTGTTTTTTTTTTATTTTCAGAATAGCACTTAATTAATTAATTTGTACCTCTTTATGCGGGAGAAAAGTAGTGTTTTTCTATAAATTTAAAAAAAAACTAAAATATTTTCGGAAAATAAGAATAAACACGCTATTTTGATGAGTCAAGTATGATTCTGTCCGACATCCTAAATTCTAAGATGGTGGCAAATTTCGATTTTAATCTTTAAAAAGCAATCAAAAGTCACCATGATTTTTTTATTTCACTAAAATCGGTTTAGTAATTACGAATTAATAAGGACATGAATGCAGACAGGACTGGCAATGCAATCGTATAATCTGTAAAACAATGGTTAAAACAAAAATAAATTTCTTGAGGACCACCACAGCTATTTTACTAATTTGTACATCGTTGTGTGGGAGAACAGTAATGATTTTCTATAAATTAAAAAACTAAACACGCCATTTTGAAGAATCAAGTATGATTCTGTCGGCCATCTTAAATTTGAAGATGGCAACATACTTTAATCATGATCTTTAAAAGGCAATCAATTCTCAACAGGATGTTTTTTATTTTATTAAAATTGGTTCAGTAGTAATGAATTTATAAGGAAATAAATGCAGACATGATTGTCAAGACAATCGTATAATATGCAAAACAATGGTTGAAACAAAAACAGCTTTTTTTAGAACCACCAAACCGATTTTCCTGATTCGTAACTTAACTTTAACAGCTTTTTTACTAATTAAAAAAAATAGTTAAAGCATGTTCGCAACACAAGAATAAACGAGCATCTTTGAAGGGTACATTTTAATTTCGTCCGCCATTTTGGATTTTGAGATGGCGTACAAAAAAATATATTAGATCGAAACTCTAAATAATTCTCTGCCAAGTGCAGTTTGTTCCATTAAAATCGATTATATAGTTCAAAAGTTATAATGAAAAAAAAAATTGACCGGTTTTTTTTGGCCCACTCGGTAGGTATTGCATTTAATAAGAGAAGCAACACACTTAGTATACGAAGGGAAACCACCCCCCTACCCTTGACAGGGGGTGGTTCCCCTACCTTAGACGTGCCTTTTGACAGTTGTTAATAACTCGAAAACTGTCAACTTTTTAAAAAATCCTCAGATCATTTTTTGAAAGGACAAAATTTTCTTTTCATCGATGTACAAGTCCCCGCGAAGGGCAATGGTGCACGTGCCATAGGCGTGCAAAAAAAAATTTTTTTTTAATTATTTTTTTGTGGTATTTTTTATCCTTTATAACACATTGTTTTTCTCCAAAAAGCATTTTTATTGTTAAAACCCGTTGTACATACTTACATATTAAATAAATAGGATATATTTTTCTAAAACATCTGCCTCTAAAAAAATAAATGTGTTTATAGGAATTAAAGATTCAATTAAAGATTCCTTTTTGTATCTTAGGAAAATCGTCGTGATGAACTGTCTGTGTGTGTGTGTGTATATTATTTCTGTCCGTATCACGATAGCTCCCAATTGGTTAAAATCCATTAATGAAAAAATTTTTTAAACGCTAAACTTTTTAATGGAGCATCATATCAATATGCAGTTTTTAGAATATAGTAGACTACATTTTGGTCAATAATTTGTAAGAGTTTACATTCTGAGATATTTACAAAAAACTGTTTTCAAGGCCATGATAGGTATCAGATGGATCCATTTATTTGTGTTGGCTTTATATAAAGTGGCATTTCTTTTATAGGCATTTAAATAAATGAAAAGTGTGGTAAAGAAGCTTTTATCTGAAGTAATTCCCTTTCCAACATATGTATCACTTCCCAGTCAATGCCATGCATAATAATGGTAAAACGGTTACCGTAAATAAGCACACAGGAAAAAAGCAAACAATTAATATTTGCACAGGAGAAAAGCCCACACAGAAAAAAGTACAAGTCGAAAAAGGCGCAACCGGAAAAAAGCGCGCAAAGAAAAATGCGTACTTAGTAAAACGGCGCACTGGGAAATTAAACAGATAAAAAATGTTGTATCTTGAAAAAATCACAACGAGATAAATTTAAGTCTTTAGAACTAAAAAATTAACAGGTTAGGTTACTTGATCAACTCACAATTCCCCATAAAAGAAGAAAGTATTGAAAATTTCATAAAATTTTGAAATTTGTTTGTAAGATTTAAAAATTTTGAAATTTTTTTAGGATTTGGAAAATATTGGAAGTTTTTTAAATTTTAGAAATATTTGGAATTTTTTGGATTATTAAATTCCATAAAAGCTTAAAAAATTATCAATATATGTATTTAAATTTTTATTGTTTCTAAAATATTTATAAATAAATTTTGTTTAGAACTTCCCATGACTCACGTCTAAAGCCGCGTCCAAATCAATAAATTTGTGTGTTGAATTTGACAAAAATATTTGCGGCGCAAATATTTTTATTATTGTTAATTTGTGGCGCAAATATGTGCGCTGTGTTGGTGTATTTACTGCGATCCATTTTCGTGCGTAGTTAGTTTACTGATGTGGTGGTGTTTGCATTTAGCAATAATTTTTGTCATTGTCTCTTTTATTATTAATATGTCGTATGTAATTCAGTATTATATAAACTGCACATTTTTTTTAACAATAAGTTGGGAGGACATGATGGCACCCAAACAATAACTATATACACACTCTGTGACACAAATATTTCAAAACATACTTTTTAAAAAAATTCAAGTCCACATTAAAACAAGCAATCGACGTTCGGCGCAAATCTCTCTGATGTTGGCAAAAAACCGATAGACCAGTGGATAGCGTGCGTTGTATCTGGAGCACAAATTTGCGTATTTTTTTGTGCGGCGTACAGTCCACATCTATAAATATTTTGACGAACACGAATAAATTTGCGTCAAATACAACGCACAACACACAAATTTATTGATCTGGACGCGGCTTAAGATTCATTATTATCCCGGTAGCATAAATGAGCCCTTAGACTAGTATTATCGTTGCTAATAGGCAAAATTTACACCGGGGCAGCACATAAAATAAAAAAATGATCTGTATATTTTATCACAACCGTACTTATCCGAGTCCGTTTTGATCAAACAACTCCAAAATTTAAAAACGTTGCAATTTTTCGCGCAGACACATAAAAAAATTGCGAAAACCCTAATAATCTTGTTACTTTAATTGACAAGCAGACTTTCTATATGCATTTTGTCAATTTTTGTAATTTTGGTAAATAAAAAAACAGCTATGCGTTTGACAAGAAATTAACCGAAAAGTTCATAAAATACCTAAAAGATGAATTAAAAATCATTCAAGGGTTATACCTATATACGTCTTCTGTGGCATAATATTGTTGCTGTATGTATGTAGTTTGCGATGGCATCTTTGGTTAAAAATGTAAAAAATTGACAAAATGCATATAGAAAATCTGCTCCTCAATTATCAAAATGTTGAAAATTTTTTTAATGATGTTGCTTTCTGCGAAGGAGTCAAATAGTATTTAATTATTTTTTGAACGGGGGTTAGTCTTATTTAATCTAATGTAAATAATTAATTTGTTGGCTTTGAAAATGTACCATTTTTGCAAAGTCACAATGTAATATTGCAAAAGTCTGATAATTTTTTTCAAAATTTATTGGAAATTTTGACGTTCTACGGGCAAAACATACCTCGTATTTGGATTTGGCACATCGAAATACATATACATAGATAGGTAGGTCTGGTCAAATGTATGACCACTTTTTGTATTTTATGTGCCGGCGCTATTATTAAGTTAAGTTTTTCCATGTGTGCTTCTTTCCTGTGTGCTTATTTCCGTAATTATGATAAAGCAAGTTAATAAAAATAATATATTTATCAGCCTTAAAACTTTTTTTGGGCTTTGACTTTGGGGGAGGGAGTAATTTTCCCTTTAACTTCCCCTCGCCCCGTAGAACCGCCGATGCCTGAAGATATAGAAATTTAACAATTTTTGGTACGTTTATGCAAGATACACCGCTACTTTGACGGGAAGTGATGTACCTATATCGTTAAAAAGAAAATTATAAGTTATAAAAGAAGACATGTAGATTTAATAACTATTACTTAGTTGTTTTCCACCAAGTTAAAAGTGTGCAGATAATTAAAAACATACTGTCAGAGAGCACCTTTGCTGGGGGTACGAAGGGGATTGCCCTTCACCCCCAATTTATATAAGGCCAACACGAAAAATTGAGTTTGAAGTTAATATTAACCAGAAACAATTTTTTTATTACCTTAATTTATTATTTATTGCTATAGAAAAATAATTGTACAATTTTTGATTAATTTGAGGATTCCTAGAAATATATTTATTTTTATTTCAAGGCGGTTGTTTGTTGTTGAACCGAAAGCTATATCAAATAGACATAACATACTTTTTTGAGAAAACCAATGTGATAAGAATGGAAAATGCCACAACGAAAAACAAAAATTTTAGATTTAAATTTTTTCCCTTTTTGTAGATCTATGACACGTGCACCAATACTATTAGAGGAAACTTATTTACATCGGTAAGAAGGAAATTTTGTCTACTTAAAAAACGATTTCAACGGGATTTAAAAAGTTGATCGTTTTCGGGTTATTAGCAAAAAACTCTCTCAAAGCACGTTTAATGCAGGGGAACCAACAGTTTTATAGACACAGTTTTGTAATCAAAAAGAAAATATTATTTGTAATAGAATATCTAAGAGGTTTTTAATTAAAAAAGGACGCTGTCCATTTATATTTTTAAGGGTACCTGCACTTTCATAGCCGGCTCAAACGTGTATGTATACGAATCCAAATTTAGTGATCTTATCTTAAAAGTGGTTTAATAATATTTTTGTAATCAAAAAGAAAATAAAAATTTAAAAACTTAATAAAATAAAGGGTGTAAAAAAAGGACGCTTTATATGTGAAAAAATAATTTTGGCGCTTATTATTCTTTAGAATATTGGTACCAAGAAAAACTTCACAAAATCCACTTTATAAAAAGTGTTGGAAATTATATTTTTACCTTCCTAGCCCGCACAGCAATGGCTAGAGGTATTGTTTTCGACGAATATTTTTATTTTTAAGATAACCCCGAAAATGTGTAATTTGGGTGTATTTAGACCTACCCTAGCAATATCTTCGTGATGTCTGTCTGTGTGTATGTGTGTGTGTGTATGTATATCTATCCGTAACGCGATAGCTCCTAAACGGCTTAACCGATGAACTTGAAATTTTCAGGTAAAATTGTACTCGATACTGCAACGAGCTTTTTAGTCAAGATTCATTAATGCTATTGACGTTTTTTGACAATTAAAAAGTTTAAAAAATGCTAAAGTTTGTGGGAGCTTTCATTTCGGAGATATTTACAAAAAACCGTCCGTCATGGTTCCATGTATTTTGTATTTGTCAAACATACTGTGTTTATTGTATTACAATCTAGCCAGTAAGACTAATTAGCAATTTTGTTTTAACTTAATGGGGGCAATTCTTTACATTTCAAAAAATCTGGCGAAATTTGAAAAAATCTGACATGATTTGGCGGTTAAGATTTCTCGTTTAAAAGGCAATTTTTAAACTTAAAAACTTACCTACAAAGCAATTTCCCACTTTTTGTTGGATGCAGCATCACGATATAATTATTTTTTTTTAGCAAAAATACCTTGATCGTTGTAAATTTTTAATTTAAAAATCGGAAATAAAGTCACACCATCACTAGAAATTGCCTTTCAAATATTGCCAAATTTTTTCAGATTTGTAATTTCTATTCGTTTTCTTTATGAGGTCAGCTAAGTTTACTTTCCTTCTTTGTTTTTCACGGCAAAATTAACAAAGAGGCACTAAGTTCATGTCGTCGAAGTTGCGTGAAAGGGTCGCTACAAAATTTGTCCACGCTGTTGCCACCGTTATATTTTTACCGGGTTTTTATGGAAAAGTTAAATAATTTCAAATATTGTCCCCAAAATTAGCCAGATATTCTGACTGAAGTGGGACTTGGTCAGATTTTGTAAGTGGTGATTATTTTTGTACTTTTCTAATCAAAACGACCAATTTTCGGTTCGGTTCATATAAAATATAAATAAAAGTTATTTAATTTTTATCTGGAACTGGATGTGCGCATGTGGGACATCGCGTCACGTGACATTTGTTGTTGTTTTGATAGAGTATTAGCTCACACATATACTATACTATAGTAGTGTGAGCTATGGTGATCCTAATTTTTTCGAGAAAAAAAAAGTTGCTCCGATTTCAAAATTTTTTATATATCTTTGCGTTTCAGATGATTTTGAAACTTTTTTGTTGCGCCGTCTGTCTGTCTGTCTGTCTGTCTGTCTGTCTGTATGTCTGTCTGTCTGTATGTCTGTAACGACCAACGCGCATAACTCAAAGATCGCTTGGCCGATTTTAATGAAATTTGGTACCTAGGCTTTGTCTTGGGTCGAGATGGTCCCATTTAAAAATGAACAAAATCCACCGAACAGAAACCAAATAAAAGGGTGGGGGTAGATTTCAAAAATTAGAGTTTATGTGAAAATATGGCGTGTGTGATATCAAACGAAAGGTAATTGAGTCTGCAGTTAAACAAAATACATTTTAATTTATTTTAAAAAAAAGGGTGGGGGTAGATTTCAAACATTTGAGTTTAAGTCAAAACATGGCTTGTGTGGTATCAAACAAAAGGTAATTTAGTCTGGAGTTAAATAAAATATATTTCAGTTTTTAGTTATATTAGCTCACACGTACACTATAACTATAGTATCTAGTGTGAGCTTAGGGGCCCATATATTGGCAGAGTATTTTTTTGTTTTTTCGTACCATTTTAGGCAACTTTTAAAAGCGAATCCCCATCCATCGCCATAAATAAAACATCCAAGATAATTAAATAAAAATGGCCTAACAGTCCAATGAAAAAAATTTTTTAAGACCGGCCATTATCAAAAACGTCATTCATCAAAACAAGACAACAACAAAATCGAAGTTAAGTATAACGTCTTTTATCAAAACCGGACAAAATCAAAAAGGAGAAAATCATAAAAAGGAGTCTTTTCATGTATACTGGTTCCGTCTCTCTTCTTCTCATACAAATCGGTCTCATGAAAGTTTGGCGGCAAATTGGTGTTAACCGAACCGAACCGACCCTCTTGGTCAATTAATTGCAAATTAATCCTAACCTAGGGTCCAACACCTGACCTTTTTTAAAGATGGCCCTTGCTTAATGAAAACGCTTATGTGCTATAGCAATCACTATGTAGAGACGGTGTTTTTATTAGGCATGGTAGTAAAAAAAATTGCAGTGAAGGACGCTTTAATTGCATAGTTATATCAGAACCGCTCTTCTTTATGTGAAAGTCAAAGCTAGGCCCGAGCCCGTATTATGTTTTTGTCCTTTTTAATTTTGTCCGGTTTTGATAATTTAAAAGACTATACAGAACTTCGATTTTGCTCTTGTCTTGTTTTGCAGAATGACGTTTTTCATAATGTTCGGTTATTAATAATTCCGTTTTTAACATAGAACTGTTATAACTTTGTTTATTTATGATCTTTAGGCGATTTTTTATGTTTTTTATGATTAACTATGGGGGCCATAAAAAGCCAGTGATTTAATACAAAAATTCTTTCACACTGTTTTTTGCAAAAGAAAAGTATTAAAAAATAATTTTAATTTTTCTTTGGCTGAATAAACAGCAAAATGTTTTTATTCTAATTTTTATTTTTGTCTGTATAAACCCAGTATAAAATCATTAAAAAACAAGGAAATTAATTTTTATTTCATGATACAAAAAAATCATTTTAAATATCTTATTAGGTTCTACTATCCGGTCCGGAAATGTCTTGAGAATTGACAATTGAGGACCTCCACTGGACATGCTTAAAGAACATTTAAAGAACATTCTTGGAATGTCGTAGGGGACGTGCCAGAACGTTCACAGGGTGTTGTAATAGGTCGATGTAACCTGTTTGAAAATCGAAAACAACATGTTCCAAAGCATTTTGTTTAAAAATATAGTTTTCGAATGGCATTTTGTTCGAATGGCTTCTTTCTCGAATGGCACTTTTTTCGAATCACATTTTCATGGGCGCACCCTGGGGGGGGGGGGGGGCTGGCTCGGGAGCCCCCCAAGCCTTAGATTTTTTTACATATTTTCGACATATTTCAGAAAAAAAAAACACAAAAAATAGCTTAAAATTCGACATCATGAGGCTTCTGGCCCCCCCAAGACATTTTCCTGGGTGCGCCACTGACATTTTGTTTGAAAGCATGGCAAAAAATATTTGTTCCAAAACATTTTCCTTGAACGAAAGACTTGAAAAATGTTACCCTAACATTTGTCAATTGATTGCAAACCTACTCTAACCTGTCTGTAAACCTAACCTTTGTCAATTGAGACGACGGACGAAATATCAAAACACTAAATATAATTTCTACATTTTAAGCTTTCGACAGTTTGCAATTTGATATTTTATAATTTCGATATTTCGTACTTTTGACATTTGATGTTTTGATGTTTCGTGCGTCGCATCCTATCCTACCCTGTGCAGACACACCTTTTCCACCAAAAAAAATGTCCTCAATTGATCGGTTAGGGGATGTTTACGATCAAATTAATGACCAGGGTTGAGTTAACAGGTTGGGATAAGATTGCGATCAATTGACAAAGGTTAGGGTAACACCGATTTCGATCTGCCAGAAAGAGGACAGAAGAGCTAAGCTTTCGAACAAAACGCCATTTGAATAAAATGCGATTTGAAAAAGATTTCTTTAAACAAAATGCCATTCGAGAAAGATATATTTTTCCACTCACTTTGCATGCATTTAAGTATAAAAAAATACGCTTAAGATTTAGATTTTTTTTAAAATACCTAACCAAACTTTGGTTTGAGTATGTTATAAGTAAAAATCTAAAAAATCAGAATCAATTCTACCGTAAAAAATGCGAATAATCCATATCTCTACTACTTATCACTACTAAATATTTGATTATTTTTTATTCCTAAAAATTTCGCCACGTCACGTTGTAACAGTTTTTCGTAATCATATTTTATCAACATAATTAAAAATTAAAAAACAAACTACTTTCTCTTGGGAACAATCAATTGGCAACAGCGGCAGCAAGTGGCCTTCGAATCTGTAACTGACAGTTGACAAATGTGCCGG
This sequence comes from Aspidapion aeneum, assembly GCA_963576565.1. Lineage (NCBI taxonomy): Eukaryota > Metazoa > Arthropoda > Insecta > Coleoptera > Brentidae > Aspidapion > Aspidapion aeneum. Next base: position 53,511,424 of record OY755041.1, on the reverse strand, counting down.
GCCCAGATGCTTTAAAATCGAGGCTAAAGGATGCCCTACACGAGTGTAGACGTATCATTGATAAGTTGAAGAACCTACAGAGTGGGTGAATAATATTGTCATTGTTGAAAAGCGGTCTAGGACAACTGGGCGCCGAGCCAACTTGGCGGCGCCAACTAGGCGCCGGGCCAACTCAGCGCTGGACTAAAAAAACTTTTTTCGATAAAATGTGCAGATAAAAAACAAAATAGATGTTATTTATACAAAAATATCTTTAAAAAATCCTTTAAGCAATTTTCTTGAAATTTGGTTTTGTTAAGTAAAGTTAAATCCATTAAGTCGAGTGCTGAAATTTGGTAGGTGTAGTGTTTGGTAACCTGGTAACCCAGCAAACATGGATTACAAAAAAAGTACTTTATAAGTACTGGCTATCGCTGCACGCGATAACGGCAAAGTACTAAGTAGGAAGTACTTAATTTGTATTGATTTGGAACAACGGCCGGCATCAGGCCAGCAAGTATATATTTTAATACAAAAAACACTGTACTTTTAAAGCAATGCATTTTTTTAAACTTTTTTTACACAAAAGCATGTACTTTTAAATTAATGTATTTTCTTCATATTCTTAGTACGAAAAAAACTGAATTTTTTTAACTCTTTAAAAAAAAAACTGTAGTTTTAAAGCAATGTATTTTATTAATTTTTTTAGTACAAAAAAACTACTTTTGTTGTAAATATTGTAAGGACATTACGTGCCATTCACGTCTCATATTTACGAAAAGAATTATTTGATCATTGTATAATGATCTTTAATATTCCTTTTCATATCAGATGAGGATATTTCCAAAGATTATGAAACATTTCACATCAATTTAAAAATAAATAAAATTATTCACATTCTTAAGCTTGACATTCTTCAGTGTACCTGTAAAATGTTGACTAGTGTTTGCCATCTAGCGGCCAGGCCAGTAAACACGGTTTTCTGTAAATAATTTATTTTCACAGTAAAATATTTAATTTTTTTGTACTAAAACAAAGTGCTTAAAAAGCAACCATTTAAAAATACTTTTGAAATGTTTTTTCACTGTTATATTAATTTTGCAGCAAAACTTTTAAACTTTTATTAAACAATTAAATGTACTTTAAGAGAACCTTCTTCAAAATGTTATTAAAATGTTTTTTGTAAATATTTTATTTTCACAGTAAAATATTTAGTTTTTTTGTACTAAAATAAAGTGCTCTAAGCAACTGTTAAAATATACTTTTAAAATGCTTTTTTGCCATTAACCCTGACTGCACTTGGTATTTTTCATAAATAAAGTATTACTTTTCGTTGTACTAAAAATAAAGTACTAAAATGTTGCATTTTTTGCACTTTTAAATAATATGCAAATTACACAATACAAAAATAATAAAAATAATGCACATCGTTGCCGATGCCAGCAGTTAAAGTAATATATTAGTATAGTACCAGCAGGTCGATGTTTGCTGGGAAACTCTTTAATTTAAGTTTTTTATTACAACAATGGCGGATTTCTTTATTTTTAAACCGATTTGTCTCAAACTTAATAATAATGAAAATATTGTGCAATAATAACTTACCGAATAATGATTCTTATACAACATGATCGATACGCGTTGTTAGCAAACTCTTAAGATTTCAGGAATAATTCGTAAATTTTAAGTTTGTTTTTATATTATTATATTAACAAAGGAGGTGTACATAAAGTATATAGTGTATGTAATCCAAAGCAAAGATCTCTATATATCTATAACATAGAATTCATTGCGCTCATTCTGCGTACAAGGCCACGTCGCGTGGTGGCGCTAATTCCTTCGGTCAATTTTTTATTCGCTTAGTTTAGACGGTTGCCGCTGGGTGGCGCTAGCAGAGACGGAACAGATAGGAATTACCAAGGCGTCTAAAATTTTTACAGGCATGATTAATTTTCTTATAAATAAAACTGTTTAGGAATTTTTTTTAAAAAACTTTCGTTAAAACGCCTTTTAGGAAAAAATATAGCATTTATTAAAAGCATAAAATTTTCTTTCCAATGATGTAAACCTAAAGGGTTACATTTACAACAAATGGTACAGTGGCATGTAATACATGGAGATTATTTATAAAAATCTTAAAAAATAATTATAAGTTTCGATGTAACTAATTATCTTTCTCTATATGAAACATTAGCATCCAGCAAGAATAGATACACTGGTGCAGCGGCGGCTCGTGCCGCAGGCGAGGTGAAGCGCCACATTATAAACACCGGTACAAACGTTATTCTCTTTAAAACTCTTTGCGTCCTAGAACTATTGGAGCATGTTACGTCAGTTGAAAGAGAAAAACGACAACATAAGGAGGACGAGGAATAAGTTTTCTTCAGAGATAATACCTTGTATACTGATGTTTGTAATGTACCGCTTCACCTCGCCTGCGGCACGAGCCGCAGCTGCACTGGTGGTCGCAGTGGAAGGGCTGCAAGACCCACTCACATATGAATCATCAATTATCTTTACATAATTAATATGTACATTATTTAAAAGAAAATTTTATTTTCGACAAGAGTACCAGAGTACTTAATTTTTAAGAAAATTAGTAGCAATTTTACGTTTTGAGAAAAACGGGTTTAGTTTTATACTTTTTTATTTTCTTATAATTTTAAAATAAAAGTGAAGGTTTTAATTTTTTGCTTTTTATTTCAAAATTATATATAACCTTTTTAGCGATGGCAGAATTATTTTTTTTGAAAATGAAGTACTCTAGGCAAAAATAATTTCTGCCACTATTTAGAAAATAAAATTTTCTTCTTAGGAACGGCAGTATTTATTATAAATAATACTGATTTTTCACGATTTTTACAAATTGCCTCCAGTTATGTTTGTCGTTATACCTAGAGGGGCGGAAGACCACCCAGGAAAAAGTGGCCAAAGCATAAAGCTCATTACGAAAACTTATAGAACAACGCTTTTTTTCCAAAAATGTAACTTTCACAAAAATCGGTTTTTCTTTTCTTAAGGAGACCACGCGGCAGATCATCGACTTATTTTTATGAAAGAAAATGTAATTTTCTATAAGCTTTATTCGTTATGAGTTTCTTACTTTGACCACTTTTGTCCCTCTCTCCACCCTAGATGTAGGCTATAGTTGACAATGTGGCAAACAAGTAAAACATTAAACTACATTCCAATAGCAACAAAAATCTATCTATCTGTCGGGAAATCCCATATAGGGGGAAGGTATAACCTATGACGACCTTCGGTCTAATCATTTAAAAGAAAATTTTATTGTCTATAACGTAGTATAATTAAAATTTATACACCGTTAGAAATAATTATAAATGATACATTGCTAAAAAAGAAATTTGGTCTTCCTAATAAAGTGTAATATCAGTGGTTTCTTGCAGAACTTAGTTTTTATGACAATTGCAAAATTTCAAAATTAAAAAGATTTTTTTGAAACGCTAATGAAATGTTATCCGTAATATTGACCAAATTATGTTATACTTTATCTGAAAATAAATTTTATCGCCTAAATAAAGCGTACACTTTTTTATAAAAGAGCTTTTTTGTTGAAAATTCAATGAAAATGTAAAAAATCAATAGATTTTTCGAGGATTTCTGTAAATCGCCCACATTGATGGATGCCACTGGCTCGTTAGGAGTGAAATTGTCTCTATTTGATTATCAATAGTTGGAACGCAAAGTTAATTTTCCTAATAAATTATTAAATACATATCAGAAAATTGTAAAAAACAAAAAATATTTGTAGTGATTTTTAAAAAAGTTCTTAGTTTACGGACGCCAATGAAGTATTACCCACAATCTGCACTGAGAGATATATGATTTATATTAATATTTTGTTGTAAATTATATACTATAGTTTTTTGCGCAAAAGGCTTACCCCTAGATGTACCGTAAGAAGGCTTAGCTAATCCATCATTGTTGTTTTATGTGAGCAACAAGGACTTAATCGCGATTAAGTGACTAATCCAAGAAATGTGCTTACGGTGCATCTAGGGTTTAGTGTCCAACAAAATTAGTTAATTTTAAAAATGTTTGTTGGTTTGTTTTGAATAAAATGTGCAAACAATCGTTTTGAAGATGTTTAAGGGTTCGTATCTTTGTAACAGTATAGTACCCAGGTAGCTTCAATATATCTTGTTTGTTGAGTCTCTAAGGGCCGGTTTCTCAATAGAGGGTTAGCCCTGACCCGTGGGTTAAAAAAAGAGATGACTGACATATTTACCACATGCCAAAAAAAGACAGCTATTAAAGATAACCCACGGGTCAGCAGTGGCGGATCCAGGGGGGGGGCACTTGTCCCCCCCTTTTTTTGAATATACAAAAAATGAGTCAAAAGTAATGTTTTTGCTAATAAAAATTCAAAATTTTTACATGCGGCGCATGAAAGTGTCTATTGTTATTATCATCGAAATTACAACCACTGACTAATTCAATAAAATGCTGCTTAAAAAAATATATACCGCTTTTTACCAACAGAGAATGTCACCTAAAGTGCCCCCCCCCCTCCCGGAGAGGCACCTCTGGATCCGCCCTTGCAAGTCAGGGGTTATCCTCTATTGCGAAACCGGCCCCTATTGTTCTCTGCATATTTTGTCAAAAATAAGTTTTTTCTTGTCTTGGTTTTACATTTTAAAAATCTATATTTTTAAAAAAAAATTATTGTTATTATTATGTCACTCGGACAAATCAAACCTCTTGTCGTTGGTGACCTTGTTTCGCAGGTGGACCGATTTATTAATTATCATAATAATAGGTCGAATAGTGTTTATAATTTTAATAGATTATTATTTTTCAAGCAAATTAATGAGATTTACGCATGTCGCAGTAAGTTGTTTTGTGTTAAATCAGATTAAAATTATGCCAATGCCTTATTTGAATTCTACATTGCATTGTATCGTATTTATCCTTAGAAAATTGATGCAATGTTGTCAAGATTTAAGGTTAAATTCTGGCATGTCAAATTGTGTCAGATTTTTTCAAATTGTGAAGAATCGCCCCCAATTTACTAGAAATGTCAGATTTAAACTTAAAATTTACTCAACGGTTCTCCCCGCTTGGTTTCGTCTGTAACTCACAATTGTGTTGTGTTTATAGCATTATTTTGTTTTATGTAATTCACTTAGTTTACTAGCTCAAACGACTTCACTCTTTTTAGTCTTTAAACTAGCATAGTATTGTCTAGAAGCTGAATTGCTTCTACATTCATAACGTCGATGTAGTCCATCTTCATGGCTTTTTGCGAACGTTTTTATAGTCTCTGCTACAGTTTTGATTTTTAGATCCCGATGAAGGTCACTATTTCGAGCGCACCAAGGTTAATTCACAATGTTTCTTAATACTTTATTTTGAAATCTCTGTAAAACTAGAATGTTACTCTCTTTAGCACAACCCCATAAATACCATATGTCCATACTGGTTTCAGTATTTGTCTATAAAGCAGTAATTAATTATGAATCGTTAAATTGGACTTCCTTCCAATTAGCCAGTTCATTTTTCTATACCTTATCTCAAGTTCTTCTTTTTTTCTTAACATATGCTTTCCAGCGCAATTTGGCATCAAGTGTCATACCGAGATATTTTGCCTGATTTGAATATGATACGGGAATGTTGATAATTGTTATTTATATGTGATTTATATTTTTTTTTCTAAAATCAACATGAATTGATTTGGTTTTATTAGTTTTTCTATGCATTCTTCAATAGATTTTTCTACCGTCAGTAAACCAGTCCCATCGGCAAATGTTGCTAAGTGACAATTTTCTGGCTTTGGGATATCGCAAGTAAATAATAAGTATAGATAAGGACCTAGTACGCTACCCTGGGGCACGCTTGCTTGAATTTCTCTAAAATTTGAGTAAGAGTCTTCCTGTTTTACTCAGAAATATCTATCAGATATGTCTGATTCCAAAATATCCAAATATTGTTTTGGCAGAAACCGTTTTAGTTTAAAATTAAAGCCTTTATGTCACACTTTGTCAAATGCTTGTGCCACATCTAGACAGACTGCAAAACAAACTTTTCCCTCTTCAACAAGTGCTTTTTCTACTATAATAGTATTTCTGTGTACTTGATCTATCGTGGAATGCTTGTTTCGAATACCAGATTGATGAGATGGAATAATTTCTTGTCTTTCTATGATTGGTTTTATTCTTTTAACCAATAATTTTTCACAGAGCTTGGATATAATTGGCAGCAAAGATATTGACCTCTAAGATGAGGCATCATGGAGTGGTTTTCATGGTTTAAAAATTATATTATATGAATTATACTAATATGGTGCTTGTTCCCCAAATATTTTTTTGGTTGCACAGTTTAATAAATACACCATGGTACGTGCTTTTATTAAACTTTTTGACCGCTCTGTAGGATTGTTTTTACAGATATAAAGAAATCGTTAATACGTCAGCAAAATTCGTGTTTTTATGGCAGTTGTGGGGCCGGGGGTTATAACTCTCGTCTGTAAGAAAAATCGAGTGTTTCGTGTACGAGGCAATTAATTTCTCGTTTTCTTTCAACATGTTTTTGCAGACGATATCAAACTTTTGCCTTGTTCTTTCTGTTCTAATTTAATATAGAATTTCAGGATTTATTTATAGAATGTAACGAAGTTACTATTTTTTTTATTGTTTTAATTAATTTTCTAGACTATTTAAGCTCAGACAGTTAAAAAATATTTTTACTGAAACCTGACTCAATTTTCGCTTATTAATTTTGTTTCATATTTTCCGAGGAAAAATGCCGTTTTGACATATGAATGTCATTAAAGCCTTTCAAAACGTTTGTTGCAAAAAGACTAGATAAAATAATATTCCGAATAAGTCAATCCACGTTCATTTTTAAAAACGTGGTTGGGTTTCATTCGGTTATTTCCGTTGGTTCTCGATTTGTAGCCGAGCTCTAGCCTATAAAACAGTAATGCCTTCGCCCATACGGGGATTCGAGATTTGTTTCTCGTTCGAGCACAATGTATAGGTGGTACGCGGTGTGTGTAGATGTCGACCGGTTTCTGGTAAGAATGGGATTTATAAAAGAAACCTCGTTTTTGCCTTAGTCAAAGTTTTTATTATTCTATTTGATTTGAATATATTTTGAACCGTGCAAATTACTTGTTTGTCCTTTCTCGATCCCAGGATTTCCCGTTAGTATCTTACATGTTTTCTGGTATTTATTAATTTTCTTTCGCAAGAAAATTAAGAAACAAATCGGGTTTATTACTTGTGGGCTGCAGGTTCGTCACCAAGTAATAATCATCCCGGATTTGACACACCAGTTTCCCTTGTCCTGGTTTTTATTATTTTTGTTCTCTTTCGAGAAAGCAAAAATGATAACAAAGCTATCGATTATATTTCGTGGGCCGTATGTTTCGTCACCGACTTATAATTGTAGCGCTTTGCTAAACCCCCCGTCCTCGTTTCCCGTTTCCCGTTTTTTTTATTATTTTTGTTCTCTTTCAAGGAAGCAAAAATGATAACAAAGCTACAGATTATGTTTCGTGGGCCGAATGTTTCGTCACCGACTCATAATTGTAGCGCTTTGCTAAACCCCCGTGCTCGTTTCCCGTTTCCCGTTTTTTTTTATTATTCTTTTTGTTCTCTTTCGAGGAAGCAAAAATAATAACAAAGCTATAGATTATATTTCGTGGGCTGGATGTTTCGTCACCGACTTATAATTGTAGTGCTTTGCTAAACCCCCCGTCCTCGTTTCCCGTTTTTTTATTATTTTTGTTCTCTTTCAAGGAAGCAAAAATGATAACAAAGCTATAGATTATGTTTCGTGGGCCGTATGTTTCGTCACCGACTCATAATTGCAGCGCTTTGCTAAAAAGCCCGTCCTCGTTTCCCGAATCCCATTTTTTTATTATTATTTTTGTTCTCTTTCGAGGAAGCAAAAATGATAACAAAGCTATAGATTATATTTCGTGGGCTGTATGTTTCGTGACCGACTTATAATTGTAGCGCTTTGCTAAACCCCCGTTCTCGTTTCCTGTTTCCCGTTTTTTTATTATTATTTTTGTTCTCTTTCGAGAAAGCAAAAATGATAACAAAGCTATAGATTATGTTTCGTGGGCCGTATGTTTCGTCACCGACTCATAATCATCGCGGCTTTGTGCAGCCAGCTCTCCCGTAAACCTGGTATTTATTAATTTCTTCCTAATTCTCTTTTTATTTTTCATAATTAACGATTTTTTTTTCTGTCACGATTATTGTTTCGTTATTGCCACGTTAGAGCCGTGTCCCACCGCGACCTTATAAACTTAAAAGTTGGTATAGTTAAATTTTTATCCGTTTCTTTTGTAAATAACCTGTTACCTGTTACCGTAAGACATATATGCTCTCACCATAAATTAAACCTGTTAAAGTGGTACCACATTCCGTTTCTATTTGTAAATATTCTGTTAAATTTTTCTTTCCGTTTCTTTTGTACATAACCGACATGAACCGAACCGAACCGCGAGACATATATGACCCGACCAGTCCTGTGAAACTTCAAAGTTGGTAAAGTTTCGTTTTCTTCCAGTTAAATAGCCGTAAATTTGTAAAATTATAGTATGTAATTAACTACCAGCTGTTTAAGGAAATCTTTCTCCAATTTTTTTTTTATGTTGGGAAAAGTCTTTTTGGGGCAAAAAGAAATCAGTATTTAACTAACGTCCATCCGATCTAATCGGACCTAACCAGATTTGTTAAATCCTTTTGTTAGAGTTCCGAGGTGATAAGGCGTTGAGTTTTAAGTCTTTTTTCATAATTTTCACTTTTTTTTTAAATACCTAACTGTCTGTGCTAGAATAGCGCAAACAAAGTAAACTGGAGTTTTTTTTTATTTGACTTGATAGAAATAAGGCATTTATAGTTTTGTTTTATTTATTAAGTTGCATATATTTAGTTATTTTCTTTGAGGGTTTGTACCACTAAATTAAAATGACAAAATACACATAAACTAGTATTTATAGAAATTGAGTTTTTAATGAAATTGTAGTTTACTTACCTGGTTATTCTCCACTGTTTAAAAGCATACCCGAGAGGCAAGGGAGACTCTAGGCTCCCTTATTTCCTAGAGTGGCGCCCGAGGCAAAATTTCGATCGATTCTATCCCTCGAAATCCCAGGATTGAATCGACCGAAACCCTGGGACGTCAAAAGTAGGGGAAAATTCGTTAGATGACGAAACCCTCTTACAAATTTGGCGCCCCAGCAGGGACTAATGTTTGCTCACATTTTAGCACAGAACAGACAGGTTATTTAAATAATTTTTTTTAAAGATAAGGCATTAATTAGGCTTAATTCTGTAGGTTTATCATTTTAGGGAGATATTGATTTTTTTTTTTCTGATCGTAATCACCAAAATATGCAGGTTCCCAGTTACTGAGATATGTAGATTAACAAAAAAGGGGGCTTATAAACGGTGCCTTGCTTTAGAAATTGAAAAGTCGGACCCGTAAATAATCTATGTATTTCTTTTGGTTGAGAAATATCTAATGTTGGCAGACTTTTAGAAAAGACAATTAAATCTAATTTGGAATCGCTGTATCCTAAAATGTGAAATAAAAACCGGTTTTAAGTTAAAAGGAACAAAATTTCCGGCTTAATTTTTATAAATAAATATAAATATAATTTTATTATTAACACTGAAAAGTACATATGCTTTATAGTCATGGTCTTTTCCGTTGCGAAGTCTTTAAAATTGTCAGACTTTATTTCTAAAAAGTTCATGAAATGCAAAACTGCAAAATATTCAATCCATATTAGGAATCATTTTTATGGAAACGTTCTTAATTTTTATAAATTTATTGAAAAATCTTCATTAATTAAAACTGGTTTTTGGTTGAGAAATTATAATTTAGCAAATTTAAGTTATCTAAAGTAAAAATTAAAATCTTACACCGCAACGGTCCAAAACATATTCAGTATTTAATATCCTTTTGGTTGGGAAGGTACGAAAATTGGCAGAAGTTGCTTCCAATTTGCAGTTTTTAAAAATTGAATACAATTATGTCATTGTGCCTTTTTGGTTGAGAAGTAATTAAAATTGCCAGACTCTATTCTAAACTGCTTAAAACTGTTTAAGTGTAAAAAAACTAGTACCGTAAGAATCGAGTCGATAGTATTTTTGGTTGAGAAATTATTAAATTTAACAGAATTCAGTTATTTCAAATTTATTGTTTTCATGCATTGTTAAAGCGCGAGATACTTTTTTATGTAAAAAAATATTTGAACCTAAAAAAAAGGATAAATTAATAAAATAAATGCAAGTTTTTTTTTTACTTGTTGTTTTTTATCAGTATTGTTGGAGAAATAAGAATTTAAGCCTTTGCAAAGTAAAACATCTTATTTCAGGTTTGCATGTTCTTGCGTTTGTCTGTCTGTGGCGATTTTATTTTTTCTTCTAAAACGCTTTTGTCTATAGTAGTGGGAGCTATTGTTTTCGAGAAAAAAAGTTGCTCCGATTTCAAATTTTTTTGTATATCTTTGCGTTTCGGATGATTTTGAAACCTTTTTGTCGCCCGGCTGTCTGTCTGTATGTCTGTCTGTCTGTAACGACCAGCACGCATAGCTCAAAAACCGCGTGCTCGATTTTAATGAGATTTGATACCTGGGCTGTGTCTTGGGTCAAGATGGTCCTATTTAAAAATAAAAAAAATGCACCAAACATAAGCCAAATAAAATGGTGAGGGTAGATTACAAAAAGTACAGGTTATTTGAAAATATGACGTGTGTCATATCAAACGAAAGGTAATTAAGTCTGGAGATGGACAAAATAAATTCTAGCTTTTTTTTTCTGTATTAAAAAAAAAGGTGGGGGTCATTTTAAAAATTAGAGTTTAAGTGAAGGTATGGCATGTGTGATATCAGACGAAGGGTGGTTGAGTCTGGAGTTAGACAAAATATATACATATTTTTTTTAAAGGGGGTGGGGGTAAATTTCAAAAATTAGAGTTTGGGTAAAAATGTGGCGTGTGGGATATCAAACGAAGGGTAAATGAGTGTAGAGTTGAACAGAATATCTTTTATTAAAAAAAAAAAAACGGTGGGGGTAAATTTCAAAAATTAGAGTTTGAGTGAACATATGGCGTGTGTAGTATCAAACAAAAGGTGGTTGAGTCTGGAGTTGAACAAAATACATTTTAGTTTTTTTTAAGGGTGGGGTAGATTTCAGAAATTGAAGTTTGGGTCAAAGCATGGCTTGTGTGGTAGAAAGTAATTACAATTTTTTTTTTCCACTAAATAATTTTTTTATTATTATTTTTAATTAATAAACCGAATACCTGACATGCCCTAAGACTACCGGACGAAACCTGACATGAGTTGTTGATCCTGGCTGACCTGATTTAATTTTTGATTCTATTTTTTATTTCCAGATCCTGCGTGACTCTAATTCTCCCTGATACCTACCCTAACTATGTTCTACTTCACGTGACCTGACTCAAAGTAACTAAAAGTAATTACGTATTTTTTTTATTTTCACTAAACAATTTATTTTTGTAATTATTATTTTATAATCCGATTTCATACCTGATTTGCCCTGAGATTCCCCGTCAAACCACACCAGTAATGAACCGAACCGAACCGAACCAAACCGAGCCAAGCCAAGTCGAACCGAACCGAACCGAACTGAACCGAACCGAACCGAACCTGAAAAAAAGTTTTTTTTGGATTTTGTTTTTTAAAAATACTGGGTGACGTTAAATATATCTTATTGTTATTTTAGCCTAATTTTTTTTATTAATAAGCATTTTGCTTTTAATTAAAACTAGATACTGCCTTATCTGACCTGACTTGTCGTACCTAGAAGTGACTATTGAAATGTTTTTGTTTTAAAATTAATAAAAAAATTTTTAATTATTAAACCGACTGTATACCTGACCTAATTTTTTGGATTTTGTTTTTTTTTTTTAATTCTGGGTGACGTTAATTTTTAAGAATAATTAAATTTTATGGTTATATTGGACTACATTTTTTTTTATTCATAAACATTTTGCTTTTAATTAAAACTAGATACTGCCTCACCTGACCTAAATTGAAGTAGCTAGAATATAAATGTTTTATTTTAAACCGAATAATTTTTTTTAAAAATGATTAATGATATCCGATCACTATTCGATCTAATACCTGACCTGCCCTCTAATTACCAGTCAAACCAGAGCAAGCTTGTCCTGACCTAATTTTTTCTTGGATTAAGTTTTTTTTTTAATCCTAGGTGAGTTATTTTGGCATAATTTTTTTTAATGATAAACATTTGGCTTTTAATTAAAGCTAGATACTGCTTCACCCGACCTGACTTCAATTAGGTGTTTAAATGTTTTATGTTAAACTAAATAATTTTCTTTTAACTTTAAATTATTAACCGGTTTTATACCTGACATGCTCTGAGAATACCAGTCAAACCAGACCATCCTGATCTGACCTAGTTTATAATTTTGATTATTTTTGGCTTTTTCAATTTGATTCTGTGTGACATGTACCTTACCGAACCTAACTTATTTGAAACGCATAACCGTTTTGATATGACCTGACCTGACTGGAAAACCATTGTATTAAATTAGAATTTTTCTTAAAGCCATTTTGTAGTTGGAATTGTATTTGTTATATTGACTTTAGATGTACCTAATCGTAAGTATCCGAACTTGACTTGATTTGAGCTAAGCTGGCCTGGCCTATCTGGACCTAGCCTGACATATCCGGATCTGACGTGATATATCCGGACCTGACATGGCCTAACCGTACCGGACCTGACCTGACATATCCGAACTTGACCTGACCTCGCTAGACGCGAACATATCTGGACTTGACCTGACCTATCCGAATTTGACTTGATCGATCTGGAACAGGCCTGACCCATACTGACTTGATTGACTTAGCAGATCCTCACCTGGCTTATCCGGACCTGACCTGACCCATCCGGACCAGACCCGAACTAGCCGGACCTGATTTAGTCGGATCTGACCTGATCTGACCCAAACTAGTTGGACCTGACATGACATAGCCGGACCTGACCTAGTCAAATCTGACTTGATCTAAACTAGTTGGATTTAGCCTGACATATCCGGACCTGACGTGACATATCCGGACCTGACCTGACGAATCCGGACCTGACCTGACCTAGCCGTAACTAACATGTCCCGACCTGATCTGACCTAATGGGACCTGTTTCCGTACCGGAGTAGCAACTTCTAAACTGACAATACTAAGAGTTTAGAAGTTGGCATCTCAATTTTGTAAACAAAGAAAATTTTTAAGTAATTTCAACAAAAATCATATATTTTTTCTTGAGTAGAATTGTTTTTTTTAAACAAAAAAATTAATATATTTGTTTAACCATATAAATTCCATTAACAAAAAAAAACAGATTTAAAAAGAAAATCCTGTTCAAATAGAAAACTAATTTAAAAATATTTTTCGATTATCAACAATTTTTAAAATTTTAGTTTTTTGTTTAAAACTTGAATTTGCTTTACTGAAGCCCGAAGCCGTTTTCCATGTGGGGAAATACACTTAGCAATTTTTTTACGTAATAAAAATTATTATAAAATAATTTGACTCAAATATAATTTAATTTTTTTATTTTTAATTTTGTTTTTTTGTTAGCGAAATTGCATAAAAGTTATTATTGTTTTTTAACTTTATGTTAATTAAATTTTAAGATTAAATTCTGGAAATTAGATCAGTAATTTACGGTTGTTTCCGGTAACAATTTATAACTTTGGAAACCGCCAAAAGTTATAACTCCGAGATCCAAAACTGATGGTTAGTTTAAATCCAGTTATCTTCTAAGATTTAATCTATTTCTTTTTAACCCCTTCCTTAATTCAAGGGTGCTTTAAAAACACCTTATAACTTTGGAACCCACCATAAGTTATAATGTAGCAGTCATCAAGCCTTTAAAGAAGAAAACCGGTAATCAGTCCACTTATAAATTTGGAAAACGCCAAAAGTTATAAATCAGCAGCCAACCTGTAGAAAAAATCCGATGGTCAGTCAAAATCCAGATTAGAGTTCTCTGTAATTCAGGGGTATTTCCGGCAACAATTTATGACTTTGGAAACCGCCAAAAGTTATAACTCCGAAGTCCAAAACCCGATAATTAGTTTAAATCCTGATATTTTCTAGGATTTAATCTATTTTTTTTTGAAACCCTGTAATACTTTAAGGACGCTTCAAAAATACCTTATAACTTTGGAACCCGCCCAAAAGTTATAATGCAGCAGCCATCAAGCCTCTGAAGAAAGAAACCGGTATTCAGTCAACTTGTAACTTTGGAAACCGCCAAAAGTTATAACTCAGCAGCCAACCTGTGGACAAAACCCCATGGTCAGTCAAAATCCAGATTAGAGTTTCTAAGATTACTTAAATAGCCTTCTGTAATTTAGGGGTATTTTCAGTAACAACTTATAACTTTACAAACCGCCAAAAGTTATAACTTCAAGATCCAAAACCGTGTTAGGCCAGTTATTTAAAAAAAAATAATATTTTTTTTTAACCCCTTCAAAAATTTAAGGGGCTTCCGACAACAACTTTTAACTTTAGAAACTGCCAAAAGTTATAACTCCGAGTTCCAAAACCCGATGATTATTTTCTAAGATTTAATCTATTTTTTTTCCAATAATTCAAGGGTACTTAAAAAAAAACTTTATAACTTTGGAACCCATCGAAAGTTATAATGCAGCAGCCATTAAGCCTCTGAAGAAAGAAACCGGTAATCAGTCAACTTATAAGTTTGAAAATCGCCAAAACTTATAACTCAGCAGCCATGAATCCTCTGGAGAAAAAAAAACCGGTGATCAATCAACTTGTAACTTTGGAAACCGCCAAACGTTATAACTTAGCAGTCAACCTGTAGAAAATATCTGATGGTCAGTCAAAATCCAGACTCGGAGATAATATTACTTAAATCCTTTCTGTAATCCCGGGGTATTTCCGGCAACAACTTATCACTTTGGAAATCGCCAAAAGTTATAACTTCTAGATCCAAAATATGATGGTCACTATAAATACAGTACTTCCGATGCTTCAGTAAGCAACTTATAAATTTGGAATCCACCAAAAGTTATAATGTAGCAGGCACCCTGTAGAAAAATCCGATGGTCAGTCAATATCCAGATTAGAGTTGCTAAAATTACTTAAATCCCTTCTGTAATTCGGGGGTATTTTCGGAAAAAAAAAACTTATAACTTTAGAAACCGCCAAAAGTTAGAACTCCGAGATCCAAAACCCGATGGTCCGGGTACCACCCCTCACGAAAAATTGAATTTGAAGCAAATTACGCACTCAACCTGGTCAATTAGTACCGCAAACTCACTCCAAAACTATTCTAAAGTTACGGAGTCTACTTCGAATAACTCAACTTGATGAATTTTGACGTAGCGTCAGTAGCACCATAAGCCCGTTCGCAAACTCCGACTTAACCTCAACGCAGTACCATCCGCATGAGCACTACCACATACACAGTCCAAGGCTATTCCTTCAAGTTGCGTGTTCCTTCGAAAGCTCAACTTGATGTACTTTGAAGTACCGTCAGTAGCAAACTCGTTCGCAAACTCCGATTTAACCTTAAGGCAGAACTATCCGCATGAACAATAAAGTAGATCTAACCAGTACACTTTCCGAACAGCCGAACAGCTCTTTTCAGAGCTTAAGGGTGTTGTAAATTACAATGTATACAATTGAGGAAACCACCATACTGGCTCCGAAGGAGGTAAAACAAATGGAAATGACCGACTTTGTAACCGCTGTCGCCAGTATCCCATTAGAAAATTTTAACAATTTGTTATGGAAAATTGTTACTCAGATCCGATCCAAAGTGATCTAGGTCTAGTGAGTAATGTTCTGCCAACCCCTACTAAATTTAGGGGCACTACAGACCGTGTAGTAGGTTTACCTTGAAGAAACCGTTACAAGTTGTCACGACAACCTAAAATAACTCGCCGATAAAAATAACACCGCTAGACACAACTTCTTTAGTCGAGGAAAATGGTGCATTTTAAAAACCGAAGCTACAATACCAAAAGATGTTTAGCATTGGAGTTTCTGTAAACCAACATTTGGGTTCTAAGGAAAGCGCAGGAGGTTAAGGGTGCTTCGTATGGTTAGTAATCTGCTCCCTTGGTGTTTATCAAGGTTCCGCATTTTCAACCCTTGTATAGGGGTGTTCCGTAAAACCACTCAACTTTGGGTGCCGGCCCAACGTTGTACCGAAATCTGAACAGCATTGGAGGACCGTCAAGACTATTAAGAGCATTAAGAGGCACTAGCGATGGGTATGATCAGAGAGAAATGCAGGTTTTGTTTTTTTTATTTTGTTTAATTTAGTTTTTGTTATTTTGTAAATCGTTTGTAAGGTTAAAAAAAAAAGAAAAAAGAAAGGTAGTCATTGAGTTTATTTTTTTTTTGTTCTTTTTTTTTGCCGAAGTAGGTGGGGAATGTAAAGAAGTTTTTTTATTGTTTTAATTAATTTTCTAGACTATTTAAGCTCAGACAGTTAAAAAATATTTTTACTGAAACCTGACTCAATTTTCGCTTATTAATTTTGTTTCATATTTTCCGAGGAAAAATGCCGTTTTGACATATGAATGTCATTAAAGCCTTTCAAAACGTTTGTTGCAAAAAGACTAGATAAAATAATATTCCGAATAAGTCAATCCACGTTCATTTTTAAAAACGTGGTTGGGTTTCATTCGGTTATTTCCGTTGGTTCTCGATTTGTAGCCGAGCTCTAGCCTATAAAACAGTAATGCCTTCGCCCATACGGGGATTCGAGATTTGTTTCTCGTTCGAGCACAATGTATAGGTGGTACGCGGTGTGTGTAGATGTCGACCGGTTTCTGGTAAGAATGGGATTTATAAAAGAAACCTCGTTTTTGCCTTAGTCAAAGTTTTTATAATTCTATTTGATTTGAATATATTTTGAACCGTGCAAATTACTTGTTTGTCCTTTCTCGATCCCAGGATTTCCCGTTAGTATCTTACATGTTTTCTGGGATTTATTAATTTTCTTTCGCAAGAAAATTAAGAAACAAATCGGGTTTATTACTTGTCGGCTGCAGGTTCGTCACCAAGTAATAATCATCCCGGATTTGACACACCAGTTTCCCTTGTCCTGGTTTTTATTATTTTTGTTCTCTTTCGAGAAAGCAAAAATGATAACAAAGCTATCGATTATATTTCGTGGGCCGTATGTTTCGTCACCGACTTATAATTGTAGCGCTTTGCTAAACCCCCCGTCCTCGTTTCCCGTTTCCCGTTTTTTTTATTATTTTTGTTCTCTTTCAAGGAAGCAAAAATGATAACAAAGCTACAGATTATGTTTCGTGGGCCGTATGTTTCGTCACCGACTCATAATTGTAGCGCTTTGCTAAACACCCGTCCTCGTTTCCCGTTTCCCGTTTTTTTTATTATTATTTTTGTTCTCTTTCGAGGAAGCAAAAATAATAACAAAGCTATAGATTATATTTCGTGGGCTGGATGTTTCGTCACCGACTTATAATTGTAGTGCTTTGCTAAACCCCCCGTCCTCGTTTCCCGTTTTTTTTATTATTTTTGTTCTCTTTCAAGGAAGCAAAAATGATAACAAAGCTATAGATTATGTTTCGTGGGCCGTATGTTTCGTCACCGACTCATAATTGCAGCGCTTTGCTAAAAAGCCCGTCCTCGTTTCCCGAATCCCATTTTTTTATTATTATTTTTGTTCTCTTTCGAGGAAGCAAAAATGATAACAAAGCTATAGATTATATTTCGTGGGCTGTATGTTTCGTCACCGACTTATAATTGTAGCGCTTTGCTAAACCCCCGTTCTCGTTTCCAGTTTCCCGTTTTTTTATTATTATTTTTGTTCTCTTTCGAGAAAGCAAAAATGATAACAAAGCTATAGATTATGTTTCGTGGGCCGTATGTTTCGTCACCGACTCATAATCATCGCGGCTTTGTGCAGCCAGCTATCCCGTAAACCTGGTATTTATTAATTTCTTCCTAATTCTCTTTTTATTTTTCATAATTAACGATTTTTTTTTTCTGTCACGATTATTGTTTCGTTATTGCCATGTTAGACCCGTGTCCCACCGCGACCTTATAAACTTAAAAGTTGGTATAGTTAAATTTTTATCCGTTTCTTTTGTAAATAACCTGTTACCTGTTACCGTAAGACATATATGCTCTCACCGTAAATTAAACCTGTTAAAGTGGTACCACATTCCGTTTCTATTTGTAAATATTCTGTTAAATTTTTATTTCCGTTTCTTTTGTACATAACCGACATGAACCGAACCGAACCGCGAGACATATATGACCCGACCAGTCCTGTGAAACTTCAAAGTTGGTAAAGTTTCGTTTTCTTCCAGTTAAATAGCCGTAAATTTGTAAAATTATAGTATGTAATTAACTACCAGCTGTTTAAGGAAATCTTTCTCCAATTTTTTTTTTATGTTGGGAAAAGTCTTTTTGGGGCAAAAAGAAATCAGTATTTAACTAACGTCCATCCGATCTAATCGGACCTAACCAGATTTGTTAAATCCTTTTGTTAGAGTTCCGAGGTGATAAGGCGTTGAGTTTTAAGTCTTTTTTCATAATTTTCACTTTTTTTTTAAATACCTAACTGTCTGTGCTAGAATAGCGCAAACAAAGTAAACTGGAGTTTTTTTTTATTTGACTTGATAGAAATAAGGCATTTATAGTTTTGTTTTATTTATTAAGTTGCATATATTTAGTTATTTTCTTTGAGGGTTTGTACCACTAAATTAAAATGACAAAATACACATAAACTAGTATTTATAGAAATTGAGTTTTTAATGAAATTGTAGTTTACTTACCTGGTTATTCTCCACTGTTTAAAAGCATACCCGAGAGGCAAGGGAGACTCTAGGCTCCCTTATTTCCTAGAGTGGCGCCCGAGGCAAAATTTCGATCGATTCTATTCCTCGAAATCCCAGGATTGAATCGACCGAAACCCTGGGACGTCAAAAGTAGGGGAAAATTCGTTAGATGACGAAACCCTCTTACAAGACTCAGATACTGTTTACTATACTACTGGTATACAGGGTTCGTCAACGATCGTTTGGCCATTAACAATATGTGAAATTAGGTAAGATCGCTATTTAAGTAAATGGCACTAAGAGAGATAAGTAGTTTAGCGCTGTTGTTAACCAATTCAAGAAAATTGTTTTTTTTTCGCGATCTAATGACGTTACTCTTACCGGCTGAGTAGGCCAAAGCCGGCCATTAATAAAATCCAAAAAACACCTTGATTTTAATTGCTGTTGCGCCATCTCTTAGATATCATTTGATCTGTATGACTAATAATCAATACTGCGAATCCGTAATTCTGCTTTTAGTTCAGGCCCTACATTCGAGAATACAGCCATGTGCTGCGTTTAATGATTGAAGCAACACACTTGGCATGGAAAGACATGAGACTCGCCCAAACATGTTATGAAAGGGAACCACCTCCTCCCTGGCAGGGGTTGCCCCCCCCCCCCTTAAACGTGCTTTTTGATAGTTTTTTGCTGATAACTCGAAACCAGTCAACTTTTTCAAACATATTCTAGAAATCATTTTTCAAGCGGATACAATTTCCTTTTCAAGGATGTACCTTAGTACCCTTTAACGCCAGTGGTGCATATTCCATTAGCGTACGAAAAAAGGCGAAAATTTTTTAAATATTTTTTTTATCTATTTTTTGTGGTATTATTATTATTATTATGTGGTATTATTTGCAAACTTTTAACTTGGCAAAAATAACTAAGTAACAATTATTAAGGCAGATGAAAAGTCCTCTCTAATGATGTAGAACACTTCTCCCTTACATCAGTGGCGCACACAAAAGGAAATTTCTTCAGCTTTTAAAATAAGTTTTAAAACCAGATATGTGGGACAGTAAAATTTAAGAAAATTAAAAAAAAACAAGTTTTTTCCACACATCTAATTTATTTAAATGCCTATAAAAGGTGCGCCACTGCTATAAGGGGGGCGTGTTATACATCGTTAGAGAGGACTTTGCATCAGCCTTAATAGTTATTACTTAGTTATTTTTGCTCTCTATTTTTATTTACTCAGTTACAAAAATGAATGATCAAAATTTTTGTTTGATTTAAGGATTTCTACAAACACATTTATTTTTATTTCAAGGCGGCTATTTAAAAAACATGCCTACCTTAATAAGTATTTAACTGTATACAATGGGCTTTTAAACTAAAATATTTTTTTGAAAAAAAAATAGTGTTAAGGATATAAAATACCACAAAAAAAAGATAAAAAAAATGTTTTAAAAATTTTCCCCTTTTTTCGTACGCTAATGGAATGTGCACCACTGCCGTCAGAGGATACTAAGCTACACGGTTGAAAAGGAAATTGTATCCGCTTGTAAAATGATCTTCAGAAGATTGATTTCGAGTTATTAGCAAAAAACTATCAAAAAACACGTTTAAGGTGGGGGAGAACCACCTCCTGCCAGGGGTGGGGGGGTGGTTACCTTTCGTGAAATGTTCAGGCGAGTCTTATACCTATTCATACCAAGTGTGTTGCTTCTATCATTAAATGCAGTATCGGACCCCGTAGGGCCTGAACTATTTTAGCAACTTGACTTCGTTAGCCGCCGCCGCGCGCAGATCGAACGGCGCGAAGCGCGAATTAAGGGTTGATGACGTAGGGGGTAGTTTTTAAAAACACCCTTTATTATTTTCTGCTACAAAAAACTAATTATAATTAATACAATTAAAATAGTGAGTACGATACTGATTTATTTCCAATAGTGTACATGCTTTTATACTAAATTATTTATTATAAGTTATAATAAAATATTGCTGACAAATAAAACATAATTATTAAAATGCGGTTCTAACTATTTGTATATTCTGCAAGTTTCGTATTATGATACACGGGGTCAATGTAATGTAATTTCTCCATCCCCTGGGGAAGTTTTGTAAGGGACGAACAAAACTGGCCTCTGAGATTTCGTGCTGCCATGTTCTTCTGTTTCATTGTCATCGTGTTGAGGGAGCTTCGTTTTCTTTGGTTGTTTCGTTATCCATTTCCGTATGCCAAGTATAACTGTGAGTGTCAAAATAATATAGATGGGTGTCATTCAGTAGTGTGTGTAATCCTGATATGTTATTGCTTGGATAGGTTGTAAATGTTCTTCTTCTTTTCTGAGTTTGTAAAGTTGGTCTAAGGGAATTTTGTCTATTTTTATTGTATTTATTTTGATAGACCTTTCTTTTGGTGTGATTTTGATTTTTGGTAGTGTCAATGGTTCTTCTTTAATAGTTTCTTTCATATTTCATATTCATCCAGGTGGTAGTTCTATTAAGTAGGTGCCTTCTAAAATCATGAGTTTGGTAGAGCTACAATGCGTTGATATTTTGGTTGCTTTGGGAAATATAGAGATGTAGTAAGCTTCTGAGATTTGTTGCACTATGGTAGAGTTAATGGAAATTTTGGTTTGCTTACATGTTGTTTCTTTGCTGGAGACCTGAAGAATGGTGTTAATGCAGTCTTGATTGTGTGAGTTTTGCAAAATTGTTTCAGTGCATAGGTATCTGTCATCGATTCGCTTGCAGAGTTGATCCATGTATTGGTACATATCATTGTTTGAGGCGAGATATGGAGCTGGTGGAATAATTGTTGTATGCTTGTCGGTTGGTACTGAGAGCAGATGGTAATATGAAAATTCTTTTGGTTCTACAATGGGAAAATGCACGATAAAGACTACCTTGTTATCGGAGTAGTAGCACTCTGTGCTTAAAATGTCATAGTATTTGGTAAGATCTTCATCAAGGGTGTAAATTAGTTGGTGTTCTGAATGGTGTTCTAGTAGTTTGTTAATTGTCCACTTCAGTTCCTCCACTTTTATGACACTGTTATAGAGGATGCTATTTCTTGACAGGGCTATTCCTGTTTCAAGGTCGCTTAGTATTTGTAATATTCCTTGGAAGGCTACGTTAAGTTGGTCGAGAATGTTTCTGGTTTCCATGTAATGATTGAAGTCGAATACAACTTTGTTTAGTTCTGTGCTAATTCTTTTGAGTTCGGATTTAATGGCATCTTCATTGTGGCTGATAAGTGTCGTTGTTTCTTCAAAGTTCTTTATAACTTTTTTGTTCAGGCTCATGTGGTGGTTGACTTGACTGATAATGTTATTTTGGTTTTGTTCTAAGATAGAAATGACATTATCGTATTTTTTTTCATCTTCCTGATCTAGGTTTCCAGATATGATTTTGACGAGGCTTCCTAGACCATTAATGATACCTCTTTTGGTTCGGTAGTGAGGAAAAATTGTTTAAAGCTTCTCTTCACATGTTCTTAGTAGAAACTGGAGGCTTTTGTCAAAGTTCTGTAGAATGTGAAAATATGGATAACTTAGTCCTTGGTTGATTGCGTTGGTGACATCTTTATATTCTTGTTTCAAAGAGTTGATTTCGTTAGCTAGTGGTATAAGGTTGAAGTAATGAATGAAGTCGTGTGTGCTAATTTGGATTTTCGCCTGGCCCGGTTTTAGTGGCAGGATCCCTGGGTTGTCCCGAAGGTTTTGGATCTGGAATTCTTTGGCTTTGGTGGGATAACCTGTCGGGAAAGCTAGAACGGAACCGCATGTCTAAGTAAGAAACTAATTTACAAAACTATTATTACAATGCATTACTTTTTATTCGAATTGACTGAGCAATATGTAAAGGTATCTAAAATAACATTCAAGAAAAAGAGAACGTAGTATATTTATTTTAAAATATTTATAAAAAAAGGAAAATGCAATGCAAAATTCTGATTGTGCCCCATACCATGAGGCAAAAACGAATGCCATTAGGGATAAGAAAAACAGCTATTAAATTTAAAACTGTTTCTTCATAAGCCAACTGTAGTCCACCGATCCGCCTTACTTATCTCCGAGTATTATTGCTGTCATTAAAAACAAATAGTGTCATCAGTCTTTTTTTTGTTATTATATTTTGTGAACATTTTTGTAAAGAGTTTTTATACACTGGGTTCTATTGCTTTTTTACTATCGAGTTTTACCCTATCTGATATTTCCTACAATATAGATCATTTAAACTATCTAACATAACCCGAAATCAAAAAATCTTTATGTCACACCACAGGCATATTCAGAAACCATAAAAATTAGTCTAGAAAAGCAATCATGCAAAAATAAAAAATCACATATAGAGCTGACTAACTCAAAATAAGCAAAATAAGATCAGGTACTTTAAATTTGGTTACAAAATAATTAAAGGATTAAGAATAAAAAGGGTACAAGTGCATTTTTTAAATAATGGGATAACTACGTTTCCCTGAAGTTAAGGTGCATTTTGATTAGAATAAAAAGTATTCAAGTGATTTTAAATACACCTAGTATACACTAGGTGGACTTAAAATCACTTCTTCTTTTTATTCTTATTGTTAGTTAGTAGAAACGTAGTTATCCCATAAATCAAAAAAAATACAGTTGTACCCTTTTTATTGTTACCTCTTCAATTGCAGTATCAACTTAAACTTACTTAAATTTCTTTGAGTAATAACCATCGCACGAATCTCTTGTAAAAATTTTTTGTGAAACAAATTAATGACGATGTGTCGCTCACCGGCGAAAATAGTGGCACAACTCAGAATTAAACTTTAGGGAGAAAACTGCATTTAAAGTTTAAGTTATTTTAATTTTTCATGTTGTAATGTTATTTGAGAATCATTAGTGAACTTGACAGTGATTATTGGTGGGTTTTTATGTGCTAAATTATTGGGGCCTGTTAAGTTATTTTTTGCTTTCAAAAAAGTTGATAATTTGTAAGATGTGCCACTATTGCTTGCAACTTTTGATGGAATCTTGAAAAAAGTTTAGGCACATTTAACTAAAATGGCTAAAAATACAAAGATATTAGCACAACACAAAATGTGCACTATTGCTAAAAAAATAGTCAATACTAGTCACTATTGCTTAAACATAACGAAGCGTCCCAGAGCATAGTCAAGGACCATTGAGTTGTATAAGGCCCTGAAAGGGCCTTAGAGACGGAAAGACAAGGCATTTTTTATTGAGCCTATCCAATTCGGTTTCTAGGGGCGGGTATTTCTTTTACAATAAAAACAGAGATAGACATTATTGAACATGTGAAGCGGACAAAGATAGGCTGATTTTGCATGCTAATAATACCCTAGATAATATATGGGTACTTTTATATCTTTCACACTGACGGCATAAGTGCGACAGAAAAGCAGCTGGCTACTTTTAATCCACCTGCCGTATTTTGAGTGATTCAACCTGCTAGTCGTTTTATACAGGGAAAACTGATAGACAATGTTGTCTAAAAACGAAAATAATTTTTTTGAATTTCGTGCGGGAATATTACAAACAGAAATCTTAAAAACTTTTAAAAACAAGTTTAAAAGTAACTATTTGAGTTGAAACATGGCGCGAAATTGTTTTTTGTGCAAAAGAAGAAAATCGATGAAAAAACAACCTTTCATGGGTAAGTCGTCTTGACGGATAGTTTTTGCTAAAACACGAGAAAGTTCAGTAGCGTCCCGATAGATAGTTTTTTCTGCGACCGTGCGATTTTACCCTCACACATTTTGATTCAGAAAGTGTCACTTCCCCGCACTTATAAGATTATTTTTTAATAATAATTTGTCCTGAAATGTGTTCTAAGACAACTGGGGCCGCGAACTCGGCGCCACCAACTGGGCGGCAGGCCAACTGGGCGCCGGGCCAACTGGACGCCGGGCCATCTGGGCGCCGGACTAAAATATTTTTTCTTGATAAAATGTGCAGATGAAAAGCAAAATAGATATATTATTATTTATGCAAAAACATCTTTAAAAAATCCATTATGTAATATTCTTGAAATTTGGTTTTGTTAGAGTTGTCCATTAAGTCGAGTGTTGAAATTTTGGTAGGTCTAGAGTTCTTGTAACCTGATAACATAAAATTTACGTTTTTGATTTGATTTCTTTATTTTTAAACCGATTTGTCTCAAACTTGAAAGTTTCAAGTGTTTGGGATCACACAATACAGTTTTACCCTCAAACTTAAAAAAATTAAAATGGCGGATCCAAAATGGCGGACTTTCTTATTTATGCATCGATATGTATCGAATATGGAACTTGGCGACGTTTTAAGTCGCTGATTATAATTTTTGACTTAAACTCATTAAAAATTCAAAATGGCGGATCCAAAATGGTGGATTTCTTTATTTTTAAACGGATTTGTCTCAAACTTGAAAGTTTATAGTGCTTAAGATCACTTAATACAGTTTTATACTCAAACTTAAAAAATTTAAAATGGCGGATCCAAAATGGCGGACTTTCTTCTTTATGTATCGAACTTGGCAATGTTTCAAGTCGCTGATTACGATTTTTGACTCAAACTCATGAAAAACTCAAAATGACGGATCCAAAATGGCGGATGTCTTAATTTTTAAATCGATTTGTTTCAACTTGAAAGTTTGCAGTGTTTGAGATCACTTAATCTAAATCTTAAAAAAATTAAAATGGCGGATCCAAAATGGCGGATTTTCTTATTTATGCACCGATATTTATCAAATATAGAACTTGGCTGTATTTCAAGTCGCTGATTACGATTTTTAACTCAAACTCAAGAAAAACTCAAAATTGCGGATCCAAAATGGCGGATTTCTTTATTTTTAAACCGATTTGTCTCAAATTTGAAAGTTTGAAGTGCTTGGGATCAGTCAATACAGTATTATCCTAAAACTTTAAAAATTTAAATGGCGGATCCAAAATGGCGGATTTTTATTTATGCACCGATATTTATCAAATATATAACTTAGCGGTGTTTCAAGTCGCTGGTTACGATTTTTGAATCAAACTCATGAAAAACTTAAAATGGCGGATCCAAAATGGCGGATTTCTTCATTTTTAAACCGATTTGTCTCAAACTTGAAGTTTTGCAGTGCTTGAGATCACTTAATACAGTTTTATCCTAAAACTTAAAAAAATTAAAATGGCGGATTTTCTTATTTATGCACCGATATGTATCAAATATAGAACTTTTGACTCAAACTCATAAAAAATTCAAAATGGCAGATCCAAAATGGTGGGTTTCTTTATTTTTCAACGGATTTGTCTCAAATGTCTCAAACTTGAGAGTTTGCAGTGCTTAAGGTCACTTAATACAATTTGTGACTAACACTTGCAAATGGCTTAATACAAAATATGACTCAAGTTTAAAGAAAGAAATGTAATATTTTAAGCTTAAGACAAATCTGTTAGTAAATAAAAATGTCTGTCATGTTGGAGCAAATAGAATATTTTTGCGATGTTGCATGTGTCCGGACTTACCAAACCGAAATTCCAAGTCTACCCGTAGAGTATAAAAGTCAATGTCAAGGACACATTAGGGACTTACTGGAATAAAACCTGACCTTATTTTAAAATCGACCGTGTGGTGACAGATTTACATATAAAAAGCTCTTTCAAAATTCGACCTTTGTGTATTTAAAAACCGGATTTATTAGTGTCGGTATTTATTAAATGAAAAATAGGGTCTGTATTATTAAATATGGCTTTGCTATGTCAATTTTGGGAGACCAGCTGTTAGTTCTCTGTTCAAATGTGTCAGAATAAAGTCGACTCTATAATAAAGTCAGGTTTTATTCCAATAAGTATCTATTAACAATATACCGGTATTGATGCAACTTACGGGTTTGGCACGTCGTGGCCCGTAGTGGCACAAGCGCCATCTCGAGTAGACTATCTGAAGTAATTTTATGCTAGTATTGGTACATTAAACTTAATTCAATTTTGCATTGTTTTGAGTGTTTTAAGGGGTTTTGAATATTTTTGATATTTGCCACTATTGTCGCCGCGATGTGGTTTTCCCGCCTGCCGCCTTTCGCGGATTCTTTTGTTTAAAAGTATATGTTTTGTCAAACGTAAAATCTCCTAAAAAGTAAGCTTATTGATATCCAGGAGAGTGACTATTTAAGCAAAAACTTGAAGCCAATCATTCTTTATGCAAACTACAACCTCTTTTAAACACGACCGAAATACCTAAACGAGCAACAATTTTTACTGCATACCGTCAATTTTTATTCATTTTTAATTTCTTTTATCTTCTGTTTTAAAAACCTCGCTAAAAGTTCAGTGACGTGATGCTTTTCTTTATTAATCACTAAAAGAGTAACGTTTCCAATATAGAAATACTTTTTTAGACATTTTAATTTTCGATACATTAGTGTCAATATAGAAATATTGACATTTCCGAAAATTGTTCGAGATTTTAAATTTCGATATTTTGATTGTCTATTTTTACCTCCCTAACCCGCGCAGAAATTGCTAGAAAAGGTACTATTTTTAGGAAAAAGCATTTTTCCTGCGAACACATGAAAATGATGGATTTCACACGATTTGCATCCTCAGAAAACGCTAAACTTCACCCATACCCTTTTTATTGTTACCTCTTCAATTGCAGTATCAACTTAAACTTACTTAAATTTCTTTGAGTAATAACCATCGCACGAATCTCTTGTAAAAATTTTTTGTGAAACAAATTAATGACGATGTGTCGCTCACCGGCGAAAATAGTGGCACAACTCAGAATTAAACTTTAGGGAGAAAACTGCATTTAAAGTTTAAGTTATTTTAATTTTTCATGTTGTAATGTTATTTGAGAATCATTAGTGAACTTGACAGTGATTATTGGTGGGTTTTTATGTGCTAAATTATTGGGGCCTGTTAAGTTATTTTTTGCTTTCAAAAAAGTTGATAATTTGTAAGATGTGCCACTATTGCTTGCAACTTTTGATGGAATCTTGAAAAAAGTTTAGGCACATTTAACTAAAATGGCTAAAAATACAAAGATATTAGCACAACACAAAATGTGCACTATTGCTAAAAAAATAGTCAATACTAGTCACTATTGCTTAAACATAACGAAGCGTCCCAGAGCATAGTCAAGGACCATTGAGTTGTATAAGGCCCTGAAAGGGCCTTAGAGACGGAAAGACAAGGCATTTTTTATTGAGCCTATCCAATTCGGTTTCTAGGGGCGGGTATTTCTTTTACAATAAAAACAGAGATAGACATTATTGAACATGTGAAGCGGACAAAGATAGGCTGATTTTGCATGCTAATAATACCCTAGATAATATATGGGTACTTTTATATCTTTCACACTGACGGCATAAGTGCGACAGAAAAGCAGCTGGCTACTTTTAATCCACCTGCCGTATTTTGAGTGATTCAACCTGCTAGTCGTTTTATACAGGGAAAACTGATAGACAATGTTGTCTAAAAACGAAAATAATTTTTTTGAATTTCGTGCGGGAATATTACAAACAGAAATCTTAAAAACTTTTAAAAACAAGTTTAAAAGTAACTATTTGAGTTGAAACATGGCGCGAAATTGTTTTTTGTGCAAAAGAAGAAAATCGATGAAAAAACAACCTTTCATGGGTAAGTCGTCTTGACGGATAGTTTTTGCTAAAACACGAGAAAGTTCAGTAGCGTCCCGATAGATAGTTTTTTCTGCGACCGTGCGATTTTACCCTCACACATTTTGATTCAGAAAGTGTCACTTCCCCGCACTTATAAGATTATTTTTTAATAATAATTTGTCCTGAAATGTGTTCTAAGACAACTGGGGCCGCGAACTCGGCGCCACCAACTGGGCGGCAGGCCAACTGGGCGCCGGGCCAACTGGACGCCGGGCCAACTGGGCGCCGGACTAAAATATTTTTTCTTGATAAAATGTGCAGATGAAAAGCAAAATAGATATATTATTATTTATGCAAAAACATCTTTAAAAAATCCATTATGTAATATTCTTGAAATTTGGTTTTGTTAGAGTTGTCCATTAAGTCGAGTGTTGAAATTTTGGTAGGTCTAGAGTTCTTGTAACCTGATAACATAAAATTTACGTTTTTGATTTGATTTCTTTATTTTTAAACCGATTTGTCTCAAACTTGAAAGTTTCAAGTGTTTGGGATCACACAATACAGTTTTACCCTCAAACTTAAAAAAATTAAAATGGCGGATCCAAAATGGCGGACTTTCTTATTTATGCATCGATATGTATCGAATATGGAACTTGGCGACGTTTTAAGTCGCTGATTATAATTTTTGACTTAAACTCATTAAAAATTCAAAATGGCGGATCCAAAATGGTGGATTTCTTTATTTTTAAACGGATTTGTCTCAAACTTGAAAGTTTATAGTGCTTAAGATCACTTAATACAGTTTTATACTCAAACTTAAAAAATTTAAAATGGCGGATCCAAAATGGCGGACTTTCTTCTTTATGTATCGAACTTGGCAATGTTTCAAGTCGCTGATTACGATTTTTGACTCAAACTCATGAAAAACTCAAAATGACGGATCCAAAATGGCGGATGTCTTAATTTTTAAATCGATTTGTTTCAACTTGAAAGTTTGCAGTGTTTGAGATCACTTAATCTAAATCTTAAAAAAATTAAAATGGCGGATCCAAAATGGCGGATTTTCTTATTTATGCACCGATATTTATCAAATATAGAACTTGGCTGTATTTCAAGTCGCTGATTACGATTTTTAACTCAAACTCAAGAAAAACTCAAAATTGCGGATCCAAAATGGCGGATTTCTTTATTTTTAAACCGATTTGTCTCAAATTTGAAAGTTTGAAGTGCTTGGGATCAGTCAATACAGTATTATCCTAAAACTTTAAAAATTTAAATGGCGGATCCAAAATGGCGGATTTTTATTTATGCACCGATATTTATCAAATATATAACTTAGCGGTGTTTCAAGTCGCTGGTTACGATTTTTGAATCAAACTCATGAAAAACTTAAAATGGCGGATCCAAAATGGCGGATTTCTTCATTTTTAAACCGATTTGTCTCAAACTTGAAGTTTTGCAGTGCTTGAGATCACTTAATACAGTTTTATCCTAAAACTTAAAAAAATTAAAATGGCGGATTTTCTTATTTATGCACCGATATGTATCAAATATAGAACTTTTGACTCAAACTCATAAAAAATTCAAAATGGAAGATCCAAAATGGTGGGTTTCTTTATTTTTCAACGGATTTGTCTCAAATGTCTCAAACTTGAGAGTTTGCAGTGCTTAAGGTCACTTAATACAATTTGTGACTAACACTTGCAAATGGCTTAATACAAAATATGACTCAAGTTTAAAGAAAGAAATGTAATATTTTAAGCTTAAGACAAATCTGTTAGTAAATAAAAATGTCTGTCATGTTGGAGCAAATAGAATATTTTTGCGATGTTGCATGTGTCCGGACTTACCAAACCGAAATTCCAAGTCTACCCGTAGAGTATAAAAGTCAATGTCAAGGACACATTAGGGACTTACTGGAATAAAACCTGACCTTATTTTAAAATCGACCGTGTGGTGACAGATTTACATATAAAAAGCTCTTTCAAAATTCGACCTTTGTGTATTTAAAAACCGGATTTATTAGTGTCGGTATTTATTAAATGAAAAATAGGGTCTGTATTATTAAATATGGCTTTGCTATGTCAATTTTGGGAGACCAGCTGTTAGTTCTCTGTTCAAATGTGTCAGAATAAAGTCGACTCTATAATAAAGTCAGGTTTTATTCCAATAAGTATCTATTAACAATATACCGGTATTGATGCAACTTACGGGTTTGGCACGTCGTGGCCCGTAGTGGCACAAGCGCCATCTCGAGTAGACTATCTGAAGTAATTTTATGCTAGTATTGGTACATTAAACTTAATTCAATTTTGCATTGTTTTGAGTGTTTTAAGGGGTTTTGAATATTTTTGATATTTGCCACTATTGTCGCCGCGATGTGGTTTTCCCGCCTGCCGCCTTTCGCGGATTCTTTTGTTTAAAAGTATATGTTTTGTCAAACGTAAAATCTCCTAAAAAGTAAGCTTATTGATATCCAGGAGAGTGACTATTTAAGCAAAAACTTGAAGCCAATCATTCTTTATGCAAACTACAACCTCTTTTAAACACGACCGAAATACCTAAACGAGCAACAATTTTTACTGCATACCGTCAATTTTTATTCATTTTTAATTTCTTTTATCTTCTGTTTTAAAAACCTCGCTAAAAGTTCAGTGACGTGATGCTTTTCTTTATTAATCACTAAAAGAGTAACGTTTCCAATATAGAAATACTTTTTTAGACATTTTAATTTTCGATACATTAGTGTCAATATAGAAATATTGACATTTCCGAAAATTGTTCGAGATTTTAAATTTCGATATTTTGATTGTCTATTTTTACCTCCCTAACCCGCGCAGAAATTGCTAGAAAAGGTACTATTTTTAGGAAAAAGCATTTTTCCTGCGAACACATGAAAATGATGGATTTCACACGATTTGCATCCTCAGAAAACGCTAAACTTCACCCGTGTGCAGAAATTGTTCTGCACATGTGTGGAAAAGTAATTTTCCGCATATGAATGTAAAAGTGTACAATGACGTTAACTGTCACCATACTTTTCCGCATATGTGTTGCAAAGTACTGTTCCACACAAAAAGCGGAAAAGCAGATTTATTTGACTTGTGCAAAATAAGACCAATTTTTACAGAAGTTAGTACAGCACAGTATAGTTCAACCGTGTTCGTACACATTCCGATAGAAAATAACTTTCTTATACTCGCGTGTGTTTCACTTGACTAGCACCTCGTTCACAACATTCACGGTTGTGTGTAATTTGTTACTTTCTTCTCTTGTTATGTAAGATACTATTTTCCAGATACCGCCGAAAATGTGTTTTGTATTTTGACCTATCTTAGCAATATCGTCTGTATATCTCGGTCTGGCCAACTATAGCTTCTAAACCGCTAAACCAATTTTTATTAAATTTTTATGAAAAATAGTATTTTACACTATAACTGCTGATTAGATTTTGGTTCAAATCCATTAATGCAATAATTTGTGTTATAATCAAAAACTTCGTGGCTTCACTTGAAGTGTGCTTATAGGTTAGCTATGAAGATATGAGATCCATTAAGGATCTATTTATTTTATTTATTTACTCTAAATTATATGATAAAATGGCCCACTCAATGGCCTAAAAAGTTGGGAGTGGAACCCAAAAAATTTTTTTGCCTGCGCCGCAATTTTTTTTTTTGGATGTGCACCCCCATAGTTTTACACCACGCTTTACAATAGAGAAGCTGTATAAGACCTAAAATACTGGCAAACCTTAACAAGAAACTAGCACCTTGAGAATGTCTACAAATTAAACGAAAAACCCCAAAATCCACTAAACCTAGTAGTTGAGTAGACATGAAAGATATTTAGTAGACTTTGTCAAATAGTAGTTTACCTAACTAGTGCGGAAAGTGCCTCTTTTCCGCACGCGATTGCAGATGGTCAAACGACGCGATAGCGGAGTTTGGCCAGCAATCAAGTGCGGAAAAGACACTTTACGCACGAGTTAGGTACATTATTTTTTCTATAAGCGTGAGGAAAAAACTAAAAATTAATCAGAAAATTATTTATATTCAAAACATTTTAATCCAATCAATTATTATTATTAACATTAATATTAAAGGTGCAGTTTGTAGCGTGCTGTAAGTTGATAGCAGAGGCAAGTGTTTTCTTAAATGAAGTGGCAGATTTGAAACTTGGGTTTTCCACTGCGTTCTCCAAGTTTTCGGAAACATCTGTTGCAACTGTGGTCATGCATTTGGGGCTGGATTGAGGCACTTTGGAAGGTTGTATGGTAGAAGAAAGTTGCTGACTAGTTGAAGGACCAGGGTGGCTGAACTTCAAAATTTTATTCGAAATATTTTTTTGGAATCCAGTTGAACTGTCAAGGTACCCTTCTGCGACACTTGAAGATTTCCATCCACCGAGTCGTTTGATATTGGTTATTCCTTCGCCTGAATCTGCCAACATTGTTGCGGCAGAACGTCGGAAGCTGTGGCCCGTGTATAATTCTGGATTTGAAAGCTTCAGATAGTATGCGATATCTGATGGCATTTTACCGAATGTATTAATTCCAATGCATTGTACCGTACATGCTCCTTTTTTGTAGTTTACGAAGAACCGTCTATGTGGGGTCTCTGGTTTCCTTAAGTTGACATATTTTCGGATCAATTGGAGAAGTTTTCCATTCTCGGCTTCTTCTGAAATAGCAAAACTTCTAAATGTATGGTTTTTTGAGTCAGGAATTTTTATAATGATCATATTTCCTTTTTCTTCAATGTCATCTAGGCACATTTTTGCTAGTTCTTCACGGCGACATGCGCCCGCCAAACCAAAAATCGTGGCAACTTTCATATGCAAATAAACTAGGTCAGCTTCGCTTAAAAACTTGAAAATTTCTTCTTTTGTGAAGATTTTTGCCTTCTTGGGTCTGAATCCAACGTTTTGTTTTTTCAAGTAGGCCGTAACTTTTAAAAAATTGCTTAAGTCAACGTTTTTTCTGAGTTTTATTACACTTTTGAGCATAGAATACCTCGACCAAAGGGTATTCGGTTTGCACGTTTTGGAAATTTCGGAGAAATATGCCAAAAAAACAGCTTCTTGAAGGGATTTGATGCCTTTAGCGTGGCACCATCTCTCAAACAAACTATATTCCTTCTCATACCTGTAACGAGATTTTGAAGGAAGCAGGTCCAAATTAGCGATTCTAGCGGCTTCTAGAACTGACTGGGGTAGATCTTCGTCCGAAGAATCCATTGAAAATCTGATTTTTTTGTTTGAAAAATTCAAAAGACGCTTGTATCTGCAAAATTGGCTTTGTTTTGACAGTTTGTACTTTGTTGCTATGGTGATTTAAGATGCCAAATCTAAAACCACTAGTGTTCATTGTTGTTTGACATTGACAATGACGATATTTTTAGCGGGGAGGTTAAAAACTTATAATTTGAACCTATTTTATCGAAAATATTGAAAATATAGCAGAATTTTAGTCAATTTGAATATTTTTGGGATATTTCGTGTGGTAGGAAAGATACAAATGTATTTTGAACGGTCTAAATGTTATAGAACACCTCAAAATCGTAACAAATTTACTTTTCCGCACTAGTGCGGAAAAAATATTTTTCCGTACTAGTGCGGAAAAGTGGCACTTTCCACACTAAAATGCGTGCGGAAAAGTGGACTTTTCCGCACGCTTATAGAAAATAGTAGTTTACCTAACTAGTGCGGAAAGTGCCTCTTTTCCGCACGCGATTGCAGATGGCCAAACGACGCGATAGCGGAGTTTGGCCAGCAATCAAGTGCGGAAAAGACACTTTACGCACGAGTTAGGTACACTATTTTTTCTATAAGCGTGAGGAAAAAACTAAAAATTAATCAGAAAATTATTTATATTCAAAACGTTTTAATCAAATCAATTATTATTATTCACATTCTAGTGGCTTCTAGAACTGACTGGGGTAGATCTTCGTCCGAAGAATCCATTGAAAATCTGATTTTTTTGTTTGAAAAATTCAAAAGACGCTTGTATCTGCAAAATTGGCTTTGTTTTGACAGTTTGTTTGTACTTTGTTGCTATGGTGATTTAAGATGCCAAATCTAAAACCACTAGTGTTCATTGTTGTTTGACATTGACAATGACGATATTTGTACCGGGGAGGTTTAAAACTTATAATTTGAACCTATTTTACTGAAAACTTTGTTTTATCGAAAATATTGAAAATATAGCAGAATTTTAGTCAATTTGAATATTTTTAGGATATTTCGTGTGCTAGGAAAGATACAAATGTATTTTGAACGGTCTAAATGTTATAGAACACCTCAAAATCGTAACAAATGTACTTTTCCGCACTAGTGAGGAAAAAATATTTTTCCGCACTAGTGCGGAAAAGTGGCACTTTCCACACTAAAATGCGTGCAGAAAAGTGGACTTTTCCGCACGCTTATAGAAAAATTATTTTACTACTACTATGTCGATTTAGAACGTTTTTCTAGGTTGTCCGACGCCTATTCTGCACCTCCTTCAATCATGACAATCAACTTCTGTCAGCTTTTTTTGACTCATTGATCTTTGGATTGACTGTTGCCATTCTAGTTTAGGACGCCCCCTTTTTCGGCGCCCTATTGGTTGCCATTCTAGGACCTGCTTTGGTAAGCCTTCGTCATTCATGCGTTGTACATAGCCGTACCATATCCAATGTCTTTTAGTGATGTCATCCGCTATGCTTCTCATCTCATTTCTTATGTGATCTGTTCTAAATATTCTCATTGATCTTCTTATTGCATCCATTTCGATACTTTTCATTTTTGTTTTGTCTTTTTCTGTTACGCGACAAGTCTTTATTCCATACAACAGCGTGCTGTTCACCATTGTTTCATATATGTTAAATTTTACATTCTTTTTTGCCTCTCTGCTCTTTAAAATACTGTTAAGACATCCCATAATCTTTTTTGCTTTTAATATTCTTTCACCCAAGTATACATACTCATTGTATGGAGATATTGTTTGTCCATTGTCTAGTTCTAACTCACTTGATTCGTTTCCAATACATAAGTACTGTGTCTTGTCCACGTTCACTGTTAATCCCTACTTTTGGTATTCTTCCGTTAACTTTCTTATCATATACTCCATGGCTTGTTTATCATTAGCTACAATTACTTGTCGTCAGCAAACTGTGGTGTGTATATGGTAAATAGGTCGTTAAATTGTATTCCCATGCCGTGTACTTTACGTTTCCAGATTTTTAGAGCTACTGCGATATTTATTATAAAAAGAGTTGGAGAGGTAAAACATCCCTGTCTTTCGTTACCAGGAATTCTTTTGATTGTCGATTTTCAATTTTAATTTTAGATTTTGATAGTTCTTTTATCGCTTTTATGTATGTATGATTGATATTAGTTTGCTCTAACACTACTACTACTATGTCGGTTTAGAACGTTTTTCTACGTTGTCCGACGCCTATTCCCCACCTCCTTCGATCCTGACAATCATCCTCTGTCAGATTTTTTTGACTCATTGATCTTTGGATTGACTGTTGCCATTCTAGTTTAGGACGCCGTCTTTTTCTGCGCCCTATTGGTTGCCATTCTAGGACCTGCTTTGGTAATCTTTGGTCGTTCACCCGTTGTACATGGCCGTACCATATCAGTTGCCTTCTAGTGGTCATCCGTTATACTTCCCTCGATTCCCATTCTTTCTTTTATGATCTCATTTCTTATGTGATCTATTCTAGATATTCTCATTGATCTGCTTATTGCATCCATTTCGACACTTTCCATTTTTGTTTTGTATTTTTCTGTTACGCGACAACTCTCTATTCCATACAACAGCGTGCTTTTGACTATTGTTTCATATATGTTAAATTTTACATTCTTTTTTATCTCTCTGCTCCATAAAATACTATTAAGACATCCAATAACCTTTTTTGCTTTTACTATTCTTTTTTCCAATTCTTTACAGTCTGTACCTGTCTTATCAAATGTGACACCCAAGTATACATACATACTCATTGCATGAAGATATTGTTTGTCCATTTTCTAGTACTAACTCACTGGATTCGTTGCCAATACATAAGTACTGTGTCTTGTCCACGTTCACTGTTAATCCCCACTTTTGGTATTCTTCTGTTAACTTTCTCATCATATACTCCATGTCTTCTTGGTCGTCAGCAAACTGTAGTGTGTATATGGTAAATCGGTCGTTAAGTTGTATTCCCTTGCCCTGCACTTTACGTTTCCAGTTTTTTAGAGCCACTGCGATATATATTTTAAAAAGAGTTCAGAGATACAACATCCCTGTCTTAAGCCTTTTGTTACCAAAAATTCTTTTGAAAGTCGATTTCCAATTTTAATTTTAGATTTTGACCCTTTGTATAGTTCTTTTATCGCTTTTATGTATGTATGATTAATATTAGTTTGCTCTAACACTGTCCATAATTTTTCTACTGTAACGGTATCATATGCTTTTTGTAGGTCCACAAAGGTAACATGAGTCTCTATATTTCTGGCGCTTTTTTTCTCAATAACTTGTTTAAGACAAAAAACATTATCACTACAAGATCTGCCTGCGCGAAACCCACTTTGCTCTTCTTCTTCTTGTTCATGAAAATCCTTCTCTATTAGATCTCTAAGAATCTTACCGTACAATCTACTTAGAGTACTGGTTACTGAAATTCCTCTGTAATTGTTGCAATCCAGCTTGTTTCCTTTTTTATGTATTGAGGATATGAATGCAATTTTCCAATCATTAGGTACTGGATGTCCGTTTATGCATTGGTTAATAATATTTGTGAGATTTTCAAGTAGTTTCTCTGATCCCTATTTGAGCATTTCAGCATATATTCCCCCAGGTCCGCTAGCTTTTCCGGATTTAAGCTTTTAATATTATTCTTTATCATTTCTTTTTCGATGATTACTTCCTCTCCATGTACTTCTATGTCTCTTCTCGGAGAGGCTGCCAGATATTCGGGTCTTGTCTCCTGCAGCAGTCCCTTGTAGTGTTCTGTCCTCTGTCCATTGTTCTGGATGTTTACTTTTTCTTTTGTTGGGCTTTTTTACTGTAGAAATGAATTTCCATACTTCAGAACTCTGCCTACCTCCTACGTGTGTATTTATGTCGTGACACTTGCGCTCGAACATTTAATTTTTTTCTGTGCGTATCAAATTTCTTAGCTGTCTTCTGGTTTCCCTGTAGATTTCTAGGTCTCTTTGCTCCTTAGTACTGAGCCATTTCAAGTATGTACGTTTTTTCTGTTTGACCATTTCCTGTATTTTGTACGTCCACCACATCTTCCTGTTATTTCCATTATCTTGGTACCCAACTGCTTCGTTGCTTGCTTCCTTCCAGCTTTTTATTATGTTTGTATATATCTTTTCAAATGAGTGATTTGTGTTTATTAATTTTTCATCTAATCGGTTCTGATACAATCTTTGAATACTTTCGATTTCTGGACCTTTAAAGTTGTATTTTTGATTGTCTTCGATGCTTTCTAGGTTTTCGTTTTCTCTAAGACTTTCGTACTTATTTGTTTTTCTTAAAGGGAATAATATTTTTGCTTTTACCAGATGGTGGTCAGATCCACAGGTAACACCACGAAGTACTCGCACATCATGCCACTTTAATTGCGAGTGTTGTCCACCTATATAGATTTCTTGTTGACTGAATCCAGGTATATCGATGAATATCCTTATGTTTAAAAAATACATTATTTATTTTTAGGTTGTGGATTTCACACAATTGCATCAGTCTTAAGCCATTATCATTTGTTACTTCCTCTCCAAATGGTCCTATCACTTTGCTCTGGGTTTGCCTACCAGTTCGGCTATTAAAATCGCCAAGCATAATTATTTCTCTGGTATTACCGATTTTTGTGATATTACCGATTTTTGTGATAGTCTCATCAAGTTGATCAAAGAACATTTGTTTTGTAGCTACTCTTTCGTCATCTGATGGTGCGTAGACTGCTATTATGGTTATATTATGTCCAAGCATCTTCATGTTCACTCAAAGTATGTTTTCACTAATGCAATCGTAGTCTGTAATTTTATTCTTTAGATTTTTCTTTATTAATAAAGATACCCCTCTGGCTGCTCTTGTTTCTTTTGGGACTCCAGTGAATATATGGACAAAATTACCGACACTATTCGTACCTGTTTCTTTTTTGTCTCAGTGAGTGCGATAATATCAATTTTGCAATTCTGCACTTCGGTTGCAATAATGTCCAACTTTTGATTCAGTCCTTGTACGTTCCATGTAGCTATATTCATAGTCCTTTGTCTTTGCTTTTTTCGTCTTCGAGAGTTTCCATCCATTGCTCTGAGGCTTTGTTTAGGCTTTTTGGTAACTGCTTTGTTTTACAAGTATTAGAGAAGCAGTCTAATGCCTCAACCCCCTACTTGGAGGGCCAGGATTTTTAATCAAGGTTTTACTCCTCTAGCCTTTGACGAGCCAACGCCATACTGTAAGGCAACAGCGGTAGTCTTTTATACTATCCCTAAAAGAAAGGGTTGCCACCTACGCTATGATCACCGTACTGAGGTCCATTCTCTCCGCCTTTCATATCGATGTGGTCTTCTCCCGTAACCCTGGGAAAGGGACCCTATACAGGTGCTAACTCTCCGGGTCAGAGAGTACCTGGAATCTACGGAGGGCAGGGGTCGATTCATTTCCCCTGATAGACATCTGACAAGGTCTACCCGTACCCGTGTATCTTGATACCCTGACAAAAAGCCATGACTGTCCCACCGTCCCCCGACCTACGGTTTCCAAGATACAGGGGTTCAAAGTTCCAGTCTCTAACACTCTTCATAATAATAATTTTTCTACTGGAACGGTATCATATGCTTTTTGTAGGTCCACAAAGGTAACAAAGGTCTCTATATTTCTCAATTACTTGTTTAAGACAAAAAACATTATCAACACAAGATCTGCCTGCACGAAACCCACGTTGCTCTTCATCTTCTTGTTCATGAAAATCATTCTCAACTAGATCTCTAAGAATCCTACCGTACAATCTACTTAGAGTACTGGTTACGGAAATTCCTCGGTAATTGTTGCAATCCATCTTGTTTCCTTTTTTATGTATTGAGGATATGAATTATTTACTTTGTTTTTTTTTTTCAACATGGTGCTTCTTGGGGCGCCACTGTTGGGCTGTAATATTGAGGTCCATGTTTAATAGTCGGCTGCATGACCGGGAATTTAAAATTGCCGGTGCAAATATAGAATAATTTTTACTGGCTCCAGCTTTAATTAATATACCTACTCCAGTTCCACGATCTTTTTATGTAAACATAATAACTTCCTTTTTTTTTCCTGCTGCATGCATGGGTTTTTTAAGCCTTTTAAACAAGGTAAACTAGCTGGGCAATAAAGCAAAAACTAGTACGTTGAATTAAAGAATTTTAAAAAATAAACAAAAAATATTCTCACAAGTTTAAAAAATGAACAATATTTATAATATTTTTTATTTTTGGGAAGTTTTTGCGGGTTTTACTATGTGGTAGTCCATTTTTAGCAGTCATCATATGTTACCCCCCAATTCTTCTTCTTCTTTAAGTGGCACACAACACCTAGTGGTTGTATCCTGATTAACGAGAGACCTCCATCCTGCCCTCTCTAGGACGGTTCTTTGACACCTTCTTATTGCCATATTCTTATTCTTGATGTGTCGTCTTAGACATCGTCTATACACCTTTTTCCTGACCTCCCTCTTACTTTCCTTTCTGCAGGTCTTTACTTCATTTTTTTTTGGTGTTCTTGTCTTATCCATTCCCTACACCGGGTGATTGGTATAATTTACTCAATAGTAATATATTATATGCGTTAATATTGATCTGACACACTAGTAAAGTTGAAAAATATTTCCTGAATCATTAGAATCTGATGCTGATGCCAGAAATGTCAAACACTTGCTAAATTATTGACATAATTAATTTATAAGGCTCCTTTTTTTTATTTCTAATTTAAATAATATTAAGTTGACATTTGGCACAGTCATTGTTGAAATATTTGCATTTTAAAATCCTAATTATATTTCTTAAGAAAATAGCAATTGTCAAAAATTAACGACTGATGGCAACATCCTTATTGTTTATTCAGGAAAAATCCTTTAACTTTAGTAACTTAAACGTTACTGCCAGAGAAATATTGGAATAAAACCTGACTTTATTTTAAAATCGAGAGTACGGTAACAGATTTACTTATAAAAGGCAGCTGCTTTCTTTCATAATTCGGCCTTTGTGTATTTAAGAACCGGATTTATTAGGACCTGTCTTTATTAAATTGGAGTTAGCGATTTTATTTTTAAATTCGACTTTGGTATTTCAAGTTTGAGAGATCAGCTGTAAGTCTTCTTTGTAAATCTGTCAGAATAAAGTCGACTCTAAAAAATAGTCAGGTTTTATTCCAATTCCAATTCCCTAGTAACCGAGATAGCTAGAGTAAAATATGCTCAATGACCCTGTACATTGCGCGATCTATTAACTGTCCTAATTCATAATTTATCCATATGCGCCAATAACCTTCTTCTGTTTTTACTGGTGCAACGATCTTACACAAATCATTTTTCTTAAAAATATGTTTGGTCGTTTATTAGCATTTGAGTGTTTTTCGCACCCATGTGTCAATACTGGCCTAATTATTGTAGTGTAAGTTTTTTATTTGACAGATCTTGGTAAAATCCTTTGATAAGCGTAAAAGATTTTGTTTCCATCTACCTACTATATATTATCTGGTTTATTTCCTCTGTTATTTAGAATATATGTTTGGTCCCAAGTATGTTATAGAAACTATAACAAAGTACCTAAAAACTACGAGCATATCTCTCGTTGTTTTTTGAGAAAAAACCTTCCCCTAGACTTTATTAAATTTTCCACAAATTTTTAGAAGAGTTTGTAGAAAGAAGTAGTTTTTTCCTCCCCCACTATGGCATTCTACCTTGAATGGTAAATAGTTTACAATTTCTAGAACACTTGTGGTCAATTGGTAAAAATTAGTAACATTATAGACAACACCAAACATTTGAAATATTTAACTATGAATTTCGACCTTAATGCTTTGCAAAAAAAGTCTGTTGAAAAATATACAATTGAAAAACATAAAAAAACTCGTCATCATACAAACTTTTTGGAGTGCTTAAGCCGTAAAACAAGGCTTAAAACAATAACAATGTTTTTTAAAAGCCAAATGGCTCCTATACATATTTAGAGCTGGAATATTTATTTTGCAACTGAAAAACCAAAGGATAAATATTCAAAAAGTTATATATGTGTTTTGTAAAGTAAATAGTACATTCCTATCTTTTTACTTTCCTAGCCCATGCACCAGTGGCTAAAGGAGGTCTTGTTTTCGACGAAATTTTGTTGTGAGAGAACGCCGAAAATTGTTGTAATTACGCACACACGTCACGTCTATATTGCTACGATAGGTCAAAATACACCCATTTGACCTATCTTAG
This sequence comes from Aspidapion aeneum, assembly GCA_963576565.1. Classification (NCBI taxonomy): domain Eukaryota; kingdom Metazoa; phylum Arthropoda; class Insecta; order Coleoptera; family Brentidae; genus Aspidapion; species Aspidapion aeneum. The sequence goes on along the minus strand of OY755041.1, from coordinate 53,469,623 downwards.
CAATATCGTTGTGACGTCTGTTTAGGTGTCTGTGTGTGTGTGTTTGTAGGTGTGTGTGTGTGTGTGTGTGCATGTCTGACCGGCCCACGATAGCTCCGAAACCGTTGAACCGATTTTTATGAAATAAATTATGAAATAAAATGCTAACTTTTTAACGGAGTATCGCATCAATATGAGGTTTTCAGAATATAGTAGAACACATTTGAAGGGTACAGGGGATAAACTAGCTAAGTCAAATTTAACGATTTTTAGTAAAAACGTTTTTTAAGTTTGAAACCAAATAAAAAAGCTGTTTACTGTTGCTTAATTTGATTCTGTAGTATCCAATTAACATTTTTAGTACAAAACAATTATTACAGACAATAAGTAAGGAACACTGTTTATAATCATAAGTTATTGACTTTTGTATTCTCTAATGTCACAATATGCAATGGAAATACAAGCTAAGTTGTTGACTTACCTGGTTTATCCCTGGAATATTGAAATAAAACATTGAGGACCCATAACAAAATTCAATGAATAGGTCTAATTTGTTCATTACTGTTTATAGGGAATATTCGCATAAAATACTGCCGCATCCGGTCCACAGAATTTCTTCAAAACCTGCAAATCGTCGAATTTTTGCTTTGATATCGGTATTGGAGCTTAAAATTAAAAAAAAAACAAAAATCTGTCTGTCTGTCTGTCTGTCTGTCTGTCTGTTTGTATGTCTGTCTGTCTCGCGAAAGCTCCGAAACTACTGCACGGATCTTAATTAAATTTTCAAGAAAAATAAAAGTCGATCCTAAGTGGGATATGAAAGGAGTTTGGTCAAAATTGACCACTCAGGGGCGGAGGGGGGGTTATTGATTTCTGAAAAAAATCACATTTTTGCAGAAAATATGGACTGTGGGTAATGAGACCTAAGGAAATTTTACGAACGTTATAAAAAAAAATATAATGGAAGACAGGGGCGAATCCAGAGATTCCCCCCCCCCTCCCTAAGCAGCAAAAAACTGGGAATGCGCATTGCACAGACTTTGTCCGAGAGAACGCCGATGACTTAGTCTGTTTATTTCCTGTTACCACGACTTAACCTGTTTATTTCCTGCACGGTATAAATTCAATCGTTTATTTCTCAAGACTATATAGACTTATAGCCTGTCTAAGATTATAGTAAAAAACACGTCATCTTCATTTATTAGATGGCGCTGTTAACTCATTTTGGCCAAAAATTGACTTAGCCAGTTTCCCCTGTACCCTTCATTTTCTTAAAAATTTGTTTGTGTGTGATATAACTAAGAACTTCCTAGGAGCTTTCGTTTCTGAGATATATACAAAAAATGTTTTCAAGGCTGATATAGCATGGAGCTTACTTGAACTGTGGTAATGGGCTAAAAAGGTATTAGATCCGTCAGAGATCAATTTATTTAAATCATAGAACCACAAACCAATAATTACAAACGCATTGACCACTAAATTACAAAAAGTCTGGATTATTGTCAAACGATGATTTTTAAGTTTTGCATATAGAGCTCGAATAAAATCGTAGATAAATTTTAAAGACTGTATTGTTTCTCGAAGTATTCTCCACGAAAATTAAAGCACTTTTCCATGCGCTTAACCCAGTTGTGAAAGCTGTAATTCCACTCGTTTGTTGGTACTGTCAAAATTGCATTCTTGAAGGCGTCGACTGCTTCCTCTGGCGACTGAAATCTTTGACCACGCAGTCCATTCTGGACTTTAAAAAAAGTCTAGAAATTGTAAGGATTTAGGTCGGGACCGTATGGAGGATATTTCCACATTTCCACATTTTGTTGGGTTAAAAATTCAGTGGTGTTTTGTGCTTTGTGTGAACTTGCATCGTCTTGATAAGGGTTGATTCGTCGTTCGGGACTCGAAGCTTAGCGATAACTTTCGGCAAACAAATGGTGACGTACCAATCGGCAGTAACAGTCCTTTGATCTTCAAGAGGAATTGTTGCTACATGCCCTGCTTTTGAGACAAACGTCGCGACCATCCTATCTTGGGACACCCAAACAGACTGACGTTTATTTTCGGGTTTGTATGAGTATATCCACGATTCGTCACTACTGACAATGCTGTACATGTTTTTCAAGATTCTTGTCTTAAAGCGGTCTAGAGACACCAATAATTGATCCTAAGTTCTTTCTGTTCATCGGCTAACAGATGCGTATCCAGCGGGAAAATAATTTTCTTACCACTAATTCTTCATGCAATTTTTTTAATTTAGGTCTTTGGAATCCCCAATGAGGTCTCAATCTCCCGCTATGTCGCACGTCGATCTTCCATGATGAGCATGCGCACAGTATCGATGTATTCCTAGGTGACGTTTTTTCCTTACTGAAAACAGAAATCAACTCGGAAAAGCATTCTTGTTGTGATAATTTCCTTCGAAAGTTGTAAAAAATTAAAACCCAGAAATGTTCTCGGTTTAATTCAGTTTTTCGACTGATTTGTTAACCTAAAAAATTTACTGTAGCTATAGAACTATACGTATCGCACTGATATTTTAAACATAGATGAGGTATATATTGAGATTAGGGTTTTAGTAACGATATTCGATCTGTGTCGCCCTCTATCCCAACTAACATTTAAAGTTTTCACGACGACCCTCGCCATTAAGAATTTCCTAAAATTAACCACAATGTCCTCCCGCTACGTTTCAGTGTACCATTTAGCAGCGTGGCAATTCCCTAAGTGAAAAACCAATTTCAGGTTATTACTACTTAGCCACATGTTTAAAGTCACTGTAGTAACGACTACAGTATTACGTCGCAGCCAAGTATCAACAAGAATATGTTTTTTAAGTGAACAAGCACCCTTAAATGTTAATTACGTTTGCAAAAATGTTATAATTTAGTTTTTTAGCCTTTCCCATTTTTACGAACTATATCCGCCACTGTTTGGTATATATAGAAGCTTAAAAAAAATCTTTTTTAAATTTTCTTCTTTTGAAAAAAGCCATTTCAAATCTGCTTAAAAATGTTATTGTCGTATAACCCAAGAACGAACCCAGAAGTAAAAAGTAAGTATTAAAAATTTATTTGAAAAGGAAAATAAACTGTTTTACTTAAAATGAAGGCTGGCGAATATTTCATAGGGGTTGGGAGACAGTAAAAATTTTAATAGTAATGGCAACAGAATTTTTTTAAAGAAAAATACTTTAGGCTAATTTTCCCACTACTTTTTCACATATTTTCACTTTGCTTTTTGAGTTTCTTATACAGATAAAGAACCCTGCACAAAATACATGGGACCATGGACCTCACCCGACTTTAATAAAATTTTAGTACGTCATGGTGTAAGACACTATAAAATTTGCAACTTTTATTAAGTTTAATGTTTAGTTTTTGAGATATTAGTTGTTAAAGTTTAAGAAATCGGGTTAGATAGATAGTTTCGATAATGAAAAAATATGAAAATTAAGCGAATCTCTCACTTCTGACATCTTCACAATTTTTATACGGAGTCTAGTAAAAACTTGTTTTACAACTTTTCTTTCGCGCTCTTTAAAACTGAAAAACTAAAAATAAGTTGAAGTGAGTACCTATCTTTGCACCTGTTTAAGGCAATAAAATGGAGTAGGTTTATTTTCCTTCGAAGCCTATTTTTTTTTGTACTTCGTACATCATCACCCTTTCCAAAATTTTTACATCCATTTTGGAAAAATATATAAAATATAGTTAAGGTAAGTTTTAGTACTAAAACCTTTTAGCAGTGTCTGCTGTCATTTTACTACGGGATATGTGAGTTTGTTTTCTTAACATGTCTACGTTCATGTTTTTATATTTAATATCTTATATAAAAAAACACCCAACTGCTAAATTTACTTGTAACTACTAGCAGATCTGACTACTAGTCGCAGTTGAGTACAAAATTGATGGGTATAGCTATAATGTACGACATGCTTCAACTTTTAGTTTTGATGCCCAAAGCGCACTTATATACGAAATTATATAGTTTTATATTTTCATGAATCAGGTTATTGAGTAATTTTGTGCCCAACTGCGACTAGCAGTTACAAATAAATTTAGCAGTTGGGTGATTTTTTTTTTTTTTTTTATTTCCACCTTTTAGGTTTAATTCTTATTCAGCCTTTTAAAAAGCACTATGCATTTACAATTTATTTAGCTTTATCCAAAAAGTACGTGTAGATGTTCTACGGACGCGAACAATGTTACCTTCCATTGAGTAAAGGTGGGAGAGAAGAGACGGAGGAGGGAACTAGTAAAATGATGTAGAAAAAATGCAGAAAGAATTTTTGAAATAGCTCTATATTTGTGAAAGGTATAGCTACAACTATGACTAATAAAGATGACGGGGATGTAAGAGAGAGGCAAGGGGGGAAGGGCCCTGGGTGAAAATGGTAAAATGATGTTGGAAAAAAGTCTTCAAGTGTGCAGAAAGAACTTTTGAAATCGCTATATATTTGTGAAAGTTATAGCTATAACTATTACTAATAAAGATGACGGGGATGTAAGAGAGAGGCGAAGGGGGAAGAGAACTAGTAAAATGGTATTGGAAAAAAAATCTGAAAGCGAATGCAGAAAGAATTGTTGAAATCGCTCTATATTTGATAAAATTATGCGAATATGGTTTTTGAGTAGGGTGGGGGAAATGACAGGAGGGGAGATGGCTGGGAGCAGGGACTACTACAGTAAATTAGAGGACATTTGCGATTGGTAATCAAAGGAATTTCAATAAAATCGCCTGAAATTGAGATAATTTATATGCCTTAAAGCCTACATCAGGTGACAAAATGGCGAAGACCGCCATATTGATTCCTGTTTAAAAAATATAGCCTGTAGCACCTTCGGGATCAGTAACAATTCAACAACACCTTTTTTTGTCAAAATCGGTTGAGCCGTTTAGCCTCTAGCGTGACACAAACATATTTACTTACAAACATACAACAATCGAAAAACAATAATCTTCCTTTCGCCATGCTGCAGTTGGGTAAAAAATAAGTAGATAGATATTTTCAGTGATAATATTTTGGCAGAAAATAGTGAAAATTAATATGGTATATATTTTTCTGAACTAAACGGGATAAGTGTAAAAACTAGGGATAAGTGTAAAAATCAGTTTGCAATATTTTCTAAATTGTGTAAACTGTACTCTGGCCCTTTCTTGTATATTTCTATACTTAAATAAAGATATTGTTATATTATTATTATAAACGCAAACATGTTGTCGATTTAAGTATCTTCAGAATAATTCAAAACTTCGTAATTTAAAAATTTGGCAAGAAAAATAAACCCATTATTTTTAATCGATCTATACCATCGAAGAAATAACATATTATTTCTTCGATGCCTATACACATGTAAAGAGAAGTATTTCGACTAATTTTTACTTTTTCAGTTTTGGAAAAGCGTCAAAGACAATTTCGAAAAAATCATCATTTTTGAACTTCAGCTATTTTACTTAACTTAAGTATATTTTTTTCGTTGGCAAGCCTACCTAACCATGTAATTTTGAGAGCCAATATCTCAAAAACTAGACATAGAATCTTAATAAAAAATACATATTTTTTTAATAGTTTCTGACACTATAACATACAAAAATTTCAAGTTCGTGCAAGGTCCTTTAATACGTATTTAATTTTAGGCTACCAAAAAAATACTCTGCCAATCTATGAGCACCTAAGCTCACACTGGGTACTATAGTTATAGTGTATCTACGTGAAAGCTAATATAACTAAAAACTGAAGTATGTTTTATTGAACTCCAGACACAATTACCTTTCGTTTGATACCACACAAGCCATGTTTTGACTTATACTCTAATTTTTCAAATCTTCTCCCACCCTTTTTTTTAAACTAAAATGTATTTTGTTTAACTCCAGACTCAATTACCTTTCGTTTGATATCACACACGCCATATTTACACCTAAACACTAATTTTTGAAATTTACCCCCCCCCCTTTTTTTAAATAAACTAAAATGTATTTTGTTTAACTCCAGACTCAATTACCTTTCGTTTGATATCACACACGCCATATTTCCACTTAAACACTAATTTTTGAAATTTACCCCCCCCCCCCCTCCCCCCCTTTTTTTTAAATAAACTGAAATGTATTTTGTTTAACTCCAGACTCAATTACCTTTCGTTTGATATCACACACGCCATATTTTTTCATAAACTCTAATTTTTGAAATCTACCCCCACCCTTTTATTTGGCTTGTGTTCGGTGGATTTTGTTAATTTTTAAATGGGACCATCTCGACCCAAAACCCAGCCTGGGTACCAAATTTCATTAAAATCGGGCAAGCGGTTTTTGAGTTATGCGCGTTGGTCGTTACAGACAGACATACAGACACACAGACAGACAGACAGACAGACAGACAGACAGACAGACAGACAGACATACAGACAGATAGACAGACAGACAGACGGCGCAACAAAAAAGTTTCAAAATCATCTGAAACGCAAAGATATATAAAAAATTTTGAAATCGGAGCAACTTTTTTTTTTCTCGAAAAAATTAGGATCACCATAGCTCACACTACTATAGTATAGTATATGTGTGAGCTAAAATATACAAGGTGTTAGCTCCCGCTAAATTTCGCGGTTGTTTGTAAATTTTAAAACCACACAATTGGATGACGGACAGCGTACATTTTTCGCGCATTGGACATGCGCACCAAGAATCAGTGAGATCCTTTTTCTACCGCCTCGAGAAAATGGCGTGTTAATTTCTTTCTCCAACTATTTCAAATTTCTACACTTAAAAGTGCTCGATTTTGGTGTACTGAAGCATAGAACTAGAAACTTCAGCCCTTCAGCTACGTGGTGCCATCATTAGATCAAGACAGGGGCCCCTTGGAACGTGGAGAAATTGGCTGCAAACTGGTGAGTGCTTTGTTTCTGATTTCCATTGTGTGGTACCAACAAGTAACCTTAATTATTTCGTGATTTCATATCAATATATTTATGTTTGTTCGCGCTTTCATTAATTAAAATATATACAGTCCACTGCAGTTATCGTTTTTCTACCTGCGGGCAAACAATAAGTACTACAATACGACGGTATTAATAAGTCGGCCATTTCATTTTCACATTTTCGCCGAGATCATACGCCATTGAATTTTGCCAATCGTATTGAACCGAGAGAGATTTTCGCTCGACCTTCGGTATTGGCGCAGTTCACCTGTTTTCGGTCCGCTGCTATGGTAACGCAGGGTCTACCGCGTGGTCATTCAGTAAACAAAAATCAAGAAGCAATCAAAACAAACAAGCACGATTTCTATGATTAGATGTGTTCCATATCATTTCGATATTTAAAACAATTTTCATCAATTGCGATAAATTAGTGCATATTTTCGATAATTCGTCATTTTTCTATTTCATAAGCATTAATTTAGCGTTAATTGTATATTTACCGACAATTTCGTCATTTCAAAGGTAAAATCATGTCTATCAAAAAAGCCGTGCAAAAACGCAAGGGTTTTTTATCAGCGATCACCGAGTGTTATGTGTTTTCACAGACCGCGGCAACGGACGCAAAAGCGAGAAACGAGTTTCAAGTGAGGTATTCCGACTTGGATGAAACTTTCGATAAATGCATGTTGTCAATGATGATGCGATCCTTTCAGAAGCTCGTAAATATTTTTATGCGTGTAAGGGGGTTTACTCTAAAATATTTCCGGTTAAGGCCCCATCCTTTTCGGGATCATATGTTCGACAAAACGAAACTCCAAAACTCAAAGAGTTAGGTATTTCCATATTTCGAGGTGATAAAAAATTATGGCCAAGCTTATTCGATCTTTTTAATAACATTATAGATCAAAATCAAAGTCTAAGTAACGTCCGAAAACTTCAATATTTATTTTCATATCTCGAGGATGAGCCTTTAAAATTAATATCAGGGATTAGCTTATCTGATCAAAATTATAAAATTGCTTACGACAAATTAGTCAATAGATATCAAAACAAGCGAGACCTCGCAAATGATGCTTTAAGCACAATTATGAACTCTACCTTAAAAAACGAGTCAGCTAAAGGATTGCGTAATTTAATTGACACCTTTTTAGAATCCCTAGAAATTTTAAAACCACTTAGTTTTGACGTTGACAGTTGGGACTTTATTATTTTTTTCATTTTGTTAGAAACATTGGATATTCCGACGCGTTCAAATTTCGAAATGAGTCACGCCAATACTAATACCGAAATTCCCACTTTTCAGTCACTTTTTCAATTTCTAGAAAAAAGATGTAAAGTTTTGGAATCACTTCCTCAATCAACAGGACCCAAAAAGGTGCCTACCTATCAAAAATCAAATTCTATGCAAAATCAGTTTGGGCAAAAGCCTACGTATCAAAATTCAAATTCTATGCAAAATCAGTTTGGGCAAAAGCCTACCTATAAATCAACCAATTCGCCTTTTATAGGACTGGCTGGCACCTCAACTAATTCAAGTACGGGAATAAAATGTCTCCGGTGTAATCAAGGTCACGTGCTTTCGAAATGTCAAACATTTCTTGACCTCTCACTTATCGATCGCCTATCTTTCGTCAAGCAGAAAAAATTATGTCTAGCGTGTTTTCATCCCTTGCATAGGGTAGATACGTGCAAATCAAAATATTCATGCAGGACTTGCAATAGTAAAAGGCACCACACTTTAACTCATATCTTAGAAACCAATAAAGAGTCTGGAAGCCAAGATACTAGTCCTGTCATTCACCTGTCAATAATCTTCATGTGTCATTAAATACCTCAGGACCTTCAGGTACCTTTCTTTTATGCACCGCCATAATAGATGTTATGGACGGTTGCGGAAATTTTCAACCTGTAAGGGCACTGCTTGATTCTGAATCACAGACAGGATTCATCAGTGAAAAGTGTATTCAGCGTCTTAATCTTCCTAGGCGAAGTTACACCACTGAAATATTCGGATTAAATCAAATGTCTTCTTTTACTTCCAAAGGGCTCGTTCAATGTCACATTAAGCCACAAGGACAGGTCACTCCTTTACTTAATTTCGAAGCAATTGTCGTTCCACAATTATGTTCCAATATGCCTACATTCACTTTGAACGATAATCAGTGGAAAAACTTGGAAAACCTTAAACTTGCCGACCCATCTTATTTCAAATCTAGACCTGTGGACCTAGTTATTGGTTGCGAGCTATTCGCACAGATATTCAAGGAGGGCAGGGTTCTTGGACAAATAGGGCAACCTTCAGCCCTTGAAACCATCTTTGGCTGGGTCGTCATGGGAAAAGTGGACGAAGTAGGTAGTCTTACGGAACGAACCAGTTGTTTTTTAACGAGTCATTCACCTCCTTTAGAGGTCATTATCCCTAGGTTTTGGGAAATCGAACATTGGCCTAAAAAACAAATCTTATCAAAGGAAGAAAAACAAGCGGAATCAATTTTTACTGCGAGTGTCGTACGACAACCGAGCGGTAGATTCATGGTAGATCTTCCGTTTAAAGATATAATAAACCCTGACCTAGGAAATACTTATCCGCAAGCTTATCGTAGATTTTTACTTCTAGAAAATAGATTACTCAAAAATCCTGATCTGTACACTGCCTATTCTAGTTTGATGCAAGACTATATCGATTCTAATCATATGAGTCTAGTTTTACCTAGTCAACCAAAAGTCGACGTATCATGTTTTTTTGCAAATCATTGCGTACTAAAGCCGGAAAGCTTAAGTACAAAATTAAGGGTGGTCTGGGATTATTCGGCAGTCACCCCTAAGAATATTAGTCTCAATGACACGTTGTTATCTGGACCGAAACTTCAGAAAGATATTGCTTCTTTACTCCTTACGTTTCGTCTTAATCCTATTGCCTACATTGCTGATATCAAACAGATGTTCCGTCAAGTCCTTGTCAATCCTTATCACCGTCCTTATCAAAGGATATTATGGAGGTTTTCTCCACAGGACCCACTTTCAGTGTGGGAACTTTCTACTGTCACTTTTGGCATGACATGCTCACCCTTTCTAGCCATGTGTACATTAAATGAGGTGGCAGAGAGAGAAAAGGAACGTTTTCCTATGGCTAGTACTGTTCTAAAAACGTCAATTTACATCGACGATATCTTGGGAACTAGCCCTTCGCTTTCTGAAGCTCTCTCCCTTCAAACAGAACTCAATGATTTGTTGAAGTCGGGAGGATTTGAACTTAAAAAATGGGCAAGCAATTGTCCTGAGTTATTGGCAACATTGCCAGAGTCCGATCGTCAAATGCCTCTCTCTTTCGACAAGGAGGAACCCCACTTTATCAAAGTTTTAGGACTTCAATGGCATCCAAAAAACGACATTTTTTCTTATCAATGCCGAATGAAGGACAAACCCCCAACCAAACGTTCTATTTTATCTATCATAGAAACAGTCTTCGATCCCTTAGGTTTTCTTTGTCCCTTGTTGCTACAAGCAAAATTTATTTTGCAACAGTTGTAGATATCGAAAATAGACTGGGACGAAGAACCAGATTCTTCTATCATCGACTCTTGGAACAAACTTCGTTCTGAATTCCCGCTCCTTTCCAATTTTCAATTACCCCGACAAATCAAACTGTCAAAAACCAATACCTGTCAAATCATCGGCTTCTGTGACGCTTCAATTCGAGGCTACGCAGGCGTCGTATATTTTCGTGTAGAAGAGGAAAACAATATATTTGTTTCTCTCATATCTGCAAAATCTAGGGTCGCGCCTATAAAGTCACAAACTTTGGCTAGGCTAGAACTCCTAGGCGCATTTCTTTTAAGCGAATTAATTGACTTCGTTTTATCTAGCTATGAAGGAAAAATAACTTTTACAAATATCGTTTGCACTGGCTTTCATCCCCTCCTAATCGCTGGCAAACCTTTGTTGGAAATCGAGTCAGTAGAATCCAAGAAATCATTCCCTCAAACTCATGGCGCTACATTCCTTCTGCTTTAAATGCAGCCGATATTGCGTCACGAGGGGCCACCCCTTCACAGCTCATTTCACATGACATGTGGTGGAACGCACCGTCGTTTTTGTGGTCTCCCGAAAACGAATGTCCCGATTTTCATAAATCAAAAATGCCGATTGATTTCGGAGATATTAATCTGGAGGAAAAGCCAAAGGTCTGTTGCAATGCGATAATTGATGTCAACTTCTTAGATCAGCTTCTTATCAAATATTCATCTATATCAAAAATTCAACGTATCATTTGTTGTGTCCTTCGAATAGTTAACCTTTTTCAAAACCATTCCTATCAAAAACCCACTAAGCCACCGGACCAAAAAATTATTTTTGAAAATATTGTTTTTCCTACCACTGGTGAGATGCAAAGTGCGTTATACCTTCTTATCAAACGCGTTCAAGGTTCTTGCTTTTCTGAGCTTTTTTCCGCGTTATCTAAGGATAAATCAATACCGAAACCTTTTCGAAAATTTTCACCTTTTCTTGATGAAAATAATATCATTAGAGTCGGTGGCAGATTACAAAAATCTGACCTTTTGTCTTATTCTGCAAAACACCCCGTCTTACTTTCGAGTAACCATCGTTTAACTACTCTTCTTATCGAGTCCACTCATCGACAATACCTTCATCCTGGGTTTAAAACATTACATAATCTGCTTTTACAGCAATTTTGGATATTATCTGCTGGACGGGCAATTCAAAGAACCATATCCAAATGCTTGCAATGTTTTAGAATCAACCCTAAACCCTATAGACCGCCCATAATGAGTTCACTTCCCGCTCATCGAATCAATCAATTTAAATCTTTTTCGAGTGTAGCTATCGACTTTCTTTGTGATTCCTCATCGTTACCGTGGTTGTAAAGCTTTCAAATCGTATATCTGTATGTTTGTCTGTACGACCACACATTGCGTGCATTTGGAATTAACCATAGAACTGTCCACCGAAGGGTTTGTAGGTGCATTCCATCGATTCATTTCCAGACGTGGAAGCGTGACGCAATGCTGGTCAGATCAGGGCAGTAATTTTACAGGGTTTCGTAACCAATTACTTGATTACGCAAGAAGTGCGTCCACCAGACTTTCTATTCGTTGGCATCTGGGACCCCCTCTCAGTCCACATTTCAATGGCCTGGCAGAAGCTGGCGTCAAAAGTTTTAAAACTCACTTTGTTCGAGTTGTCGGCGACCAGAAGTTGTCCATCATGGAAATGTCCACCCTTACATGTCGCATAGAAGCTGTACTTAATAGTCGCCCTTTATCTCCTGCCTCTTCAGACCCACACGATCTTCAACCTCTTACCCCTGGGCATTTTTTGACCCTTGAACCCCTTAATTCAGAAATTCCGGAGTCAGATTTGTCAGAGGTTCCCCTAAATCGGCTCTCGAGATGGCAACTAATCCAAAAACTACATAATGATTTTTGGAAAAGGTATTCTGTAGAGTATTTGCATACGCTACAACAGCGACACAAGTGGGCTGATTCGTCCCCAAATATCAAATTAAATGATTTGGTTATCATGACGAGTGATCACATCCAATCACCTTTGAAATGGCCAGTTGGTCGGGTTCTCGAATTGCATCCCGGCGGAGACGGTCAAGTGCGTGTAGCGACGGTACAAACGGCTACCGGCGTTTACAAGCGGCCAGTTGTAAAACTGTGCCTCTTGCCGAATTAAAAGTAATTTTAATTTTTCTACCTATTACCGGGTATTACAATAGGTTTTTCTTTATTATTTTTTTTTTGAATTTTTGTTTGTTTGTTTTGCCTTTTTCGGGTTTTCGTTATCTCTAAATAAACTTACGCTACTTATCTGTTTTTCATTCATTTATATTTATCGGTCGATCATTTTTCTTATATCTATATCTGTCCGGCTGATATTCTAAAATTGTGTGTTTTGGAGGGCAGTTATGTTAGCTCCCGCTAAATTTCGCGGTTGTTTGTAAATTTTAAAACCACACAATTGGATGACGGACAGAGTACATTTTTCGCGCATTGGACATGCGCACCAAGAATCAGTGAGATCCTTTTTCTACCGCCTCGAGAAAATGGCGTGTTAATTTCTTTCTCCAACTATTTCAAATTTCTACACTTAAAAGTGCTCGATTTTGGTGTACTGAAGCATAGAACTAGAAACTTCAGCCCTTCAGCTACGTGGTGCCATCATTAGATCAAGACAGGGGCCCCTTGGAACGTGGAGAAATTGGCTGCAAACTGGGGAGTGCTTTGTTTCTGATTTCCGTTGTGTGGTACCAACAATTAACCTATGGACCTTAATTATTTCGTGATTTCATATCAATATATTTATGTTTGTTCGCGCTTTCATTAATTACAATATATACAGTCCACTGCAGTTATCGTTTTTCTACCTGCGGGCAAACACAAGGTCAGTTGATAAAATTCATTTTCAAAGTAAAATCATCTCTCAAAACGTTTAAAATAAAACAGTTGAAAATGTTTAATAGTCATAAAAGGTTACTTTTACTGTGGATAGACGAGAGATGAAGAAAACCTCCTTCAAAACTTTTGCGCAAGAGTTTTAAGAATCTAGATTTCGAAAACTTTCTCATATCGTAACTAACAAAAGATTTATATCCACTTATAAAGTTAACTGAAACTTATCTCCGGGACACTCAATTTATATGAATATGCATAGATATAGACGACTTCGAGCAAAATAAGCGTTTATTTTTCTTCGTTTAATGGATTAGGTATGACAAATAAGTATAGTTCTATCATTTCAAAAAGCCACAAAAAAATATCGCAAAAAACTGGCACGCGCCACCTTAACCATATTAACCATTTTTGGATTTGCAAAAATTGACACGACACGACTAGGCATACTTCATTCTTTAAAGAAGTTTCGAACGTACCCTATGTCATTCTATAAGTACCTAATCCCTTCTAGAAATATAACATGGGCGCACCCAGGGGGGAAGGGGGGGGGCGGGGCCCGGGCCCCCCCCCCAAGCCTAAGATTTTTGTATATATTTTCCACATATTTCATGAATAAACACAAAAAATAGCATGAAATAAAGCCTCGGGCCCCCCCAAGACATATTCCTGGGTGCGCTACTGAATATAACAAAGGCTTTCGAATTTATTTTCATTTGCTTCCTTCCAATTTACTGTCATCGGCTCACGTTGGACGTGCACCACTTTTCCGCCTCTTTCTTTCTCACTCACTATTCGCACTAGCTATTGTTTGTTTTTTGTATATTTTATCCCTATTTTTCTTCCTTTCTCGCTATTTTCTATCACATTACCAAAGCAGACACATTGGTCACCAATTCCTGCGTTAGGCACTAAAAAATTACCATTTAAAGGCATATGCACCAAACTCGTTCTGTTTTATAGCACAAAAACAAAACAAATTCATATGTAAGCAACTAAATTTGCTTCTGGTTAGTTCGTCAGAAATAGTATACAGCTAATCGTATCTCGATTTTTAGTGTTAGTGTTTCCTGGCCAGATAATAGTTTTTTTTGTAAGAAAAACCTAACCGGGTCAGTTTAGAATACTAAACCTAACCGGGTCAACTTATCAACTATCCTCGGCTCCTGGTCCACCTCCACTGAACAGGGCAATTTGACTTGTTAGCGCAATAAGGCGCTGACTGTGACGTAGGCCAGCACCCCGATGACGTAACGAGCACCCCGATACAAAATCGACACAAAATATGATTCTCGAACGTACTAATAGTTTCATTGACTGAAGTCACACATTATCATCCGATTATTTACTGTCTTTTGTTAAAGTAATGTACTAGTAAGGGCGCATAATAATCTAAAACAACCATGACATCAGTGACTGAACAGTGGTTGATTCGTTTTATTTACGAAACTCACATTATCATCCAGCTATTTACTCTCTCTTTTTAATTCAATGTAGTGGGGCGGGCGCACATGAGTCTAAAACAGCCATGGGATTATTTTAGTAAGAAACTTTTACGAGAAGTCAGATTTATGGGGTTATATTATTTTCTCTATGGGGGTTATATTTATTTCTTTTGATATAACTGTTTTTTCTTAAATTTTTATAAGAAATACGTTGTGTTTCGCTAATTATCTCATTAAAGGCTGTAAAAGTAATGTAGAAGTTCCTTATGCAGATCATAAAACAGAGTTAACCTTGACAGTGATTCAGTTTTTGCAGTGATTTTAAATGAGGACCACTCATTGCAAGATGTGATGAAAAAAGACAGGTATGTATCATTTTGTGTAACAGAGTGCACTTTTTATTTTGTGTTGTGCAAATAAAATATAACTTTTTCTGCCCCCGGGAAGCTAGCTTGCTGGCCAGCCTAACAAACAGTGTTAGGTATTTCATGATGTTTACATGGGCGCACCCAGTGGGGGGCTAGCCTAAACACAAAAAATTGCTTAAAATATGACATCATGTGGCTTCAGCCCCCCCCCCCAGAGGCCTCGGGCTAAAAATTACTATAAAATCAAAAAAAAAGAGTGTCAAAGATATAATTTAAAAATAATCTGGTCCCCAAAGGTCACTCATCGTAAAGCAAGCTTTATAGGTAGCGAAGCCTGACAATGAATTTATATTATTTGGTTATTATTTTTGAAATGTTTTCCTCGGTTCAAATTGGTTGGTTGGTTGCTGGCTCGTTCTTATTTTAAAAATGTGGTTAAATCACAGTGTAAAGATCTATTTAATAATAACAGAGTTTCAAGATAGTTTGAAGCATGTTGGGTGTTTCAAAATTCAGTATCATAATTTTAATGTTCAATTCCTTAAGTGATTTCAAGACAAAATTTTCATATTGTGCAAACACATATAAACATAGCTCCTCAAACACCTTATTTTCGAGATACAGGGTGTTAAAGTTTAGTTTTTTATATAATTTCTTGTTTATAGTTTCTTGCAGTTTTTGAGATATTTCAAATTTGGCATGTGTATTAAGCTATAGACACTACACTATCAGACATGCCAAAAAATAGTAAAAATCTACAGAGTGATACTTTTCAGGGCTCATGTCGCCTTTTCCCCAGATTTTTTTTCCTTGTAAGCCACTGGTAGGCAGAACTAGGTAGTTAAGACAATAAATAAAAGCCTTGCTTTATTTGCAAACTTTTTTGTTTTCTGCAATTTTTTTGCATCTTTAACTGTTTTAGAGAAAGTTGCTGTTTCATCAAAGGCTGCTATTATAAAATAAAAAATGTGCCAGTATGGCATCACAAGTATATCAAAATAAAATTAATTAAAACTTATTTGGCATGCCTAATATTGTAGTACCTATAAGTAAATATACGTGCCAAATTTGAGCTAAATATCTTAAAAACTGTAAGAGCTATAAAAAACAAAATTTTAACACTCTGTGTCTTGAAAACTAAGCGTTTGTGGACCTATGTTTATACGAACTTTTTGTCTTGAAATCACTCAAGGAAATTAAGATTAAAATTATGTTATTGAATTTTAAAACACCCTGTATAGTTTAGACACCTTTTTACTGTGTAAAACAACATCTTTAAAATAAAACTGTGCTGCCAAGGTGAAACTGAGGAAAACATGTCAAAAATATTAAACAAAAAATAGAAAATCGTTTCCTGTAAAGCTTACCTTTACAATGAGTGTCCTTACCCCAAACCCCCCTGATAGTCTAGCAGAATAAACCAAAACACATGATTTACAGTATTTACAGCAAAAAAAATCACAAAATATTGAAGATAATTTTGTTTCACCAAAATTTTTATAAAATTACAAAAGGAGTCTCTAACCTATAACTTAGTACTAATCTGATAAACCCCCCCCCCCAGAATAAGCTAAAACACGCGATTTAAATTATACAGGGTGTCCCATAACTTAAGGGCCATAGTGCAGCAAGTGATAGAGGAGGTTATTTACGAGACAAAAGTTTATATAACATGGGTGTCAACACACATCTTTTAAGTATAGGATGTTTAAAGTTAGAGGAGTGGGGGGAAAAGTGTTTTACAAAAAAAAGAAAATCTGTCATAGCCAGCTGAATACCCGGCTAATTGTTATTCAAAAATGTGGTATTCCTTTTTTGATAAAATTACAAGTTGAGGAGATACAGGGCTGTCAAAATAACCTCCAAAAACATAGAAAAAATAATATTTTAAAAAAAAATTTTTGCTTACTCTTTCTTTTAAAAAATATAAATAAAATTTTATTATTATATTTTGCTAGAGACTTGTTTTTATTAACAAAAAATATAAAAAAATATTGCTTTAATATGGCATTTATAAAAGTTTATACCAAAAAAATTGTTTTTTCTGAAAAAAATTGACCGACTAATTTTTTTCAAAATAATTTTTATTTCAATTTATTGCTCTTGTTCTATTACAACACTCTGCACAATTTCATATTTTTACCGCGTTTTTTTAAAACGTTTTTAAAAAAATCGCCAACTTTGATGCTCTTTATCTCGACAAAGAAAGAGTTTTGACCCATGCATTATAGAAACTTTTTTATCAGACATGACCTCCTCTATCACCTGTTGGCCTATAGCCCCTAAGTTATGGGACACCCTGTATACAAAAAAATCACAAATAATTGAAGACAATTTTGTTTCACCAAAAACTTTTATCACAGATCACCTTTGTTAAGGTGATCCGTGCTTTTCTAAAATCAAAAAAGAGAGATAAATATAATTTAATTTGTAAAAAATAATTATTTGATGTTGAAAATGAAGAAAAGGTGTCAATATTTTGTGTATAAACAAGTGTATAACTCTCTCAGTTTGTGATATTTTTTTAGAGAAGCAACTTTAAGACCCAAAGACTACATTCTTTAAAATCAGAGGACCGAACCGAACCGAACCGAACCGAACCGAACCGAACACCAGAGGGCTATAAGCATGTTCCTAACTTGCATTCCAGTCCTTTAAGACATAAAAAAGCTATAAGGTTGGTGTATTAAACTTTTTCAATAATATAATTGAGAACAATATTTATTTTTTGTACATGAGAAAAAGTGACTTGGACTGTTAAAATATCAATAATAATAATGTTAGGAAATTATTTTATTAACACCACCCCCTTTATAAGACATTTTAAGAAAAAACAAACCCCCTTTGAGTGTTATGTAAATGTGTGTATGTGTATAAACAAGTATATAACACTGTTCGGTTTATGTGTTTTTCTTTTTAGAAAATCAACTTTAAGACCCAAAGAGAACATTCTTTAAAATAAGAGGATCAAAAGTGCACTGCACATATGTCACCACCAGTGGGCTTGTAGTCCAATTATTAGAGATATATATAAAAGCTGTGTTAGTGCAAAAAATACGAAAGTTTGGAAACACGATTAGAAGGTTGGTAATCTTACTACTCCTGTAAGTTTGTGACCTCGAGCGGCTGCCATCTTAAAAATATGACACCTTAAATGGTTGCGGTAGGATTTATAGGAAAACGTTTTAAGTTTTTTATAGTTTTGCAAAAATATTTAAAAGCATAAAATAAAACTAAATGAATTACCTATAAAATACTTATTATTAGAAGTTGACTGGCTAGTGCCTTTGCAGAGATGCAAACCCTAAATTGTTAGCAATATGCGCATTTCCTTTATGTATTATCATATTATATTCCAAATAAACAGACAATATTAGATTTTACCTAAATTACTCAAAAACTAAGCATTTTAGAGCGAATTTTTATTTATTTATTGCAAAAACCACAATTATCTTTTAAACAATTAATTTAAATAAGGCCAAGTTTCTGATTACCTGGAACTATTTTAATTGGCGTCTCTAAATTGGTAATATTTCAAAGAACAAGAAAAAAATGTATAGGTTTTATTAAATTTTCTGAAACACTTTTGTAAAAAATATAATTTTGTTGTAAAAAATGTATCACAAAGTGGTATTAAATAATAACATTGCCAATAAAGTTATTTATTATTATAAACTGAAATTATTACGTAACCTTGACTCAAATTCATGGTGGGCACTCCATTGCCATCCTTAAATTGGGGTCCTTTGTAATCTTAAAAATAGTATCAGTTTACAGACCCCTAAAGTGTGTAAAGGACTATGCTTGCCGACATAGGTTTTAGTTTTAAGGAAAATTAAATTAAAAATTCATTACCAGAATAGTTATGTATAGAATTTAAATACTAACCACAGCGAAGTTAAGTGCGACTTTGTATCTGGAGACCGCCCCCCAGCATGCGATTGGTTAATCAATAATTTGGTTGGCCGCGATTGATTTGCCTTTACAAGGCAATAGTATTTGAACAGAACCAATCGTGAAAAATCAAGGTCCTAATCAACCAATCGCGTGCTGAAGGGACTCTTTTGTAATATAGTTTATAAGCTCTATCTACAGCAAATATTGTAAAATAGTTAAAAATATTTCAAAAATCGATAGATTGTGATAATAACATAACAGTCATAAGAGTTAGAGTACATACAAGTTCTTTATCACCAAAGAGTTTTTAATATGGTGTAAGATAAGAGTTGTTAAAAAAAACTGATTTAAGGCGATATTTTTTCAAAGTGATGGCAGTAAAAAACTTCGGGCATTATATATCACACTCTATTTGGAAATAAGTAAACAATTTTTACGAATTAAATGTGTGTTATTCTAAAAAAATGCCTATTTTGACTATAATAATATAATTAGTTTTCTATTTATTAATGAGCAAGCCTTATAATACTATATTTTTTGGAATTGTCGGACAAACCCTTGTAAATCTTGGTAGACCCCTCTTAAAACTAAAATGGTCCCCTTGTACTCTACTCCATTAGGGTCCCAGTCTGACACTGTCCTTTAGTAATGAGTTTTAAAAAAAACCAGTGACTCTTTTTCAAATGCTGGTGAGAGTTTTTTAGTTTTTATTATTAAGATTAACGAAAGTGACATTACTGATTCGAACCCCATAAAAAGCAGACTCGTTACCAGTAACCACATTTATGCTCTTAATTGTTTTTTGTACATAATATTTTAGTTCCTTATATATGAGAGTTAAGCTAAAAACTGCGTTGAAGTAGAGAAGGAACACACTTGGGATGGATAAACATGAGACTACCCCAAACATTTTTCGGAGGGGAATAATATATTTATGTATATAAATGTACAGTTTTTTTGCTACTAAGCAAACTCATTACCAGTAACCCTATTTATGTTCTTACTTTTTGTACATAATAGGGACTTATTACAATAAAGCCAGGTACAAATTGTGCCGGGCACTATTCTGACAGTTTCCCATTATAACAACAGCTATCTTCTTTCAAAATTAGGACTTTGTGTATTATAAAAGCCGGAATTAATAGTGACGCCACTATTAATGAAAAATAAATGACTAGATTTATAAATTCGACATTGGTATGTCAATTTTAAAAGATCAACTGTCAGTTTTCAATGGGAAACTGTCAGAATAGTGCCCGGAACAATTTGTGCCCGGCTTTATTGCAATAAATCCCTACTACTTTCGTTCAAGCCTTATATATGAGATTTGAGCTAAAAACTGCATTGAATTAGAGAAGCAACATACTCTCCCGAACATTTCCAGAGGGTAAACCACCCCCACCCTGGCAAGGTTGATTGTTCCCTCTTAACAGTTTTTTGCTAATAACTCGAAAACTGTCTTACAAGTGTTAGTTTTTCTTGTGGTATTTTTTATCCTTCACACATTGTTTTTCCCAAAAACGTACCCCACTGCATCCAGGGATAGCCATGTACATCATTGGAAAGGATGTTTTGTCGAAAAATAATTTCAAAAATATATTTTTTTTTAAATTTGAGTTTTCCAGTTATTAACAAAAAACTGTCAAGAGGCACATTTAAGTGGGGAGCCACCCCCGTCAGGGTTACATAACACTAAGAGTGTTGTTACTCTCATTAACTATAGTACATATTATCTAATACTCTATTCGCTTAGCAATATGAAGAACAGGATAATTTTGGAAAATTCACAACTTTTTTATTGCTTAATTTAAATTTTGTTTTATTTGGATTATAGTGCACTTTTATAAAAAATATTAATCACATGCATTTTTAATGTTTCTGTTTAAAAAAAAATGAATTCCTCAACATCATGTCTTGTTTTCGTGTTGTTTGCGTTTTATAGAGAAACTGCTGATTTTACTAAAAAATCACAAGATTCAAAAAAGATGTGTATTAAAAAGTTGTTTTCACATTTTCACCATGAGTTAAACTTTTCGAGGTATGCTCAAAAAACTACGAAATTGGAGTGTACCTGTAGTCACCAAAATTTCACATTTTCTTGAGTTTCAAAAGTGGAAAAAATGCTTCAAAAAGTAAAAGGCTCTACCATTTTAAATAACGTTAGCTAAGTTTTTATTTTTTGTAGTCTATATTCTGTCAAATATGACGGCTTACATAATGACCGACCCACGATTTTGCACCAATGTCTTCCCGACTATTTTTTATACCCTACGGCAACATCTAGGAACCCAAAGGACACATTGGTGGAAAGGTAATTTAAAGCTTTACAAAAAGCTACTAAACCATTTTGCTATTAAAATGACAGCTTTCGTCAAATCGTGAGATGTTTCTTGTATTTGGCATGGGTTTGACATATGTCGAATGGCGTTCCAAAAAGCAAAGGCTTTTGGCGTCTGTCATCAAATTTGCATTTACACGTTAAAATAACAGAGGTCACGAACCGACTAGATAGTGATATGATGATATGAAGTTTTTTAGATTTTTGACCAAATTTGTAATTTTAAGAGAAAAATGGTTTAGTAGTTTTTTGTAGAGCTTTAAATTACCTTTCCACCGATGTTCCTTTTAGGTTTATAGAGGTAAATATTAGTCGGGAAAACATTGGTTCAAAATCGTAGGTAGGACGACATATCATATTTGACAGAATATAGACTAAAAAAATTATAAATTAGCTTACGTTATTTTTTAATTCTTAAAGCATTTTTTCCCTCTTGAAAGTTTTATGAAAAAGTAAAATTTTGGTGTCTAGGGGTACCCTCAGGCCAACTTCGTAGTTCTTTGAGCATACCTCGAAAATTTTCTAACTGTGGATACAACTTGTCAGGAAACAATTTTTTTTGTATCTTGTGATTTTTTTTTGTAAAATCAGCAGTTTTTCTATAAAATATATTTTTTTTGAGACACAAAAACATTAAAAATGCAAGTGATTAATAGTTTTTATAAAAATGCAATATAATCCAAATAAAATAAAATAAAATTAAAAAAAATTAGGTTAAGAAATAAAAAGAATTCTAAATTTACCAAAATTCTTCTATTTTTCACTTTTGAGCTGCCATATTGTATTTTGGCATAAGTTCGACAGACGTCCAATAAGTGTAATTGTATTCCCAAATGTAAGGGCTTTCAACCCCTCATCAAAAGTGCATGAAGGCCTCTAAGCGAATAGAGTCCAAACTATTATAAAAGTTGGCGAGTTCCTATAGTAAAAAATACTTAACTTTTTTTAAATGCTATATTGTGTTAATAGATATTTTATTTTATTTTCTTTTTTAAGTATTAACTTTTTAATTATTCTCTATTTTAAACTTAAAAGTAAAAAAAACATATGTAGGTATGTGACTTTTTATTTGTTTTGTCACAGATTATTTTATTTTTAGTATTATTATTATGCTTTTGGTAAATGGTATCTTTTTATTTTGCAGCTGTTGTGTTGTCTTTATTATTTAATAATGTTATTATTCTTATATTTACAATTTCTTACTTAATTTAGATAAATATTGTATTGTATTAGTTGTTTTTGACTAAATAAACGATAGTGATCCTACTTATAGCGTTTTACAAGATTTCGTAAGCCAGCCCATTTCCCTACCTAAATGAATAAAGTTGAATCTGTATTTTATGAAATCTGATCTGGTTTTGGTTGTTTGATATCTCAGATAGAAATTTTAAAATTAATAACAAATTTAGAAATTATATTATTTTATTATTTTTTAAAAACTGTTTATAACTTTCACCATACAAAGAATAAATGTAATATTCTACTAACTAATATACTACTAACATGGATAATTTGTTTGCTGCATCAAGTTTTCTTGTATTCTATCCAAACGGCCACAAAGTTGCTAAAAATAATCATATAATGTTGAGATATTCAAATATTATTTTTGCTAAGACTTATAGTCCAGTCATTATAGAATTTTAGCTTGCAAAACGTGGTGTAGTCGCGATTTTGACATATGTTGTTCACATTGGAGTCCTAAAAAAATTCAGGTATTTATTATTATTAATTATTTAGTTACTGTGCATTTTAGAAAAATAATAGTTGATGACAAAATAGATGATAACAAAAGTTCCTATAAAAGCGTTTGTATACGTATTTTCGTCAGACGAATGGTTTTCGAGTTATGAGGCTAAACATTTCGCCGCCAATATGGATATTGACCAATTTTCTTTTTTAGTGGCCTTTATCTTAAAAACTGCTTAATTTTGAGAAAAATATGAGATAAAGACTAACTAAATCTGGTTATTACCCTTGCTGAGATATGAACACTGAAGTGTTAGCGGTACACCCGTTTCCTAAGTATATGCAAAATAAACCGAACTTATTAAGTTTTATCTCATTTTCGTAAAAGGTAAGCATTTAACTGAAAATATGTAAGCAACTTTTTTGTAGAAAATTAAATTATCTTTTAAACGGTGTATCATTTGAATGGTTCAATTTCACGGTTACCACTTAATATGCCATCCCAAAAATGGGGCTATTTTTTAAGTCGTGAAAAAAAAAATGTTTTTTTTAGGTTTAATTCAGGTTTCAAGAAAACCAAGCATTTTTGGGAAAAATTTTATTAAAAAGTAAGTTTATCGAAAAGTTTAGTTTTACTCTGTATTATTAAAAATAAAATTATTTTTAAAACAATATGAATTTAGTGGGTTTTTGTAATCGGGGAACACTCAAGGAATATACGCATGTTTGGTGATTTTTTTTTTCAATTCAGTTTTTATACGCCCCTGGGGTATTAACGGTTGCCCTAATGTTATAAATATCCACACTGTTCAAAAGAAAATTTAATTGTCTATAGTACAAAGTAAAACTTTTTGCCGATAGAGCCTGCTTTAAAAAAAAAATTGATAAAACACATGATAATTTTATTTTAATTAAAAAAAAACAAATATGCGTATGTTTCTTAAGTTTCCTCCGTTAACAGAAACTACTAGATAAATATTTAAATATAATTTTATTTTCAACAATATAGAGTAAAACGGAAATTTTTGAAAAGCTTAGTTTTTAAGAAAATTAATTAACAAAAAAAAATTATTTAAAAAAAAAAATAACCTTTATATGCGGACGCCCCTCAGGTATAATAGGGTGAGGAATAGCTTTCACACCACTTTGTGGTACGCTGTTTAAAAGTACAATTTATTTTTTCTGAAAACGGTGTTTTTTTCCTAAAATGTTTTTAGATGTCAGTTAAGTGCTAATCGTGGAATTGGCCCATCTAAGTGATACATTGTTAAAAAGATAATTTAGTTTCCTACAATAAACTTTATTACATATTTTCTGTAAAATGCTTACCTTTTGAGAAAATGACAAATATTAATGATTTAGGGGTTTATTTTGCATACACTATGGAAATACATAGAAAACGAGTGTACTGCTACCACATCAAGGTTCGTATCTCGGCAAGGGTACTACCCAGGCCATTCAGTAATGTCTCCTTTTATATGCCATTAAATAATCTTTATTATATACAAAAATTGGCTAACATACAAAATTGCGGCGAAATGTTTAGCCTCATAACTCGAAAACCATTTGTCTGTCGAAAAAGTGTATATAAGGGCATTTGTAGAAAATTTTATTGTCTTCAACTTTTGTTTAAAACTAATTTTTTTCTAGAATGTACCGGAAAAAGGTAATTTTTAAACAATCATTTTTATTCACACTAAATCCGAGATGAAGGGGAGAGCCGCCCCCCTACGCCAAGGTGAAAAACTTAATTTTTTATAAGGCATCCAATGTAAACATATGTCAAAATCGTCCCCACACCAACTTTTATGCTCTAATGACCGGCCTATTAGTGCAAATTATTTTTTTATTATGACATGGCTACTGGTATTATTGCCAAGAGTTTTGGCAAAAAATAAATACCTTGTACCTTTTGACATGGGAAATGCCTTAAATTTTTGTACTTTTAATCCTACAAGGATTAAAAACTTTAAATAAAAGTGACACTTCTTATCCCGAGACGAAAATTTTGTACCACGAGCGTAGCCATGCCATTACTTTTCATTCTGGGGATTTTAAGTGGAAAAGTGCACTTTGTAAAGGTGCAAAAAATGTAATAACTAAAAATGATGTTACCCATTGGGTCACTTCAAATTAAATCTTGAAAATTTTTGGCCCAGTAGTTTATTTTTAAAATAATTTTTAAAAATTAAAAGATTACCAAGTTTTGCTCTTACATAGGTAAAGAAAAATAGGAATATCTAAAAAACTACTTTACAGCAATCTATGAGTCATACCTTGTCAAAAAGGTATTTGAAAGACCTTTTAAATAATGTGTCACATGACACATTTTAAAAATAAAAACAAACAACCGAACCGGGCCCCCCCAAGCCTTAGATTTTTTAACATATTTTTCACATATTTCATAAAAAAACACAAAAAATAGCCTAAAATTTGACATCATAAGGCTTCGCCTCCCCCTCTACGAGGCCTCGGCACCCCCCAAGACATATTCGTGGGTCCGTCACTGGGTGTAGGCTAAAGTACATGAAGCCTTTAAAAAAGCTGAATCCCCTGAGCTGGGCAAGTTTTAATTTTTACTTTTTTTACAAAACTAAAGAGAAAGTTTTAAATATTACCAATACCGTACTAGACGAATTTATTTCAGCGCCATCTACCCTTCACTGTTGCGAAGCTTGCCAGTTGCCACTCTATATGGGTCATATACTCATTGATATTACAAAAATCATTTTTTATTCAATATTCAAATTATTTTAGACAAATGAAATAAATGTGGGTTTTTTGCACCCAAACGGGTCAGCCCCCTCTTTTTATTACCCTAAACCTAAAGCAGATATTTTAATTATTGAAAGAAAAATGATTTTAAGAAAAGTTTAACCCATTAGCGCTACAGGTTAGACCTACAAATTTTGGAAATAAAAATAATTTAAAAAATATTTAATTTACTTGAAATTTTGAGAGGCGTGCTTATAACTTATAAAATATTATTTTTTCCTATATTATAGCTTTATCTTTGATTCTTATATGTTTTACTTGAAAAAGCTACAATTTTTTACATGTTTGAATATTGTTTTATTTTTTCATATGGAACCCATCATTTCTCCATCTTGAAATTTGGTGAGTGTCTTAGTAAAACATTGTAAAAAAATATATATTTTTTTGAAAAAATTTAAAAATGGTATTTTTCCAAAAAAATCAATTTTTTTTTTAATTTTTTAATTTTTAAAAAAATATATTTATTGTTAAAATGTGTCATGCTATACATCATTTAAAAGGTCTTTGAAAGGGGAAATGGCATAGATGCTAATATTAAAATTTGTATATAGAAGTTACTAGGATTAATTATCTATAGGTACGAATTTTAATTTGAACCCCTCAACCTCCCAGGGGACTTATTATACTAAGTGATTGGAAATAGTTTTTGTAGTTCTGGTTAGATTTACCAATTATAAATATAAAATATTGTAATAAGAACAAAACTTCATAAAAAGTTTAAAAAAAGAATAAACCAAAATACCTTAACTATTAATTTTTATTACTGATTGATAAAATCTACCTTTTTTTCCTGCTTAAACCAGTCCAGTTAATCTATAGTATCATGTAAATGTTCCAGTTGCTAAAGTATGTATGAGTTTGGTGGTTTTCCAGCCTTTTTTGTCCAAATGCTCATCAAAGTTTTGTGAATACATGTTTTTATCTTCCCTAAATTCAGTAGATTTCTTTTTAGTATTTATGTCACATATATCAGGAAACTGTGCCGGAAACCCTAAAAGCATAAAATAGTGGATTTTTATAAAACTATACTTTTGTACATAACAAAAAGAGAAAAATGAACATAGTTCTTATAACATTGCGGTAGGTATAATTTAAAATAAGTAAGAATAAAATTAGTTATATTATGTAAGTTATACATTATTAGGCAAAAACCTAGAAACAAAGTTTGTTTCCTAGTTTTGAATGTGTATATAATAAAATCATCAAAATAATAATTAGTCTTTGTGAAACATAATATGGGAATACATAAACTACAACAGCGATTGAAGAAAAGCTTTGTTCTCTGGAATACACCCAAACAATTAATAAGAACCTTTTCACTGAAGCCATCAAAATAATAATTTAGTCTAAGCTTTTCACTAAACCAAAATTTGAGCATATAATATGTATTGTCTCTGTAGTATGATTATCAAGGGCGGATCCAGAGGTGCTTCGCGGGTGGGGCACTTTAGGTGACATTCTCTCTTGGTAAAAAACGGTATATATGTTTTAAGCAGCATTTTATTAAATTAGTCAGAACTAAAAAATACAATATTCAATAGACACTTTCATGCGCCTCAAGCAAAAATTTTGAATTTTTATTAGCAAAAACCTTACTTTTTACTTACTTTTTCTATATTCAAAAAATTCTCGGGTGGGGGCAAGTGCCCCTAGTGCCTTCCCCCCCCTGGATCCGCCACTGATGATTATGTTTTTTTTATTATTTTCTAGATTATATTGATAGCCTCAGTATGTAAGTATTTACGCCTTATGCCTGATTTACGCAACAATGTAAGGGACCATTCTTAAATTATGTAATGCCGAAGGGAGGGAGGTTTAACGTTGTGTTACACTAAATGTTTTTTTAATGTATTTTATATCAAGATGCCTTATTCATTATCAGGGGAAGGAGGTTGAAAATATTGCATCTTTGAGTTAAATAATTTAAGAATGTGCCCTAATTTAAGCACTTTCATGTTTTTACCAGTGAACTTCCAGGGCTCTCAACAGATAAACAGCAAAATAATATGAAAAATATGAACTTTTTTAAATAAAATTATGAAAATTATGAAATTAAGAAAACAAAATATGAAGGAAATATGAATAAAAAATAAAGTTTTTTTTGGGTCCTCTACCAAATGGCTTGTTAGGTCAAACCCAACTTTTTTTTAGGAAAACTCATTTATTAAGCAAAAATATATATTTCTTAATTTTATTTAAGAAAAGTATTATGAAACATTTTCAAGTTGAATTGGGCCTGGATGGGGTATGGCCAAACAAGGCACATTTTTTAAAGCATATTTTACAACAAGGTAAGTATAAGGTGTTTTCGTATTTTTAAACCAAGGTTTACTGGAATTATTCAAAGAAATAGAAAAAAATTATAACTGCAGAAGTTTAGGCTTTATCCTATACGATCAAAAAAGTTATAAAAAACCACAAACATTGTAAATCTCTTAAGGAACATCCTGCAAATGAATGATTTAACTTAAAAAAAATAGATATTTTCTTTCTAAACTCAAAAATATATGATAAACTGCCATTTGGTCAAGCCACTGTTAAAATATTAGCATCTACAATTTCTAGCAGTTTGGGATGTACTCTACATTTCTTGAAAATAGGTGCCCTATTTATTATCTCTTGAAATAAGTGCAGTAGACCTTTTTGGAAATTTATCGAAACACCCTGTACATCTCAACTAAACTCAACTCAACTTTATTGCCATAAATCACATAAAAATACAAACAGCAACATCAAACTTAAAATAGGTATTTAAGTAAAAAAACTTAATAAATATAAAAGTGAGGGGGTGGTTGCATGCACTTGACTTTGAATGCAAACAAGGATTTTTGTACTTCGTGCAAACTTTATTCAAAAATTCTTGGCAAAGCGCTTTCGGTCTATACGACCATCATCAGTGCCTTAACTGTAAGAGAACAAAACATGTTATTAAAATTAAGTCAAAATGGAAAATTATGGTATTACTTACAGCTAGTTAAAATCTTAAAATCTGGTTCTTCAGTCTATGGTTGGACATCACAGGACAGCACAATTTTAAAAAACTTACAAACTACTTAAAATATTTCAAAAAATTTCAGGTACATTTTACAGTTATAGTACTATTATATTATTCTTTATTTAAAATTGACTAGTAAAATAATGACTTTTTGTTTATTGCGTCGTAATTCTTTTCGAGGTTATAGTATTGTTTATCATGACATAGCTTTTGATGAAGATATTTTAAAAAAAGCTTTCATTGAAGGGGTTTTTTAAATTCTGGTGAAGGATTACTTAAGCATGTTTTATGTTGGAATATAATGCATAAGGATATTTTAGAGTGTTGGGTGTGTGTAAAACTCGAATGGTGTGAAATGGAATTTTGCGTGTCTGTGTGAATGAGTATTAGTGAGAGAGTAATTTTTTATATGGATGTTAGTCTCGTCTCACCTGGCTGTTATTTGACTCTAGAGTGTTCCTGTAAGGTGGGGGTTCTGGGCCTATCAGTCTTCTGTGGAGAGGGATGAAGCTTCTTCTGAGGGTTGCCTGCTTGTTAAGACAATTATTTGGGTTTTTATTTAGTTCACTGCTTATTTCGACATCTTCGGTGAAATCTAATCTTGTGAAGTTTTTACTTGTGATGTGGTGAAGGATTTTTGAGTTGGTTTTTGGGCTGAAAGAGTGTTTGGTAGTGTGAATGTGATTGCCAAAGGCTGATTTGTCTGGAGTTTTTATGTGCTCTTTGATGTGAATTTCTAAGTTCCTGCTGGTCCGGCCAATGTATGCAGCTTTGCATGTGCCACATTCTAGTTGGTAGATTCCACTTTTCTTCAGTTTTTCTTTTTTATCCTTGGTGATAGACAATAATTTTCCAAGATTGTTAAAGGCACTGATGATGGTCATATAGACCGAAAGCGCTTTGTCAAGAATTTTTGAATAAATTTTGCACGAAATACAAAAAGCCTTGTTTGCATTAATAAATATAGTTAACATATTAATAAATAGCAAACATACAGGCACACATACATAAATACACTTTTAAGATTTTATAAGTTTCTTTGGATTCTCTTGAAAACTAAAACTATAGTAGCACTTTTTTAGAAGAAAAGCTGTAGCTGCTGTTTTAAACTTTTCTAAATTTTCAATTTGCTTGATTCCATTTGGAAGTATTTCAAAAGCTTTTATTGCACTATAGTGAGGTGATTTTTCAAAAAAACGATGATCTATGTACTGGTAGAACAAGTTATTGCCTATTTCTGGTAATTATTTGTAGTTCTTCAGTGTAAAGATCTTGATATGTCCAAAAGTTTTCTCACACTCACACAGAACACTTAAGTTTACTCCATAAATACTTGGTATAACTTTAAACACCTATTCCGAGCTCAAACATTTAAAAAAACTTAGTATTACAATTAGACTTTTTTAGAACTAACCATGGATGTCCAAAACAACTAATTAACATAAAAAATGCAACAAACATAAGAATAATAAAACAAAAGGCAAAAAAGCACTACTTTATTCAGACTTTCTCAAAGGCAACAAACTAATAATAAACTAAAAGGAACTCAAAATTCAAGACTAGGCAAAATATTTAAAATTTCCACACTTATTCTATGACTAAATTTCTTCATTGGGGAAAATATGAAGGTTTTTCATAAAGTATGAAGGTGTTGAGAGCCTTGAAATTTATTATGTCTTAAGCACCATTACTACATAGGTGGAAAAAAGATAGATACCTACGAAACGAGGCAACAAGCTTAAATTATGTCCATCGCATTTCTAAATAAATCAGCCCTTACTTATACTAGATGACAGAAACTATTATTTAAAATTTCTCCTTTTATATATTTTTAGCATTTTGTCA
Organism: Aspidapion aeneum; assembly: GCA_963576565.1. Lineage (NCBI taxonomy): Eukaryota > Metazoa > Arthropoda > Insecta > Coleoptera > Brentidae > Aspidapion > Aspidapion aeneum. The sequence goes on along the minus strand of OY755041.1, from coordinate 53,438,971 downwards.
TGTTTTCGCTTCCTTTAGTATGATTTTAGGCAAGTTTTTATTTGCTTACATTATGGCTATAAAATTTATAGCAAAGTTTTTTTTTTCAATTTCACCCTTTTTTAATACTATAAACTAAATAAAGCTTACCATTCTAGATAGCGGGAAATCCGCTTTGCATCAAGATACTAAAAGATCGTTTTCACAATTAACACAGTCGAAATAAACTTTTAAAAACATTCTGTATTGAATAAAAATTATCTAATGGCATCCATTTTGCCAAATTTTTGACAATCCGTCTTCCAGCAGCGCTATGAGTTAGACAGCAATAAAATGAATATACTGTGCATTAAAAAGAGATGCAAATGAGTATGTTCCAAAATTACAATTTATGTCGGGGTGCCAATGGGGTGCTAATGTCAACCTACGTCACGAGTCAGCGCCTAATTGCAAGACTGTTTGTTTTCGAACCTGTTATAAAAATAAACTTTTAATTTTGAGGTATTAGTTGCACGCAGTTGGTCAAATGCTAATGGTTGCGCGCATTTGACCGCGCGCAATTGTGCCGGGTGCAAATGACCTGCGCGCTATTGACCCAGAGACAAAGGGAGCTATTGTTTCTACGGCTTTTTAAGTTCTATGCTTTCACTTTAAAGTAATTTTTAAATGTAAACAGTTGGTAACACAGATCCAACCTATCATTGTTACCAACAGTGTGTTCTAGAAAAATGTGGATAAGTGTGTCAACTAATAAAAAAAATTAAAGTTGTTTTTGTATTCTTAAAATGAAGTTTTTGTGAAATAAAAGTATTTCTAAAATATTTTCTGCGTTGATTATTCAAGCTTCCACAAAAGTCAAGAGGTTATGTGGTCCCAGTAAAAGGAAGAACGCATAGAATACTGAAATTTGGTGTTAAAAAGACAAGCAAAAAGAAAGTAAGGTTAGTGACACATTTCTAGAAAATTTCAAGAAGGAATAAATAGAAAGCTGGAAAGATGGCGGAAATATATGGAGTAAAGCCGTTTAATGGAAATAACTTTTCAACCTGAAAGTTTAGAACTGAACTGATTTTGGAAGATCAAAGTGCATCAGATGTTTTGAATGATCCACTGCCTGCAGTGACTGATGCTAAATATGCAGAATGGAAAAAGTCAGACATTAAAGCCAGAAAAATTATTATCCACAAACAGCGAAGGAAATCATAGATACTCTAAAAACAACATAGGAAAAGAGTGGCCTTTCGACACAGGTCATGCTTCAAAGAAAACTAAGAGGCTTGAAATATTGTCACGAATAAGGGGGGCCGTGGGGTTGGTTATAGGTATTGGCAGGTCGTTAATTACCAGTCATTCTCTTACAACCCCAAGACTTATTCGTTATTTAACAATTATTTAATTGATACAGCGCCGGTCGAATTGATCTAACGGAGTTATTACGATTCGAGCAGACGAAGATCTTTGTTTAGAAACTAAGGGATGCAGATTAAATAACACCTGTATGGGATTAAAAGATGTATTATAAATAATAAGAACCGGTAACTGATATTACAAAGGTTGGTGAGTTGGCTACGAGGGGCAACACCCAGACTTACCTGAGATCAACAGGATTTGATACACCACTGGTTACCACAAACCCCAGTTTTCTGGGTCGTTACGTAACTCGACGTGGCCCGCACTCACCCGGTCTTAAAGTTTCGTTATAGGGAAAAAAGCTCAGAAATATGTCTTGCCCGCCTAATTATCAACTATTTCTGCCAAGTTGCAATAATACTTATTGACGTCAATCGGTTTATATCGACTTATAGGTTGTCCCAACAAGTTATTGCAAATAATATTTATTAAGTTTCTTTTTAATTATTTGGGAAATATTGGTTTGACTTTATGTTAAGCGCCCTTCGTGACAATATAAAGAAGGCACCTCATTAAGCATATTTTTGCAAGAATTTAATAGCTTAGTATCACAGCTAAGAACAGCTGAAGGGAATCTCAGTAATGAAGAGGGAGTGTTATACTTGCTTTCGGCCATGCCAGACTCTTTTCAGAGTGTGACCAACGATTATAAACACACATGATTGCTTATTTCCATTTAACTCTATGGTAGCGTCGCTCAGCGAGACGAACAGTGTCTGCTTACGTCACCAGCGGACCAGTTGCTTTGTTTGTATTAAGAGTTCGTGTGATTTTAAGGTGTTTTTGACGTTTCTACCTCCGTTTTTTTGCATTTTTTCATTTATTTGACGGTGTGGTTGACTATTTAGGAGGTAAATCTGAGGGCACGGCAGTGCCTCGCCAAGTTCACGCGCCGTACCATCTTTTCTTGAAACATTTCAGCTGATATTTGACCTATCTAAAACTCTACTTCGGAATGAGCTACGAATCTTAAACTTTGCACAGTCGTAGCTCTTCATGGAGCTAACAATCCCCTTATGTTTAGTTTCATGGAATTCCCAAAAATACTGAAGTTGTTACGAAATTTCAAAACATGTCGAAATTGTCACTCACTCATGTATAGATCATCAAAATTCTACTGTACTTCCAGACATGCTACAAAGCTGAAATTTGGCAGACTGATAGAAATTATGACCAAACCCCTGGAAAAAATCAAAAAACCCCAAAATTCTAATTTACTTCCCTCCCATATACATGTAAAGTTATGTAAAAGTAACATTGCCCACTTCCAGATATGGCAGACTGATAGGAACTATGATAAAACTATAGAAAAAAATTATTTAAAAACCCCAACATTATAATTTACTTTCCTCCCCAATAAATGTTAAGTAATGTAAAAGTAACATTACCCAATTCCTGACACTCAACGCTACTACAATACAAATTTTAAAATGAATGGTTCTTACTAGTTTGGAAATATATTTCTAAATTTGGCTATTACGGCTGCAAATGACTCTTAGGAAATTGAACGTAAAGAAGTTTCGCTGGAATAGCAAAGTTTAAAAAAACATTCCCAAACTAGTAGGAACCATTCATTTTGAAATTTGTATTGTAGAACTTGGCTTTAATTTTATCTCAATTCTTTTTACGGAATACCACTTTCGCGTACTTGGCTTTTTTTACATGAAATATTTTTGTTATGATAAACCTTTAGAAATGTGAATTAAGTGAATTGATATAAAGAAAGCACATTAATTTATTGTTGAAATAAAAGCTTTGTGTTCCCTCTTTCAGTGTAGAAATATAAATATATATACTTTTATATTATTATATTTACATAAACTTAATTTTTTTTTGATTTTTGGAAACTCCTTGCTCATTAAATTAATCACATTAAAGAAAATTGGTAATTATGCCGCAAACGTACTTCTTTTAGTAAACTGATTATTGGAAAGTTTATTTTGTAGACAGTTTCTCCAAGTTTAGTTTCAGTTTTTTTCTTAAGTTTTTTTAGTCCCTTTATAGAAGTTTTCAGAAACATGTTACAGGAGAAGGAGTAAAAACGGGCGCTGGGTGGGATAAAAACAACTTATAACACAAACAATGTAAATCATTTGAAAAAAACTCATGAAAATCTATTGATTTAAAGCATAAGAAGTTGAAAAACACATCTTATTTGGCTGTTTTCTCCAAAAACTGACTGGTTTTTGATATAATAATATAATAAATATTGCAATTTTAGATCTGAAATATCAAATAAATACCTTTTTGTTACTACATAATATAAGTGTATTTTATTATATCCGCAACAAAAACAATAAATTATACATCTAATGATTTAAATTGATTAAACTTTTAGAAAAAATCCTACTTGTATTCTAAAACTTTCAACTATTTAAAAAAGAAACTCCAACATATCGTCTGGTAGGAAAATTCAGCTCTCAGAGCAAACTCTTGATTTATCAAATCATTTGTTTTGAATGAATGAAATTATTAATTATATTTACTAACACGAATAAAAAATTTGTTTGCAAATAAGCAAGAAAAAAGCGGGAAAAACTCACGATTGCAATGTGTATTAAATGAAGCGCGCTGAGCAAAGGTCCACTAGTGACGTAAGCAAGGCGCCGCCTACCGCTAAAAGATTCGAGCTAATAAGCAATCCTGTGTGTTTATAATCGTTGGAGTGTGACAACAGGAATAGATATTATGTTTGCACAAAACCAAGGTGGAATCATTATAGAATTTGTTAAAAATAAGTTGCTGTTAGAGGAACAAAGACAGAATAAATCAAAGGAGTTTCATCCCAAATGTAGCTTTTGGTGCTAAATATAGAGGACACTACAAGAGAGGAAGTTTTAGAGGGAGATCAGAATTTAATGATCAAGGTCCAAGTAGGTCAAATACAGAAACCGCACCTCGAAAAGAGCCTTTTCCCTATAGATGTTATTTGTGTAATCAAATTGGTCACAAACGTTTTGATTGTCTTCAAAATAGAGGAGGTTTTAGAGGAGGCTATCGAGTTTTTAGAGGTGGTCATAGAGGTGGTTTTCAAAGTGGTTACCGAGGTAGTTATGCACAAAATACACAAGAAAAATCAGAAGAGGAATCAATTTCATTTTTCACATCAGAAACAGATGCTTGTTTGACTAGCAAAGATGAAGTTAGCTTTGTTATCGACAGTGTGACAACCAATCATTTAGTTGGGAGTCACTTAGCTGAATTTTTATTAGATAGGAAAGATATAAATAGAACAATAAATATTGCAAAATAAGGAGAGAATATTAATGCACAAAGAGAAGGAAATCTTACTTTAGAAGCAGAAAATAGCAGAAAAGTTCTTTTGAAAAATGTTTAGGTTTGTGAAGGATTAATGTACAACTTGCTATCTGTTAGAAAACTAGAAGAGAATAGTTTTGAGGTTATTTTCAGAGAAGGCCAAGTAGAGATAAAGAAAAATAATGTAACTGTACTTCAAGGAAAATTAAAAGGTAATTTATAACCCTGAAATTAACATCAAATGTTAACTCAACTGTATGTGATGAACAGAAAAAATTGCTAGAGCATAAAAGGATGGGTCACTCACCCAAATAAATACCCTGCACCAAGTTTATGTGAAGTTTGTGTTATGTCAAAGCAAACGAAATGTCCCTTTGAGGATCTAACCCCAGAGAGAAAAGCCAAAAGAATTTTGGAAACAGTCTCAACTGATCTTTGTGGTCCCACAAAACCTGTCACACATGATGGAGAGTCATATTTTAAGACATTTATAGATCACTATAGTCATTTTTGTGTAACTTACCTACTAAGTAATAAAAGCGAGGCTATAGAAAATTTACAAAGTTATGTAGCCATGATTGAGGCAAAATTTAATATGCATATTGAAAAATTGAGATGTGACAACGGAGGCGAATATGTTTCCAATCATTTTAAGAAGTTTTGTGAGACAAAGGGAATAAGAATCCAGTACACAGTAAAATATACCCCAGAGCAAAACGGAGTGGCAGAGAGCTATAATCGTACAGTGATGAAAAAGGCAAGATGCCTAATTTTTGACTCCGGTTTAGACAAAGAAATGTGGGGTAAAGGTGTAAGAGCAAGCACATATTTAATAATCAGACTAGAGACACGAACCTTGGAAAATCATGAGACACCGGCTGAAAATGGTATAGTGAAAAATCCAATTTTGACAAGATTAAAGTATTTGGATGTACTGGGTACAGTTAAGTAACAAAAAAAGTAAGAAAATCAAAACTTGACTCAAGATCAGAGCGACTTATTATGGTTGGTTGTACCGACAATGGGTATAGGTTGTGGAATGAAAATGAAAGGAAAATTGTACATGCTAGGAATGTGATTTTTGAGGAAACGAAAATATACCCAGTTATACCCGTGAGAATGACAATAATAAAAACATACCCAAAGATGGAAAATTAACAGAAAAGGAACAAGAACAACAAAGTGAGACAGAAGAACTGAAACAGGAAATGAAACCGAGGAAATTTTGACAGAAAGAACTAAAAGAAGAATGAAACCCAGATATTTACAAGACTATGTTCTCGATGAAGACTTAAATTTGGTAGCAGCATTAAATGCAGAAAATTTATTTGCCGAAGTTCCAAAAACATATCAGGAAGCGCGACGTTTTTGTCTTTAGGAATGTGATTTGTTTTTTTAAGCAGTAAAACAAGACTGTGGATGGAAAAATGCAATAAAAGAAGAGTTAAGTGTGTTGGAAAATATTGAAACTTGGAAGGTAGTAGCGCAACCAGAAAATGTAGAAGTGACTGACTCAAGGTGGGTGTTCAGTAAAAAAGTTATTGATGAAAAAGTAAAAAGGAAAGCACGTTTGGTAGCTAGAGGTTTTAAACAAAGTGTCATCACATATGATGTTTATGAATCATTGGCAAAAATGGCAAGTATAAGATTGCTTTTATCACTGTATATAGAGTGATATGCATGTCAACTTGATGTCAAATCAGCCTTTTTAATGGAAAGTTGAAAGACCCAGTATATATGTACCCACCAGATGGTTTAGTAGCAAGGTCTGTAGAGGATAGGTTACCTGGTAACTTTCGTTCTTACTAGTTTGGAAATGTTTTGTTAAACTTTGCTATTGCAGCCAAACTTCTTTACATTTACATTTACAATTTAGCACTGTGCCTAAGAGTCATTTGCAGCCGTAATAGCCAACTTTAGAAAAACATTTTCAAACTAGTAAAAACCATTCATTTTGAAATTTGTATTGGAGATCTTGGCTTTACTTTTATTATTATTACTTGGCTTTTTTTACATAAAATGTTTTTGTTATGATTTCACTGCTTTTTTAAAGGATTTGGATAATAATTAAGATTTAAAGTAGTAAAATATGCGGGATATTGTTCAAAACTTCTGCAATATCAAAAATTTGGAGGTTTTTTAATATTTTCCTATGGTTTTATCATAGTTCTTATCAGCCTTCTAAAGCTCAGCTGACTTGTGTTCCTGGAAGTAGGCAATGTTAATTTTACATAACTTTACATTTATAGGGGAGGAAAGTAAATTAAAATTTTGGTGTTTTTAAATGTTTTCCTATAGTTTTACCATAGTCCCTATAAGTCTTCCAAAGCTCGGCTCTCTAGCGTTTCTGGAAGCGGACAATGCTAATTTACATAACTATACATTTATAGGGGAGGGAAGTTAATTAAACTTTGGGGTTTTTTAATTTTCTTTTATAGTTTCTTCTTCCAAAGCTCAGCTCTCGAGCGTTTCTGGAAGTGGGCAATGTTACTTTTACACAATTTTACATTTATAGGGGAGCGAAGTAAATTAGAATTTTGGGGTGTTTTAATTTTTTTCTATAGTTTTATTATAGTTACTACCGGCCTTTAAAAGCTCAGCTCTCTAGCGTGTCCGGAAGTGGACAATGTTACTTTTACATTAATTTACATTTATAGGGAAGGAAAGTAAATGATAATTTTGGGGTTTTTTTTCTAGTTTTATCATAGTTCCTATCAGTCTGCCATTTCTGGAAGTGGGCAACGTTACTTTTACATAACTTTACATGTATAGGGGAGGGGAGTAAATTAGAAATTTTGGGTTTTTTGATTTTTTTATAGGGGTTTAATCATAATTTCTATCAGTCTGCCAAATTTCAGCTTTGTAGCATGTCTGGAAGTACAGTAGAATTTTGATGATCTATACATGAGTGAGTGAGCGAGTGAGTGAGTGGCATTTTCGACGTTTTTTGACATTTCGGGGGCAATTCTTTACATTTCAAAAAATCTGGCGAAATTTGAAAAAATGTGACATAATCTGGCGCTTAAGATTTCTCGTTTAAAAGGCAATTTTTAAACTTAAAAACTTACCTAAAAGGCCATTTCCCACTTTTTGATAGATGTAGCTTCACGATATAATATTTGTTTTTAATTAAAAACCCATAATTTGTTGAAAATTTTAATTTAAAAATTGTAAATAAATTCAAAGCAGAAAGCCATTAACCGCACAAACTGAAAAAGTCAGATTTCGTCACATTTCGTCACATTTCTTTCAAATTTATGAGTCCTATTCGTTTTCTTTATGAGGTCAGCTAAGTTTACTTTCTTTCTTTGTTTTTCACGGTAAAATTAACAAAGAGGGACTAATTGCATGTCGTGCAAGGGTCGCTACAAAATTAGCTCTACGCTGTTGCCACCGTTATATTTGAACGGATTCTTAAGGGAATGTCAAATTATTTCTTTAAAATCTGCCAGAAAAATCTGACTAAGTGTAATCCTGGTCAAATTATTGAAGTGGTGATTATTTTTTTACTTTTTAAAAAAGCTAGGCACGTATATAGTTTTTTATTCTGGGGGGTCCTCCCATATAGAAACTGCTGTTCTTCAGTGACGGCCCATGACACAGCTTTCGTAAACCAGAGAGAAAATAATAAATTGTCTCTGTCGTAAATTAACACGCGCCCATAAGGTTTTGGATCGGGTAATTAGAAATACTAGGGTCACTGCATCCTGGAAGTCTAGCGCCTCCCAGGGGTAGCGACACGAGTGTCAAAACCGTACTCAAAATTCCATAGACGTTCGTGAAAGATACTCATTTTTATACAGTCTGAGAAAAGAAAAATGTTTTAATAAAACTTAAAAGAACTCGTTTTTATACAGCTTAAGAAATAAAAAATATGTTCCTTGAGTTTTTGGGTTATGAATATTTATTGTAGGTATTATTGTTAAAAATCATTTTATTTTAAATATTATTTCTGTTTTTGTATAAAAATAATACGTAATAAATAAACAAACAGGACAGAAATACATTTCTATGTTAAAAGTTTATTAATAGTATATAATATATCAAGGGATAAAATGAAACTTTTATCACGATGTTTATACGCTATTTTTCGCACTGTTTAATTTATTTTCCAAGGTTTTTTCCCATTTTTTTGGGTGTTTTCGGTATTGTGGTTTTTTTTAGTACCTCTTTATTCCGAATTTTACATTTTATCAAATGACAAAAAATGCCCAAATACAGTTCGAGTTTTTGTAAGGTTCGGCTTAATTATTTATAATTTTATAGTACATTTCATATAAATATCGTAATATTATTGTTCGAAAGCATAAACTTCGAAAATCATTTTCTTCAAACCAAAAATTGTTCTAAAACATATTCTTCGAACAAAAGATTGTTCGAAAACGTTTTCTTCAAACAGAAATTTGTTCAAAAACATTTTTTCGAAAACAAATTTTTCGAAAAAAATATATTTGACCTGGCTTGCCAAACTTAACACAACTCATATAGTTCGACTAATGGGGTTTTTTTCTAACAATTTTTGGAAACAAAAACTTCCCTGACTTCTTTCCCGGGATCCTAGAGAGTGTGAAACCAAACCGAACCAACCGAGACCTATTGTCGAAAAATGATTTCCCTAAATTAGCTTTCCGGTCCTCATTTTGGAAGGTTGAAATCGGTGTTACTCTAACCTTTCTTAATTGAGCACATCAGGAGGTATCTGGACTGGTTCGGATACGTTTGCGATCAATTGACAAAGTTTAGGAAAATACAAATTTCGACCTTCCAAAAGGAGGAAAGTAGACAAATTTTCAGAATGTTTACGATCCCGGGAAAGAAGTCAGGGTTTTTTTGAAAAAAATATGTTAAAAAGACCTTGCCGTAGTCAAACTATATAAATTGTGTTAGGTTTGGAAATCCAGGTCTAGAGCGTCTTTTATCGAAAAACTTGCTTTCGAAGAAAATTATTTCTATTCGAAGAAAATGTTTTTGAACAACTATTACTTACCAACAAATTTCCGTTCAAAGAAATAGTGTTCGAATAAATTTCCGTTTAAAAAAAATGTTTTCGAACAAATTTCCATTAGAAGAAATTGTTTTCATAAAAATTTCCGTTCGAAGAAAATGTTTTCGAACAAAGTTCTGCGACCCGTCGTGTTGCTACCTTGAGTTTTTATTGGATGTTGATTTTTTAAAAACTTAATTCTACTTTGTTTTGCAATCATTACAGTGCAGCTACTTTCGATCTTTGTTTGAACCTTTTGTTTTTCAATCTTTTGTATTTTCGACCTTTTGTACTTTCGAACTTTTGTATTTTCGACTTTTTGTATTTTCGACCTTTTCTTCGCCGCCCGCTTTTTTTGAACAATAATAAAAATAATAGTAGGTATATTATAAACCTAGGGCGTGTGTGTGTTTACTTTTAATACCACGGCGGGAATTTTCATGCTCGACCGGAAGAAGGGCTATAATTTGCTAAGTGACTAAAAGGGACTTTAATGCCAAGGTTTATTTTTATATACTAAAAATAATAATAATCATAAACTAAATAAATAGGTATTAAACCACTTACCGTACTATAGTTTTAGCATGTCAAGTATATAAAAAAGCAGTGGGCAGTGATAGTTGTCATGGCATTACATTAAACAAAAGTCAGTCAGATGCTAACAAACTAAGGTCACTCATCGTCAAGCAAGGTAAAGCTTGCTTGACGATGAGTGACCTTATAACAAACAATGTGGAAAAAATATTATTTATTTCATAACAAACTAATTAAGTTTAGTCGAGAAAAAGTTCGAATTACATTTCTCGAAGATAGAAAATAAAGCATATTCTTACTTTGAGATGGGCATGGAAATGATGCAATAAACAGAATTTCGAAAATTTCACAGTTTCCTGGTTTACAGCCTGGAGAAGTCTAGAAAGTTAAATGCTTCGTTTATATGGAAGCAATATTCTATGCCTAAGGACACAATAACGATCAAAACGAACCAAGCCATCGGCAAAGTACAGTAGGCTTACGGCAAGCTGGAACAAAATAATCGGTATCGTGTACATATTCCTTTTTGTTTTTTGTATTATGATAAAATAAAATAATCCAAAAACCTATATTATATTACTTTCAATCACTGGGGACAAGAAATACTACCGTAGCCCATGAAAAAAAGGATTAAACGTACACCTTTATTCCGTAGAGAGCATAAAAAATTTATTAAATGATACAAATCCCAACATAATAGTTTTCTATATTTTAGAATATATATAAAACATGCAAACTATATTTGTTTCCTTCGCTGTGTGGGTCCTAACACAGGGTCCTAATAAATTTGAAATCATAAAGAACTTAGTTTTTTTAGGTTTGTTTATTTGGACAGTAAAATTTATATACCGGATGTGACGGACAGTTCTTTGCGTAACATTTGTAAACCATTTAATTTTTTTAAACATAAAAAAAGCTACGCTCCTGACAGTGTCAGATTTGAGTTTTTCGTAAATGAGGTTATGTTTGGTGTTGCTACCCCTGGGAGACATGAGCGGCTAGTTCACAACTTGCATTCCGTTTGCTATTGGTCGAAATAGTCAGCTGACTTTTTGATGTTGAACGTTGCCGTTTAAGATTATTATTATATTATATTAAGAGATGGTGCCACCAGTCAAGCATTTAACAAACTTTATGTTTACAGCTTTCGGCGTAAAATACGAATATATACTAGTTGTAAGTGACTAAAAAGTGTAGTGGTTTGTGCAGTACATACCTATTGAATTTAACTAAATCTATGCATATGCCGATGAGTTTTTTTTTATTGTTTTTTAAAAACATATTATATTTTTTTTTTAATTAGCTTCCCTATCTTGTTTTCCTGTCGAAATCGGTGTTAACCTAACCCTGATAAATTATTCGACAACGTATCCTAACCTGTCCAGATACGCCCCGGTTAGGATACGTTTCCCATCAATTGACCACGGTTAGGTTTTGTTTCAGTTTGGTTTAACACCGATTTCAACCTCCCAAAACGAGGACAGGAGAGTTTTAATTTTAAAAATCCCGCCTGACTATGTCAACCAATAGCAAATGGAATGCAAGTTCTGAACTATCCGCTCGTTGGAAGATGCCAGACTTTCAGGATGCAGTGACCCTAAGAATAGTCGCCACCTGACGAAAATAAGTCGAAGGCGGAATTTTTCAGGAGTGCCACGACCACGTGGTCACTTTGTGCAAGGAAAACTTAAGTTTGCGACACGCTCCCTAGAGGGAGCCGCACATATAGGCAGAGAACTGCGTACAGCCGACCTGAAAATAATTTCATAATATGAATAAAATGAACGGGAACCAAGAAACAAACCTTAAAAACATAAATTTCAAACTTTCTATAAATTCGTATAATTAAAAATAATGTTTGTATAATTATGTAAAATTCCTTGTGTGCTTAATATTATAGATTTGTTAAAAAATTCTAATTTTCTACTTAGCAATAAAAAGTTGAAAATAGCCCCAAAAAACTACTATTTACGGATTAGATCAAATTTTGGTCCAGGAGGGGAGTTACAGGGTGATATCGAAAATAGTAGTAAATCTTAATAAAAATCACATTTTTAAAAAACAACTCTGTCAGGAGTTTTAGTTAGCAAATAAGAGTAAAAAATACATTAAAAAATGTATCATGAACTTATTGTATTATTTTTAGATCCAGGACGTGACAGACCTACAGGGTGATATCGAAATTAGAAGCGTAATTTTCTAAAAAACAAATTTTTAAAAAACAATGTTGTCAAGAGCTTTCGTTAGCAAAAAATTATTTGAAACACGTTACACAATCATACCATTATCAGATTTTATCACCTTCAGGTCCAGGAATTGAGCTACATGGTGATATAGAAATTATTAGTGTGTGTAAATTTTCTAAAAATCACATTTTTAAAAAGCAAGGTTGTCCGGAGCTTTTGTTAGCAAAGTATAGTTAGGAATACGTTAAACAATCATACCATTAACTGACTGTATCCCCGTTTGGTCCAGGAAGTGAGGTACAGGGTGATATCGAAATTAGTAATAAAATTTCGTAAAAATCACGTTTTTAAAAAACAACGTTGTCAGGAGCGTTTGTTAGCAAAAAATAGTTAGGAACACGTTAAGCAATCATACCACTTACTAAATTTCATTTACTTCCAGTAGGTAAGCTGCAGGGTGATATCTAAATAGCAGTAAAGATTTTGAAAAATCACATTTTTAAAAAACAAGGGAGGTGAGCTACAGGGTGAAATGAATAAATAAATCCAAAAATATTTACATATATTTACGTGAAAAACTTTTACTATTTATTTGACAAATTTACTTATATAAACTTATTAGTTAATATAACGAAATCAACCTAAGCCCCTAACTAACCTTGGTCAAAATAAAAGTTTACAAATACACATGAGAAATCCAAAAATCCCTACATTTATTTACGTAACAACATCTTGGTTCGTTGTTCTTTTACAAATTCACAAGTTAGTTAGAAAAAATCATGGCTTTATAATACATATCAAGTATAACCAAACCGAACCAAACCCATATAAATAAGGTTGGTCAATATAAAAATGTACAATAATTATTTACAGAAAAACCTGCCTGCCTTCGTTGTTAATTCACAAATTTACATGCTTATTTGACAAAAATTTTTCATCCAAAATATACAATTAATAGAATCAAACCGAACCAGTTGGTCAATATAAAAATTAACAAATACAAATAGTAAATCAAAAATTTTTTACAAATATTTTACATTTGTTTGATTTGTTAATTAACAAATTTACAAGATATTTTAGAATCTTGGCTCTAAAATATATATTTAATGTAACAAAAAGAAAGCCTTCACTAGGCTTGCCTAATGCAAACATTTACAAACATACACGATAAATATAAAAATCTGCACATTTATTTACAGGAAGAAACTGTCTTCGCTGTTATTTCACAAATTTGCATGTTTTTTAGGCAACAATTTGACACCCAAGTTATCTATTTAACATAACCAAACCGAGCCAAATCAAATCCTTATAATTATTAAGCTTGCTCAATATAAAAATGTACAAATACACATAATAAATATTACATTTATTTACATTGACAAACAACAACCTGCACATAAATATTTTTGTCCCGTACATCGTTCTTAGTTTTATTTAATTACTTGCAAAATGTTGAGTCGCTTCACTTTGGAAGAAATCTATATACTTCTTCCAAAGTGAAGCGACTCAACATTTTGCATTTCTTTCAAAAAATCTGTTAATACATGTACCGCTACATAGCTATTTGGTTGTCTGATAAAGGGATATATTTCTTTACTTCTTTAGCTATTTTTACTGAAAACTCCAAATCAACAAAAGCAGTAGTTTCATCCCACTTAAGGTCTTTTATCTTTAAATTTTAAATATCTTTTACATAAATATTTTTTTGTATCGCTTAGGCTTTTAATTGTTTGTACAATAGTTATTTACCTAACAAGTGCGGAAAGAGGTACTTTTCCGCACGTGACGGCAGTTGCACAAACGACGCGGAGCGGAGTTCGGGCAAGCCGTCAAGGATGGAAAAGATAGTTTTCGCAAGAATTAGGTACAATGTTTTTCCTACGAGTGTTTTTGTCCATCTTCTTTATCAAAAAACATGTTTTAATTCGCAAAGATTTTATAATAATGCTAGAAAATGATACGTAAGATAGAATTGTTACATAAATCATTTAATGAGTCCTAAATATCTTCATTTTTAACAAAACAAAAATCGTGCGAAAAAAGAAATTTTTCAGCACTAGTGCGGAAAAGTTACTTTTCCGTACGTTTTTTTAACTTTTATTTTTACTTGATTTTTTTTATGCACGGAAAAATAATAAAACAGGATTTTTTATTATGATATATTAAAAAGAAACTTTATGTAAAGAACATTTAATTAACAATAACGAAAAAGTTAACGATGGTAGATATTGAAATTGAAAGTGCACTTTCTGTTTGTTGCATGCTTCAATATACATCAGATGCCGCAACATCTTGAATAACGTCGTTTCTTATTGGAATTTGATTGGTTGGTGTTTGGCCCCCTACAGAAATGCCTTGATCAGTTTGCTGCTTAGAATTACTACTGTAGTGAATGGAGGAAGGTATATTGGTCTGTACAGGCTGTAACACATTACAGGATTCTTCATTCGGTGCTTCTGGTAGCATCGGTTCAGCAGCACTTCTTGAAAATGAAACTTGTTTGTAGGAGGACGGGTTTTCATTTGAAAACGATTGTGGACGGGAAGGTTCTTGCAATTTGGACGTGCGGAAAAAAATCCTGAGGAAAGTAAAAGTGATGCGAAAAAGTAAAATTGTGCGGAAAAGTAATTAACGTAATATTCTTTTAATAGATCGCTCAAGAAACCCTAACTTATATGTTCTTGGTTTGTAAACAGTAAGGTGAGGCCAAAAGTTATTTTCAAAAATATGATTTATAAAAAAATTTACTACTAGTATCTTACCTACTGGACCTAAATGTAAAGCAGTTAGTGAATAGTATGATTTGTTTACAATTCCTAACTATTTTTTGCTCACCAAGACTCCTGATAAAGTTGATTTTTGAAATTGTGATTTTTACAAAAGTGTTTTACTAATTTTGATATCACCCTGTACCTTACTCCAAGGACCTAAAGGTAATACAGTCAGTTAATGTCATGATTTTTTAACGTGTTCCTAAGCATTTTTTGATAACGAAAGCTCTTGACAACATTGTTTTCTAAAAATGTGATTTTTAGAAAAATACACTAATAATTTCGATATCACCCAGTAGCTCACTTGCTGGCTCTAAAGGTAATACAATAAGTTAGTGATATGATTTTTTAAGGTATTTCTAACTCTTGTTTGCTAAGTAAAACTCCTGACAAAGTTGTTTTTAAGAATGTAAATTGTACAACTATTTTTGATATCACCCTGTAACTCACCCCCTGAACCTAAATTTGAAATAATCCGTTAATACATAGTTTAACTTTTTGGGCTATTTTCAACTTTTTATTGTTAAGTAGAGAACTAGAATTTCTAAACAAATCTATAATAAATTTTAAGGTCACCCTGTAGCAGACCTGAACTTAACCTTTATAACCTGGGTTTGGCAGACTTTTTTTCTTTCTCTTCTCATACCTGATAAGAAATATTAGACAAACATTATTTTTAATTATATGATAATAATAATACAACAAGTTTGATATTTATATATGCAAACGTTATTTTTTGGGCCACGGGTTGCAATAAATCCGGGTATTATTTTTTTTTTCATATCATAACTTATCAAGCTTAATAGTTTTCTTTCCTAAGATTCATTTGATTTCGTTAAAATAATATTACGTTTGATTTTGTGGTCGGCTGTACTTAGCCATTTAGTTTGGTCGCAGCCTTCGTAGTTACGAAGGCTCTGGTTTGGTTCGCTTTGCATGTTATTTGAATCCAACTTTAACGAAGTCAGAAAAACGTCTCATGGTTTTATTATTGTTTTTTTCCGGAAAAATACAATTTTTTAAGAACCTGTGCATCATCAACAATCCCGGAAAAATATTGAATTATCAGCAATCGGGTTTAAAGGTAGGTTTTAGATTATATTTTTCCTCATTTTTCGGTTTTAGACGCTGTACAATAAACTGAAATTTACGATGTTGCCATGATTTAGGGCTAACATTTGAGGCGTCAAATTTTTTCAGATTATTTCAAATTATTTCAAATTTTAAAGAATTGCCCCCTTCGTAACTACTTTACTACTTTATGGGATTCCATGAAACTTGGAGTGGTTGGAGATCTACGATTGTGCAAAGTTTGATATTCGTAGCTAATTCCAAGTAGAGTTTTAGATAGGGCAAATATCGGCTGAAATGTTTCAAGAAAAGATGGTACGGCGCGCGAACTTGGCGAAGCACTGCCGTGCACTCAGAAATTTAATTTGTAAACTGGAGACAGCCTTGTATAATCCTCGTCAATCTCCAAAATGCTTGAACTCTTGTTTTAATGATACTTTAATTGAAATGGGATTTCAACGATCCAAAAAGGACCCATGTTTATACTTTACAGATTTGACATACTTGCTTATTCATGTCGATGACATACTATTATTTTTTAAGTCTCAGGAAACCTTAAATTTTGTCAAAAATAGTTTGATGTCGAAATTTACAATGAATGAACTTAATGGGAAAAATATAAATTTTCTCGGTTTGGAAATTTCGAGATGCAATGACATTTTATACATAAAACAAACTGACTTGATCAATAAAATTTTAAAAAGATTTGACATGACAGATTTACCATATAAAGAACTGATAGGCTCGTTAATGTACCTCATGCTTGGTACAAGACCAGACTTAAGTTATTGTATCAGTTATTTTAGTCAATTCCAGAATTGTTTCACATTGCACATTTTCAATACTTAAAACAAAACTTAAGATATCTTAAGAAAACATAAAACTATGGTTTAATGTTTACTAAAAGTAACAACAGAATTATTTATCTATGCTCATATGTAGATTCGGACTTTGCAAATGACCAAGTGGAAAGAAAAAGTATCACAGGGTTTTTAATCAAACTTAATGACAACATAATAGAATGAAAAACAAAAAAACAAAATGTAGTTGCTTTGTCAAGTGCAGAATCCGAATACTTAGCCTTATCCTCTTGCATTAGTGAGTGTCTATTTTATGGTCAATTATGTTCTTAAATTTTAAAAGTAAATCTTTTTCCAATTAACATTTTTGAAGACAAATCAGTCTTGCATAAAAATGTGTTGACCAAGAAAAAGTGATCCTAAATTATATTCCTACTGAAATTACATTCTATAATTAGGGGGAAGTATTGTTTCTACTGTCTCTTTAAGTTCAATGCTTTCACTTTAAAGTAATTTTAAATGTAAATAGTTGGTAACACTGATAGGTTGGTAACAGTGTCTTCTAAAAAAATGTGGGTAAGTGTGTCAAGTAATAAAAAAGATGAAAGTTGTTTTTGTATTCTTAAAATGAAGTTTTTGTGAAATAAAATTATTTCTAAAATATTTTCTGCGTTGATTATTCAAGCTTCCACAAAAGTCAAGAGGAGCGCCGCCAAAAATGATCGCCCCACCACACACAGTAGTGACTGGACCTAATTCGACATTTGGTATTAAAATTTAATTTTTGACATAAAAACAAAGTAAAAATTTTTAGTTTTCATAATGATTTCTCCATTTCTTCAAACAGCGTTTCTTCCAGTAAAAAAACTGTCAACTATCCCTTTCCACCACGTCCCGATTGTCGTGGAACAGACTGGCAAAGGAGAACGCGCTTTCGACATTTACTCTCGCCTTCTCAAAGAGAGAATTGTTTGTCTTATGGGACCCATTAACGACTTGACTAGCTCGATTACAATCGCCCAGCTGCTGTTCCTGCAGTCAGAGTCCACTGCCAGACCGATTCACATATACATTAACTCACCTGGAGGAGTTATTACGTCTGGCTTGGGAATTTACGATACTATGCAATATATCCAGCCCCCAGTGGCGACGTGGTGCGTGGGCCAGTGTTGTAGTATGGCTTCGTTGTTACTGGCAGCCGGAACAAAAGGTAAATTGCAGTACTGTACGGTGAATTTTAAGATAAAAACACCTTCCATAATTTTTTTTATCAGTAAAAAAAACACTTTTTTAATTATAAAACTGTAGGGCTTTAGTGGCATGACCGTTTTCCATAAAATGACCTGCCCCGCACGGCATTGTTGAAATCAAACAAAACGCGCTCGATTCATGTCGAGCGTTGGCCCCATAATAGTCCAGTCATTATAGAATTTTGGCTTGCAAAATGTGGTGTAGTCGCGATTTTGACATATTATGTTGTTGACATTGAAGTCCTAAAAACAAATTTGATTTTTCGACATTGTGAAAGGACCGGCTTCCCCCGCCATCTTGGATTTAGTGTGCACAAAAACTTTTTTTTAATTACGTGGTTACTGTAGATTTTAAAAAAATTTAAACAAAAGTTGAAGACAATAAAATTTCTAACAAAAACGCTTTTATACGTTTTTTTCTCAAACGAATGGTTTTCGAGTTATGACGCTAAACATTTCGTCGCCATTTTGACCAATTTTTTTTTAGTAGCCTTTAACTTTGAAACTGCTAATTTTTGAAGAAATCTGTAATAACATAAAATAGAGACCAACTAATATTCTATAAAATGAGATATCACTATGTTCTTCGGGTAGAGTAGAGTTAATTTTAATTCAATATTTGGAATTGGTAATGCCATGACCATTGACGGTACGCCCCTGTCAGATTAAAACAAAATTTGATTAGAGTCTATAAAGCAATTTGACTTTTGCTGGGAATCGTGAGTAACGCAAGCTTTTTCACAACCATAACGACACGATATTTTTTCTATTCTAGGAATGCGGCATTCCTTGCCAAATGCCAGAATCATGATTCACCAACCCTCGGGAGGAGTAGTAGGCCAGGCAACCGATATAAAAATTCAAGCCGAAGAGATCCTAAAAATTAAGCAACAAATCAACCAACTTTATGAAAAACACACAGAAATGCCAATAGAAAAAGTTGAACTCAGTTTAGAACGAGACAACTTCATGACTCCACGCGAAGCGAAAGAATTTGGATTGATCGATATTGTTTTGGAACATCCACCGAAAGGAAAAGAATTTGTTCCTGTGGGAAGCAATATTCAATTTGATAAATTTAAAGTTGATAAGAGAAATACCTCTGATGCTAATAAATCTACGCCAAAACTTTAAATAAATAGGTATGTTTGTGTCTCGAAATAGTTTTATCAATACAAACCTTTAAAAATTTCAAATATTACCTCGTATCTCTATTTACAATTAAACTAAAAAACTAGTGTTTTTTTTTTAAACTATTTCGTACATTTTTTTATACAGAAAGTGTTACTTTACAGGCAGGTCCTTTTGGAAAACTTTCCTGTCTTAACAGGGACCGGTAAAGAATCAATCGGAATAGTTATTTACTTAACGTGTGCAGTGTACGGTAAAGTAATTACTTTACCGCACGCGCACCACTTAAAAACCTTAGCAACGTATCAATAAGATAGCTTCAATATTGGTTTACATATCAATTTCATCTAATTTGACATGTTTATTTATAAATTACATTCAATATTTGGAAAAAAACGTACTCATAGGTAAAATATTGTACCTAACACATGCGGAAAGTGTCCCTTGACGGCTTGACCGAACTCCGCTCCGCGTCGTTCGGCCAACTGCCGTCGTGTGCGGTAAAGTATTACTTTCCGCACTTGTTAAATAAATAACTATTACTGGTCTCCCTTTTATTTAACCAGGGCTATCAAACGGACCGAATCTTTGTTTTTTTTTTAATAACGCCGGTTTTGAGATTATTTTTACTATATTCTTGCAGAACAATTTTTTTAATGCATACTATTCCTTAACTTTTTAGAGCCGCTTTATTGGCTCACACTAAAATTAAATTTAAAGCAGAAGCGAATGTGACAAACACAGATGACAAAGTCAAATACATGTCAAATATATCAGTTGGCATGCGGTACATGGGTAAGGGTAGAGTCCCTGTATGTTGACATATATATATATATATATATATATATATTTATCGGTTTCACAACGTTCTACGTCTTCCGATACCCAATCTCCACTCGTTTCTGTTTGCCCATAATTCATCATCTAGGCCTCTTATTCTTATTTCACTATCTATTCCTTCTCTTCAGCTTCTCCTTGGTCTTCCTCGTTTTCTTCGGCCAGTTGGTTTCCATTATAATATTTGTTTAGGTAGTCTTCCATCATCCATTCTTTGTACATGTCCGTACCACACCAGTTGTTTTGTTCTTATATCATCCACTAGAGTACGTTCACCCACTGTCATAATTTCTCTTATTCTTTGATTGGTAACTCTTTCTCTTTTTGATTTCCCTGCTGCTCTTCTCCAATAGTCCATCTCCGTAGCGGAAAGCATTTTTTCTGTTCTATCTTTGATTGGCCATACTTCTGAGCCGTATGTAATAATACTTTTTACAATGGTGTTATATATAAGCTTTTTGTTATGTTTTGATATACTTTGGTCCCAAATTATTCCATTTAATAAAGTTATTGCTTTTCTTCCTTGTACGTTTCTATCTTTTATAGCTTTGTCTAGTGTTCCGTCAGCTGTAATTTTTAGACCCAAGTATTTATACTCATCACAGGACTGAATTCGCTGCCCAGTATTTAAGATTAGATCCTGTTTCGTTCCACCAATATACATATACTCTGTCTTATTGATATTAACCTCTAGTCCCCACTTATTGTACTCGTCTATTAGTTTTCGTGTCATATATTCGAGGTCGTCATAATCCTGAGCCACCACTATCTGATCATCGGCGAAACATAAAGTATACAAGGTGGTTTCATTCAACGGAATTCCCATGTTTTGGCATTTTCTCTTCCAGACTTTAAGGACCTGTTCCAAATATATCTTGAAGAGCGTAGGCGAGATACAGCAACCTTGTTTAAGACCTTTATTTACTTGAAAGCCTTTGGTTAGTTTTGCTTTTATTTTAACTTTTGCCTTACTATTGCGGTATAACTCTTTGATGGCCTTAATTAGTTGTACGCTTATGTTTGTCTTTTCCAACGCTTTCCAAAGTAGATTTAGTGGTATACTATCATATGCCTTCTGCAAATCTACGTAAAGCAGATGGAGCTCTTGTCCGTATGCCATTTTCTTTTCAATAACTTGGGTTATACAAAAGAGATGATCTGAAGTCGATCTACCCGCCCTGAAACCAGCTTGTTCTTCTGCCTCCATATCTTTATATTCGCTCTCCACTTTATTTCTTATTATTTTGCCATATATTCTGCTTAGCGTACTAGTTACAGATATACCTCTATAATTGTCACATATATCTTTCCTTCCTTTTTTGTGTATTGTGAATATATATGACGTTTTCCACTCAGTTGGTACTACAGCTCCATTTAAATATCTTTGGAAAAGATTCCGTAATCTACAAAACAATTCTTCAGTGCCATATTTAATAAGTTCAGCTGGGATATTTCCGGGTCCGGCAGATTTACCGCTTTTTAAGGTTTTGCACACGTTTTTGACCTCAGATATTGTGAGGGGTACTGGAGATCCCATCGTTCTAATGATATTGTCTCTTTCGTCTTCCTTGAATTCTGCTCTATCTTCAGTTAAAAGTTTTTTAAAATGCTCATCCCATTCTTTGTCTGGTATTGGTGAAATAATATCTCTGCATGTTTCTTTTTTGATCGATCTTATAGTTTTCCAGCTTTCGGTACTTCTCCTACCTCCTAAGTAAGAATCTATTTTCTGGCACTTTTGCATCCATGATTGATTCTTCTTATCACTGATCATTCTTCTCACCTTTGATTGCGCGATTTTGTATTCTTCTCTGCTTCTATCTGTCTTTTGGGATAAGTACGTGTGATATAATTTCCTTTTTTCCTCTATTTCACTTTCAATCTCAGCATCCCACCAGTATGGTTTTGTTCTTTTAGGAGTTTCTTCCACTAATCCTAGTGCTTCTTTTGCAGCTTGATTGATGCTTAATGTGATACATTCGTATTCCTCATCTGGGGTTTCACCTGAACTTGAATTAAGTTTTTCGTTCAGTCTCTTTTTGTATAAGTTTTTTACGCTGTCATGTTCTAGGCTTAGTAGATTATATTGACAGTGATCAATTTCCTCATTCACTGTATCATCAAGATTTTGTTGATGGAGGCTTCGGCCTTGATAAGGAAAGAGAATTTTGGTCTCCAGAAAATAGTGATCACTTCCGCATGTTGATCCACGCTTTGTTCTGACATCTTGAATTTTTAGTTTTGTCTTTTGTTTGTTTAGTGATAAGATAATCAATGACGGATTTCAGGTTTTGTGAGGGTTTGGTCCAGGTATATTTGTGTATTTTCTTATGTTGGAAAAAACCGTTTTGGATTTTTAGGTCTAATTGCTCACATACTGTGATAAGCCGGTTTCCATTGTCATTAACAACATCTTCTCCATATTGGCCAACTGTCAGATCATTTACTATGTTACCTGTTCTACTATTTAAATCTCCCAATATTACAATTTCTCTAGATGTACTTACTGCTGATATTTCATTGTGGATTTCTTCAAAAAAATTGTCTTTCACGGCTACATTTGCATCGTCATTATACGCATAGATTCCAAAAATCGTAAGTCTCATTCCTTTTATTGTTATATTCATTCTTATTAGCCGTTCATTTACTGCTTCCCAGTTGGTGATATATTTTCTAAATCTTTTGTTGACCAAAATAGATACTCCTTGTTGCGCATGTTTTTCTTTTGCCACTCCGCTATAGAAATGGTCATACTGTCCTAGGTTTTCAGATCCTTTTCCTTTCTTCTTCGTTTCTGTTAGTACAGCAAGGTCAACCTTCATTCTGCTGCACTCATGGACTATATCATTCACTTTTCGACTCATTCCTTGTACGTTCCATGTACCAAAAATCATATTCCTGTTTCTTTGCTTGGTTCGTCTTAGGTTTTTCATTTCTTTCCGAGGCGTTTGATTGGGTTATATATATTTGGATGTAAATATATTTGGATGTAAATATGTCAACATACAGGGACTCTAGGTAAGGGTAATTTGAATTGGAAATAAGGAATGCTAAATCTTGAAAATTTTAACCTTTTAATCACCTTGCATCCTTACAAAAGTTTGGTGGAATATCGGGATGGTGTCTGAGAATATTGCACTGAAATTTTGCGGAAACATGTAGTGCCATTTTAAAAATCATCAATCATAAAAAAACGTCTGACATCCTATAAGACTCAATGTAACAGTCAGCCCCCCGAGAACGTGGTCTGTATTTTTTTGTTGGCTGTGATTTGAGGTGTTCATGACTTTCATTTAGACAATGAGTATGTTAAGAGTTTTTAAAATGTGTATATTTTGATAGGTTTGAGACAAATACTATAGAATATAATGTTTGAGTTTCTATCAAAATAATCTAATAAAATATAAAATGAAAATATTAAAAATTAACCCGAACATGAAAATTAGTCAATTATAATGTAAAATATTGTTTTTTTAATAGTTATAAATATACTAGCTGTAAAGTAAGTAGGGGACACCGGGGATCTTTGTAACAAGGGGCAAGTTGTCACACTACACCACTAATTATCCAAAACGGACAATGAGGCAAAGTTAATTTTTGAACAAGTGAATTGCATTTTTAAATCAAGTTAGTTGGCCCCCATAGCAGGTAGAGTCTGTGTAGTGTTTGTGGTTTCAAAGACGTGCGTACTTTTTGGTAGCCTGAGGCAAAAATTGCTGCTGCTTTAGAGATTAATAGTGTACTTTTGATCCCTTTTTGAGGTTATAAAAGAAACTTTTCAATCCTTTGGAGGTTAAAAGTAATCGAAAAAATCCAGTAAGTATACGACACACTAAATTTTGGTAGGGGACCTACGGTCGGGCTAAAACATTCTCGCCTTGGGATTAATGTGTCCAGTTTTTAGGTTTATGTACACAAAATTAATCAATTAAAGAAATCAAAACAAATTAATTTTTAAATATGTATGTATACAGACAGAGGTAAGGTTCACAATTTTTTTGTTTTGGTTTAAACTACTTTTCCGAATTTCAAATAGGAATTTCTTTTATTTTCCAGGGCGGCAATTTAAAAAGTCCCCGACTGTACATACTATTCTTGTCGACATCAAATAATGATTTCTTTGCCACTCACGGGCGCAACTAGCCGGGGCATTTTATGCGGGCTTGAGGCCCACCACGATTAAAACCTAGAGAATGCGAAAAATACTACGCACGACAGAAGGAGCTGTGAAATGGCTTAACACACTCTAAGATAAAGGAAAGATCTTCAGCAGGGTTGGATGGGACAGGCGGGCAACCGGGCAAATGGCCGGTGGGCCGGTACAATTTAGGGCCGGTTGGGCCGCAGGCCCGATCTACCTATTCCAAATTATTAATATTTATTTTTGTATATTTGACAAACAAACTAATTCAAATAATAAACATTTAAATTAAAAAAATCTGTATGTAGTAACTCCAGGCCTGCGTTACTCGTTTGATTGTTACAGTTACTTTAATATTAAAATAAGTATAATGTTTCAAGAAGATAATGTGATAATGACACTAACTTATTAATATCTTTTTACAATACCAATATCCAGAAGAAAAAATCGGGAGATTAAAAAAATGTAATAAAAAATATTGTCCAATTTTTTTTCTTGTGTGTGTTGCTGTTGTGAAATCTCTTTTAACACACTTTGTTGATATTTTGGTGGGAATTGATCCTCCTGATCTCATTCTTCGGTACAGCCTTGCCAATATCTCATATCTTAGTTGCGAAAGATCATTTTTGGTGCTAAAATACATAAAAAATCTAAGAAATCGATTAACCGATATTGGGTCTAATTCAAATTAAGGAGATCATAGATAAAATTGCAGCATCAAGTTCTATTAGGGACTTATTGAAATAAAACCTGACTTTATTTTAGAATCGACTTTATTTTGACACATTTACACAGAAAACTAACAGCTGACCTCTCAAAATTGACATACCAAAGCAAAATTTATTAATAAAGATGCTAACTTTCATTTAATAAATACCGACACTAATAAATCCGGTTTTTAAACACACAAATGCCGAATTTTTAAGGAAAGCAGCTGCTTTTTATATGTAAATCTGTCTCCATAGGGTCGATTTTAAAATAAGGTTAGGTTTTATTCCAATAAGTGTCTATTATTAAAAAAGTCGTTACCATATGAAACCATGCTCCGCCCCCGGTAGTTAAAAGGGCGCAAGTGACGAAAGTGTGGTTCGGAAAAAAACGACTTCAAAGTTTTAATTGTTCATAATGCAGTACTACAGTTACTGTTATTTGTTTTTTTTTAGTTTTTTTTTAATTTTATTACATAGGACATGATGGAAAATCCGTCGAGACCAAAAACCTAAATTCGAAAAAAAGTAGTTGTAGCCTTTTAACTAACGGGGGCAGTGCTGTTGTATGTTGAAATTTTATACGTTTTTATTTTTTTTTTACTTTTCATTATGTGAAAAAATTAGATATTAATTATGTTAATAGGCACTTAGTGATTAATATATGCATACAGAATATAAAACTTTACAAAAATATCTAGAGCAAAATCACAGATATTAATAAAAAAGGAGATTTTCTGAAAGTCTTTAAACACCTTGTATCTCAAAAGTTTGGATGTTTAGGACATGCATACATATGTTTATATGAAGTTTTTTTCTCAAAATGCAAATTACATCCTTTAAAATTGGCATGTTATTTAATAACAAAACCACAGCCTACCTAACAACCAAAACCTCCATAATATCAAAAACAAAAATAACACAATATGGATTCGTTTTCTTTGCCATAAAATTTTTGTGCCGAATCGAGGGCCGAATAAAAAAAATTGAAAGAGCGTTTTGTTTGAGCCCATCCAACCCTGATCTTCAGTATCAAAAATTACAATTTTTTTTAAATTAGTTATTTTGGGAAGAAATTTATTTGTATATATTCGCAATATAAAAAACTACTGGAAAATTGAAAAGAAATGCGCAGCAGGCAAAAATGTTACAAAAATCAAATTTTTTTCCAAAAAACGTTGTAGAAAACAATGTATTTTCTAAAGAAATAGGCACCACAGTAGAGAGACATTTCAGAAAAAAAGAGCCGAGCTCACAAAAACACATTTGGAGAATCAATTCGCTTTTTCAAAAACCCAAATGCAATTAATTAACATAAATAACTAAACATGCAAAGTCATTTTCCCATAAAAACTAGTTTAAACGTAAGCTACTTTTCCTGTGCCCAGAAGATTTAGGACCCTCGACCATTTTCTCTGCAACTATCAGTTTCTAATACCTCAGTTTCTTTATAATTGCAGATTATTTCATTTTTCAGAAAGGACCAAAATTTTCAAAAAGTTAAAATTTTGTTGCCCTTTGAAGGTGGTTGCCTGGTTGCCTACTACTTACCTAATTACAGATGTGACGAATTGATTAAAAAGCTATTTTAAAAAATTTGTTTTTGACAAATCTAAAATTATATAAACATTTTCAGCAATTGTAGCCAAAGGGAATTAAACGATTATTCAAAAAAGACTCAAGCCCGCAGATTGCAGAAATATTATAATACGTACCCAATATGTGGGTTTAATAAAAATAAACGTCCATAGAATTCACAGACAAACAGGAATGATCTATAAACTTTTTGTTAAAAACATATAATATTAAGCAATCCTACATTTGGCGGGCTATGGGCAGTGGCGCACGAGAAGGGGGGGCTTAAGCACCCCCACAAAGCCACGAATATTAACCCCTAAAACATGATAATTCCCCAAAAATAAAGATTAAAATGTATCGATCTGAGCTCAAGCGACCCCCCCCCACAGGAGCCATCGCTGCGTAACGATCCGCGCTTAAGCCCCCAGGATTCATTTCTGCGTACGTCATTGCTAAGGGAATTCCAGATGTCTATCTTCGAACAGTTTTTTAATTTTTTAACTTTTACCGTTGTTATCTCCTTCAAACAACGCTTTTACCCAATAAAAGTTATCATATTATGTATGTAGGGTATACATCAAATTTTTGAAAACATACTAAAGGGCAACTGGTAAATGGACGCTGTCGGTCCAAGGTCAAAACTTTCCCGCTTTTCAAGAATGGAAACGTATTTTGCAAAAGTTCTAAAAATCTTAAAGTAAATTATTTTTATTTTATTTTATCTAGTTGCTAAAACTCCCAAATACCTTCTTCCTATTGACCTGTGACGTCCTTGTGCCTGTTTTGACCCAGTCAGGTTTTTTTGGTCATGAATGTCATTTTGACTATCTGTACCGTACAGTCGTAGATCTCAATAGAGCCAACAACACCTCCAAGTTTCACCTACTTCCATAAAGCAGTAAAGTAGTTACGGAATTTTGAAAAACATCAAATTTGCCACTCACTCATGTAAAGACATCAAAATTAGACTATACATCCAGCTAAAATTTGTCAGCCGAATAGGAATTATGACAAAACCTATGGAAAAAATCAAAAATCTCCCAGTTTTTAACTTACTCTCCTTCCCTATACATGTAATGTTATTTAAAATTAACATTACCTACTTCCAGAAACGCTAGAGAGCTGAGATTTGGCAGAGAGGTAGAACTTTTAACCAAACTATTTAAAAAAAAACAAATTTTGCATTCACTTCCCTCAAATAAAAAATTAAAAAAATTCGCAAACCAAAAAAATTCAGGGATGGAATTGCAATGGCACATACCTTTATTAATAATGCACAAATTATTAAAAATCGAAATTTAATCATTTCAATAGAAAAATTAAAAAGGTAAAAGCTTGAAAGCGTTCTGGCATAGGCATGGTGATATCCAAAGATTTTATTATTTTAAAACTCAATATTATCCAAATTCTATTAAAAATGTATGAGATCACAACCAAAACATTTCATGTAACAAAAGGCCAAAGTACGCGAAAATGGTGTTCCGTAAAAAGAATTAAGATCAAATTATAGCCAAATTTTTCGATACACATTTTAAAATGAAAGGATTATTTTGGATTATTTGGAAATATTTATTAAAACATGGCTATTACGGATGCATAATTGTTGACTCTTAGTGACAGTGCTACAAGAACATAAACAAGTTTGTTTCCAAACCAGTGAGAAACTTTAATTTTGAAATGTGTACAGTGAATATCGGTTATAACGACATTGAATTTCAGGCGTTATACCTGAGCGTCGTTATAGAGAAAAAAGGTAAAAAAATGGGTTATATAATAGAGCTCGGTCGGGACCTTAATATGTCGTCGCTATAACCGACACACAGTGCGGACTCCTGTGGGCAATATTCGAAAAACTGAGGTTACATTTTAAAAGTTTTAATATTGCAAAAATATAGATAAATGTCCAGTTTATCTGTAATCATAACCTATTTTTTAGTCACACTTGCGAAAGTGAACAAAATAAATAGTTAAAGTCGTTATTTTAAAACAGGTACAAAAAAATCGTATAAAATACCTATCAGAAAATTAATTTTACTGGTTCTGCATTTAAATATAAAAAAAAAATTCTTTAAGTATTACAGTGATAAATATTGACGGCTCGCTTTTATAATAATTTAATTAAAACTGTTATGCTTACAAAAAAAAATAAAAATTTTTATTAAGGTTATAAAAAATTGCAAAGATTTGCAAGATCTGGCATATATCCTAAATATTAGTCCAATGAATTAGCAAAAAGGTAGCATAAATATTTTTTGCTACTGGCTGTTACTAAGGGTGCTGTATTTTTTTAAATAATATATTTCAATCTTATAATTTATAACACATTGGTTACCACCCCGATTGAGAGGCCTCACATCATCTCCTGTTTAGGTATACCCTCAAAACCAGTCTTTCAAATATAAAATTGTGACAGCTCTCATCAACGTCAAAAATGGCGGCAGCAAGGTGTCAAAAATGGCACTAAATAAAACAAAATATTTATGGTACAATGTCACCTTATACTACTGTGAGCAAAATGGAAAATTAAATATTTTAGAATCGCATATCGCATTTTTTGTCAATGGGAACGCACAAAAACAATAATTTGAGATAGTCAATAAAATTATAAAGATACTGCTATCAGTCTTAAAATATATATGCCAAAAATTATTCTGGTGTTTGTGTGGGCGAATATTAAAAAAATAATAGTTTTTTTGCACTTTGGGGATTAAAAGTGCGCTTTTTATCACAAATTTTCAGGATAAAGAATCACTTTTTATCCCGTGGATAAAAAGTGACGTTCAAAGATAAAACGTAAAAATGCGAAGTCTGTTTTTCTTGCAAAATAATTTTAATAAAAACGGGGCCCAAAAATGACTAAAGTATCTTTTGAGCACTCGGCGAACTGTAGCTACATACAATTTTTTCTTCTTGGTATAAAAGTGCCACTTAAGTCCCTAAGAAGATAATATACTATTTTATCACATTTTTTTTACTTTTAGAACGCATAAGCATACAACATTCAGACTTGTTAAATGAGTGGCCTTTCACAAAAATCTGAAGGTGTTAAATATTTTCAAAAAAATTCAATCCTTGTTGAGTTTAGAAGAATGTTCTGACAAAAATAACCAAATTCTAAATAAGGCATCATTAACTTTTTGCAAGTCTCAGTCTCAAATGGAAGCTATCGGGACGAAACAAAATTTATTTTCAAAACCGTTATTTCGAATGGTTAAATAAAGATATTATTTATGAGAAATTCTGTTATAAAACGGATTAAAAAAAAACTAAAAATATAGATTCGGAAACAGAGGTCGTATCCGGACCGAGCCGTGGACGGCCTAAAACGGCTTTCTTACAATTATCTTTAAGAACAAAGAAACTGAGGGTGCAATGTGTGTGTGTATGGTAAAAATAATTATTTTGGGGTTGCTAATTTAATTTTTCTGGAAGGGACTTAGCCCCCCCCCAAGCCTTCCTAACTACGCCCATGAATCCGAATAAAAAAAATAATTTTAGTTTAATTTCTAACACAAAAGTAAATTGATTTTTAATTTTAACGTAAATGTAGGTTAAACTGAATGTACAGGGTCATTTTTTATAATTGCAAGATCGCTATAACTCGGTTATTATTGGGAGTAGAAAGTTCAAACAAAAACTGTTCGGTTTGGTAAATTATGGCCACTTTAGACTCACCATTAGTATTTTTTTATAGGTTATAATATACAGGGGGCGACAATCAGATCAATTTTTTTAAAGGGAACACCCTATATATTTTTGTATTTTTAAGTTCCGCAAAAAATTAGCTTAACAGATATATGTAACACTATGGCTCTATCTTTGTTAGTTTTCGAGATATTGACGATTGAAATTCCGAAAATTAGCAAATTTTAAATAGGTATACGGTGCGGAGTATTTAACGTATAGACTGTAAATAACAAACTGAAACAATATTGACTGACAGTTTGATAAATATAAATAATCATCTTTGTCAATTTTCATAGAAATTTAAAATCAAAAGACGACAATTTTTTTAATGTTTTAATTGTTTTAAATCCATAAATAAATAAAAATTAACGTAACAAATGTTCAAACCTATCACCATTGACTTCAATACATTTTGGAAACCGGTCTCTTAAATTATTTATTGTTCTGGTTATTAAATTAGAAAAATTTTCATTAAGCTCATTGACAGACAGTGATATTAATTCTCTGAGCTCTCGAGTATTCCTCGCTTCTAATCTGTAAACTTTATCTTTAAGGTGACCCCATAAAAAAATGTCTAAAGGAGTTAAATCAAAACTGTTGGGTGGCCAGCGTATTGTGCCGTTTTTCCCAACCCATTCATTAAAATTAATATTTAAGAATTCTTGAACCTCATGAATATTATGAGGAGGAGCCCTATCCTGCTGAAAAATCAATCTTCTTCTTTGATTTAGTGGCAAGTCATCCAAAAAATTTTCTAAGTAATTTTGTAAAAAATTTAAATAAATTTGTCCCGTTAAACAGTGCTCAAAAAAAAATGGCCCAACAACACGGTCGTTCAGTATGCCACACCAGACATTCACGGATTGTCTTCCCTGTCTTTTAATTTCTTTTACAAAATTAGGGTTAGTCGTGGACCATATTCTGCTATTCTGTCTATTTGGTAGACCACAAGTTGTAAACGTCGACTCATCCGACCACAAAATGTGATTTAAAAAACGGGGTTCTGCGTTTAGTCTTTCATGCATAAAGTGACAAAACTCTACCCTTTTTCTTTTCTGATCGGGTGTTAGGCCTTGAAGTTCTTGTTCTTTATATGCCCAATAAGAATTTGTTCTTATGACACTTCTTACTTTGGTAAAAGACGTCAAGCGTTCCTGTCCTTCTTGCACTAATGCGGAAGATACTTTTCTTATAGAAATTTGTGGGCTTTCTTGAAAATGTAGTAAAATATTTAAATTAGCCTCTTCGTTTGGACGAACAACTCGTTTTTTTCGTTCCACAGACGATGTTTTACGAAATTTTCTATATATCCTAGGAATTGTGGATATATTAGGACATTGTCGGGCTGGATACAGTTCTCGATATTCTCTCGCAGTAGCAGTGGCATTTTTATTATTTTTCGCATATAATAAAAGTATCTCTTGCTTTTCTGCATTGGAATAAAGCAACATTGTTGATAAATATTTAAAATTTGGCACTGACAATGTCATTAGGTATCCACACATCTTAATATTGTTTGTGATTTGTCACAGGAAATACTCCGCACCGTATTTAAAATTTGCTAATTTTCGGAATTTCAATCGTCAATATCTCGAAAACTAACAAAGATAGAGCCATAGTAGAAACAAAATTTCGGACTTCCATTGTCTTTATTTATTTTAAAACACGACGTTTCGGTTAGTAAGTATCTCTAACCGTTATCAAGTGTGAACTAAACAATCTAGTCTCTAGACTACTACTTATACTACTTGGTGTGCAGTCAGGTGTGACGGCCCGCCCCCTTTTTTAATCCTAAGACGCCTGTTTTCCTTAAGGAGTGGTTTCCATATGTTTGGTATGTCCGTGCTTGGTTGACTGAAAACTTCTTTATTCTGCATTATATACGCAGCTTCAATAAACTTTCGTTTTCGCCAATGCGACTCCTTATGTAAAACTTTAGCTTCTGACCACTGAATCCTGTGATCATTTGACCAAGCATGATCTGCTAAACCGGATTTTTCAATATCCCCTAATTGGGTACTTTTTAGATGTTCATTTACTCTAACCTGAAGAGGGCGTTTCGTTTCACCTACATATGATTTACCACACTCACACGGGATTTGGTAAATACATTCCTTATTATTTGAGGGATTGTCTGGTTTTGTTTTAGTTACAAAACTTCTTATCGTATTTCCCGAAGAAAATACTGTTTTTATATTATAGTGTTTAGCTATTCGTCTTATGTTTTCTGAAATCCCTTGAACATATGGAATGTTAATAACACCTAACGGATTATTATTTTGAGAATTTGGTACATTTAGTTTGTTTTTAATTTTAAATATCGTTGAGTTTATTAATTTCTCGGAATAACCATTCTGTTGTAAGTCCTTTTTAATGTTGTTAATTTCTGTGGTTAATTCTTCATTATTACTACAAATATTTACGGCTCTTAAATACAAACTTCTTATAACTCCTTGTTTTGTTGCAACAGAATGATTAGACTTAAAATTTAGGTACTGTCCCGTGTGTGTAGGTTTCCTATATACAGTGGTTTGAATGTTTCTGTCTAATCGTTTGACAAGAACATCCAAAAAAGGTAAGGCCGAATCTTTTTCAATTTCCATGGTGCACTTGATTGTTGGTCGAATACCGTTTAAATGGTGTAGAAAATTTTGTAGTTCGTCATCATTTTCCGGCCATATAATAAATGTGTCATCCATGTATCGTAGCCATAGTTTTGGTTTGACTCTTGCTGTGTTGATCGCATGGCCCTCGAACCACTCCATGTAGATGTTTGCTACCACTGGCGAAAGAGATGAACCCATTGGGAGTCCATCATTTTGCGCGTAAAACTTATCTTTCACTTGAAAGTAAGAGTTACGGAGACAGAGCTCCAACAGATCCATCACCCCCTCCACCGATAGCGTTGTCCTCTCGTGAAGTGTATCATCAGTTTGTAATTTGTTTTTAATGATACTGAGTGACTCATTTATTGGCACGTTGGTGTAGAGACTTTCTACATCAAAACTTACAAATCTATCGCCGGGATCTAATTCGATACCTTTTAAAACCTCCACAAAATGTTCCGAGTTTTTGACAAAAGATTCGGACTTACCCTGTAGTGGTTGAATTATGTCCAACAAAAACCTCGACAAAGTGCTGGTCGGTGAGTCCCTGGAGCTGGTAATTGGTCGCAGTGGTATATCCTTCTTATGGATCTTTGGTAATCCATAAAAATGTGGTGCCTTACTGTGGTGTGGAGTGAGGCGGAATCTAGCAGCGACCGGGATATTTTCAGCATACTTCTTCAAAGTCCTGTAGATGCGTCCTTCTATGGTGGTGGTTGGGTCTTTGGGTAGTTGCTTGTAGTCTCCTTTCTCCAGAACTTCTTGGATCTTTTTGTCGTAAGTCTCGACATCCATGATTACCGTTGCGTTTCCTTTGTCGGCCGGTAGAATCTTGATCGATTTGTCAGCCTGCAGGTTCTTGATTGCCCGTTGTTCTTGACTGGTGATGTTTGTCTTTTGTTGCTTCTTTCTGTCCAACGTTGTTCTTACTTTATGGCGAAATTCATCAGCTTCGGGTTGAGGTAGACTAACGGCTCTATTGCTGCAATAATTTCCAGTGTCGGTGTCTGTGCCGGTGCAATGGCGAACTTAAGTCCCTTACTGAGTACCAATTCTTCGTTGGTGCTCAGAGTCCTTTTGGAGATGTTCACTATAGTGCTTGGTGTTGTTGAGTCTGTTCTATCTTGAGTACGTGTCTGTAGTTTCTTGAGTTTTTCTCGGTGAGTTGATCGTATCTTCTGTCGTTCTCTGTTGCACGTACTGTCAATTTTACTCAGTATCGGTTCGTAGTCTTCCTCCCATGTGTGTCGTCTAATTTCGTCAAATCGCTCCTCCATGTCGGCGTTGAAGTTGGCTTTTCTCCATCGATGGTAACTGATTTGGGATCGGATTAGTGCTTGGCTTGTCCTCTCTAAGATCTTCTTCGTTCTCACTCCCGGAAAGTTGGCTTTTAGGCGGAAACCAACCGGAATGACACCACTGTCGCGCGCCTCGCACAAGAATGAAATGTGTTCTTCCTTTATCACTTTAAGTTTGGTCTTCTCGTAGCCTCTGAATAGATTGTTGATTCCGGGTCCGTACCGTTCTTCAACTCTTTGTTTGAAACTCGTAGACAATGATTGTGTAGAAATAAAATTTCGGACTTCCATTGTCTTTATTTATTTTAAAACACGACGTTTCGGTTAGTAAGTATCTCTAACCGTTATCAAGTGTGAACTAAACAATCTAGTCTCTAGGCTACTACTTATACTACTTGGTGTGCAGTCAGGTGTGTCTCCGTAACTCTTACTTTCAAGTGAAAGATAAGTTTTACGCGCAAAATGATGGACTCCCAATGGGTTCATCTCTTTCGCCAGTGGTAGCAAACATCTACATGGAGTGGTTCGAGGGCCATGCGATCAACACAGCAAGAGTCAAACCAAAACTATGGCTACGATACATGGATGACACATTTATTATATGGCCGGAAAATGATGACGAACTACAAAATTTTCTACACCATTTAAACGGTATTCGACCAACAATCAAGTGCACCATGGAAATTGAAAAAGATTCGGCCTTACCTTTTTTGGATGTTCTTGTCAAACGATTAGACAGAAACATTCAAACCACTGTATATAGGAAACCTACACACACGGGACAGTACCTAAATTTTAAGTCTAATCATTCTGTTGCAACAAAACAAGGAGTTATAAGAAGTTTGTATTTAAGAGCCGTAAATATTTGTAGTAATAATGAAGAATTAACCACAGAAATTAACAACATTAAAAAGGACTTTCAACAGAATGGTTATTCCGAGAAATTAATAAACTCAACGATATTTAAAATTAAAAACAAACTAAATGTACCAAATTCTCAAAATAATAATCCGTTAGGTGTTATTAACATTCCATATGTTCAAGGGATTTCAGAAAACATAAGACGAATAGCTAAACACTATAATATAAAAACAGTATTTTCTTCGGGAAATACGATAAGAAGTTTTGTAACTAAAACAAAACCAGACAATCCCTCAAATAATAAGGAATGTATTTACCAAATCCCGTGTGAGTGTGGTAAATCATATGTAGGTGAAACGAAACGCCCTCTTCAGGTTAGAGTAAATGAACATCTAAAAAGTACCCAATTAGGGGATATTGAAAAATCCGGTTTAGCAGATCATGCTTGGTCAAATGATCACAGGATTCAGTGGTCAGAAGCTAAAGTTTTACATAAGGAGTCGCATTGGCGAAAACGAAAGTTTATTGAAGCTGTGTATATAATGCAGAATAAAGAAGTTTTCAGTCAACCAAGCACGGACATACCAAACATATGGAAACCACTCCTTAAGGAAAACAGGCGTCTTAGGATTAAAAAAGGGGGCGGGCCGTCACACCTGACTGCACACCAAGTAGTATAAGTAGTAGCCTAGAGACTAGACTGTTTAGTTCACACTTGATAACGGTTAGAGATACTTACTAACCGAAACGTCGTGTTTTAAAATAAATAAAGACAATGGAAGTCCGAAATTTTATTTCTACACAATCATTGTCTACGAGTTTCAAACAAAGAGTAGAGCCATAGTGTTACATAATCTGTAAAGCTAATTTTTTGCGGAAGTTAAAAATACAAAAATATATAGGATGTTCCCGTTAAAAAAATTGATCTGATTGCCGCCCCCTGTATATTATAACCTATAAAAAAATACTAATGTGGTGGGCCTAAAGTGGCCATATGATGTCGTATTTCATGCTATTTTTTGTGTTGGGCCCGGGCCCCGAGCCCCATCCCCCTGGGTGCCCCTATGCCTTAATAGATCTATGCTTTCAACAGAGTTTTTTTCCAGACTGGCAAAAAACACTATTAAAATTAGGAAAAAGCAATGCAATAAACTACAAACCGATATCTTGTGTGTGAATACTATTTTTTATCAGAGACCCAAAAGGAATTTAGAGAGGGGAAATCCACACAGGATGCAACACTTGATTTAACTTCTAAAATCACAGTTTCTTTGGACAAAAGCAAGCGCAGTCTACGTTGACCTCTCTAAACTGTTTAAAGCGTTTGACACAGTCTCACATTAAGTATTAATATCGAAACAGGAAAAGTATGCTCTAAGAAGTCTTAAAACTACCTAGAAGCCATTTGACCAACAAAGTTAGCATTCAAATATTATCGGTAATATTAGCAATACGACAAAAATAAACCTCGGAGTGCCTCAAGGTACTGTTCCCGGCACTTTGCTTTTTTGAAAATAACCGCGGTGGACAGGTTTTTAGTATGAGTCTTAAGGGAGGATTATGGCATTTTTCAAATGCGTTTCTACAATTCCTCTAAAATTACAAAACCTTAATAAGGAAGTTTTAACAAAATTTTGCCAGATGCAGCTTACAAATTATTGAAAAAATAACCGCTAGTAAAATATTGTAATATATTTCAATAAAAATTATAAAAATACTTTTTATTTACAAATTATTTACTATCTAAATATCTACATTTTTTTCAGATGTTTTTATTCCGAACATAAGATCATAGTGCTGGGCATGTATTCTGGTTATAAGGTTCAAAATAGGTATAGCAGATTTTCGGTAAACTGGGTTTTTATCCCTAAAATCTACCTTTTGAAGAAAAACAAAAATTCAAATAACTCAAAAACTATTCTCTTTTGCATAATGCATATTAGGATTGAATTTACTCCTTACCACCTCCCCTATCACATCCCCGAAGGAATATATCAAGTTACCAGTAATCCTGTATAGTATTATTTAAATAAAAAATATGACTAATAGAGAATTCGTCCCTAATTTTACAAAGGGGCATATAATATCATGAAATTAACCATTTACCAAAATTATTTTTATCGATTTTTTTTGGGTAACATGCGTTGCTCATTCAACTGATAATGTGGCGTATATGTGGTTCTACGATACATCAGTGTATATGAGAAATATATCCTCGGGCTTCTAATGATAAGTTGGTTTCAGTAAAATATCAAGGTGGCGCATACATTAAACTTTGTTTTTCCATATACGCCCGTTTGTAAAATTAGGGACGAATTATTGGTATAAAGCCAGGCAGTATTTTGACACCTGTGTGTAATGTATCTTTTTTTATAAAAGATATTAAGGATTTTAAATATGGTATCAGATTTGTAATAAACTAGGCCCACAAAAAATATATGCCAACTTAAAGGCACTAGAGTTCGGTCTAGGACAACTGGGTGCCGCCAACTGGGCGCTGCCAACTCGGCGCCGCCAACTGGACGCCGGGCCAACTGGGCGCCGGGCCAACTCGGCGCCGCCAACTGGGACGCCGGGCCAACTCGGCGCCGGACTAAAATTTTTTTTTTGATAAAATTTGTAGATGAAAAACAAAATATATTATTTATATAAAAACATCTTTAAAAAATCCTTTGCGCATTTTTTTTGAAATTTGTTTTTGTTAAGTAAAGTTAAATCCATTAAGCCGACTGTTGAATCTTGATAGTTGTAGTGGTTGATAACCTGGTAAAATGGCGGATTTCTTTATTTTTAAACCGATTTGTCTAAAACTTGAAAGTGCCTGAGATCACTAAATACAGTTTTATCCTTAAACTTAACAAAATCAAAATGGCGAATCCAAAATGGCGGATTTTTTTATTTACTAAACTTAAAAAAATCAAAATGGCGGATCCAACATGGCGGATTTTCTTATTTACTAACCGATTTGTCTCAAAATTGAAATATTACATTGCTTGAGGTCATTTAACAAAATTTTTACTCAAACTTAAAAAAAAAAATTTCTTATTCAAGTTTGAGACAAATCGGTTAGTAAATAAAAAAATCGGCCATTTTGAATCCGCATTTTGGTTTTTTTTAAATTTGAGTAAAAAATTTTGTTAAATGACCTCAAGCAACGTAATACTTCAAGTTTGAGACAAATCGGTTAGTAAATAAAAAATCCGCCATTTTGGATTAGCCATTTTGGTTTTTTTAGGTTTGAGTTAAAAATTGTGTTAAATGAGCTCAAGCAATGTAATATTTCAAGTTTGAGACAAATCGGTTAGTAAATAAAAAAATCCGCCATTTTGAATCCGCCATTTTGGTTTTTTTAGGTTTGAGTTAAAAATTGTGTTAAATGAGCTCAAGCAATGTAATATTTCAAGTTTGAGACAAATCGGTTAGTAAATAAGAAAATCCGCCATTTTGGATCCGCCATTTTGTTTTTTTTAAGTTTGAGTAAAAAATTTTGTTAAATGACCTTAACCAATGTAATATTTCAAGTTTGAGATAAATCGGTTAGTAAATAAGAAAATCCGCCATTTTGGATCCGCCATATTGATTTTTTTAAGTTTGAGTAAAAAATTTTGTTAAATGACCTCAACCAATGTAATATTTCAAGTTTGAGACAAATCGGTTAGTAAATAAAAAAATCCGCC
Organism: Aspidapion aeneum; assembly: GCA_963576565.1. Lineage (NCBI taxonomy): Eukaryota > Metazoa > Arthropoda > Insecta > Coleoptera > Brentidae > Aspidapion > Aspidapion aeneum. The sequence goes on along the minus strand of OY755041.1, from coordinate 53,400,205 downwards.
ATTTTGGATTCGCCATTTTGATTTTTTTAAGTTTGAGGATAAAACTGTATTTAGTGATCTTTGTTTGTAGACAAATCGGTTTAAAAATAAAGAAATCCGCCATTTTACCAGGTTACCAAACACTACAACTACCAAGATTCAACAGTCGACTTAATGGATTTAACTTTACTTAACAAAAACAAATTTCAATAAAATTGCGTAAAGGATTTTTTAAAGATGTTTTTATATAAATAATATATTTTCTTTTTCATCAACAAATTTTATAAAAAAAAAATTTTTTTAGTCCGGCGCCGAGTTGGCCCGGCGCCCAGTTGGCGGCGCCGAGGTGGCGGCGCCCAGTTGGCGGCGCCGAGTTGGCGGCGCCCATTTGTCCCATTCCGCTGGAGATACCGCAAGTGGCGCCCCTACAAAATCTATCAAAAATAACACCACATTTATATTTCTCCACCCAATGTTTGTTCCAAAACACCTAAAAACCAATTTGCTAAGGACCAAATTTAAAATATAAAAAAAACTTTAACACTCTGTATCTTCTGAATACATCAACTTTCGGACTAAAGCAAATATGAGCAGATAGTTATATTTTGAGCTCCTGAATTCATCCTGCAATTTTGGACTATTACCTAAAACTCACCCATAAATTATATTCCTCTACTTTCCTTGGTTTATTTTAATCGTGATATCTTCATCTGTGTTTGTTATGATTTTAGTTTTAGTGTAGTTTATAATTGTGAAGCTGCCCCAAGGTTTCGTGAAAAACCGAGCGAATATTTTCCTAATTTTCCCAGCCCTTACAATAACCTTAACCTCGCTTAGAACGTAAGCGTTTTAGCGTAATAGCTTTTATCATAACCGTTTTATTGATGGAAATTAAACACTGTCTTTAAAGCAAGTAGTTATATATTGTGAAAATAAAATATCGGTACACTTCCCAAAGTATTGCATGTTGTCATATTTATCTAATTCGCATAAAGATTAATTAAATTCATAACATTAAAATAATCATTTTCATTAACTACCTTCGATTCAGAGTCTATCAGTACAATTACCTCAAAATGTAAAACGATTTTTAAAATAAATTTTTTCTAAAATTTCATTCCCTAAATTTAAATTTTACTTACACCCGTTATCTTTATTTATAAAATGTCAAAACCTTATTTGCTTCTTCTCAATTCTCGTGGTTTCCTGTAATAAGGTGGTTGGAGGGAATTTGGACGTCCATCTTCCATGTAGATGTCCAACTGCAACTACCTTTGATGACGTGCCATTCTAACCATATTCCAACACGGTTGTAATTAAATAAAACTTTTTCTTTTGTATTCACTTGATATTTTTTTATTTCCACTTCACTAATACTTTTGAATTATATTTTTTTTTTCATTGCAGTTTATCTAACCTCTATTGCGCTCTTTAAAATTTCTCATTTTAACCTTAAAACTAAAGGTTGTTTAATACATTTATTTAGCTTACAACAATTACTGTTATATTACTGCTATAATATTTCCTAAACTAAAACCAAATATTATTACATTTTGAATATTTAGCTCCTTAAATTAGTTTACAAGATGTCAAACTCAATCAACTTTCCCAACAGCTTAACACATTAGAAATCCAAGAAAAATGTCATAATACACTTAATCCTAGCGTTTAGTTTTTAGTTGCTAACATAAGTTTATCAAATATCAATTCATATAAAATAGTAAAAATTTAACCTGTTTTTGAGACATGACAGCAATTAGCATTAACGCAACATGTATTACTTTATGCAGACTAGTTTGAGTATTAAAATAAAAAATAAATTATCCCAATCTATAGATTTGACGCACTACAAATTATTTTCTTCAATACGTGTTTTATTTTCAATACCAAGTATGTATAACATAAACAATGTCATCCTGGCTCGGCCTTGTCGAGCTACCAACACTGCATCTAGCCATCTTCACTAATGTCGTAGATCTTTTTCTTTTCGTTGAGACGCTTTGACCCAATTAATTTGTTTTCCTGGTTTCAAATTTCAAGTCGTATGTCGTCTATTATGTTGTGGACCAGCCCAATTTTTTGGCTTACTTTTCTACTAACATCTAGTAAAGGAAAAGTGACGGCACAATAGGTCGAGACAAGAAGGAACTCTTTCTTTTACGCACATTTTATTTTAACTTTATTGTTACAAAAGCATTTTGTCGACTACTCGCACTTTTCTGACTGTGCAGAAATCTTGCACTGAATTACCATGCAACAACATTTAGCTAACTCCTTACACTTTCAGAGAACTCTTTTTCTGAAAAATACATTTTGATTCGTACATCAAAATGTTGTGTCGTTGCACATTTTCCATTTCAAAACTGCTTAAGCTCTACTGCTTTATTGGATGTCTTCCACAACTTCTCCGTGACTATCTCTGTCACAGGAGCTAACCATCTACCAGCTACCACGTCAATGTAACTGACCCTCGGTCAGGTACAACATCACCGTAACTGACCCTCTGTCAGCTACCACATCACCGTAACTGACCCTCTGTCAGCTACCTCAAAACTCAAATAATCCCGGGTCATTAAAACTGCTCTCTTTTAGCAACAACTCCTTTATCAACAATTGAGTCAACTTCTCACATCACCTCTATCATCTGCATCTCAACAGTAGTAAAATCTTTAGTCCAACTCTATAAATCCTCTATATTGATCAAAGTTATCCAAACTCGCCTTTGTCAATATCTAAATAATAATTGTGCGTAAACATCTTTTCTTATGTCTCTTCTACTTTTTCTCATTGGTTTATACTTGGTATGCTTCTTTGTCTGCTTCTCTATTTTTTTAACGTTAAAATATATAATAACTTAATAAAATGCCCACCAAAGTTTCTTCACGACCGTCTGCATCTTATTAACAGGGAAATCCCATCAAAACCGTTTGCAAAATCGCTGCAGTACATGTTACATTTTATGCAACTAACTCTATTGTCGATTTTTAATCAATTTGAGGTTTATATATTTAAGAATCCCAGTAATATCTTCAGGTCAAACTCCTTGTCCTCACTGTTAGCTCCCGCTAAATTTCGCGGTTGTTTATATATATTTTTAAAACCACACAATTGTATGAAGGACAAAGCGCATTTCACGTATTTGGACATGCGCACCAACAACCAGTGAGATCCTTGTCAATCGCCTAGAGAAAATGGCGTGTTAATTTCGTTCTCCAACTATTTCAAATATCTATACCTGAAAGTGCTCGATTTTTGTGTACTGAAGCATAGAACTAGAAACTTCAGCCCTTCAGCTACGTGGTGACATCATTAGATCCATTCAGGGCCCCTTGGAACGAGGAGAAAGTGGCTGCAAAACTGGTTACCGTTGTGTGGCACAAATATTTTACCTATGGACGTTTGATTATTTCGTAATTCATATCAATATATTTATGTTTGCTCGCGTTATCATTAATTAATTTATACAGTCCATTGCATTTATCGTTTTTCTATCCGCGAGTTATCATAAGTGCTCCTTCGACCGAATTAATTATTTAAAATAATAAATCCATACGACGGTATTAATAAACGCCGAAAACAAGGCGGCCTTGAATTTTCTCGCATCGTATTGAAACCAGAGAAAGTCCGCGTGGTATAAACAAGCACGTGTGTAGCGCGTGGTCATTCAGTAAACAAAGCGAAGGAACCACAAAACAAAACAAACAAAAACATTTCTCATTTATGTGTTAGGGTGTTTCATATCATTTCGATATTTAAAACAATTTTCATCAATTGCGATAAATTAGTGCATATTTTCGACAATTCGTCATTTTTCTATTTCAGAAGCATTAATTTAGCGTTAATTGTATATTTACCGACAATTTCGTCATTTCAAAGGTAAAATCATGTCTGTCAAAAAAGCCGCGCAAAAACGCAAGGGTTTTTTATCTGCGATCACCGAGTGTTATGTGTTGTCACAGACCGCGGAAAAGGATGAAAAAGCGAGAAACGAGTTTCAAGTGAGGTATTCCGATTTGGATGAAACCTTCGATAAATGCATGATGGCACATAATGACGTCATTATGTTGATAGACGACTCGGACGACGAGGAGTTTAAAACACAGGATGCGATCCTTTCAGAAGCTCGTAAATATCTTTATGCGTGTAAGGGGGTTTACTCCAAAATATTTCCGGTTGAGGCCCCAACCCTTTCGGGATCATATGTTCGACAAAACGAATCTGAAACTCCAAAACTCAAAGAGTTAGGTATTCCCATATTCCGAGGTGATAAAAAATTATGGCCAAGCTTTTTCGATCTTTTTAATAACATTATAGATCAAAATCAAAGTCTAAGTAACGTCCGAAAACTTCAATATTTATTTTCATATCTCGAGGATGAGCCTTTAAAATTGATATCAGGGATTAGCTTATCTGATCAAAATTATAAAACTGCTTAGGACAAATTAGTCAATAGATATCAAAACAAGCGAGATCTCGCAAATGATGCTTTAAGCTCAATTATGAACTCCACCTTAAAAAACGAGTCAGCTAAAGAATTGCGTAATTTAATTGACACCTTTTCTGAATCCCTAGAAATTTTAAAATCACTTAGCTTTGACGTTGACAGTTGGGACTTTATTATTTTTTTCATTTTGTTAGAAAAATTGGATATTCCGACGCGTTCAAATTTCGAAATGAGTCACGCCAATACTAATACCGAAATTCCCACTTTTCAGTCACTTTTTCAATTTCTAGAAAAAAGATGTAAAGTTTTGGAATCACTTCCTCAATCAACAGCACCCAAAAAGGTGCCTATCTATCAAAAATCAAATTCTATGCAAAATCAGTCTGGGCAAAAGCCTACCTATCAAAATTCAAATTCTATGCGAAATCAGTTTGGGCAAAAGCCTACCTATAAATCATCCAATTCGCCTTTTATAGGACTGGCTGGCACCTCAACTAATTCAAGTACGGGAATAAAATGTTTCCGGTGTAATCAAGGTCACGTGCTTTGGAAATGTCAAACATTTCTTGATCTCTCACCTATCGATCGCCTATCTTTCGTCAAGCAGAAAAAATTATGTCTAGCGTGTTTTCATCCCCTGCATGGTGTAGATACGTGCAAATCAAAATATTCATGCAGGACTTGCAATAGTAAATGGCACCACACTTTAACTCATATCTTAGAAACTAATCAAGAGTCTGGAAGCCAAGATACTAGTCCTGTCATTCACACACCACCTGTCAATAATCTTCATGTGTCATTAAATGCCTCAGGACCTTCAGGTACCTTTCTTTTATGCACCGCCATAATAGATGTTATGGACGGTTGCGGAAATTTTCAACCTGTAAGGGCACTGCTTGATTCTGGATCACAGACAGGATTCATCAGTGAAAAGTGTATTCAGCGCCTTAATCTTCCTAGGCGAAGTTACACCACTGAAATATTCGGATTAAATCAGATATCTTCTTTCACTTCCAAAGGGCTCGTTCAATGTCACATTAAGCCACAAGGACAAGTCACTCCTTTACTTAATTTCGAAGCAATTGTTGTTCCACAACTATGTTCCAATATGCCTACATTCTCTTTGAACGATAATCAGTGGAAACACTTGGGAAACCTTAAACTTGCCGACTTATTTCAAATCTAGACCTGTGTACCTGGTTATTGGTTGCGAGCTATTCGCACAGATATTCAAGAAGGGCAGGGTTCTTGGACAGGTAGGGCAGCCTTCAGCCCTTGAAACTATCTTTGGCTGGGTCGTCATGGGAAAGGTTGACGAGGAACGAACCAGTTGTTTTTTTAACGAGTCATTCACCTCCTTTAGAGGTCATTCTCCCTAGGTTTTGGGAAATCGAACATTTGCCTAAAAAACAAATCTTATCAGAGGAAGAAAAACAAGCAGAATCAATTTTTACTGCTAGTGTATTACGGCAACCGAGCGGTAGATTCATGGTAGATCTTCCGTTTAAAGACAAAATAAACCCTGACCTAGGAAATACTTATCCGCAAGCTTATCGTAGATTTTTACTTCTAGAAAATAGATTAATCAAAAATCCTGATCTGTACACTGCCTATTCAAGTTTCATGCAAGACTATATCGATTCTAATCATATGAGTTTAGTTTTATCTAGTCAACCAAAGGTCGACGTATCGTGTTTTTTAGCACATCATTGCGTACTAAAGCCGGAAAGCTTAAGTACAAAATTAAGGGTAGTCTGGGATTGTTCGGCAGTCACCCCAAAAAATATTAGTCTCAATGACACATTGTTATCTGGACCGAAACTTCAAAAGGATATTGCTTCTTTACTCCTTACGTTTCGTCTTAATCCTATTGCCTACATTGCTGACATCAAACAGATGTTCCGTGAAGTCCTTATCAATCCTTATCACCGTCCTTATCAAAGGATATTGTGGAGGTTTTCTCCACAGGACCCACTTTCAGTGTGGGAACTTTCTACTGTCACTTTTGGCATGACATGCTCACCTTTTCTAGCCATGCGTACCTTAAATGAGCTGGCAGAGAGAGAAAAGGAACGTTTTCCTATGGCTAGTACTGTTCTAAAAACGTCAATCTATATCGACGATATCTTGGGAACTAGCCCTTCGCTTTCTGAAGCTCTCTCCCTTCAAACAGAACTCAATGATTTGTTGAAGTCGGGAGGATTTGAACTTAAAAAATGGGCAAGCAATTGTCCTGAGTTATTGGCAACATTGCCAGAGTCCGATCGTCAAATGCCTCTCTCTTTCGACAAGGAGGAACCCCACTTTATCAAAGTTTTAGGACTTCAATGGCATCCAAAAAACGAAATTTTTTCTTATCAATGCCGAATGAAGGACAAACCCCCAACCAAACGTTCTATTTTATCTATCATAGGAACAATCTTCGATCCCTTAGGTTTTCTTTGTCCCTTGTTGCTACAAGCAAAATTTATTTTGCAACAGTTGTGGATATCGAAAATAGGCTGGGACGAAGAACCAGATTCTTCTATCATCGAGTCTTGGAACAAACTTCGTTCTGAATTCCCGCTCCTTTCCAATTTTCAATTACCCCGACAAATCAAACTGTCAAAAACCAATACCTGTCAAATCATCGGCTTCTGTGACGCTTCAATTCGAGGCTACGCAGGCGTCGTATATTTTCGTGTAGAAGAAGAAAACAATATATCTGTTTCTCTCATATCTGCAAAATCTAGGGTCGCGCCTATAAAGTCACAAACTTTGGCTAGGCTAGAACTCCTAGGCGCATTTCTTTTAAGCGAATTAATTGACTTCGTTTTATCTAGCTATGAAGGAAAAATAACTTTTACAAATATCGTTACTTTCTGCGGTTCGCAAGTCGTATTGCACTGGCTTTCATCCCCTCCTAATCGCTGGCAAACCTTTGTTGGAAATCGAGTCAGTAGAATCCAAGAAATTATTCCTTCAAACTCGTGGCGCTACATTCCTTCTGCTTTGAATGCAGCCGATATTGCGTCACGAGGGGCCACCCCTTCACAGCTCATGTCACATGACATGTGGTGGAACGCACCGTCGTTTTTGTGGTCTCCCGAAAACGAATGGCCCGATTTTCATAAATCAAAAATGCCGACTGATTTCGGAGATATTAATCTGGAGGAAAAGCCAAAAGTCTGTTGCAATGCGATAATTGATGTCAACTTCTTAGATCAGCTTCTTATCAAATATTCATCTATATCAAAAATTCAACGTATCATTTGTTATGTCCTTCGAATAGTTAACCTTTTTCAAAACCATTCCTATCAAAAACCCACTAAGCCGCCGGACCAAAAGATTATTTTTGAGAATATTGTTTTTCCTACCACCGGTGAGATGCAAAGTGCGTTACACCTTCTTATCAAACGCGTTCAAGGTTCTTGTTTTTCTGAGCTTTTTTCCGCGTTATCTAAGGATAAACCAATACCGAAACCTTTGCGAAAACTGATGAGAATAATATCATTAGAGTCGGTGGCAGATTACAAAAATCTGACCTTTTGTCTTACTTGCGAGTGACCATCGTTTAACTACTCTTCTTATCGAGTCCGCTCATCGACAATATCTTCATCCTGGGTTTTAAAACATTACAAAATCTGCTTTTACAGCAATTTTGGATATTATCTGCCAAACGGGCAATTCAAAGAACGATATCCAAGTGCTTGCAATGTTTTAGAATCAACCCTAAACCCTATAGATCGCCCATAATGAGTTCACTTCCCGCTCATCGAATCAATCAACTTAAACCTCTTTCGAGTGTAGCTATCGACTTTTGTGGACCTTTCTTTGTGATTCCTCATCGTTACCGTGGTTGTAAAGCTTTCAAATCGTATGTCTGTGTGTTTGTCTGTACGGCCACACATTGCGTGCATTTGGAATTAACCATGGAACTGTCGACCGAAGGGTTCGTAGGTGCATTCCATCGATTCATTTCCAGACGCGGAAGCGTGACGCAATGCTGGTCAGATCAAAGTGTGGCCTTAAAAAATTTAAAAAAATGTGGGCGCCAATTTGTGGCCTTTAAAAAAAAAAGTTGTGTGACATTTGTGGCAGCTTAAAGACGTCGCCGCCATTTTGTGACACTGAAACCCACTGAATAATTAAACAAATATCTGGAAGCAGAACTGTATTTTCCAGCTAGGTAAAACATTGATATGCCCGGTAACTTTTATACAGTGGAGAAGGGGGGGGGTTCAGAAATAAGAAAATTTTAAGTGCGCCACATTATTTAATATCAATGTTTTACAAAGAAGATCTTAAATAAAATACAGTCCAACCCAAACGTTGTAGCCAAACAATGAAATTCTATACTTCCGAGGCTTCCAGAGTATTTGTGTAATTAAGAATAAAAAAAAAAATAAACAGAATACAATTCTAAAAGATTGAATTAAGATGACAAAACTAGAAGCACTTTACAGGTAGATGGACTCCTTTAACAGATCATACTGTACCTACATCTGAGTCAGTAGCACAGGCCTCAATTATATAAATGATTGTTAAAAAAATATATATATACTTCCAAAATCATTCTGTCATAGGGGAGATCCAGACCAAATATCTGCTGTCATCATTCTACGCTGGGTAGAATGAGACAGACAGCAACCCAGTCAGAGATCCACCCCATGAGGCAAAAATGTGTAACGAAACCGCTAAAAAAAAATATAATCTCATCTCTCTTTTGTCTCCGCAAAGTTGGTCACTGGGTTGTACAAATAACGCAAAGATTTAGTTCATCTTGTATATTTTAAGGGTAAAATCAGATAAAATTACTGGAAACATAAAAAAAAATAAATGAAATGGATGAAAACAAGGGCCAAAATAGCAAGGCACTTTAAATTTGACAGTAAAATTATCTTAAATAAATGAAAGGAAGGAAAACAAGTCAATGTAGTAAATATGCCGCAAAACCAGGGTTATGACGTCATACCTTATCTTGCGTTTACAAGAAATGTTGAAACTATACTGTGAAAACTTATATATGAAATATATGAAAAGATCACGTCTAAATTATATTAAAAATTTATATATGAGTGAAAAAATTATAGTTAAGGCTTGCTCCTACCTTGGTCCTTGATTATTCTGTGTATGTTTTATTTTGTAAACCTGGAATTCTGTTGTCCTGTTGTCTCACCACTGCTTCCGGGTCTCCTGCTCTGCTCGCGCCTCCCCTCGTGCCCGCTTAGCACATGATGTTAGGCCAGCACTTTGGTCTTAAAAGGGTTGTGGGATTCTTGCCCGAGCGTAAAACCCTTTCCCAGGGTACAACTGGCTACACCTGGCTTCACACCAGCGTCCAGCCCCAAATGTCGGTGGAATGGACGGGCAATGCTCTTCCCTGTACAAAATGGCGTGGGCCGACTTAAATTCCCCTCAAAAGGGTGCGAGCGTCACTCCAGATTACGCCTGGACACGACGGACTCACTCCTCACAGCCTCTGGGATATCTCCTACAGTTCGCTGCAGTGCCAAACCAAAAACAATGGCGATCCCAGAGCCTGTTGTCGACCCAACCAAATTTGTTAGCCAAGAGAGACAAAGCACTTAGTCGAGAATACCAGAATAATGCAGTGGCCGGAAACCGTTTTGTAAATTTGGTGGGGAGTGGGGACGGTAAAACGCAATAGTACCAACCTAATCTTCCCGGTGAAATTCAAATAAAGGATGCAAACCTATTTATAAAAAACTTTTCCGCCAAAAATAAATCTCTACATTCAGTGGCAAGCCTGGAAGAAAAACCCGGGGTTTTCAAAGTAACCAATGAGGAGGATAGGATAGGAAGTACGTAAAACAAACCTTGACGTGTTTAAACAGATGAATGAAAATCTCTACATTCAGTGGCAAGCCTGGAAGAAAAACCCGGGGTTTTCAAAGTAACCAATGAGGAGATACCGCATAGTTCTATACAGGTATATAGGGGGCAGCACCGACCAAGGGGATAGGAAGTACGTAAAACAAACCTTGACGTGTTGTCGGATCTATTTCCACGGTTGAAATTTTTATAACAAGGACGTCGAGACACCCTCCATACATTTGACCGAACATTTGCCTACCGGACCCCCGCCAACATATCAAGTAAGAGGAAAATAACCAGACGGACTATAAGAAGCTCAGCATTGAAACCATCAACTGTAAAATCAATTACTGGAGATCAGGGCATGCAGCAAACCCAGGAATATTCGAACACTCAACCAATTCCCATATGAATAAAGCTATACTAAGTGCAGAATTTAGTTGCACTCCAGTTACAGTCTTCGTCAAAAGTTTCCTTCGCTCTTTATAAATGTTTTTTCTAATATTCATATGGTTTAACGCCATTTTTGTAAAACATTTCTACAGTAATAAAGTTGTTTCTGAACCTGAACCCAAAAATACACACTGAACTATTGCTTAAAGGCACAAGAGTGTTCAGATGTTAACTCACACGATTTCGGTTATTCTTTTAGTCTTGGTTTTTATCCCTCGTTTATCTCCCATTTACAACAGTGCATAACTCGTATTTATTTTATCCTTTCCCTATCAAATTAATACAGATATCAAAGTGGCGGAGCCTCGGTTGTTACTGGTCAAACCGTGAACCTAAATATGTTTTCGTGCTATCAAAACTAGCTAATCCGTGAAGAATATGGGGTTCGGATTGTCCCAATATCCTCGAGAATAAACGTAAGGGAATGAAATGTTCATCTAAATGTTTCCTTCCTGTTACTGAAACCATTTGTGATGCGGCAACGCCGCCATTCCCCAGCATAACAGCTGTTTAACTTTATGAACGTCAAGTGAATCACAAAATTCCACAGATAAAAACAAAACAATCAAAACTTTTATGTGATTTTTTCCGAAGCCTGTGATCTTAAATTCCAATTACGATGTCCAGATAATGCGATGTGCGTAGTGTCCACAGTAATTCGATGGAATGCCTCCTTTTAAGGTAACTTCCTAGACCCTATATAACATCCAAACCTAGCTCTATAAAATACCCTTACTTGTGTACAGAAAGACGAATCAAAGAGCCTTGATTATTTACCTAAATAAACAAATATGTAACGTTGTCTTAAACGTAAAAATGACACGTTACATAATCCCCCCCCAACTTCAAGACGATTAACCTAAAAAGGTTAATCGGAGAGGTCCGCTGCCGACTTAAGGTCTTTGGCATGCCAACTCCCTGGCAGTACTTTACCCGATGGTTCCTGAAGCTCAAATATCCATGGAGAAATTTTATTCCTAATCACATAAGGACCAACGAATTTCGGTGCTAACTTCTTCGAGAAAAACTTCGCAGCATCTGACAAAACATAATTTTTCTTCCAAACACGCTGACCCACAGCAAAGTTGGGTACCCTTGTACGCAAATTATACTGAACTACGTTTTTCTCTCCAGCCACCTCTAACCTTCTCTTAACATCAGCATAGAGCTTCCGGAAACATTCGTTCTTACTTTCAGCTGCAGTTTGTACACCATTCTCTTCAGATAACAAAACTGGGTTGGAGTAATCTTTTCCTGACAAACACATATTCCTACCAAAATTAACAAAGAAAGGAGACATCCTGGTTGTCTCATGGGTTGCAGTACGAATCGCGCAGGCAAGTTTATGTATTTGTTCGTCCCACTTCCTGTGGTTGTCTTTCACATAACAACATAACATGGTTTTTAACGTGCGATTCGTCCTTTCTGTTGGATTTGCTCTGGGGTGATAATACGGATTATACTGAATTTTAACCTGATAACTCTCAGCAAAACGCTTAAACTCATTACTTTTGTACTGAGGGCCATTATCACAAAGTATCAAACGGGGCACTCCGAAGACCATAAATACTTGCTCCTCAAGATGCTTAACAACAGCTTGAGTAGGGGCTGCTCGCATTGGAAAAACTAAGGAAAACTTACTCAAATAGTCTGTAACGACGAGAATCCAGCAATTACCCTTTGTCGAACGAGGTAAAGGTCCACATAAATCAGTCGAAATAACCTCCCAAGGACGAGTTGGTTTTGGGTGAGATATCATCTGATCAGATACACCTTGTGTATCACCTTTATGAGCTGCACAGACAAAGCATTTCTTTACAAAAGTTGCCACGTCCTGGCGCATTTTCGGCCAGTAATATTTTTCTGCCAGTCTGTGGAAGGTTTTATACACACCCATATGTCCGGCGGTAGGAGGATCGTGAGCTTCTCCAATAATTCTACGCCTATGATCTTTGGGTACTACCTCTTTCCAATATTCGTTAGATGGTGAAAGTTGAGGGTATTCTTGTTTGACATATTTATACAACTTATTATCAGTGTATCTCCAATTCATAAATTTTAATGGTGATTCTACGACCCTCTTTACCATCTTTTGGTACCATCGATCTTTAATTGCTGTTGAAACATCTCTGGGCTGCGAAATTGTATCAATAATAGGTACTGCACGAGACAACATGTCCGGGACAACTAAATCTTTCCCTTTCCGATGGATTACTTCAAAATCATATTGCTGCAGTTTTACAGACCAACGAGCAAGCCTTCCACTGGGCTCTTTTAAGCTATGAAGCCATTTTAAGCTAAAATGATCTGTTATGACCTTAAATGAGATCCCCTCAATATAAGGCCGGAGCTTCTCTATCGCCCAAACCAATGCCAAACATTCTCGCTCGGTGGTCGTGTAAACACGTTCTTGCTTAGTCAAAGATCGACTCAAATAGCAAATGACTTTGTCTCCTTCAGGATAAGGTTGCGTTAAACATGCTCCTATTCCATAGCCTGATGCGTCTGTTTGAATGACAAATTCTTTGGTATAATCTGGACATGTAAGAATCGGTGCAGTCACTAAAAGTTCCTTAATCTTAATAAATGCTTTTTCGCAGTCTGGAGTCCAATCGAACTTTTGATTTTTCTTAGTTAGAGCTGTAATTGGAGCTATTATCGCTGAAAAATTATCTATGAAACGTCTATACCAGGATATTGTACCTACAACTCTACGAACTTCTCTGACAGTTCTTGGCCTCTGGAGCTCTAACATGGCTCTAATTTTATTAGGGTCAACTCGGATGCCTCGACGGTCCACTACGAAACCTAAATAAGTCATTTCTGGCCTACACAGTTGGCATTTTTCCCAACTTACCGTTATCTTTGCATTCTGCAATCTTCGTAGGACTTCCTCAAGAATTCTAAGATGTTCAGAAAAGCTCTGTGTGACAATTACGAGGTCATCGAGATATACGTACACGTAGGGGTCTAAATCGTTTCCTATGATGCTATCTATGAGTCTCTGCCAAGTTGCAGGTGCATTATGAAGACCAAATGGTAACCGCTTAAATTGGAAGAGACCTCGTCTACAGATGAATGCTGTTAGTGGCTTCGATGATTCTTCCATTGGTACTTGCCAATAAGCACTCTTAATATCTAAAGTTGACAAGTACTTAGCATCTTTCAATTTGTCAATAGTCTCGGATACGAGTGGTAAAGGATAACTATCACGCGCCGTCACTGAGTTCAATTTGCGGTAGTCTACACAGAAACGATATTTCTTTGTGTTTTTCTTTTGTACCATTACCACTGGTGAAGCCCATGAACTACTACTACGTTCTATCACATCCATTTTCAGCATTTCGTCGATTTCGTCATCAATAAGTTTCTGAATGACCGGTGAGACCTTATATGAACGTTGTCTTATCGGTGCTGCATCTGTTGTAATCTTATGCTCTACCCTATCTGTACATCCCAGTGAGTCACCCATCATATTCTTATATTTAACGACCAATTCCTCTAGTCGTTCTGATTCATAAGGTGTAAGAGTTGTTTGTTGGTCTGATGTTTCTAAAGAACAAATCACATCTTTATTATCGGCAAAATGCCACTCATTAGTACTTAAGTTCGGTACTATACCCATCGAAATCCAAAAATCCAATCCCAAAATCAAAGTGTGCGGCAACTCAGGAACGACGACGACCTCTATTAACCTAAATTTGTCCTGAACTCGCATAGGAAGCTGCACTGTTCCAATACTACTCGTGCTTTGACCATTTGCCACAATACAACTCGTCTTCTTCGTCGTATCAAGTGAAAAACCAAACTTCTCGATGATTGACCAACCATGATTCCCTAAAAAGGTACGTGAAGCCCCGGAATCCAACAAACCTAATAACTTATTTCCGAGCACATCCACTTCTAAATAAGGTCTCTCATCTTTACGAGCATGACTTATCACATAATCTAAAACGTACGTTAGCCTATCGGTCGATGCTTGTTCAGGCTGACTCGAAGGTCGACCACCTACGAGCGCCTGGGTCCGTTTCCCTGACGATTACAATTACGACATTCTCTTACTGTAACCCCTGCCTGACCACACGAATAGCACTGTTTACCTCTAGGTAGTGCGCACCCGATTGCCATGTGCCCTGTTTGGTTGCATCTATAACATACCACGTCCCTATTCGCCCTACCAGGTCTAACACCTTGTGGTGGTTGTTCATCTCTGTCATTTACACTAGACTGACCACTAGCTGGTTGTTGTCTATCTCTATCAGCTCTAGCAGCGAAACTGCTTGCTGGCTGCTGCCTATTTCTGTCGAATCTATTAGCAGGATGATTTAAATTCTGTTGGTTCGATGTCCCAGCACCTGATATTTGAATTGCATCAACCCCTGTTGAAAAATCGTCACTGTCGCTCTCTACGTCAACGTAGGCTAAGTCAGGTTCGATCGATTGGTTTCTTCTA
The DNA here is from genome assembly GCA_963576565.1 of Aspidapion aeneum. NCBI lineage: Eukaryota > Metazoa > Arthropoda > Insecta > Coleoptera > Brentidae > Aspidapion > Aspidapion aeneum. The sequence continues at coordinate 53,385,059 of OY755041.1, read as the reverse complement.
GGAGTAAAATTCTCCTCTTCTAAACCATATCTCTGGTCTATTCTACGACACAAATCTTTTAAATGTGATAGGCTATTGACCTCAGTAGCAATCAACCCTTTCTTATAGATGTCCGCTATATTTCTGAAGACGATAGCTAATTTCGCCTCTTCGGAAACAGGACAGCCAAGTCTTTGGAAGTATGTGTTCATGACAGCAATATAGGTCCCTATAGACTCTCCAGGGCCTTGTTTACGTTTTTGAATCTCCTTCAATAGCTTCTCGCCATATGAAGAAGGAAGATATTCTGCCATGAACCTCTGTTCCAGCTGTTCCCATGTATGGACTTCTCTACGTACATCTTTGTAAAAAGTATAAGCTGACTTTTCAAAAAGATCAATGCCCGAATTCAGTAAAACCTTTTTGCTGACTCCTCTAGCCTGACTCAACTCGTCCACTCTCTCGAAAAATGCGGTGACGGAGATTGTACCCCTCTCGCCTGTAAACTTTAAGTTCCACTTATGCGGAGGTACAGGTGCCACATGATATGAAGTACCAGGATCACTTGACATTGGTACTGGCGACGAACAAGAAAATGGTCGTGACTGAGCAATTGGTGCAATGCTACTTTGGAGGGCAGCTAGACTCAAAGGAACGGTAGACGGTTGTTGGTAATGAAAAGCTGATGCACGGTCATTCTGAATTAGCATTGGGGGTGGTGCCTGTATTGGTGCTTGAGTTGGGTTCGCTAGCACTTGCATTTGCACTGGAGCAATGACCGACGGATGGTTTGTGGGCTGTTGAGCTGTTCTTTGTGTGCTCGAGAGCTGTGGTTGCGGGAAATGAGACTGGTTAGGTGTGTTGCCAGCATTTGTTGAGTGGTCTGAGCTTCGACTCGTTGATTGAGTTTCAGATGCTTCATCATCATCTGAGGTCACGCCAACTCTCAATAAATCTGTTGCTTGGCTCTGCAACCTCCCAATCAAACTCAAGGTTTCCGCAACCAGTATGCCTTTGGTTTGACTTTCTTCAAAGTTAGACGGATTCATGTTATTTATCCTGGCCAACACGTGTTCCAACCTCACAGCGATTTTTCTAAACTCTCCCCCTTTACTCGTACCAGAGAACTTCTCTACCAGCGGTACCAGACTATCAAGCTTCTTCATGCAGCTAAAAGCATCTTGGCCAAATTTAAAGGGATACGGAGGGTATCTCATACTTGCATCAGTCTTTTCTCTTTGTTTGATCAACATAAGCTGTTGTTTCATCTCTTCCACCGATCCAATAGCTATGCCTCTCCATGTTAACTCATAGATTAATTCGTCCTTGACTAAGTACCTTACGTCAGACAACCGACTCAAAGAAATAGCCATAGTGCCTTTTATCTTCAAACTTTAAACTTTAATTAAAACTGTTAATTATACCTCCCAATTATAAAAACTAAACCACGCAATAACAAACACAAAGTTCACTTTAAATTCACCAGTGAAAATCACTATAAATTTTCTCACAAATGTAGAAAATATAAAACTTAAATACGGGCAGACGCGAACAAAACCGAAAAACACCGGAGCAGTAAGAAAATAAAATTTATTTGCATTTAAAAATGTAATCATAATTTATGTTAAGTATTTGTACAACCAACTATGACGTCCAACCTTACAGAGAGAAATAACTACTTAAATCCTAAGTTAGAATTAACAAGTAGCCATAAAAAAAAAGTTAAAAAAATAAAAGAGAGACAAGAGTTTTGGCAGTGTTTAGGTCTTATGTTCCACTCCTGCGTGAGTAAAACCAAAAAAAAATAATTGCGCTTATCCTAGCTGAACTGGATTAAAATTAAAGTTAAGTGATGTTTGTTTACCTCAGCAACCGAATAGGTAAATTTATCCCTAAATGGAACGTACAACAGACTACCTATAACAAAAATCCCAAAGCTGTTGTACACAGTTAACGCTAGGGTATACTCCTGCTATTGCAGAACGGCTCCACTAATAAACTCCTCAAAAAAAAACCCAAATCGCCGTATACAATGATTTTTCTAAAAAGAAAAAATCAAAACCCACTTTAACCTGCTTACCTACTCTGAGTTTACACGAAACATGCATTGCTTAAGGTCACATCATCCCTTAATATATAAGTGAACGCAATAAACGTCGGAACAGATGTTCATGTTATAGAAATCGTAAAATATGCTCAATTAAAAAAAAATCCGCTCGCTGAAATTGCGTCGAATTAGACTAGTAAGGATGTTGTGTGTAATTAAAAAAAATAAAAGAAAATTTAAAAAAATTACCGATGGTAATAAAAAATTTACAAATAACGTCTTGGTAGGACTGCAACTCTCTAATAATTGTTAAAATGAAATTCCCAAAATTTTAACTAAATTGATGCAAACCATGGTCATGGTCAAAGAGACCCTAGGATCGTACCGAAAGGTGCGCAAAAAATTTTTAAAAATTTTTTGGTGGCGACCACAGTAGCACAATAATAAAAAAAATTAAATAGTGGCTCACTACAATGTTCAAAATATTACTCTACCCTAATAGGTGGTTTGGAGTAGGGAGAAAAAAAATTAAAACAAATGATGATAGGTTGCTAAAACGTGAGGGTTCGAAATAAAATTATATTTTAATTCAGAAAAAAATATATTTAAATAAACTGGTAGAATCATTGTAGGGACAAGGTACTTACTATGCACCAAAAAAAAATTTTGCAACAAGAAAATCAAGTTTCCTTTCTTAAAAAAAATTTAAAAAAAAAAATATTTAAAAAATATTTTCAAAAAAAATTAAAAATGTTTAAGTGGGGTTGCAGCTCCTATTAGTGAACCTTAAAAAAAAATTTAATAGAACCAGCACCAGAAAAATCTTATTCAAGTTGTCATGCAACAGTTTTTGATCTTTTCCTTTAAAAACAGTTGTCGATTTCCTTTCCTCTCCCAAAACTGTGAATGTGAAAAGTGAATGAGCTAGAAAAATTAATCCACTATACAAAAAAAAATATTGAAAATTAAATTTACTTGAGAATCATAAATTACAAAAAAAAATCGTCATTGCAAAAAAAACCAATCAGTTCAGGAAAAGTAAAAAGAAATATTCATGTTCCAAAAAACAATGTTAGTGTATTTGTTTAAAATTATTACTTAAGGAAATAAGCAACGTTAGTACTTATTTACTGTACCCCTATATTAATGTGAACCTAAGTCTTAAACTTTGCACTCAACCCCGTAAAGAATTATCCCGTGTGCCCTTTCAAAAAAACAAATATGGAAACAATTTCAAGGATCACCTATAAGAACGTTGTAAAACTAAATCTGCCTACTCAAGTGTCTTTACACACAACATCTAATCAAAAAAAAATTTTACTGCTTAATGCATTCTCAGATCCCTATTCCCGGTGTTTACGAGATATAAAATTAAGTTGGGCCCACTCCACAACTATCAGTCAAAGCAAATCTACCAAATGTCCAAGGGCTAATGAGACCCCATCACCTACAAATGATATTTAGAAATGAAACAGTTGGGAATAATCCTGCGTAAAAACCAGAGAACAAAATCAAGAACCAAAAACTATTACATTAATTTTAAAAGAGCATAATAAAACTCCCGGCCCCAATTAAACTTTTGTTATCTCAACAAAACTCGGCCTAAAACCAAAAAAACTTTTTATTAGACATTTCCCCTATTCCCTAAGTATAATGTCAATAAAACCCAAAAACTTGTGATTTACATTCCAATCCCATCTGGACCCTATATATTTTTTAAACGGTCAAACACCCACAGGCGAAACAATATCTTATTTCAAAGAAAGGGTGAAGATATTTTGAAGCACCCTGTGAAAATAGGACACTATTATGGAAAACTGTTCAGATCAGTGTTCTTACTACTTTTTAACCTAAATATATCTAGTTCCCTCATGTGCATGTTACTATTAATTCCTATCATAACTAAACAGATCACAAAAATTGTCTTTCTCCGCGAATCTGCAAGGTCCTGGAAAATGCGAGATTCAGCCTGTAGGCCAAATTTGGATGTATTTTAATTTAGCGAAAACCGAAGTTGCGAAATCCTAAAAAGATTAGCAGGAAGTCCTCGTTCCTCGATTTCTACACTCCGAACCAAACATTTCTTCCATTTCCACCCAGCTCGCGGGAGGAAAACCCCTAATTATTGCAATACAAAAGGTACTACTATCATATTATGCATAACAAAAAAAAAGTATATGCCCTCATCATTGTTTAGTCTCATCAAAGAAAACCTATTGTTTTTAAATTTATTCTTAGATTGAAATCTTTTTTTTTTTTTAAATCAATCATCTTAAATTTATTGTTTAACCTGAACACTTTCCCATTTATTCCACAACAGTGTATTGTAATTTAAAAATTTGCTTCATTATTTGAGGTCACCAGTATGAAACTATTTTAAAATTAAAAAAAAAATGAAATAAAAAAAAATTATTTCCCGATTGTCCACAACTTCCAAGTTTTCATCCCTAAATACCTAGGTACTTTCTTAGTCTAACACCATCCATCGTTATCCAACATAACGCTTTAATTTTAGAAGCAACAAAACGAAGATTAAGTGAAAACTAAGCAAGTATGTTGGAAGTTGCTTTACAATGGGCGCAGATGTAAGGCCCCTTTAAGTACACGCCACTGTCCTGAAATGCAAACTAACGAAAAAACTGAAGACTAGCATATCTGCCGTCAACTAACATTTGGCATGAAGTTAAAATAATCTCATATCATACCAGTATCCTCCAAAAACAAAACGTTTTTTACTATAAGACCCAAACACTTAACCAATAAATCTTGTTATTTAAAATTATGATTTGGAAGTAAAAGATTTATTTATTCCTGCCTGATCAACTAAGACAAAAAAAGTTCACCTTTTTGTAACTCAAGAAGTTCCCGTTTGGTCCCCTAAAAAAATATAACCTGTCTGGTCACCCTTTAAAACTACGACCCCTATACAAACCGTTTTGACCAAAACAAGAATTCGAGAAGTTATGCTTACAGAAAAAAAAATAATCTTTTTAAGAAAGATTAAATTATTTAAAAAAAAGTAAAATTTTGAAATATTTTTACCAATTACCACCGACTAGCATTTATATTTAGTTGAAAGTCTCTCTTAAATTCACTGACTCAAAATGACATTACTTAAAAAAATTACTGAACTTTACAAATGAACTCTACAAATGAACTAAAAAAAATCAAAAAAACTTATATCTATATCTGTCTCAGTTAAACATTTCTTTTGTGGTATTATATCTAGTTGGGCTTCAAATTCATTTTCTCTGTATTCAATCTGGAGCAGGCAAAACTTCTCAAGGCTCAAACATAAATGTTTGCTCTCCAATGGCCATGACCAAGCTATGACCTGAACGCAGAAAAAAAATACAGAAAAAAGTTGTGAACCAGAAAACTTTAATTGGTAGAAATACCCGTAGGTCATTTTTTAAAAAAAATGCACTCCAAAGCCCAACGCTGTATTTTCTACCAAAAAAATTGACCAGTCACAAAAACACAACTAGACAACTAAACTGGCAACCAAGGACCTAAAAAAAACTGCTCCAAAAAAAAATACCTCAAAAAAAAATGTTAACTGGACCTCTGGCGTCGATCTTCAGCCAAGGTGTCACTCTAGGATTTTAGCCTTGTGTTTCCTAACCTCCCGAGCCGACACTAGTAGTGTACCCTCCTCTGACCCGATGTAACTGAGTGACGTAAGGTCTTAATTGTCATCCAACAGTTACCACCAAAAACAAGAAAAGAAAATGACAAAGCAAAATAAACTCATTTTCCTTTTCCTTTATTACTAATTAATACTTTCAACTAAACAAAGCTACCAGCTGTTAAGCTATATTTACCCTAAAACAACCTAGCCAAGAAAAATTTGTGTGAAACCCTGTAAAAATATTCCAAATACCAAGTGGTGATATCCCACAAAAATTAAAATCACCAAAAAAAAAATAACTTGTTGACCTAAATAAATTGACTGCACTAAAAAATAATCGGTGAAACAATTTCTATCTTATCACAAGCAGGAAATAATAACATATAAATAAATGAACCTGCAAAAAAAATTGTTAGAAAAAACACACTACCTATGTCATATATTTAAAACATAAAAAGACCATGTCTGGAAATCCATCCACCTATAAATTAAATAAAATTGAAGTAAATTTACATTGTCGTATTTATTTTTCTTAAAAAAAAATTAAAACAAGTTTTTCCTACAAAAACTTTAAAGGATTAAGAACATGATTTGGACGCTGCTGAATAAAAACTCCTATGTTTTTTTCCCCACTTATTCTTCCTTAATAAATAAAAATGAATCTTTTATTTTCCAAGAAAAAACTTGTGAAGATAAGCTAATAAAAACTAAGAGGATTACTAAAACAACAAACCGAGTTCCAAATCAACGTTCAAATATTACTAAAAAAAAAATATTTAAAAAATGTTATTGCCAAAAACCAATGATCTTGTTTTTTATGAAAAAAATGATTGAGTGTCAAAACCACCCACAGCCACTGAAAGCCTCTAACCTGGCTTTGGCTGTACCCCAAAAAAATTTTCTCAAAAAAAAATTAAAAAACATTTGTCTTTTTTTTTCCAAATTCAAAAAAACCAAAAAAAAATTACATCAGATGTTAAAAAAACTAGCCAAAAACCACGTAGGGCGCCAATTTGTGGCCTTAAAAAATTTAAAAAAATGTGGGCGCCAATTTGTGGCCTTTAAAAAAAAAAGTTGTGTGACATTTGTGGCAGCTTAAAGACGTCGCCGCCATTTTGTGACACTGAAACCCACTGAATAATTAAACAAATATCTGGAAGCAGAACTGTATTTTCCAGCTAGGTAAAACATTGATATGCCCGGTAACTTTTATACAGTGGAGAAGGGGGGGGGTTCAGAAATAAGAAAATTTTAAGTGCGCCACATTATTTAATATCAATGTTTTACAAAGAAGATCTTAAATAAAATACAGTCCAACCCAAACGTTGTAGCCAAACAATGAAATTCTATACTTCCGAGGCTTCCAGAGTATTTGTGTAATTAAGAATAAAAAAAAAATAAACAGAATACAATTCTAAAAGATTGAATTAAGATGACAAAACTAGAAGCACTTTACAGGTAGATGGACTCCTTTAACAGATCATACTGTACCTACATCTGAGTCAGTAGCACAGGCCTCAATTATATAAATGATTGTTAAAAAAATATATATATACTTCCAAAATCATTCTGTCATAGGGGAGATCCAGACCAAATATCTGCTGTCATCATTCTACGCTGGGTAGAATGAGACAGACAGCAACCCAGTCAGAGATCCACCCCATGAGGCAAAAATGTGTAACGAAACCGCTAAAAAAAAATATAATCTCATCTCTCTTTTGTCTCCGCAAAGTTGGTCACTGGGTTGTACAAATAACGCAAAGATTTAGTTCATCTTGTATATTTTAAGGGTAAAATCAGATAAAATTACTGGAAACATAAAAAAAAATAAATGAAATGGATGAAAACAAGGGCCAAAATAGCAAGGCACTTTAAATTTGACAGTAAAATTATCTTAAATAAATGAAAGGAAGGAAAACAAGTCAATGTAGTAAATATGCCGCAAAACCAGGGTTATGACGTCATACCTTATCTTGCGTTTACAAGAAATGTTGAAACTATACTGTGAAAACTTATATATGAAATATATGAAAAGATCACGTCTAAATTATATTAAAAATTTATATATGAGTGAAAAAATTATAGTTAAGGCTTGCTCCTACCTTGGTCCTTGATTATTCTGTGTATGTTTTATTTTGTAAACCTGGAATTCTGTTGTCCTGTTGTCTCACCACTGCTTCCGGGTCTCCTGCTCTGCTCGCGCCTCCCCTCGTGCCCGCTTAGCACATGATGTTAGGCCAGCACTTTGGTCTTAAAAGGGTTGTGGGATTCTTGCCCGAGCGTAAAACCCTTTCCCAGGGTACAACTGGCTACACCTGGCTTCACACCAGCGTCCAGCCCCAAATGTCGGTGGAATGGACGGGCAATGCTCTTCCCTGTACAAAATGGCGTGGGCCGACTTAAATTCCCCTCAAAAGGGTGCGAGCGTCACTCCAGATTACGCCTGGACACGACGGACTCACTCCTCACAGCCTCTGGGATATCTCCTACAGTTCGCTGCAGTGCCAAACCAAAAACAATGGCGATCCCAGAGCCTGTTGTCGACCCAACCAAATTTGTTAGCCAAGAGAGACAAAGCACTTAGTCGAGAATACCAGAATAATGCAGTGGCCGGAAACCGTTTTGTAAATTTGGTGGGGAGTGGGGACGGTAAAACGCAATAGTACCAACCTAATCTTCCCGGTGAAATTCAAATAAAGGATGCAAACCTATTTATAAAAAACTTTTCCGCCAAAAATAAATCTCTACATTCAGTGGCAAGCCTGGAAGAAAAACCCGGGGTTTTCAAAGTAACCAATGAGGAGGATAGGATAGGAAGTACGTAAAACAAACCTTGACGTGTTTAAACAGATGAATGAAAATCTCTACATTCAGTGGCAAGCCTGGAAGAAAAACCCGGGGTTTTCAAAGTAACCAATGAGGAGATACCGCATAGTTCTATACAGGTATATAGGGGGCAGCACCGACCAAGGGGATAGGAAGTACGTAAAACAAACCTTGACGTGTTGTCGGATCTATTTCCACGGTTGAAATTTTTATAACAAGGACGTCGAGACACCCTCCATACATTTGACCGAACATTTGCCTACCGGACCCCCGCCAACATATCAAGTAAGAGGAAAATAACCAGACGGACTATAAGAAGCTCAGCATTGAAACCATCAACTGTAAAATCAATTACTGGAGATCAGGGCATGCAGCAAACCCAGGAATATTCGAACACTCAACCAATTCCCATATGAATAAAGCTATACTAAGTGCAGAATTTAGTTGCACTCCAGTTACAGTCTTCGTCAAAAGTTTCCTTCGCTCTTTATAAATGTTTTTTCTAATATTCATATGGTTTAACGCCATTTTTGTAAAACATTTCTACAGTAATAAAGTTGTTTCTGAACCTGAACCCAAAAATACACACTGAACTATTGCTTAAAGGCACAAGAGTGTTCAGATGTTAACTCACACGATTTCGGTTATTCTTTTAGTCTTGGTTTTTATCCCTCGTTTATCTCCCATTTACAACAGTGCATAACTCGTATTTATTTTATCCTTTCCCTATCAAATTAATACAGATATCAAAGTGGCGGAGCCTCGGTTGTTACTGGTCAAACCGTGAACCTAAATATGTTTTCGTGCTATCAAAACTAGCTAATCCGTGAAGAATATGGGGTTCGGATTGTCCCAATATCCTCGAGAATAAACGTAAGGGAATGAAATGTTCATCTAAATGTTTCCTTCCTGTTACTGAAACCATTTGTGATGCGGCAACGCCGCCATTCCCCAGCATAACAGCTGTTTAACTTTATGAACGTCAAGTGAATCACAAAATTCCACAGATAAAAACAAAACAATCAAAACTTTTATGTGATTTTTTCCGAAGCCTGTGATCTTAAATTCCAATTACGATGTCCAGATAATGCGATGTGCGTAGTGTCCACAGTAATTCGATGGAATGCCTCCTTTTAAGGTAACTTCCTAGACCCTATATAACATCCAAACCTAGCTCTATAAAATACCCTTACTTGTGTACAGAAAGACGAATCAAAGAGCCTTGATTATTTACCTAAATAAACAAATATGTAACGTTGTCTTAAACGTAAAAATGACACGTTACAAAAGCAGTAATTTTATAGGGTTTCGTAACCAATTACTGGATTACGCAAGAAGTGCTGCCACCAGACTTTCTATTCGCTGGCATCTGGGACCTCCTCTCAGTCCACATTTCAATGGCCTGGCAGAAGCTGGAGTCAAAAGTTTTAAAACTCACTTTGTACGAGTTGTCGGCGACCAGAAGTTGTCTATCATGGAGATGTCCACCCTTACCTGTCGCATAGAAGCCGTACTTAATAGTCGCCCTTTATCTCCTGCCTCTTCAGACCCACACGATCTTCAACCTCTTACCCCTGGGCATTTTTGACACTTGAACCCCTTAATTCAGAAATTCCGGAGTCAGATTTGGCCGAGGTTCCCCTAAATCGGCTCTCAAGATGGCAACTAATCCAAAAACTACATAATGATTTTTGGAAACGGTATTCTATAGATTATTTGCATACGCTGCAACAGCGACACAAGTGGGCTGATTCGTTCCCAAATATCAAATTAAATGATTTGGTTATCATAACAAGTGATCACATTCAATCGCCTTTGAAATGGCCGGTCGGTCGGGTCATCGAACTGCATCCCGGCGGGGACGGTCAGGTGCGTGTTGCGATGGTACAAACGGTTACCGGTGTTTATAAGCGGCCAGTTGTAAAACTGTGCCTCTTGCCAAATTAAAAGTAATTTTAATTTTCTACCTTTTACCGGATATTACAATAGGTTTTTTTATTTTTTATTTTTTTTGAATTTTTTGTTTGTTTGTCTTGCCTTTTTTCGGGATTTCGTTATCTCTAAATAAACTTATCTGTTTTCATTCATTTATATTTATCGGTCGATTCTTTTCCTTATATCTATATCTGTCCGGTTGAGATTCTAAAATTGTGTGTTTTGGAGGGCAGTTATGTTAGCTCCCGCTAAATTTCGCGGTTGTTTATATATATTTTTAAAACCACACAATTGTTTGAAGGACAAAGCGCATTTCACGTATTTGGACATGCGCACCAACAACCAGTGAGATCCTTGTCAATCGCCTAGAGAAAATGGCGTGTTAATTTCGTTCTCCAACTATTTCAAATATCTACACCTGAAAGTGCTCGATTTTTGTGTACTGAAGCATAGAACTAGAAACTTCAGCCCTTCAGCTACGTGGTGACATCATTAGATCCATTCAGGGGCCCCTTGGAACGAGGAGAAAGTGGCTGCAAAACTGGTGCATTTGTATCTGATTACCGTTGTGTGGCACAAATATTTTACCTATGGACGTTTGATTATTTCGTAATTCATATCAATATATTTATGTTTGCTCGCGTTTTCATTAATTAAGTTATACAGTCCATTGCATTTATCGTTTTTCTTACCGCGAGTTAACACTCACTTTGGATTTTCTTCTCTTTGTCCTGCGTCAAAAACTCTGGGATAAGCCGTGTTGTACAAGACTCTTGGCCACAAGCAATCCCGTAGGATTATTCATTACTGGTTCCAGAACCATCTGCTGGGTATCAACTTTGGATATTTGGCGAATGGTAGCTGAACAAAGTGCATGAATATGCGGCGGTATAATTAAATCTTCATTTAAGTACACAAGCAAACCTCTTTATTTTATTTACTGATACAATTTGCTCTGAATATGGCCATCTTGCTAGGCCTTCACTTATCTGGGCTTTCTCCAAAACCCTATCTCTTATCTCCGAACAATTTTTGATTTTTCTTACTGAAGAGTTTCTGCTCTCGGAAGCTACGGTCTTTCTTTCTTCTGTAGTTTGGGTCGAAGAATCAATCCTTAAGTTGGTAAGACACTTGAGACCGGTTGCCGCCAAATCAGTGTACAGGTTCTCAGTAACGGGACTTACAGGAGAACTTAAGATTATATCTTCTTTCCTGGGACAAAGTAAATTTCGTCAACTCTTTTTAAACTTCCACTATTTTTCCTGTCAAATTTTCAATCAGAAGGCTTGCATAACTTATTGCACACACTATCGGAACTTCTTTTCTCTTCAAATAGGGGTATTTCTCTCTCACAAGCGTACATTAAATTATTTCCCTAGTCTATCTTTACTTCATACTTGTGCAAAAAATTCTAACCCTAGCTCAGCTCTAAAGCTATGTGCACATTTTAAGAAAATTTGATGGGGCACTTCTAAATCTTTAAAAAAAAAACATAACTGAATAAAATACTTCTCCTAATGTAGGTATCGGTATAATTTTTGTTGAACCCCTTTACTCTATGGGTTTTTATTAGGGATAATGTGACGCTACTATCTACTAAAGCTCTATATATACACGTCTATTTACTTGTACTTTTACCATATTAAACGGGGTTCCTTCTGACGTGCACGCAAATATCCCTACCCTTTCGGTCTTTACTCCCATCGCGCTTCTTCCACAGCAGAGCCCCTGGGGTCAGAAGAGTTACACCAGAAGCGACAACATGACAGATAAAGCATTGCTCTTATGGGTATCGAATTCGTGACGTCACTTGACACTAACCCAACATTTTACACTAAGAGAAGAAGCACGAAACTTTACACAGAAAAAAAATTATATTTACCTCGTAAGACAAGAAAGTCGTAAATTATTTAATTTGAAAAGAAACGACTAGTTATATCACATGTATGCTTTATTATAATATTAATCTAAGATTATATACAGAGGATTATAAACTTTTTGATGCATAAAAACAAATTAAATTTGGCTTAAAAAACGTAAAAAGTTAAAAAGCTATAATAATTACGTCATACTAGCAGTTTGTATGCTTTATTATATTAGATACTTAAATAATTACATACAGGGTGTCCGAAAAGTCCTAATATACACAATAAACTCTTATAAAATTATGTTGATAAAAAAAAAACATTATAAAGTTATTATTTGTCACGACTAATTTATTTCAGTTATTAATATTAGAATATGTACAGGCCCCAAATTCTTATGTACACGCATATATAAATACAAATTGCATGCATTTTTTAAAATAATACATACCTATTATATATAAAATTACATCTTTTTAATCTAATATAATATCTATTAATTTAAAAATTAATGTCCAGATTGAGTTCGGGTAAGGTATAAATGACCAAAAAATTTCGATTCAGATCTGATTTTCTGGGAATTGCACCTGCTTTGTCTCAAACTAAGATGTTAAAAAATAAGCCAAATCAATTAATATACACAATGGTTTAGTATGCTGATTTGATGATGTAAGGTATAAATGACAAAAATTGTTCGATTTAGATTCTGATTTTCTGGAAAATGCGCCTGCTTGGTCTGAAACTAAGATGTTAAAAAAATGGATCAAATTAATTACTCTACAGGGTGGTTTAGTAGGCTGATTTGATAAAAAGTGTTAAGAGTAAAATACCCTTGTTTTAAAAGATATCGGAAAATGTTATTAAGAAGAGTTGTTTGGATGCAAAAGTGTGAAAAATAAGAATCTGTCGTAACTTTTAATTATAAACAACTTTTCTTAATAAGCTTTTCTGATATCTCTTACTACTTTACTCTTAACACTTTTTATCAAATCAACCTACTAAACCACCCTGTATATTAATTGATTTGGCTCATTTTCTTAACATGTTAGTTTAAGACCAAGCAGGCGCATTTTCCAGAAAGTCAGAATCTAAATCGAAATTTTTTGGTCATTTATACCTTACCCGACCTCAACCGTGGACATTAATTTTTATATTAATAGATATTTGGATTGATACTCACGAAAAGCACAATGATATCCTTTTTTCATCACTCTAATAAAGCATAAAGGTAACAAAAACTCACAAGCTTAAAACTGCGAAAATATGCGTTTAACAGACGTTAACGACTAGAACAACTCGTGGACGTCGCGGAGTTTTAATAACGTCAATATATTATATGGTCATGGTGCACTTTTCAAAATGGAGCGTTTTTATTGGCTCGAAACAATTTTGTCTCCAATAAAAATGCTTAAGTACAGCCCCGCCCTCTCCGAAAACTTTTATTGTTGCATTTAATAATATTCTCTATGATTTAATCTGTCAAATTCAATAAAAACATTTTGCTGTTTACATACGGGAATTTTGCACCTTATGTTAGCTCCCGCTAAATTTCGCGGTGTTTGTAAAGCCACTTTTGGACATGCGCACCAAGAATCAGAGAGATCCTTTTTCGACCGCCTCGAGAAATGGCGTGTTAATTTACTTTCTCCAACTATTTCAAATTTCTACACTTGAAAGTGCTCGATTTTGGTGTACTGAAACATAGAACTAGAAACTTCAGCCCTTCAGCTACGTGGTGACATCATTAGATCCAAACAGGGGCCCCTTGGAAGTGGAGAAATTGGCTGCAAACTGGTGAGTGCTTTGTATCTGATTTCCGTTGTGTGGTACCTACAACTAACCTATGGACCTTTTAATTATTTCGTAATTTCATATTAATATATTTATGTTTGTTCGCGCTTTCATTAATTAAAATATATACAGTCCATTGCAGTTATCGTTTTTCTTACTGCGGGCAAAACATAAGTGTTCCTTCGACCGAATTATTTAAAATTTACTCCATACGACGGTATTAATAAGTCGGCCATTTATTTTCACGCCGAGATCAAGGCCTTGCCAATCGTATTGAAACGAAAGATATTTTCGCTCGACCTTCGGTAGCGGCGCAGTTCACGTGTTTTTCGGTCCGCTGCTATGGTAACGTACCGTGGTCATTCAGTAAACAAATCGAAGCAGTCAAAACAAACAAGCACATGTTCAGTGTGTTAGGTGTGTTCCATATCATTTCGATATTTAAAACAATTTTCATCAATTGCGATAAATTAGTGCATATTTTCGACAATTCGTCATTTTTCTATTTCAGAAGCATTAATTTAGCGTTAATTGTATATTTACCGACAGTTCTGTGATTAGATGTGTTCCATATCATTTGGATATTTAAAACAATTTTCATCAATTGCGATAAATTAGTGCATATCTTCGACAATTTGTCATTTTTCTATTTCAGAAGCATTAATTTAGCGTTAATTGTATATTTACCGACAATTTCGTCATTTCAAAGGTAAAATCATGTCGGTCAAAAAAGCCGTGCAAAAACGCAAGGGTTTTTTATCTGCGATCACCGAGTGTTATGTGTTTTCACAGACCGCGGCATCGGACGAAAAAGCCAGAAACGAGTTTCAAGTGAGGTATTCCGACTTGGATGAAACCTTCGATAAATGCATGCTGGCACATAATGATGTCATTATGTTGATAGACGACTCGGACGACGATGAGTTTAAAACTCGTAAATATTTTTATGCGTGTAAGGGGGTTTACTCTAAAATATTTCCGGTTGAGGCCCCATCCTTTTCGGGATCATATGTTCGACAAAACGAAACTCCAAAACTCAAAGAGTTAGGTATTCCCATATGTCGAGGTGATAAAAAATTATGGCCAAGCTTTTTCGACCTTTTTAATAACATTATAGATCAAAATCAAAGTCTAAGTAACGTTCGAAAACTTCAATATTTATTTTCATATCTCGAGGATGAGCCTTTAAAATTGATATCAGGGATTAGCTTATCTGATCAAAATTATAAAATTGCTTACGACAAATTAGTCAATAGATATCAAAACAAGCGAGACCTCGCAAATGATGCTTTAAGCACAATTATGAACTCCATATTAAAAAACGAGTCGGCTAAAGAATTGCGTAATTTAATTGACACCTTTTCTGAATCCCTAGAAATTTTAAAATCACTTACCTTCGACGTTGACAGTTGGGACTTTATTATTTTTTTCATTTTGTTAGAAAAATTGGATATTCCGACGCGTTCAAATTTCGAAATGAGTCACGCCAATGCTAATACCGAAATTCCCACTTTTCAGTCACTTTTTCAATTTCTAGAAAAAAGATGTAAAGTTGTGGAATCACTTCCTCAATCAACAGCACCCAAAAAGGTGCCTACCTATCAAAAATCAAATTCTATGCAAAATCAGTTTGGGCAAAAGCCTACCTATCAAAATTCAAATTCTATGCAAAATCAGTTTGGGCAAAAGCCTACCTATAAATCATCCAATTCGCCTTTTATAGGACTGGCTGGCACCTCAACTAATTCAAGTACGGGAATAAAATGTTTTCGGTGTAATCAAGGTCACGTGCTTTCGAAATGTCAAACATTTCTTGATCTCTCACCTATCGATCGCCTATCTTTCGTCAAGCAGAAAAAATTATGTCTAGCGTGTTTTCATCCCTTGCATGGGGTAGATACGTGCATATCAAAATATTCATGCAGGACTTGCAATAGTAAAAGGCACCACACTTTGACTCATATCTTAGAAACTAATCAAGAGTTTGGAAGCCAAGATACTAGTCCTGTCATTCACACACCACCTGTCAATAATCTTCATGTGTCATTAAATGCCTCAGGATCTTCAGGTACCTTTCTTTTATGCACCGCCATAATAGATGTTATGGACGGTTGCGGAAATTTTCAACCTGTAAGGGCACTGCTTGATTCTGGATCACAGACAGGATTCATCAGTGAAAAGTGTATTCAGCGTCTTAATCTTCCTAGGCGAAGTTACACCACTGAAATATTCGGATTAAATCAGATGTCTTCTTTTACTTCCAAAGGGCTCGTTCAATGTCACATTAAGCCACAAGGACAGGTCACTCCTATACTTAATTTCGAAGCAATTGTCGTTCCACAATTATGTTCCAATATGCCTACATTCACTTTGAACGATAATCAGTGGAAACACTTGGAAAACCTTAAACTTGCCGACCCATCTTATTTCAAATCTAGACCTGTGGACCTAGTTATTGGTTGCGAGCTATTCGCACAGATATTCAAGGAGGGCAGGGTTCTTGGACAAATAGGGCAACCTTCAGCCCTTGAAACTATCTTTGGCTGGGTCGTCATGGGAAAAGTTGACGAAGTAGGTAGTCTTACGGAACGAACCAGTTGTTTTTTAACGAGTCATTCACCTCCTTTAGAGGTCATTCTCCCTAGGTTTTGGGAAATCGAACATATGCCTAAAAAACAAATCTTATCAAAGGAAGAAAAACAAGCAGAATCAATTTTTACTGCGAGTGTAGTACGGAAACCGAGCGGTAGATTCATGGTAGATCTTCCGTTTAAAGATAAAGTAAACCCTGACCTAGGAAATACTTATCCACAAGCTTATCGTAGATTTTTACTTCTAGAAAATAGATTAATCAAAAATCCTGATCTGTACACTGCCTATTCAAGTTTCATGCAAGACTATATCGATTCTAATCATATGAGTTTAGTTTTATCTAGTCAACCAAAGGTCGACGTATCATGTTTTTTAGCACATCATTGCGTACTAAAGCCGGAAAGCTTAAGTACAAAATTAAGGGTAGTCTGGAATTGTTCGGCAGTCATCCCAAAAAATATTAGTCTCAATGACACGTTGTTATCGGGACCGAAACTTCAAAAAGATATTGCTTCCTACTCCCGTTTCGTCTTAATCCTATTGCCTACATTGCTGATATCAAACAGATGTTCCGTCAAGTCCTTATCAATCCTTATCACCGTCCTTATCAAAGGATATTGTGGAGGTTTTCTCCACAGGACCCACTTTCAGTGTGGGAACTTTCTACTGTCACTTTTGGCATGACATGCTCACCTTTTCTAGCCATGCGTACATTAAATGAGCTGGCAGAGAGAGAAAGGGAACGTTTTCCTATGGCTAGTACTGTTCTAAAAACGTCAATCTATATCGACGATATCTTGGGAACTAGCCCTTCGCTTTCTGAAGCTCTCTCCCTTCAAACAGAACTCAATGATTTGTTGAAGTCGGGAGGATTTGAACTTAAAAAATGGGCAAGCAATTGTCCTGAGTTATTGGCAACATTGCCAGAGTCCGATCGTCAAATGCCTCTCTCTTTCGACAAGGAGGAACCCCACTTTATCAAAGTTTTAGGACTTCAATGGCATCCAAAAAACGACATTTTTTCTTATCAATGCCGAATGAAGGACAAACCCCCAACCAAACGTTCTATTTTATCTATCATAGGAACAATCTTCGATCCCTTAGGTTTTCTTTTTCCCTTGTTGCTACAAGCAAAATTTATTTTGCAACAGTTGTGGATATCGAAAATAGGCTGGGACGAAGAACCAGATTCTTCTATCATCGACTCTTGGAACAAACTTCGTTCTGAATTCCCGCTTCTTTCCAATTTTCAATTACCCCGACAAATCAAACTGTCAAAAATCAATACCTGTCAAATCATCGGCTTCTGTGACGCTTCAATTCGTGTATATTTTCGTGTAGAAGAGGAAAACAATATCTCTGTTTCTCTCATATCTGCAAAATCTAGGGTCGCGCCTATAAAGTCACAAACTTTGGCTAGGCTAGAACTCCTAGGCGCATTTCTTTTAAGCGAATTAATTGACTTCGTTTTATCTAGCTATGAAGGAAAAATAACTTTTACAAATATCGTTACTTTCTGCGATTCGCAAGTCGTATTGCACTGGCTTTCATCCCCTCCTAATCGCTGGCAAACCTTTGTTGGAAATCGAGCCAGTAGAATCCAAGAAATCATTCCCTCAAACTCGTGGCGCTACATTCTTTCTGCTTTAAATGCAGCCGATATTGCGTCACGAGGGGCCACCCCTTCACAGCTCATGTCACATGACATGTGGTGGAACGCACCGTCGTTTTTGTGGTCTCCCGAAAACGAATGGCCCGATTTTCATAAATCAAAAATGCCGATTGATTTCGGAGATATTAATCTGGAGGAAAAGCCAAAAGTCTGTTGCAATGCGATAATTGATGTCAACTTCTTAGATCAGCTTCTTATCAAATATTCATCTATATCAAAAATTCAACGTATCATTTGTTATGTCCTTCGAATAGTTAACCTTTTTCAAAACCATTCCTATCAAAAACCCACTAAGCCGCCGGACCAAAAAGTTATTTTTGAGAATATTGTTTTTCCTACCACCGGTGAGATGCAAAGTGCGTTATACCTTCTTATCAAACGCGTTCAAGGTTCTTGTTTTTCTGAGCTTTTTTCCGCGTTATCTAAGGATAAACTAATACCGAAACCTTTCCGAAAACTTTCACCTTTTCTTGATGAAAATAATATTATTAGAGTCGGTGGCAGATTACAAAAATCTGACCTTTTGTCTTATTCTGCAAAACACCCCACCCCGTCTTACTTTCGAGTAACCATCGTTTAACTACTCTTCTTATCGAGTCCACTCATCGACAATACCTTCATCCTGGGTTTAAAACATTACATAATCTGCTTTTACAGCAATTTTGGATATTATCTGCCAGACGGGCAATTCAAAGAACCATATCCGAGTGTTTGCAATGTTTTAGAATCAACCCTAAACCCTATAGACCGCCCATAATGAGTTCACTTCCCGCTCATCGAATCAATCAACTTAAACCTTTTTCGAGTGTAGCTTTCGACTTTTGTGGACCTTTCTTTGTGATTCCTCATCGTTACCGTGGTTGTAAAGCTTTCAAATCGTATGTCTGTGTGTTTGTCTGTACGGCCACACATTGCGTGCATTTGGAATTAACCATGGAACTGTCCACCGAAGGGTTCGTAGGTGCATTCCATCGATTCATTTCCAGACGTGGAAGCGTGACGCAATGCTGGTCAGATCAAGGCAGTAATTTTATAGGGTTTCGTAACCAATTACTTGATTACGCAAGAAGTGCGGCCACCAGACTTTCTATTCGTTGGCATCTGGGACCTCCTCTCAGTCCACATGTCAATGGCCTGGCAGAAGCTGGCGTCAAAAATTTTTAAAACTCACTTTGTTCGAGTAGTCGGCGACCAGAAGTTGTCCATCATGGAAATGTCCACCCTTACATGTCGCATAGAAGCCGTACTTAATAGTCGCCCTTTATCTCCTGCCTCTTCAGACCCACACGATCTTCAACCTCTTACCCCTGGGCATTTTTTGACCCTTGAACCCCTTAATTCAGAAATTCCGGAGTCAGATTTGTCCGAGGTTCCCCTAAATCGGCTCTCGAGATGGCAACTAATCCAAAAACTACATAATGATTTTTGGAAAAGGTATTCTATAGAGTATTTGCATACGCTACAACAGCGACACAAGTGGGCTGATTCGTCCCCAAATATCAAATTAAATGATTTGGTTATCATAACAAGTGATCACAGCCAATCACCTTTGAAATGGCCGGTCGGTCGAGTCATCGAACTGCATCCCGGCGGGGACGGTCAGGTGCATGTTGCGACGGTACAAACGGTTACCGGTGTTTACAAGCGGCCAGTTGTAAAACTGTGCCCCTTGCCGAATTAAAGTAATTTTAATTTTTTCTACCTATTGAAGTCAATTATTACAATAGGAATTCTTTATTATTTTTTTTTAATTTTGTTTATTTGTTTTGACTTTTTCGGGTTTTCGTTATCTCTAAATAAACTTACGCTACTTATCTGTTTTTCATTCATTTATATTTATCGGTCGATCATTTTTTTATCTATATCTGGCCGGCTGTATTCTAAAATTGTGTGTTTTGGAAGGCAGTTATGTTAGCTCACGCTAAATTTCGCGGTGTTTGTAAATTTTAAAACCACACAATTGAATGACGGACAGAGTGCATTTTCGCGCATTTTTGGACATGCGCACCAAGAATCAGAGAGATCCTTTTTCGACCGCCTCGAGAAATGGCGTGTTAATTTACTTTCTCCAACTATTTCAAATTTCTACACTTGAAAGTGCTCGATTTTTGTGTACTGAAACATAGAACTAGAAACTTTAGCTTTTCAGCTACGTGGTGACATCATTAGATCCAAACAGGGGCCCCTTGGAAGTGGAGAAATTGGCAGCAAACTGGTGAGTGCTTTATATCTGATTTCCGTTGTGTGGTACCCACAATTAACCTATGGACCTTTTAATTATTTCGTAATTTCATATCAATATATTTATGTTTGTTCGCGCTTTCATTAATTAAAATATATACAGTCCATTGCAGTTATCGTTTTTCTTACTGCGGGCAAAACACCTTATAAGAATATTATTTTCTTTATATTTAAATAAAAATGTAAAACATTTTTTCCCACATAAGCAGATTTACGCTGTTTTTTTTAGACACCTCGCACGCACTTTCTCTCAGTGTGATATGATGTCCATCCCCACCACTCGATTTTGGAAGCAGGGCGCTTTGTCGCTTCTGTGTGGCTCTTCTGTGCGTGGGGTCAGAGGAGTTACACCTTCTGTGCCCTGGGTTTCTGGTCCGCTGCGCTACAGTTTACTGAAGTTCACGCTGTATGTCTATTTTTCTCAAAGGTTGTGTTCCAGAATCGAAACATATTACGAGTGTCTAGCGAAGCAGCAGGGATCACTTAAGGTGATCTGTGGAAGCAGTTTCTTCGATGAGCGCTAAACATTCATCAATGCTGGTTTGTCCGTCGTAGGTCGGGATCGACTCGATGCCTACTTGAACCTGCCGCCAGTGTTGCCAACTATTGGAAAGCGAAAATCCGTAGCGTGAACGCGAAAAATCTGTAGAAATCCGTAGGTTCAAAGAAGACTAAAAACAAAAAAGGTGGTTTTTTTACAATTAAAAAGTTTATATTGGTTTGATTTTTTTCTTTTTTTGACAGTGACAGGAGTGCACAATTTTTTGGTTCGGAATTGTACGGGAACGGTAGGGTACCTACTGCTCCGTTCCAACGGATCCAAAAAAAATTTTTTGCAGTGCCGCCAATTTTTTAAACGGCGTTATAATTAGAAAAAATAAAAAGTACGTACTTTTTTAACCTTTTTTATTTAGTTAAGGTACGTACAAACACTAATATTTTCTAGTGCAACATACATAACGTAAAACATAGTTTAACTTTCGTGACGCGAAGCGTTGTTTGACTCCCCATCAAACAACGCGCGAAGTAATACAATTCGTTCTAAATAACGCAACGACCGTCCGCTAGATGTCTAGGAAAATAAGGTCACTGATCCAAGCAAAACCTTTTTACAAAATGATTAAAATGTAAGAAAAAAATTAAAGATAATAGGGACCTATTGCAATACTGCCAGGCACAAATTATGCCGGGCACTATATTGACAGTTTCGCATTACAAACTGACAGTTGATCTTTTAAAATTGACTTACCAGAGTCGAATTTATAAATCCCGTCGTTTATTTTCCATTAATAGTGACGTCACTATTAAATCCGGCTCGTATAATACACAAAGGCCTAATTTTGAAAGGACACAGCTGTTCTTATAATGAGAAACTGTCAATATAGTGCCCGGCACAATTTGTGCCTGGCACTATTGCGATAGGTCCCTACTGAGGACTGATAAGGAGGAATAAGGCGCGGCCGCCGTTGTGTTTAGATGTTTATCGTTTTTTAGTAAAATTGCCAAAAATCTGTAGATTTGGATCCAAAATCGGATATCGGAGATCGAAATCCAAAATCCGTAGATCTACAGATAAATCCGTAGGGTTGGCCACACTGCCTGCGGCGGGACTTGCGATACTATGGGTGACGCTGACGGGTTTTCGGTTGCCATATTGAAAGCTATTTACTGTACTTTTCTGAGTTTGTTGTGTGTTTTTTTATATTCTAGGACTTCTCTCTCTCTCTCTCTCTCTCTCTCGCTCAGAAAATCATCCTACCGACTGCGCCAATTGTGAAGCTGCCCCAGGGTTTCGTGAAAACCCGAGCGAATATTTTCCTAATTTTCGCTGGTAGCAGTTACAATAATCTCAGCCTCGTTTAGAACGTAAGCGTTTTAACGTAATAGCATGGTAATAGCTTTTATCATAACCGTTTTATTGATGGAAATTAAACACTTTCTTTAAAGCAAGTAGTTATATATTGTGAAAATAAAATATCGGTACATTTCCCAAAGTATTGCATGTTGTCATATTTATCTAATTCGCATAAAGATAAATTCATAACATTAAAATAATCATTTTCATTAACTACCTACTCTGAATCGAAGTCTATCAGTTAATTTAGTAGCAAACGTCCTTAATAACAAAAGCTTTTATTGTAAAGCAAAACGATTTAAAGTCAATTTTCATAGTCCACGAATTTTGCCAACAACCGATAGATACTAGAATACGTTATTGTTCGATATTGTTCAAAATAAAAGTCTCACCATCTTTACAGCGAGGAGCCTCCACTACACAATAATAACATTATAATTTTGCTTGCACTAAAACTTTGTCATACCTTTATGCACTTTTCTGTTGTTTACTCACTAGTACTTTTATTTAACCATAGCTTTATTTACTTTTAATAATATTTTTCTGTGAACTATCTTAAGCTCTGACGGATTCGAGTTTAATTCAAGTCAAATTTTGGTAAAAATTATGATACAATAATGAATCGAATAATAATATACTAATAATCTCTCTACGAAGGATCACGGGTATATAAGCTAACCCCACTACCGGAAAAGTCGATCTAATTCGACCGGGTGTCGGCCTTACTTTGGCGAAACAAGTGTTTTTTGTTTGTTTCTCGCGTTTATTTTTTTGGGACAGGAAATATAGTCTTTGGCGGTCGATTTTTTAAAAGGAAATCCATGTTTTTGTGTACTTGCAGGTGGTAACAAAATTTGTTTTTGTCGATCTGATTCAAAGAAAATCGCACGTGTATCCTGCTAATGCAGGTGTATCCTGTTGCTACACTTTAGTTTTAGAGTAAAAATGGAACACAGGTTTGGCGGATGTTACGCAAGAACCGAGGTAGCAAAAAGGCAAAGTGCTTATGATTTTCATTTAGTTTCAGTTTAGAGATGGTAAAGTTATATCACATGTGTCATAGGTCAGTGCTAGTCCGTGGTCAGTTTATCGAAATCTGCGTATAGTGATGTGATTGGTTGAATATAATACTGTGAGTTACTTTATCTTTACATTGTTCAATTGTTATTGTTTATTAGTTTTCAAAAATAATCGAACTTTCTTACGGGTCAACCTCCAGCTGGATAATATTAATATTTAGATGGCTTATTTAGCTTTTGAAACTTAAACTGTTAGCTGACCACCACATAATCAAGCCTATATCTTTAGCTGCTGTATCCAGTTCGTTCAACATTTTTATTAGTTCTTCTTTCTTATTAAGGCACCCAGGCTGACTCCTCTTCTTATGAGGATTGGCTTGTTTCCTTCGCAGATTTTGATTGAGGTAGTTGCTTCGCTATAAGTATTGGCTATTAGGTCTGTGTATCTGTGATCTATTCGGCTATTAATTAAAGATGAAACTAGGTACTGAAGTTTATTAAACATGTAAGTCAACTATACTATATACTTGCCTGGATATGATGGATTTTTTCAGTGGCGAAAGGTCGAAAGTAATTTATTGTAGTGTTTTTCGCGTATTCCAACTCCTTCAGAATTACCTATTCTAGTTGGGGTCCTAATCCCCCTTAAGTAAAAGAAACGTCTTTGTTGTCAACGTGCAATGCCGGGCGAAAGACACAGTCTACGATTTCACTGTCACGCTTCTTAGTCTCTTTGGTGTTATGTTCCTCCTTTAATTCTCAAAGGAGCGAAAAGTTTTGACAGCTCTTAATGGTAAAAAGAGACTAACCGAAAATTTACCTAGGGGAAAGGGGGGCAATATGGACTAATTTTATAGGCTTATTTCTCCTTTTAAATGATCACCATTGCGTTCGTCATTTAAAATTAAGTTGGCTAGATATGTTGTCTTTATGTTTTGTCAGTGTAGGCGATGTAGAACTCCATTATACCTTTATTATTATTTTTGTAAAAAGTTGACTTTGCCCCATTTTGCCCCGCATACGGGGTAAAATGGCGTACCTATAAGTGACAAAACAAGCGGAGCGGTTGTGTAATTTAGAATCAATATTTTTATTAAAATTGTAACCAAGATTAAAATATTTATTTAAAATATAAAAAGTAATAAAAAATACTATATAATACATTTATAATATGTAATTAAATTTATTATTTGCAAAATTTATAAAGAATGTCAACGACCTACTCATCGCTGTCGACTATCTTACAGGAATTTTGCGTCCAGTTTTTGCAAAAACAACATAAACTACAACTTTTAGTGATGAGACCAAAAAAATAAAAATAAAATGTTGGGCCCCGTTTTGCTCCAAACCACCACCAGTTTAATTCAAACAAAAATCATACACAGTCAAAGGCATGTTTTACGAACAACGCGTTTAATTATGAATAATACATGAAAACAAAATTTTGAAAAGTCTATAACTAATTTACTTCCCATCACAAAATGCGTAAGTTATTTTTACAATAAACAGCGCACAACATCACATGTATGGGGATAAAACATCTGATATTAAAAAATTTTATTCTTGCGCAGTTTATCTAATACTGCTGTATCCCGTTATACAACCGTACCTCATTTTCCCCCCTTTCCCCTAATAGGTACTAATTTAGAATATAAAATATAGGAACCCCTTGAGGATTCGCGAAACTTTAATTGAAAACACGGTGTCCGAAAACCATTTTTTCGAAAGCAATACTCCGAAAACATTTTCTTCGAACGGAAATATTTTTTTCAAACGGAAATTTGTTCGAAAACCATTTCTTTGAACGAAAATTTGTCCGTAAACATTTTCTTTAAATGAAACTTTGTCCGAAAACATTTTCTTCGAATAGAAATTTGTTGGAAAACATTTTCTTCAAAAACAATTTTTTTGATTTTTTTTCTAGACCTGGCTTGCGAAAACTTAAGTCATATAGTTCAACTAGGGATCTCTTTCTAAAATATTTTTGCGAAAAAATACTTCCCTAACTTCTTTCCCGGGATCCAAGATGGCTGAAACCTAACCGAACCGAACTATACCGAAAGTATTTAAAAAAAAAATGATTTCCCTAAATTAGCTTTTCGGTCCTCATTTTGTGAGGTTGAAATCCGATGATATTCTAACCTTTGTCAACTGAGCGCAAACGTATGCTAACCTGTGAATTTTTTTTGGTGGAAAAAGTTCAGGGGTCAAAGCTAAATAGCTTCGAACGCTTCGAAAAAAAAAATGGTGTTAAACAGGTGCATGTTTTAGAACAAGGTGATCTTTGTTTAAAACGCTACCTGGTAAGCAAAATTTTTGTTTTATGATATCATTCAAGTTGTCTTAAATATAGAGCCTTATGTTATTTTGTTCAAAAAAATAATGTTTTGTTATTATTTTAGAGTAACTTAACCTTAGTTTTGTTAAAAATATATTTATTTAAAACAGGTGCCGACTACTGGTTTAATTATAAGGGGTGCCAATAACTAGAAAAGGCATATTTATTATTTTTTCTAATAATTGGCATATGCAAAATTTAATTAAATTCTAGGTAGGGTCAGTTCACTGGGCGGCGGATAAAAGGCCAAAAGACAAAAAGGTCGAAAGTACAAAAGGTCGAAAAAATAAGATCGAAAGTACAAAAGAACGAAAGTACAAAAGGTCGAAAGTTCAAAAGGTCGAAAGTATAATAATAAAAGATTGAAACCTAACCAAGTCGAATTGCCCTGCAACAGTGGCAGCTCGTCAGATGAGACAAGCCTCGCCAACTTAAAAAAAATTTAAGGAAATTTTAAATTATTTATCAATCTTTTTCGCCCTCTGCTACTTAAACTTTATTTTTTTTTTCATTAAATCCCCAGAAAAAAAGGAACCTACAACATGAAATTAATAAATAAACTGAATCGTCATTCGCAACTCGCACCATAACATATTAGCCCTGGCGGACTGAACCGAACTCTTCTTTGACTCGCGCGCTTGACTGCATGGATAGGTGAGGCGATTAAAAAAGTGATGAATTTGTGTGCATCAGCATGCCACGCTGGCCTTACATAATTTAAAGCACAAAACCCTTAGTTTTTTGTTTTACTGGAATGCTTTTATCAATATAATATAAAATAATAAAATATTTCAAAAAAATATTTTCCCTGCATAAACTTGGCTTTAAAATTCGCTAAATTTTGGGTTTCCATGAGGCGGCGGGCAGCTCCGCTTCACTTACGCTGCGGGTGGTCATATCGCGTCTGGTCCACATCACGTGGCGGAAAATTATTGAGGTCGTTCGAAGACTAAAAACTCTATAATGCGAATCTATCAATTAAATAAATCGCTGGTAAGATTCTGTCGCATCAATGCAAATTATGTAACACCCGCCACCTATTTTGAGTCATTCGCCAACCGATTACCTAATTAGTCATTTTTTGTGAAACCAACAGAAACAACTACTCCAAGGGAAAATACCCCTACCGGCATTGAATTATACTGCTGGCTTGATGCTTTTGTTGGGAACTTGTTAAAACTGTTTGGTTTTCCCCTATAAAAAATAATGGATTCAATGGCATTAAAAAGTATTCAGTTTTTATACCTTTTAATAACTATGTATCCTGCTCAATTTCCTGAGAAGAGGATAGGTATTCAGAATTTATTCCAACCAATACTTTTTTATCCAAAACTGTTTTGGTTACATGTATATACCAAATTCTGAATTCATTTTTTATACATTTAAATACTTCTCAATATCTTTTGAAACCTATCCATTTAAATGACTTTTTATGAATTCATTATTTATACCGTTGAATACTTTCAATACCTTCCTTTATCAATACAATTAAATGACTTTTCAAGTATTCATTTTCTATATATTTGAATACATATTTATACACTTTAAAGCAGTCCAATTAAATACCTTTTTATGTAATCATTATTTACACCAATGAATACTTTTTAATTCCTTCCATTCTCAATACAACCGAATAAACATAAAAGGATTCATTTTTAATACATCTGAATACATACTAATACTCTATAAAACAATCCATTTAAATGACTTTTTATGAATTCATTATTTATACCGTTGAATACTTTTCAATACCTTCCTTTATCAATACAATTGAATGAACTTTTCAAGTATTCATTTTCTATATATTTGAATACATAGTTATACTCTTTAAAGCAATCCAATTAAATACCTTTTTATGTAATCATTATTTATACCAATGAATACTTTTTAATTCCTTCCTTTCTCAATGCAACCGAATAAATATAGAAGGATTCATTTTTAATACATTTGAATACATACTAATACGCTATAGAACAATCCATTTAAATGACTTTTTGTGAATTCATTATTTATCCCGTTGAATACTTTTCAATACCTTCCTTTATCAATACAATTGAATGAACTTTTCAAGTATTTATTTTCTATATATTTGAATACATATTTATACTCTTTAAAGCAATCCAATTATATACCTTTTTATGTAATCATTATTTATACCAATGAATACATTTTAATTCCTACCTTTCCCAATACAACCGAATAAACATAAAAGGATTCATTTTTAATACATCTGAATACATACTAATACGCTATAGAACAATCCATTTAAATGACTTTTTATGAATTCATTATTTATCCCGTTGAATACTTTTCAATACCTTCCTTTATCAATACAATTGAATGAACTTTTCAAGTATTCATTTTCTATATATTTGAATACATATGTATACCCTTTAAAGCAATCCAATTAAATACCTTTTTATGTAATCATTATTTATACCAATGAATACTTTTTAATTCCTTCCCTTCTCAATACAACCGAATAAACATAGAAGGATTCATTTTTAATACATTTGAATACATACTAATACGTTATAGAACAATCCATTTAAATGACTTTTTATGAATTCATTATTTATCCTGTTGAATACTTTTTAATACCTTCCTTTATCAATACAATTAAATGAGCTTTTCAAGTGTTCATTTTCTATATATTTGAATACATATTTATACCCTTTAAAGCAATCAAATTAAATACCTTTTTATGTAATCATTATTTGTACCAATGAATACATTTTAATTCCTTCCTTTCTCAATGCAACCGAATAAACATAGAAGGATTCATTTTTAATACATTTGAATACATACTAATATGCTATAGAACAATCCATTTAAATGACTTTTTATGAATTCATTATTTATCCTCTTGAATACTTTTTAATACATTCCTTTATCAATACAATTGAATTAACTTTTCAAGTATTCATTTTCTATATATTTGAATTCATATTTATACTCTTTAAAGCAATCCAATTAAATACCTTTTTATGTAATCATTATTTATACCAACGAATATTTTTAATTTGATCCTTTCTCAATACAACCGAATAAACATACAAGGATTCATTTTTAATACATTTGAATACATACTAATACGCTATGGAATAATCCATTTAAATGACTTTTTATGAATTCATTATTTATCCCGTTGAATACTTTTCAATACCTTCCTTTATCAATACAATTGAATGAACTTTTCAAGTATTCATTTTCTATATATTTGAATACATATTTATACTCTTTAAAGCAATCCAATTAAATACCTTTTTATGTAATCATTATTTATCCCAATGAATACTTTTTAATTCCTTCCTTTCTCAATACAACCGAATAAACATAAAAGGACTCATTTTTAATACATCTGAATACATACTAATACGTTATAAAACAATCCATTTAAATGACTTTTTATGAATTCATTATTTATCCCGTTGAATACTTTTCAATACCTTCCTTTATCAATTCAATTGAATGAACTTTTCAAGTATTCATTTTCTATATATTTGAATACATATTTATACTCTTTAAAGCAATCCAATTAAATACCTTTTTATGTAATCATTATTTATACCAATGAATACATTTTAATTCCTTCCTTTCTCAATACAACCGAATAAACATAAAAGGATTTATTTTTAATACATCTGAATACATACTAATACGCTATAAAACAATCCATTTAAATGACTTTTTATGAATTAATTATTTATACCGTTGAATACTTTTTAATACCTTTCCTTATTAATACAATTGAATGAACTTTTCAAGTATTCATTTTCTATATATTTGAATTCATATTTATACTCTTTAAAGCAATCCAATTAAATACCTTTTTATGTAATCATTATTTATACCAATGAATACTTTTTAATTCCTTCCTTTCTCAATGCAACCGAATAAACATAGAAGGATTCATTTCTAATATATTTGAATACATACTAATACGCTATAGAACAATCCATTTAAAACACTTTTTATGAATTCATTATTTATCCCGTTGAATACTTTTCAATACCTTCCTTTATCAATACAATTAAATGCACTTTTCAAGTATTCATTTTCTATGTATTTGAATACATATTTATACCCTTTAAAGCAAAACAATTAAATACCTTTTTATGTAATCATTATTTATACCAATGAATCCTTTTTAATTCCTTCCTTCATCTCAATACAACCGAATAAACATAAAATGATTCATTTTTAATACATCTGAATACATACTAATACGCTATAAAACAATCCATTTAAATGACTTTTTATGAATTCATTATTTCCCACTGTTGGTGCAAGCAAGAAATTTCCTAATTTTCATTTTCTTTTCCTTTTCTGCGCGTTTAAAATAGTTTAAATTTTCGCGCTCTAAAATATGCATATGGGGTTTCACGGCACCGGACACGTGGAAGACAAGCAGCGCCGCGATGAGTGCGCAAAGAACCACCGTCACAACAAGACACTAGCAAAATCACGTTCCCGAAAAAAGTGAATTTGAGGTGAAAAAACTGGACGTTTAAACGTCGACTGGAGCTGCAAGAGAGTCCGAGGTAGGTGCCTTTTCATATAAAATTCCATATGTATCGTAACTTTCCATTTTCAATCGTCAATATCGACAATTATTTTTAAATGTGCTTGTGAAGCCAATACCGGCGACCTATCGAAGGAAATTCCGTTATTTTTCAGCCCTTGCACGCACATTTAATGGCCCTTCGACCCAAATTAATAGTTTTCCAAACTACCTAGACTCCTGTGGTTCAGCAATTTCCTACAAAAATTTCAAATTTCTATTTTCTATTTCAAATTTCAAAATTTATTTCAATTTCAATTCGAAACAGACCATATTGTTTGACCACCCGTTGGTGATATGTTCCTTCAAAGTTGATCGAAGTGTTTATTACCGTTCAAAAATAGCTAGAGCCAATGCACATATTTCGTATAGTTTACTAGTTCATCAAAGAAAGTTGATCGCTTTGTTCATTACATTTTCAGTAAAAGTGGCGTCAATACGCCGAAAGTGAAAATTTTAAGGCGGTTCTTCCACCTACTTTTCTAATTATCGATTTTACAGGTGTCGCGTTAACGCGCAGGTGCAAGTGTCGCCGTCTTCGAATACCGTCGTTTCTTAAAAACTTTCAGACGGGACCGCTAGTCGTATGCACAGAGTGTGCGACTTGGAATCGAAAGGTGCGGGGTTCAATCCTTGGTGAGACATAAAAGTTTTTTTTAAGGGATATGTTCAAATAATAACATACAGACAAACTTACAAACATTTCATTTCAAAATTTTCGAAAAAAGTTAATAAAATTAAAATAATAAAATTGTTTAATTTTTACTAAAATTCGGGTTATATTTTAAGCTATATTTTAAGCATTTTTTTGGGTAATTTTAAAAACAAATTAACTTTCAAAAACAAAAATGTCTACGCAAAAACAGAAAAAACTTTCCGACAAAAGGCTTTTGAGCTTCAACCAAATGGCGGAAGCTCACGAGGTAGCTTTAAAAGCGAAGTCGGATACAGCGTTTCACTTTTTGTTTAAATCCAGATATGAAGACGTCGAAGAATGTCATGCTCAATTCTATAATTTTCATAACCAAATTATTGGCTCTCTCGAAGAGTTTAAACTTTCATTTGACGAGCAGGATAAAACTAGAAAAGACTTTGACAACCTTTATTATGAATGTAAGGGTATTTACTACGACCTTTTTAGGGCCAACCCTGTCAATTACGTAGGCAACCCTAACCAACAAAATATTGTTCAGAGGTCAAATACAAGATCATTTCCACAACCACGGTTGCCAATTTTCAATGGTAATTATAAAGACTGGCAACACTGGTTTGACTTATTTAAAGTCATGGTACATCAAAATTCTGATTTAAGTGATATAGAGAAATTTCAACAATTGCGGAGTTCTGTTCTGAATGAAGCCCTTTCTCTAGTAAAAACCATTCCCCTCGCAGATAGCAATTATCACATTGCGTATGAAACCTTAGTAAAGAGGTATCAAAATAAACGAATTATTGCTACTACCGCTTTGAATGCTATTAACTTTCTTTCAACTAAATCCAGTTCTGGGAAAGAATTACGTTCCATGTTGGATACATTTTCTGAGAATCTAGCCATCTTAAATGAGCTTGGTTTTCCTACAAAAGAATGGGATTTTCTTACTTTTAACATGATGCTCTCAAAACTTGAAGTCAAGATGAGGACTGATTTCGAACTTTACTATAGTAGAGAGAAAAACAATTCAGAAATTCCGTCCTACACTGATCTTTACACGTTTATAGAAAATCATTGCGTTGCGGTCGAATCTGTAGTGCAAATGCCCAGTTTTAGTAGGCAAAATCAAACCCCTAGACAACCTCAAACTACGCGTAATTCTCAACAGAACAGTTTTCAGAGAAACAGTTTTAATAATTTTAATTCACCTTCTGCTTTCAATACAACTATTTCAAATCTAAGTTCAAATTCAAGAAATCAACAAAATACTTTACAAAATAGCAATCAACGCAGCAACCCTCAAATACAAAATAATCAGAACAGAACTTTTAATCCAAAAATAAAATGCTACCTATGTTCTTCGAATCACGCATTATCGAAATGTATCGAATTTCAAAACAAAAGTCCACAGGAAAGGATGGGTTATGTTCGGCAGGTGAATCTATGTCAAAATTGCTTACATTTTGCTCACCAGACCGTGAATTGCCCCTCTTCCTACAACTGCTTTACGTGTGGAGCTAGGCACCACAGTCTTCTTCACGTTCCACAACCAGTAGCGCCCTCTGTGAGTGTTGATTCTTATCCTCCAGAGAACGTTAAAATTCCACTTTCCAATTCCAATAGCACCCCTATGTCAGGAAGCCATTCCACGAACTGTCATGCGACAATGATTTCCAAAAATTCCACTTTTCTACTTTCTACCGTTGTAGCTGACATGTTAGACTCAAGGGGACATTACCAACCAGTTCGTATCTTACTCGATTCTGCCTCAGAGGCAAACTTTATTTCAGAAAAATGTCTAAATCGTTTAGGTCTTTCGAAAAGCTTCTTTTCTACTTCTATTCAAGGCTTAAATCAAATGACATCTTCCAATACCAAAGGTAAGACGAAATGTCTTATCAAACCTCAAGGTCAAGCGGGACCTACCTTTGATTTTGAGGCTTTAGTACTTCCAAAACTTTGTACAGAGATTCCTTCTTGCGCTGTCGACTCGAGCAAGTGGAATCACATTCGCAATATCAAACTTTCTGATCAAAACTTCCATATACCAAGTTCCATTGATGTCCTAGTAGGTTGTGAACTTTTTCCGCATCTCTTACAAGAGGGAGTTATCCACGGAGAGCGTGGACAACCTAGTGCTTTTAATAGCATCTTTGGCTATGTGCTGATTGGTAAAGTTGAAACTTCAAGGCAACAAAATCCCCAATCACTCATAAGCTGTTACACTTCCATCGAACCATCTCGATATCTGCCTAGAGCGCTTCTGGGAGATAGAGCAGGTTCCACATAAGGTTCATCACAGTCCTGAGGATATTATGTGCGAAAAATTATTTTCACAATCAGTTTCACGCAACGAATCAGGTAGATTCGTCGTTCCATTACCTTTCATAAACTTAGAACCCCAGTTGGGTGACACCTATCCAATCGCTTTAAAACGTTTCAGGAAGCTAGACTTCTCAAAGACTCAGCTAATTATCAAGCTTACAAAGATTTTATGCAAGATTATTTAGACACTGGTCACATGATACCTATTCCTACGCCTATATCTAAAGATGTCTTGGATAATTCCTACTTTATCCCTCATCACAGTGTCTGGAACACTGGGAAGATAAGAGTGGTCTTTGATGGGTCTCAACGTAGTCCCAGAGGTGTCTCACTCAACGAGACGTTGTGCGCAGGTCCTAAACTGCAAAATGATGTCCGTGAAATTTTACTTAATTTTCGAATTCATGCTGTAGCCTTTGTTACTGACATAGTAAAAATGTTCCGACAGATTTTAATTATTCCTGAGCACACGCGTTATCAAAATATTCTATGGAGATTTTCTGAGGATGATCCTGTCCAAACCTACTCCTTAAGAACAGTTGTTTATGGACTTAAGTCATCACCTTACTTAGCTATTCGTACTATACAAGAACTAGCTAAACTTGAGTCTGAAAGGTATCCTAATGCTTCCAAGGTGCTTCTTAAAGACATTTACGTCGACGACGTGCTCACTGGGCAGGATTCTGTGGCCTCTGCCAAAGAACTTCAGTCGGAGTTAATCTCCCTGTTGTGCCTAGGAGGGTTTGAACTTAAAAAATGGGCGAGCAACAGTCCGGAACTTCTCTCCTCATTCTCAGAATCAGAAACACAAATGTCCATTCGTTTCGACAAATCCGAACCTAATTTTGTAAAAATATTAGGTCTCCAATGGAATCCTATCTCAGATTCGTTTACCTACTTGGTCGTACCAGAAGATAAACCATGCACCAAGCGAGGTATCTTATCTCAAATCATGAAAATTTTTGATCCCTTAGGTTTCTGTTCTCCCGTTTCTTTACTTGCTAAGCATCTCATGCAAGATCTGTGGAAGGAGAAGCTGGACTGGGATTCTCAGCCTCCTCCGCATATCGTAAATGTTTGGAATCAATTTCGAACCGAACTTCCAAATCTTTCAAATATTAATTTACCTAGACGCCTTTCCATTGATCAACCACGTAGCATTGAACTTCACGGCTTTTCAGACGCCTCTATGATAGGTTACGCGGCTACGGTCTATTTCAGAATGGAGTCAGTATCCGGAGAAATCCACACCTTTCTGGTAATGGCCAAATCTAAGGTCGCACCAGTGAAAACAGTCAGTCTTCCGCGACTGGAGCTTCTTGGTGCCACTTTACTTTGCGACCTAATTTCCTTTATTCGAAACACTTATTCAGATATTCTTAACTTCAACCAAATCTGTGCATGGTGTGATTCCCAAGTGGTTCTATGCTGGTTGGCGGCTTCACCTCACAGGTTTAAAACGTTTGTGGCAAACCGTATCTGTCACATTCAAGAAACCATTTCTCCTACGGCCTGGAAATATATTCCATCAGCGCTAAATCCATCTGATGATTTTCGCTGTCCAGACCCTCCGGAAAACGAGGTTATTCTGGAAGAGCGCAAATCAGTATTTCAAACATGCACAGTTGAACTACACATGCTTGATACTTTTCTTTCTCGTTACTCTTCCCTAGAGAAAATTCAACGCATAATTTCCTATATTTTTCGCCTTACCGAAAAGAAATCTAAACATCCTAACGAAAATATTACCGAAGTAGAACTTCAACATTCTCTTATTGTTCTCGTTCGGCATGTTCAACGTTCCATCTTTGCTGATCTCATTTCACGTTTGAATGACGCAAAGCTACTTCCTAAACAATTTCGTAAACTTTCACTTTTTCTAGATACACAAGGCTGCTTAAGAGTGGGGGGTCGATTACCACATTCTTCCGAACTCTCTTATTCAGCAAAACACCCTTTACTTTTACCACGTTCTCACTGTCTTACTCAACTTGTCATTGAGTACACTCACAAAAGGTACTGTCATCCCGGTCAAAAAACGTTGCATTACCTCTTGAGACAACAATTTTGGATCCTTTCCCCTCGCTATGCAATCGAGAGTATAACTTCTCATTGCATTTTATGCTATCGATTAAATCCTAAACCTTCCGTACAAATCATGGGCAACTTGCCTGCTCAACGCATCTCTCAAGTAAAGGCATTTTCACATGTTGCCATAGATTATTGTGGTCCCTTTCCAATTACAATGGGAAAGTACCGAGGTGCAAAGGTATCCAAAGGTTATATTCTTGTCTTAGTCTGCTCCGCAACAAAGGCAGTTCACCTAGAACTTACCTCCGATATTTCCACCCCTACCTTTCTTGCGGCTTTTAAGAGATTTGTGGCAAGAAGAGGAAGAATCTCTGACATTTACTCAGATTGTGGTAGCGCGTTCTTGGGAGCTGATCGTTTACTCAAACAGTACTCCCAGGAAGCATGTCACAGTCTAAAAATTACCCGGCATTTTTCAAGTCCTGGTAGTCCGCACCTAAACGGACTAGCCGAGGCAGGAGTTAAATCCACCAAGGCAAATTTGAAACGTGTAATAGGTGAGCAACGGTTAACCTATGAAGAGTTTTTTACTTTTTTGTGTCAGGTCGAATCCATACTAAACAGCCGGCCTCTGTATGCCCAAAGTATGGATCCGAATGACTTTCTTCCACTGACCCCTGGTCATTTTCTTACCCTGGAACCGTTGAATTCCGTACCAGAACCCGACTTTTCTGATTCCAAGTTGAACACCCTGACCCGCTGGCAGCTGGTGCAAAGGCTCCAGTCCGATTTTTGGAAACGCTGGAACTTGGAGTAGCTAAACACCTTGCAACAGCGTTCTAAATGGACAGAGGCTTCTAACAATATTAAACTAAATACTTTAGTCGTGGTAAAGAATGAACAAAAACCGCCATTGCAATGGGCTGTTGGGCGAATTGTCGACGTACACCCTGGCTCAGACGGTCATATTCGTGTTGTGACCGTTAAAACAGCTACAGGAACATATCGTCGACCAGTGGTGACACTATGTCCTTTGCCTATGCCCGACGCATAAGGCAAAATTTTCTTTTCTTTCTTAATTTTTTCTAAGTATTTTTTCTTTTCTTTTAATTTTAATTTACATGCATAATTTAATGCATATTTGGGTTAATGTTAAATTGTATCGTTTAATTGCTAATAGGCGAATACTATTTAATTTTTCTTTCCTTTCCTTTTCTTAACTAAGTAAAAACACACGTGTTTTGGCGGCCGGAAAATGTTGGTGCAAGCAAGAAATTTCCTAATTTTCATTTTCTTTTCCTTTTCTGAGCGTTTAAAATAGTTTAAATTTTCGCGCTCTAAAATATGCATATGGGGTTTCACGGCACCGGACACGTGGAAGACAAGCAGCGCCGCGATGAGTACGCAAAGAACCACCGTCACAACAAGACACTAGCAAAATCACGTTCCCGAAAAAAGTGAATTTGAGGTGAAAAAACTGGACGTTTAAACGTCGACTGGAGCTGCAAGAGAGTCCGAGGTAGGTGCCTTTTCATATAAAATTCCATATGTATCGTAACTTTCCATTTTCAATCGTCAATATCGACAATTATTTTTAAATGTGCTTGTGAAGCCAATACC
The DNA here is from genome assembly GCA_963576565.1 of Aspidapion aeneum. NCBI lineage: Eukaryota > Metazoa > Arthropoda > Insecta > Coleoptera > Brentidae > Aspidapion > Aspidapion aeneum. Next base: position 53,348,076 of record OY755041.1, on the reverse strand, counting down.
GGCGACCTATCGAAGGAAATTCCGTTATTTTTCAGCCCTTGCACGCACACCCACATAGCATTGAAAGAACATTCAAATACTTTGTATATGCTTTTTAGGTACTTTAAAGAATATTCTTTTAGTGATATGCTTAGCATATTTTGAAAAGAAGATTCACATCCCAAGTATATGCGATGAATATACTGTAAAGGATCTTCTTTTAGGAATCAGCATACCATATTCTTGGCATATACCATGTGAGAATGTTTCACTTTAGTTCATCCATAGTAAATACCAGTTATGAACGTGCCAAGAATATTCTGAGATTAACATGCTAAGAATATTCCGGAATGCACTAGAAAATACACATATATTTTAATAATATTCATGGCATGAATACATTCTACAAAAAACACTACAATATTCTTTAAACATTTTTGAATAATAAAACTGTACAAAAATATTGCTTTTTAGAGAATTGGTAATTTTAAGTATAGGTACCTTGTGTAAAGAATATTTTAAAAATTGTAAATTTAAATGATAATTAAATACCTGTTGAAAATTGCTTAAATTCTTATAGCTGGGCGATTTTTTCTAAAAAATTATGACGTCACAGCCGAGATCATTTTTACAAATTTTGATTGAATAACTTTTTCAATCAACGATGTGATTGCGTGTCAAACTGTTTAAGAAATTTATAATCGATTTTTCTGACTGTGGCGTTCCAGGGTTCCTAATTTGGTCATAATCAGTGGCGTATATAGAAAAAAGCTTCTTCATGGGGTCTCGCCCCCCCCCCAAAATGGCTCTGGTACAAAATAGCGCAGGACAAAACAGCGAGGACAAAATAGCGCGGGACAAAATAGCGCAGGACAAAATAGCACAGGACAAAATAGCGCAGGACAAAATAGCGCGGGACAAAGTAGCCCGGGACAAAATAGCGCAGGACAAAATAGCGCAGATCTCAAAAAGATACTAAAAAAATAACCTAATCTTACTTGGTTAGTTTAATATACAGTGAAGGCCTAACCTTATCACTCAAACTGCACCAGCCGAAGTGGATTAGGGGCCGAGGATAGGTTAGGTTAGTATCCCAACCTGACCCGGTTAGGTTGGGATACTAACCTAACCTATCCTCGGAGATACTAAAAAAATAACCTAACCTTACTTGGTTAGTTTAATAAACAGTAAAGGCCTAACCTTATCACTCAAACTGCCCCAGCCGAAGTAGACCAGGGGCCGAGGATAGGTTAGGTTAGTGTCCCAACCTGACCCGGTTAGGTTTATTTACAAAAAAAAACTTACCTGATCTGTTCAGGCAAGTTTAATTTTTGTAAAAAACCTAACCGGGTCAGGTTGGGATACTAACCTAAACTATCCTCGGCCCCTGGTCCACTTCGGCTGGACAGGGCAAATCGACTTGGGATTTATAACGTGCGCTATTTTGACATGCTCTATTTTGTCCTGCGCCATTTTGTCCTGCGCTATTTTGTCATGCGCTATTTTGTCCTGCGCTATTTTGTCCTGCGCCATTTTGTCCACGCTATTTTGTCCTGCGCTATTTTGTACCAGAGCCCCCAAAACTGTGTTGTTTTTCTATATACGCCACTGCCGTATTTTATGTTTTTATTAATGAAATATGTGGAAAATACCAAAAAAAATCTTCGCATCGGGGGGAGCCATTCGGAATCCTTTAAAAATAGTGCACTTTTTCATATTTTATTTTATTAATTTTTGAGCGGCTCCTCTTCGAATACACCATAGACATGGTGGTGTTATTCATATTGGTTGGGTGACTACGTCCTTATTTACCTAATCTGTGGTTATGTCAATATTTGCGTGCTAAAATCAATGAAATTGAATGTTTTTCAGTTTTTTCATTATTACTCTAAGGTTTTTCCTCTTCTTGAGTTTTCAATTTGGTCTTTGCTTGTGTTTTTTGAATTGCCAGATCGGTTTGGCCAGGTACGTTGTTTTAAATTTCATTTCGAATCCTAGTGTTCTGTGAGGCCCCTACTTAGAAAGGAGGGTAGTTAAGTGCCTATTTATAAACTAGATGTATAAGAGAAATCAGAAAGGTTCTTAGCAGTCAATTTTACCATAAATTAGTTGACAAATACAAATATTATTTTAGTTCTGGAGTGTTTTATATAAAAGCATTTTTTTTTTATTTAATAAATTTTGAGAAAAATTATATCAAAAAGTTTTCTTTTAACTTGAACCTTTACCTAACTTTTTAAATCTTGCAACAGATATTTTTTATACTTCTCAGTGAGCTAGAGACTTTTGGTAGGTAATTATTGCTTAAAACATTAGCTTAGAACAAGTTAAGTCATAAGTTTTGTTTTAATAGGGACATTCCAGTGAACTTCCTCTCACAGTACGCGTTATATGAGAGCATTTTTTCCATTTGGTAGAGGTTCAAGGATGATTCATGATTCATATGTGAGTGGGCCTTGGAGCCCTTCTACTGTGACTACTATCGGGTCTATTGTGGCTCAGCTTCAAGGATAGTGTTTATATGGATTTTAAATCAAGGATAGTATTTATGGTGCCATTTTGCTAAGGATGTTTTTCAGCTAAGTGAATAGAAATTATGAATTAAAGGTTGGTTAATTTGAATCTGTCCTCTTCTTTATTATTTTTTTGCACCATAAATAGCAGAACATAAATAAGAAACTATATAATATGTATACTTATATATAAATAGGAAACTAGCAGTTAGAAAAATGTTTAAAAGGAGAGTTTTGAGAGAAGCTTTGAACTTAATCCAGAGAAATTTTTCAGTTAAGAATTAACCGTAAAAATCTCCTGTTTAACAGTTTTTTGAAAACTGCTAGTTTCTAATATATTGAGGTGTTCTGCTAATTATGGTACCCCCTGTATAAATTGTATACATGGGTAGGATAGAAGAAATAAGAACAAAAGTTTTTTGGAGTTATTGCCAATCTATAAATAGAAACATTTTTCTAGGTTAGGTATTTGGTTGGTGTTATTATTATTTTTTTTTGTTTAACTAGGTACTTATAGGGCTGTCTAGCAAAACATATGATCCAATCTAAGATATCTTCCGTAGGACAAACAAACTGATTTCTCATAAGCCGTAATGTTAACAAAAACGTAAATTGTACAAAAACAACAAGAGATTGAGTTTCAAAAATTATTCAGTTTTAAGAATGGGAAAAATGTAAATTTTGGAGGTATTAAAATGTATTTATTCTGTATACTTGAAAGGGGATTCAAAAGGATAATTATTTAATGGATTGGAGGGTATTAAAAAAACCCTTAATGGTATAGAAATTGATTCTTTTTGAATGACACAAAGTGTATTGAAATTGATGAAATGTTCATATACTTTTTAATGACAATTTAATACACCTTTTCAAATCCTTTTTTTGGATAAGAAAGAATTGAAAATGTGAATTTGGGAGGTATTAAAATGTATTAGGGCAGTTCTTCAGAAAACCTGTGAAACAGTGTCACAGGGGTAAATATCTCATTTTTTGAAGCAGAAACCTACTTTTTAATTTAAAATAGGATAAAATGCAATCTTATTTGCTACCTCACCAAAAAAAGAAAAAAATATTTTAATTATTAAGGATTTTTGCTGTATTAACAGTAGCTGAGGTCTCAGGCTTTGTTAATGTCACAACCACAAAGCACATTCCGACTTATTTTTTAAAGTTATGGTTAATGATTTACATTAATATGGTTAAGTTCTAACAAGATCAACTCAAAAAAACTATTTTGAGCCAAAATAATAATATTCAACAAAAGACACTCTGATTTTTTAAAATAATATTGTTGTCACACCCTCTTTGCATCAGCTTTGTTACCAATTTTTAAATCGCACTAAAATCCGTTCCGTTTACTTTAGTCATATTCTTCGCTGTCACGAAGCAGGTGGACGCTGTGAAGTGTTGGTGTTTTTTTTTTTAATTTTGAAGTGACAAAACAGGTAAGTGACAAGCACACTTTCTGAACTTTGTTGTCAAGTTCCTGACAATACAAAAAATGTCTTAAATAATCTAAATGTGACATAATAATGCGCAAAACGTAATAAAAAACAGGACAAAAAAACAGATCCCAACATTTTGTTTTCAAGGAGTTAGGCGGGAAATATGAATAGATTCCTCAGCTCCGTTAATATCAGCTTTGTTAATACTGGTGGTAACAAGGTTGAGGATGTGTTAACAAAGTTGAATATTATAGTATAATTTACTGAAAAAGCTTAGGTAGCAAAAAAATAAAAAGCATTTTCGAATTATTGGGGTCAATTTTTAGGCAGAAACGACAGTTGAAACGTTTCGGCCCTTTTCGTTAACACAAAAAGTCAATTAACGGTAGCTTGGGTCAGGTTGGGTTGAGTTTACTTAACATTGCATTTCTTTGCTAGTTATAGTGAATTAACATTTTTTCAAACAATAATAAATGTAATAACATATCTTATCAAAAAATCATGGTCAAAATTACAGTCGAACCTCTATAACTCGAACTTCAAGGGACAACCAAATCAGTTCGAGTTATGGAGAGTTCGACTTATAGAAATTCGAGTTAAAGAGGTTAAAATTCATATAAAAAGTGCAGAACTTAGATTAATAAATTTGTTAGTCTGAGGTGCAGAACCACTTAAAAGGTTCGAGTTATAGAGGTTCGAGTTAGAGGGGTTCGACTGTATTACAAGGCGGTCATCGCTTTTATTATTATGATATCAGAATACCAACAAATTAATTTTGAACTTTTTAGTGAATTTTATAAAAGCTTAAAAAATAGGTACATTTTTTTGACATATAAACTTTTTTATAAACATTAATTTTTTGATTTCTAGAAAAATGGCAAAAAAAAGAAAGACACAAAAAAAGGTGTAGATGAAAAAAAAGCAAAATCTAGAGAATGTATGATGGGGATCATGGAACACTTGTTCCTTATCAGAACGTGTTGACGGGGATCATTCGTATCCTTGTGATCGACGTTGGAGAGAGTGAAAACCAAACAGTTTTAACAAGTTCCCAACAAAAGCATCAAACCATCAGTATAATTTAATACGGGTAGGAGTATTTTCCCTCTGAGTAGTTGTTTCTGTTGGTTTCACACAACTTATGCTCTACACGGAGCTATCGCCTACATTCACCTGAGGATGGCCCAAAAGGCCGAAACCGGACGTGGATTGGCATGGATTACTTGTTCCTGATTGTCAGAACGTGTTCCAGACGGGGATCATTCATATCCATGTGATCGACGTTGGAGAGAGTGAAAACCAAATAGTTTTAACAAGTTCCCAACGAAAGCATCAAACCATTATCTGTAGATTAACTTTTTATATTGTTGCTCATTTAAGATTTAAGTGGTTTAAGAAGAGATTAAAAATTTGAAAATAATAGGTTTTAGGTTTTTTGTTCATTATAATTATTTTTGTTTATTTGGTAGTAGTAGTTTTTTAAATTTAGTTATGAGAAATTTAAATACAATAAGCTTTGCAATATATATTTTCTAAGTAATTTATCAGCTTTGTTAACTTGACCTCAGTTTCGTTAATATACTTTTTTTTTAAATTCTTCTGTGTTTTTTGATAAAAAGTAGTTTTTTTTGTTTTGTTATGACTTTTTTATGTAAAATTTGTTCACTACATATATTTTCTAAGTAATTTATCAGCTTTGTTAACATAACCTCAGCTTTGATGGATCACTTTTTCTTATTTTTACTTTTTCTCCAAAAATATACATTTTTTTTCTGGGAAACATACTCTATGCAAAATATTAAAGCATTTTCTTTTTAACAGACAATAAAAAGCTTATTTTCTAATATTATATTTTTCAAAAAAAAGGGAAGCTCATTTCACAGGTTTTCTGAAGAACTGCCCATTAATTCTGTATACCTAAAAAGGGACTTAAAATGATAAATAGTTTATGGATTGGAGAGAATTCAAAATAAAAACCCTTAATGGGATAGAAATTGATTCCTTTTGAATGTCACAAAGTGTATTGAAATGGATGAAATGTTTGTATACTTTTTAGTGCCAATTTATTATGCCTTTTCAAAACCTTTTTTGGATAAGAAAAGATTCAAAATATAGATCTAGGAGGTATTAAAATGTATTCATTCTGCATACTTAAAAGGGGATTTAAAAGGATAAGTAATTTTATTATTATTTTTTTTTGATTGCCACAAACTGTATTGAAATGGATGGAATGTTTATATACTTTTTAATGCTAATTGCATACGCTTTTTGAAATCCTTTTTTTGGATAAGAGAGGATTAAAAATGTAGATCTCGAAGGTATTAAAATGTATTCATTCGGTAATCTTGAAAGGGGATTCAAAAGGTTAAAGATTTTATGGATTAAAGGGGATTAAAAATAAAACCCCCTAATGACATAGAAATGGATTCCTTTTTTTGGATAAGACAGGATTGAAAATGTAAATTTGGGAGGTATTAAAATGTATTTATTCTGTATACTTGGAAGAGGATTCAAAAGGATAATTATTTTATGGATTGAAGGGGATTAAAAAAACCCTTAATGCTATAGAAATGGATTCTTTTTGAATGACACAAAGTGTATTGAAATGGATGGAATGTTTATATACTTTTTAATGACAACTTAATACGCCTTTTCAAATCCTTTTTTCGGATAAGAAAGAATTGAAAATGTGAATTTCGGAGGTATTAAAATGTTATAATTCTGTATACTTAAAAGGGAACTTAAAAGGATAAATAGTTTATGGATTGAAGAGAATTCAAAATAACAACCCTTAATGGTATAGAAAGGGATTCCTTTTGAATGCCACAAAGTGTATTGAAATGGATGAAATGTATTCATTCTGTATACATGAAAGGGGATTCAAAAGGATAATGATTTTATGTCCCCTTAATGACATAGAAATGGATTCCTTTTGAATGCCAAAAAGTGTATTAAAATATATATATACGCCTTTTCAAATCCTTTTTTCGGATAAGAAAGAATTGAAAATGTGGATTTTGGAGGTATTAAAATGTATTAATTCTGTATACTTAAAAGGGGACTTAAAACGATAAATAGTTTATGGATTAAAGAGAATTTAAAATAACAACCCAATAATAATGAAATAGAAATGGATTCCTTTTGAATGTCACAAAGTGTATTGAAATGGATGAAATGTTTGTATACTTTTTAATGCCAATTTAATACGCCTTTTTAAATCCTTTTTTTAGATAAGAATGGCTTGAAAATGTAGATCTAGGAGGTATTAAAATGTATTAATTCTGCTTACTTAAAAGGGGATTTAAAAGGATAAGTAAAAACATTTATGGATTGGAGGGGATTAAAAATAAAAACCCTTAATGAGATAGAAAGGGATTCCTTTTGAATGCCACAAAGTGTATTGAAATGGATCAAATGTATACATTCTGTATACATGAAAGGGGATTCAAAAGGATAAAGATTTTATGGATTAAAGGGGATTAAACATAAAATCCCTTAATGACATAGAAATGGATTCCTTTTGAATGCCAAAAAGTGTATTAAAATGGATGGAATATTTTTATACTTTTAATGACAATTTAATATGCTTTTTCAAAACTTTTTTTGGATAAGAAAGAATTGAAAATGTGAATTTCGGAGGTATTAAAATGTATTAATTCTGTATACTTAAAAAGGGACTTAAAAGGATAAATAGTTTATGGATTGGAGATAATTCAAATTAAAAACCCTTAAAGTGTATTGAAATGGATGAAATGTTTGTATACTTTTTAATGCCAATTTAATACGCCTTTTCAAATCCTTTTTTTGGATAAGAAAGGATTGAAAATGTACATCTAGGAGGTATTAAAATGTATTTTTTCTGCATACTTAAAAGGGGATTTAAAAGGATAAGCAGTTTATGGATCGGAGGGGATTAAAAATAAAAACCCATAATGAGATAGAAGGGGATTCCTTTTGAATGCCACAAAGTGTATTGAAATGGATTAAATGTATACATTCTGTATACATGAAAGGGGATTCAAAAGGATAGATTTAATGGATTAAAGGGGATTACACATAAAATCCCTTAATGACATAGAAATGGATTCCTTTTGAATGCCAAAAAGTGTATTAAAATGGATGGAATATTTTTATACTTTTAATGACAATTTAATACGCTTTTTCAAAACCTTTTTTTGGATAAGAAAGAATTGAAAATGTGAATTTCGGAGGTATTAAAATGTATTAATTCCGTTTACTTAAAAAGGGACTTGAAAGGATAAATAGTTTATTGATTGGAGATAATTTAAATTAAAAACCCTTAATGGGATAGAAATGGATTTCTTTTGATGAATGTCACAAAGTGTATTGAAATGGATGGAATGTTTATATACATTTTAATGCCAATTTAATACGCCTTTTCAAATCCTTTTTTTGGATAAGAAAGGATTGAAAATGTAGATCTAGGAGGTATTAAAATGTATTCATTCTGCATACTTAAAAGGGGATTTAAAAGGTTAAAGATTTTATGGATTAAAGGGGACTAAAAATAAATCCCCTTAATGAGATAGAAAGGGATTCCTTTTGAATTCCACAAAGTGTATTGAAATGGATGGAATGTTTATATACTTTTTAATGACAATTTAATTCGCCTTTTCATATCCTTTTTTCGGATAAGAAAGAATTGAAAATGTGACTTTTGGAGGTATTAAAACGTATTAATTATGTATACTTAAAAGGGGACTTAAAAGGATAAATAGTTTATGGATTGAAGAGAATTCAAAATAACAACCCTTAATGGGATAGAAATGGATTCCTTTTGAATGTCACAAAGTGTATTGAAATGGATGAAATGTTTGTATACTTTTTAATGCCAATTTAATACGCCTTTTCAAATCCTTTTTTTGGATACGAAAGGATTGAAAATGTAGATCTAGGAGATATTAAAATGTATTCATTCTCTATTCTTAAAAGGGGATTCAAAAGGTTAAAGATTTTATGGATTAAAGGGGATTAAAAATAAATCCCCTTAATGACATAGAAATGGATTCCTTTTGAATGCCACAAAGTGTATTGAAATGGATGGAATGTTTATATACTTTTTAATGCTAATTGCATACGCTTTTTGAAATCCTTTTTTTGGATAAGAAAGGATTGAAAATGTAGATCTCGAAGGTATTAAAATGTATTCATTCCCTATTCTTAAAAGGGGATTCAAAAGGTTAAAGATTTTATGGATTAAAGGGGATTAAAAATAAATCCCCTTAATGACATAGAAATGGATTCCTTTTGAATGCCAAAAAGTGTATTGAAATGGATTAACTTTGAATGCCAAAAAGTGTATACAAAAGGATAGAATGTTTCAAAATGGATTTATTTTGTATGCCAGGATCTGTATTGAAATGAATTAAAAATTTGTTATCCATTTTAATACTTAACACTTTCTATCCCCCAAAGGTCAGAAAAAGGATTTCAAAAAGCGGATAGAAAATGGATTCATTTTTTTTATCCTTTTTTTATCCATTTTTTTTTATAGGGTCACTATCTCCAACGTCGATCACAGGGATACGAGTGATCCCCGTCTGGAACACGTCCTGATAGTCAGGAACAAGTGATCCATGCCAATCCACGACCGGACCGGTTTCGACCTTTTGGGCCATCCTCAGGTGAATGTAGGCGATAGCTCCGTGTAGAGCACAAGTTTTGTGAAACCAACAGAAACAACTACTCCGAGGGAAAATACCCCTACCGGCATTGAATTATACTGCTGGCTTGATGCTTTCGTTGGGAACTTGTTAAAACTGTTTGGTTTTCACTATCTCCAACGTCGATCACAGGGATACGAGTGATCCCCGTCTGGAACACGTCCTGATAGTCAGGAACAAGTGATCCATGCCAATCCACGACCGGACCGGTTTCGACCTTTTGGGCCATCCTCAGGTGAATGTAGGCGATAGCTCCGTGTAGAGCATAAGTTTTGTCAAACCAACAGAAACAACTACTCCAAGGGAAAATACCCCTACCGGCATTGAATTATACTGCTGGCTTGATGCTTTCGTTGGGAACTTGTTGAAACTGTTTTAATTAGTCATTGTTTTAAACTTTTATTAAAACTTTGCTTATGCTGTATTTTTATTAAAGAAATGTACCATTTTAACGCCGCAGTAATTTTGAAAAGACGGAAATCTTGAAAAACGCCAGACTTAAATATTTTAAGTCTAGACAAAAAAAAGTGGCAAGGAGTTTTCTCGAAGCGTCAAATTCAGAGTCTACACTTATAGCACAAGGTTTTCTCAAAAACTGAAAGTTTTAAGTTCCTTTTGTTGTTTTTAATTTTTAAGATATTTACCACTATTAAAATATCCTGTATCAATTTTTGCAACAAGTTAACGTAGATGTAAATATGTGCATCACTCAAATTAAAATATGCTGTTCAAGATTACAAGATAAATATGAAGTTTTTGTCCTTAAAAATTTTGAGGAAACTATTTTAAAGGAATATAATTTATGATATTACGAAATTTTGGATAATATAACTTTTCAGTTACAAACAAGGATTAAAGATTTTAAAAAATTAAAATTTGTTGCAGTACTACACACCTCCAAGTTCAATGAATATTCGAAAAATTTTCCCAAAAAATGTATTGATAGTTTAGAAAATGCATATAAAAAAAGTTTGATATAGACACATTAAAAAATGAATTATCAGTAATTTATAAAGACATTTTAAGTACCTAAAAGTTAAATCTGTGTGAAATTTTTAGTGAAACTAAAAAACTTTGTAATCTTGTTTTAACTATTCCAGTTCAAAAATGATACAAGATAAACTTTCCGCGCTGGCAATTTTTTCCATGGAAAAAAAACTTTTGCAGACTTTGTATGAAAATGACAACACTCGAACCTCTCTATAACTCGAACATTTTAAGTGGTCCCTGCACTTTTTATATGTATTTTAACCTCTTTAACTCGAATTTCTATAACTTGAACTGTCCACAACTCGAACTGTTTTGGTTGTCCCTTTAAGTTCGAGTTATAGAGGTTCGACTGTAATTGATAAAAGTTTGTATTGTTAAAAGAAAGAAGGATACCGCTTGTTTACAAACTGTAATTTTTGTTTTTACACACACAGTGTACATTTATTATCTTTGTAAAAAATAAAATTTTTCTACAATCATGGAAAGGGAAAATTGGAAAAAAATACACATTGCATTTGATCATTTATTCCCATTTCATGAAGGATTTTTTAAAAATTTTTGGCCTTGGTGCCTCATCAGTTTTACAAGTCACTAGCCGCCACTGCCCTGCCCAGCCGAGGTAGTCCAGAGGTCGAGGATAGTTCATAGTTAACCCGGTTAGGTTACCAACCCAACCTGACCATAGTTAACCCGGTTAGGTTACTAACCCAACCTGAACAGGTTAGGTTTGTTTACTAAAAAAAAACTACCCTGATCTCGTCAGAAAAGTTTTTTTTTTTGATTTATAAACCTAACCGGGTCAGGTTGGGATAGTAACCCAACCTATCCTCGGCCCCGGGTCCACCTCGACTGGACAGGTCAATTCGACTTGATACGGTAAATTGGTATTTTTAGTATTTTGTATTGTTGATTTTTTTCGACCTTTTGTACTTTCGACCTTTTGTACTTTCGACCTTTTGTACTTTCGACCTTTTGTTTTTCGCTCTTATGTCATTTCGATCTTTTGTACTTTCGACCTTTTGTACTTTCGACCTTGTTTACTTTCGGCCTTTTATCCACCGCCCCAGTTCTCTGGTTCTCGGCCTTTTAACGGAAAATTTTGCCCTGATTTTGTTTGTGATCCATGTGAAAAAAAGAAAAGATGCAATAATTGTAAATTTAGCATTTTAGTTATATTCACTTTGTTGAATTATTTATTATTTTTAAGTACTTACTAATGTTTATCAATATCTAAATGTATAGATTTAATATTAAATAATCCCTTTTTTGTGTAAACTTTACGTATGAAAGTCATATGCCAATAACTAGCCTTGCGCATGCCAATATCTAGACTTTAGATACCAATAACTGGAATTTAAGCATTTTTGAAAAAAAAGCATTTTTTCTCACATTTTCTAAAAAATTCTGCCTTTTCCTAATGCACAGTAAAACGCAAAGACATTTGGGATCACAAAATTATATAAATATTCCCCCTAACTTAAAAAAGTTTTTCGATAGAGTCCTTAGAAGTAGAACAATTCCTTAAGGGTGCCGGGGACTGGATAGTTTACCCTATCCCTTTAAGTTTATATTGTTGTCGTGACAATAAGAGTATCACTACTTTCCACAACTCTAGCGTAAATAACTATTTTCATATTTTATGAGCCCTATTTGCTTCGGTTTAATACAACTGTCACGTTTACAAAGAACATTTTACGAGTTGAGTCTTAAAGTAATTCCTAACACGCGTCATCTTACACCCGGTGTCAGTTTAAGTGTACAATAAATGCATGGACAGCAGGATTCTCCTGCTTTTGCTGTTGTATTTGGACCTATCTGCATCCGTCTCTCAGTTACGCCGAGCAGAATATTTTTTTTCATGCGAAGACCACAGAAAAAAGCATTTTAAGCAAAGAAAACTTGCTTTAAGGTAGCACACAACTTTGAAGAAGTAAATTGGTTGGTTGGTTCGGTCCAAAAATAAAAATTTGAAAATTCTGCATGTTCATTAGTAATACTTCAATTTAGAGTTATAATCATGGCTTAAATAGACTAGTATATAGAGATATAATTTATGCTATAGATGTTCATGCCCAAAAGATAACATTTTTTTTATATGGAGTTGTTCATGTCAACCTTTTACACTAAAAAATTTTGATTTTCATAAAAATTTATTTTTTGGTTTATGATTTTTCCTGAAAAACGACGAACTTTGCAAAAAACATTTTTACTATTGTTTAGAATTAAGAACAAGAGGCTTTTAGAAAAAATATTGAAAATGATAAATAATCGCATCAGTGACCTTAGTACAAGACAATAAATTAAAAATGGCCATTTTGAAAATGTGACCCCTTTGATTTTGAAAAAAGCTGCTCCAATTTTTTGTCTATTCCCTTTAAAAATTTGAGAGTGGGCCGAGAAGTATAAACGCCAAAAAAAAATCTTGTGTAAATATGCGGAGGCCTCGGCCGTACTTATAATGTATATGGGCAAGTGAGCAGTACTATTGAGGCGCCCGGGGTGTGAATCAATATACATTTTATTTAAAAAAATTGTTTTGCTTTAAGATTTTTTTTTTATTCTGACACCCCCCTCCTTGCATATGACATCAGCGGTGAAACATTGAAGGGCCAAGACGGGCCTTTCCACTGTTTAAAACCTTATCGGCCACCAACATTGTGGCACACTTCTCAAATTTCTCAACCGCACTGTTATCACACTCGACGCCACTATACTGGATGTCCCATATTCTATTTCTTTGGAAAGTCTCGACCCTCACTTCCGAGTGTCCAGTATAAAGGAAAGCGGTTTTTTTTTACTCTGAGTTGTGGGAGCGGGGCTTAACTTTGATGTTTATAAAAATTTAATTTTTGCTCAAATCGCTTTTGTATAGTTTTTTTGAGTATAACTATTTAGGTAAATTTCATCTGAACCTTTAATTTTGAACCTTTAATTTTTAGGGTTTACTGAGTCATAAAGTGAAATAGCCAGTAAAAAGTTTCCTTTAAAGAAACGTATCACTCAGTATTTTATTTGTTTAGATATTATTACTTTTGTATTACTATATATTTATTATTTTTATGAAAAAAATCTTATAAAAAGCAAATGGGGATCCCCATTCAATCCGTCCACCTTTTGCACTTAAAAATTTAGATTTTAAATAAAATTTATTGTTTGGTTCCTCTATAGATACCGATTATAAAGTAATAACACCTAAAAAAATACTCTGCCAATATATGGGCCCCTAAGCTCAAACTAGGTACTATAGTTATAGTGTACGTGTGAGCTAATATAACTAAAAACTGAAATATATTTTATTCAACTCCAGACTAAATTACCCTTTGTTTGATACCACACAAGCCATGTTTTGACTTAAACTCAAATTTTTAAAATCTACCCCCACCCTTACAAAAAAAACAAAAACTAAAATGTATTTGTTCAAGTCTGGACTCGTTTGATATCACACCCGCCATATTTTCACTTAAACTCTAATTTTTAAAATATACCCCCACCCTTTTTTTTAAATAAATTAAAATGTATTTTGTTTAAACTGCAGACTCAATTACCTTTCGTTTAATATCACACACGCCATATTTTCACATAACTCTAATTTTTGAAATCTACCCCCACCCTTTTATTTGGTTTGTGTTCGGTGGATTTTGTTCATTTGTAAATGGGACCATCTCGACCCAAGACCCAGCCTAGGTACCAAATTTCATTAAAATCGGCCAAGCGGTTTTTAAGTTAGGCGCGTTGGTCGTTGACAGACAGACAGACAGACAGACAGACAGACAGACAGACAGACAGACAGACAGACAGACAGACAGACAGACAGACAGACAGACAGACAGACAGACAGACAGACAGACAGACAGACAGACAGACAGACAGACAGACAGACAGACAGACAGACAGACAGACAGACAGACAGACAGACAGACAGACAGACAGACAGACAGACAGACAGACAGACAGACAGACAGACAGACAGACAGACAGACAGACAGACAGACAGACAGACAGACAGACAGACAGACAGACAGACAGACAGACAGACAGACAGACAGACAGACAGACAGACAGACAGACAGACAGACAGACAGACAGACAGACAGACAGACAGACAGACAGACAGACAGACAGACAGACAGACAGACAGACAGACAGACAGACAGACAGACAGACAGACAGACAGACAGACAGACAGACAGACAGACAGACAGACAGACAGACAGACAGACAGACAGACAGACAGACAGACAGACAGACAGACAGACAGACAGACAGACAGACAGACAGACAGACAGACAGACAGACAGACAGACAGACAGACAGACAGACAGACAGACAGACAGACAGACAGACAGACAGACAGACAGACAGACAGACAGACAGACAGACAGACAGACAGACAGACAGACAGACAGACAGACAGACAGACAGACAGACAGACAGACAGACAGACAGACAGACAGACAGACAGACAGACAGACAGACAGACAGACAGACAGACAGACAGACAGACAGACAGACAGACAGACAGACAGACAGACAGACAGACAGACAGACAGACAGACAGACAGACAGACAGACAGACAGACAGACAGACAGACAGACAGACAGACAGACAGACAGACAGACAGACAGACAGACAGACAGACAGACAGACAGACAGACAGACAGACAGACAGACAGACAGACAGACAGACAGACAGACAGACAGACAGACAGACAGACAGACAGACAGACAGACAGACAGACAGACAGACAGACAGACAGACAGACAGACAGACAGACAGACAGACAGACAGACAGACAGACAGACAGACAGACAGACAGACAGACAGACAGACAGACAGACAGACAGACAGACAGACAGACAGACAGACAGACAGACAGACAGACAGACAGACAGACAGACAGACAGACAGACAGACAGACAGACAGACAGACAGACAGACAGACAGACAGACAGACAGACAGACAGACAGACAGACAGACAGACAGACAGACAGACAGACAGACAGACAGACAGACAGACAGACAGACAGACAGACAGACAGACAGACAGACAGACAGACAGACAGACAGACAGACAGACAGACAGACAGACAGACAGACAGACAGACAGACAGACAGACAGACAGACAGACAGACAGACAGACAGACAGACAGACAGACAGACAGACAGACAGACAGACAGACAGACAGACAGACAGACAGACAGACAGACAGACAGACAGACAGACAGACAGACAGACAGACAGACAGACAGACAGACAGACAGACAGACAGACAGACAGACAGACAGACAGACAGACAGACAGACAGACAGACAGACAGACAGACAGACAGACAGACAGACAGACAGACAGACAGACAGACAGACAGACAGACAGACAGACAGACAGACAGACAGACAGACAGACAGACAGACAGACAGACAGACAGACAGACAGACAGACAGACAGACAGACAGACAGACAGACAGACAGACAGACAGACAGACAGACAGACAGACAGACAGACAGACAGACAGACAGACAGACAGACAGACAGACAGACAGACAGACAGACAGACAGACAGACAGACAGACAGACAGACAGACAGACAGACAGACAGACAGACAGACAGACAGACAGACAGACAGACAGACAGACAGACAGACAGACAGACAGACAGACAGACAGACAGACAGACAGACAGACAGACAGACAGACAGACAGACAGACAGACGCAGACAGACAGACAGACAGACAGACAGACAGACAGACAGACAGACAGACAGACAGACAGACAGACAGACAGACAGACAGACAGACAGACAGACAGACAGACAGACAGACAGACAGACAGACAGACAGACAGACAGACAGACAGACAGACAGACAGACAGACAGACAGACAGACAGACAGACAGACAGACAGACAGACAGACAGACAGACAGACAGACAGACAGACAGACAGACAGACAGACAGACAGACAGACAGACAGACAGACAGACAGACAGACAGACAGACAGACAGACAGACAGACAGACAGACAGACAGACAGACAGACAGACAGACAGACAGACAGACAGACAGACAGACAGACAGACAGACAGACAGACAGACAGACAGACAGACAGACAGACAGACAGACAGACAGACAGACAGACAGACAGACAGACAGACAGACAGACAGACAGACAGACAGACAGACAGACAGACAGACAGACAGACAGACAGACAGACAGACAGACAGACAGACAGACAGACAGACAGACAGACAGACAGACAGACAGACAGACAGACAGACAGACAGACAGACAGACAGACAGACAGACAGACAGACAGACAGACAGACAGACAGACAGACAGACAGACAGACAGACAGACAGACAGACAGACAGACAGACAGACAGACAGACAGACAGACAGACAGACAGACAGACAGACAGACAGACAGACAGACAGACAGACAGACAGACAGACAGACAGACAGACAGACAGACAGACAGACAGACAGACAGACAGACAGACAGACAGACAGACAGACAGACAGACAGACAGACAGACAGACAGACAGACAGACAGACAGACAGACAGACAGACAGACAGACAGACAGACAGACAGACAGACAGACAGACAGACAGACAGACAGACAGACAGACAGACAGACAGACAGACAGACAGACAGACAGACAGACAGACAGACAGACAGACAGACAGACAGACAGACAGACAGACAGACAGACAGACAGACAGACAGACAGACAGACAGACAGACAGACGGCGCAACAAAAAAGTTTCAAAATCATCTGAAACGCAAAGATATATAAAAAATTTTGAAATCGGAGCAACTTTTTTTTTCTCGAAAAAATTAGGATCACCATAGCTCACACTACTATAGTATAGTATATGTGTGAGCTAATAAATAATGAGTAATAAGTTTCTTCAAAGGAAACTTGCTACTGGCTATTTCACTTTATGGCTAAGGATACCCTAAAAATTCAAAGTTTAGATGAAATTCAACTAAATAGTTATATACTCAAAAAAGACTATACAAAAGCGATTTAAGCAAAAATTTAGTTTTTACAAACATCAAAGTTATAGCCCCCCTCCCAAAATGCAGAGTTAAAAAAGCTTTTCTTTATATTGGACACGCGGACGTGAGTGTCGAGACTTTCCAAAAGAAATCGAATTTGTTTGGCACACCCTGTATAGTGGCGTGTAGTGTCATAACAGTGCAGGACTAGGTATTCTAATTAGCCGATAAGGTTTGAAAAAGTGGAAGGCCAAGGCCCGTCTTGGTCCTTTAATGTCACGCCGCTGATGTCATAAGCAGACGGGGGGGGGGGGGGTTCGGTTCGGTTCGGTTCGGTTCGGTTCGGTTCGGTTCGGTTCGGTTTGGCACACTTAAACAAGGATCTTTCTTTTTGGCATTTATCCTTCTCGGCCCACTCTAAAATGTAAAAAGGCAATAGACAGGATATTGAAGCATTTTTTTCAAAAAAATATAAAAAATCAGAGGGTTCACTTTTTTAAAATGGTAATTTTTTCATATATTGTCTTGTATTAAGGTCACTGATGCGATTATTTGTCATTTTCAATATTTTTTCCTAAAGCCTCTAAAACGTCCTGTAGATTTAAGAAATCGCAACATTTTTTTCAAATTTTTTATCTCGATGTAATCGGAAATCAAAAAATTATTTTTATTAGAATCAAAATTTTTAAGTGCAAAAGGTTTCATATTGAAAGCCCCATATACATACATAGTACCTGAAAATCCACAAGTAAAATTATTTCAGTCAACTTATATTTGGCCGCCACATAGCAAAATATTAAACGTGAAAAAATAGTTCAGAGGCAAAAACATGATCGTACCGCAAGAGCGGAGTCAAATTTGATAGAAGAGCGGCCGTGTAGGTGCATATATCTTCAGAAAAAGCTCTATACCGGGCGAAACTTAAAAACAAACTTATTAAGTGAATATCATTGATGATATTCGTCCTAAACAATTACAAAAAAGAAACTCTTAAACGTACACGAATGAATAAGCGAATATTTTATCAAATAGTAGTACACTGCTTTATTCTCCAGCCACATGTATGCAGAATAATACAAAAACAAATACAAATTTTATTTCTCCAAAGATACAAAAGTATATGGACATTAAAAAACAAACAAAAACCAAACAGCTGAAATCCAGAGACGAGTAAGATTGGCCTGAGAAGTCTTTGGTAAATTACGCTACATATTGAAAAATAAAAAATATTAGTAGTCCCTCAAAACGAAAATGTATATCCAATGTATCCTTCCTGTACTCACACTTACAAAACAATCACACAAAAAGACCATCGATGGAACAAATGAAACTGAAGACCTTGGGAAAATAAAAGAAGTAGGGAAAACCACAAATGAGATGAGCAGACGATTTGAAGAATAATTCGGGAACTAGATGGATAAACACCGCGACAGATAGAGAAGATTGGAAGATATTGAGATGGGGGAGGCCTTTGTCCAAAGATGATGAGGATGATGATGATGATGAGATATTTAAATAAAATTATAACAATGTAGTCCTTTAAGGAAAAAAATAATTTGACAAACTTAAATGAGTTTAGAGAACCAAATTTGTACGAACCTAGTATGTACAGTCGGGGACTTTTTAAATTGCCGGTGTATTTTTTTCTGTCAAAATTTATAATATAAAGATAATAGAAAAAATATATTTTTATAATATGTATGTATAAAGAGAGAGGTAAGGTTTACTATTTTTTTGGTTTGGTTCAAAATCGGTTTTTTTATTTCAAATAGGATTCATTTTTATTTCCGAGCGCGGCCAATTAAAAAGTCCCCGACTGTACAAGCTATGCATAAGAACCAATTATTAAGCAGATACCTAAAAGAAGCCCAAAGCGTGTCAAAAAAAAAACTGGCGAATAACATATTTTTGTATTTTGTTTATCTTTGTAAAAAATGTGGTATCAGTTTTTGAGAAAATGGCTTTGGAAACTTACCACAACCGATATTTAGACCCAGCCGTAGTCGAAGTTATGCATGTGGGTTTTAATATGGTGGATTTTAACACTCTTTAAAAACAAGGATATCCTACCAAGGATCTGAGAAGAAATTGACTGGTCAACTTTTAAACTTTCATAAAATTAACTGCTTCGACTATAGATACTTTATTAAGCCACCCTTGCCCGGTAAGTAGACCTTACATTTTCTCCTATTTTTGTATTTTTGAATATTTGATTTTTTTTAAAATAAAGCCTGTTTTAAAATTGTTTTTTCTATATTTTTGTAAAGCATTTTTTTTTTAATGTATAGTAATCCGTAATTTTTCAGAGCTGCTTTATTAGCTCACACAAAACTCTAATTTAAAGCAGAAGCGAATGTGTTTGTTTCTGCATAGAATTTAATCGGCTCACCTACACATATTTTTTTATACTCGGCACACTTTTAAAACTTAATATAGTTATTTCCATGTATTTACACAAATAACAACATCAAAAAATAAATGGATCCATGATGGATCTGATACCTTCCTAGCCCATTTGCATACTCCAAGTAAACCCCATGCTATATCAACCTTGAAAACAGTTTTTTGTAAATATCTCCTAATAACACAAATTTTTGAAAAAAATGTGAGCCATTATATTTCGAAAACCACATGTTGATGCTACGCTCCGGTTAAAAGTTAGCAATTCTTAAAGTTTTTAACTGTCATTAGCATATATGAATTTTAACCAAAATCTAATCAGCTCGTTGCAGTGTCGAGCTGTATTTTACCTGAAAATTTCATCAAAATCGGTTCATCGGTTTAGGAGCTATCGTGTTACGGACACACACACACACAAAGATAGACAGACGACAATATTGCTAGGATAGGTCTAAATACACCCAAATAAAACATTTTCGGCGTTGTCTCAAAAAAAAATTTTTCGTTAAAACTAATACCTTCTCTAGCCATTGCTGCGCGGGATAGGAAAGTTAAAATAATTGTATTATGGTGTAATTTTGTTTTTAAAAGATTAGCATTGGTATTTTTGGATTTCTTTAGGAAGATTCTGTATTTGCATCCAATCAAATCGCGGACAGATAGTGATACTTATTGTTATTATCCAAAACTTCAGCAGATTTCTCGTCAGATACCTGTATGCTCTAGGTTTTTTTCACTTTTTGGTTCAAATTCTTTATTTAAAAAAAACGGCAGTTTTTAGGATAAAAACAAAAAAATTAATAAACATACCCTTAAACAAATGGATTAATCTGAAAAATCTGTCTGAAAATCAGAGCACGCAGTTGTGGCTCTGATCGCTCTGGATTCATTTACCGAAAGATTAAGATTTACCTCCCCTACCCCTGCTCGGAATTATCGAACGGATTTAGAGCTGTCGGATTGATCGCATTTAAATACCAAACGTACCTTTTATTGTAAAAAATCATTAAGAAATCGGAAAAGTTTTAAATACAAACAAATAAATACCATGACAAAATCAAATCCATTTCAAATCTAAGAGTTAGCGTGCGGTGCATGGCGCGAAATTTGAATTCAAAATAAAGGAATGCTATTATATCATGAAGATTCTGACTTTTTAATTATCTGTTCCAGAAGTTTGGTGAAATATCGGGATAGTGTGTGGAAACATTCTACTAAAATTTCGCGAAAACCTGTAATGCCATTTTGAAAATATCATTAATAAATCTCTATTCTCCCATAAGATCCAATGTAATAATTAGCCCATGATAACCACGGTGCCTAAAATAGACCGGTGTTCGGATTTTGTAAACAAAAGTTAGATAGGATATCTCGTTAATGAACAGCTAATATTTTTGGAATTTTTTAAAAACGATTACAATTTTCCGACTGTTTTTAGTACATCCTTATAAAATATAATTTTTTAAACATATTGTGGTTATTTTTTTTAAGCCCGCTTTACTTTTTATTCCAATAAACTTAAAATACAATTCAAACTAAATGTGATCGTTTAGTATCAAAGGTAAACCGAGGACTTGCGAAGTAAACAAAGATTACTTTTGAAGCTTAAACAAACACATTATTTTCTTTGAATTTTAATTTTTTTGTAAAGAAAAATGAAGCGGGCTAAAAAAAGTAACGACTGATATGTCTCAAAAATATTATTTTATAAGAATATACCAAAAAAACGGTAGGAAAATTGCCTTAGTTTTCAAACAATTCAAAAAATATTAGTTGTTCATATCATATCTAACTTTTGTTTACAAAAATCAGCTGGACCACCAGTGACGTGAAAAATTGGACATATATATATAAAATCCGAACATCGGTCTATTCTAGGCACCGTGTATGATAACAGCTGATTTTTTCAGGGTTAGGACTTGTATTTTTTTACCTTTATTAGCTTAGAGGTCGTTATGGTGAACAAGCATATAGGGTCACTGGATGACGAAAACTTCGTTACCAGAGTTTAGAACACAGTGACCTTATAAGCGTAGTATAAGCCACCACCTATAGAGGTCGCCATGGAAAATAAATAATGACGCTCTTCATATGATGTTTTAGGACGAGTTTAGTTCAATGCCGCCGCCTTTCAAGTCGTGCCTGTCAAAGTTGGCCTTGCTCAATCTGTGTTTGACAAGCGTAATAATAATTTTTCTATTTCTGTAATCTAGATTGAGCCGTCGTCAATGTTATGGGGACTTTTCATTAAACAGATTTCGTAAAATATAGGGGCCATTTTATAAAATAAGGTTTCTTTGTTAATATTCATATTTTTTCTACTACTACTATGTCGGTTTAGAACGTTTTTCTACGTTGTCCGACGCCTATTCTCCACCTCCTTCGATCCTGACAATCATCTTCTGTGAGATTCTTTTGGCTCATTGATCTTTGGATTGACTGTTGCCATTCTAGTTTAGGACGTCCTCTTTTTCTGCGCCCTACTGGTGGCCACTCTAGGACCTGTTTTGGTAATCTTTCGTCGTTCATCCGTTGTACATGGCCGTACCATATCAGTTGCCTTTTAGTGATGTCATCCGTTATGCTTCCCTCGATTCCCATTCTTTCTTTTATGATCTCATTTCTTATGTGATCTAATCTAGATATTCTCATTGATATTCTTATTGCATCCATTTCGACACTTTCCATTTTTGTTTTGTACTTTTCTGTTACGCGACAAGTCTCTATTCCATACAACAGCGTGCTTTTTACCATTGTTTCATATATGTTAAATTTTACATTCTTTCTTATCTCTCTGCTCCATAAAATACTGTTAAGACATCCAATAATCTTTTTTGGATTTATTACTTTTACTATTCTTTTTTCCAATTCTTTACAGTCTTCCTGTCTTATCAAATGTGACACCCACGTATACAAACTCATTGCATGGAGATATTGTTTGTCCTTTGTCTAGTTCTAACTCACTGGATTTGTTTCCAATACATAAGTACTGTGTCTTGTCCACGTTCACTGTTAGTCCCCACTTTTGGTATTCTTCCGTTAACTTTCTCATCATATACTCCACGTCTTCTTTATCATTAGCTACAATTACTTGGTCGTCAGCAAACTGTAGTGTGTATATAGTAAATCGGTCCCCATGCCGTGCACTTTACGTTTCCAGTTTTTTAGAGCCACTGCGATATATATTTTAAAAAGAGTTGGAGAGATACAACATTCCTGTCTTAAGCCTTTTGTTACCAGGAATTCTTTTGTAAGTCGATTTCCAATTTTAATTTTAGATTTTGACGCTTTGTATAGTTCTTTTATCGCGTATGATTAATATTAGTTTGTTCCAACACCGTCCATAATTTTTCTACTGGAACGGTATCATATGCTTTTTGTAGGTCCACAAAGGTAATATGAGTCTCTATATTTCTGGCGCTTCTTTTCTCAATTACTTGTTTAAGACAAAAAACATTATCACTACAAGATCTGCCCGCACGAAACCCACTTTGCTCTTCTTCTTCTTGTTCATGAAAATCATTCTCTATTAGATCTCTAAGAATCCTACCGTACAATCTACTTAAAGTGCTGGTGACTGAAATTCCTCTGTAATTGTTACAATCCAGCTTGTTTCCTTTTTTATGTATTGAGGATATAAAATATAAATGCAATTTTCCAATCATTAGGTACTGGATGTCCGTTTATGCATTGATTGATAATATATGTGAGATTTTCGAGTAGTTTCTCTGATCCATATTTGAGCATTTCAGGTCCGCTAGCTTTTCCGGATTTAAGCTTTTTTATACTATTCTTTATCATTTCTTTTTCGATGATTACATCCTCTCCATGTACTTCTATGTCTCTCCTGAGTTGAGTGCAATAATATCGATCTTACAATTCTGCACTTTAGTTGCAATAAGGTCCAACTTTTGATTCACTCCCTGTACGTTCCATGTAGCTATATTCATAGTCCTTTGTCTTTGCTTTTTTCGTCTTCGAGAGTTTCCATCCATTGCTCCGAGGCTTTGTTTAGGCTTTTTGGTAATTGCTTTGTTTTACAAGTATTAGAGAACCAGTCTAATGCCTCAACCCCCTACTTGGAGGGCCAGGATTTTTAATCAAGGTTTTTCTCCTCTAGCCTTTGACGAGCCAACGCCATACTGTAAGGCAACAGCTGTGGTCTTTTATACTATCCCTAAAAGAAAGGGTTGCCACCTACGCTATGATCACCGTACCGAGGTCCATTCTCTCCGCCTTTCATATCGATGTGGTCTTCTCCTGTAACCCTGGGAAAGGGACCCTATACAGGTGCTAACTCTCCGGGTCGGAGAGTACCTGGAATCTACGGAGGGCAGGGGTCGATTCATTTCCCCTGATAGACATCTGACGAGGTCTACCCGTACCGTATATTTTTTCTAAATTCTTTAAAAAATTAAGATTTATGGGATAGATGTATTTTTCCATTATTGTTTTGGCCCTAACAATGGGTGACAATTCATTAGATTTGTAAGTAAGTATACAGGATACAGGGAACGAGATGAGATGACTGGTGTAAAGCTGGTTTTACACTAGAAAAGTGACAATTCTAAAAAATGGCAAATACATGACATGAAATATAATATAATTTATATCTCTATAGATAGCAAAGCAACAACATCAATTAAAATCCACGAAGGAACCAAGTGAATCCGCATAAGAAGAGGTGTCAGTTTAAATTGACAGATAATAGTAGATAAGAAGAAAGAACTGATAAAAATGCGGGAAGAACTGGATACAGCAGCTAAAAATATAGGCTTGAACATGAACTACACTAAAATTAAAATCATAACAAACACAGATAAAGATATCACGACCAGAATAAACCAAAAAAATTAATTGATCTTTGACGGTTCTGACACCTTCCTAGCTAGCCTATTTTCACACTTCAAGTGAAGCCATGATAATATATTAGCCTGGAAAACAGTTTTTTGTAAATATCTCAGAAACTAAAGCTCCTCCGAACTTTTTGGTTATAGCACGAATTATTGAGCAAAATATAGTCTACTATATCCCAACGTTGTATTGATACGATGCTCCGTTAAAAAGTTTTTTGCATTATACTGAATTTTCACCAAAATCTAATCAGCTCGTAAGAGTGTCAAACAGTATTTTACCTGAAAATTTTATGAAAATCGGTTCAGGGGTTTAGGAGCTATCGGACAGAAATAATATACACACAGACACACACACACACACACACACACACACACACACACAGACAGACATCACGACGATATTGCTAGGATAGGTTCATATCTCAAAAAAAAATTTTCGTCAATAATAATACCTTATCTAATTGCTACGCATGCTAGAAAGGTAAAAATAGAACAAGTAGAGGAATATACAGGGTGTCCCATAACTTAGGGGCCATAATGCAGCAGGTGATAAAGGAGGTTATTTCCGAGAAAAAACTTTATATAACATGGGGGTCAACACACATATGTTTTTAAGATATAGAATGATTAAAGAGGAGTGGGGGGAAAAGGGTCTTACAAAAAAAAGAAAATCTGTCACAGCCAGCTGAATACTCAGCTAATTGTGATTCAAAAATGTGGTATTCTTTTTTTTGATAAAATTACAAGTTGAGGAGCACGCTGTCAAAAAAAAATTTTTGCTTACTTATTCTTTTAAAAAATATCAATAATATTTTATTATTATGCCTTGCTAGAGACTTGTTTTTATTAACAAAAAATATTTAAAAAAAAAAACATTGCGTTTAATATGGCATTTATAAAAGTTTGCACCAAAAAAATTGTTTTTTGTAAAAAAAATTGACCGACTAATTTTTTTCAAAATAAATTTAATTTTAATTTATTGCTCTTGTTGTAATACACGACTTTACCCAATTTCAAATTTTTACTGCGTTTTTTTAAAAAATTATTATCAAAAAAGTTTAAAATATTGCCAAATTTGATGCTCTGTGTCTCGACAAAGAAAGAGTTTTGAGCCATGCCTTATAGGAACTTTTTTATCAGACATGACTTCCTCTATCACCTGCTGGCCTATGGCCCCTAAGTTATGGGACACCCTATATATATCTGGGACAAATTATTAACCTAAAAATAAAAACCAAACAGCTTAAATCAAGAGAAGAGTAAGATTGGCATAGGCAGCATGTGGTAAATTAAGCTACATATTAAAAAATATCCTCAGTACGTCAAAACGGAAGTGTATAATCAATCTATCCTCCCTGTACTTACCTACGGATTCCAGAAGTGGACAAGCGTGGATCGGATCGGTAGTGTGGTAATTACCCCCCCCCCCCAAAATATATTACAAATATGGTTTTCGTCCACTATTAAGCACCCTTCCCCCGCCCCCCAACATGCAGAAACTAGATGGATGAACAAGGCGATGGAGAGAGAAGAGTGGAAGATATTAGGGGAGACCTATGACCAAAGATAGTTCGAAGAAGGCTAAATAGATAGATAGATTTTTTGACAAATGATAAACGCCTTAATTTATTGGCGACGTAACCTTTTAAATGCAGTCAGTGGCGGATCTTGCCCAAAAAATTGAGGGGATCAAAAATAAAACTAAATTATGACTTCTTGTTTATTAGCATTTAACATTTTGTATATTAATATTTAAAACTCACTCAAATCTAGGACGGTTCCCACAAGAACCCTTTGTAAATCAGCCTCTGAGTCCAGTTACTGAAAATAAATTAAAAGTTTTAAAAAGCATCGCACTAAATAACCAAATAATATCGAATTTGTTAAAGTGTGAAATAAATACTGTGTGCAGCAGATAGACTTTATTCACTGTCTACTCATAAGTATTTTTTCAAGTTGCGAATTACATCGCACCCCAAAAATCCAACACCCTCAATTTATATGTGGACCTAAAGTGAATACAAACCCCTCTGCACAAATTTAATAATATTTCCTTCCCACGCACCCTTAAGACATCTACGGGCGCATATATGCAGAAGAAAAACTGAAATTTACCCAATAAAGGTATTAAAATTCTTATATAATACATTTTAGAACCTTAAAAAAACTACACTTATAGAGAATCAAGCACTTTGTTTCCAAAAAATTTCATGAAATCGGTCCAACGGCTTCGGTTATGTTAAGGTGACAGACCATAAACTGGCAACATCAGGTGACTCCGGTCCATTGTTATACATGGGCGCACCCAGGAGGGGCCTTGGGGCCCGACCCCCCCACAAACTTAATTTTTTTTTAGTTATTTTTCCACATATTTCATGTATAATTACAAAAAATATCATGAAAAACAACATTATGAGGCCTCGGCCCCCGCCCCAATGGCCTCGGACCCCCCAGACATATTTCTGGGTGCGCCACTGTGTTATACCACATATAGCCATGGGCCGGCTCGCCAGAATAACAGAAAAACTATAATGGCCATCTCAAAGTGGGAGCTTAAATAAATGATGGCCAATCAAACATTGCGATGTTTCAAAATAGCAAAATTTATTAAACGGTAATTGAAAATTATTTTTATTATTTTTATTTCACTGCATCGTTTCCCAAAAACTTAATTTCTTATCTCTACCACTAGCAGGGGTGTTGGTAGACCTCAAAATGTACCTGAAGACATTGCTTTTTTTGTTTCTGTTCATATTTTAATATCCATTAACGTCAAAATACGCTTTTCTCATAAAAGACGTCAAATACTTCCTAGAAGAAGATATGAACTTAAATTGTCTATGCTTTAGGGTTTAAAGTTTTGTGGATGGTACCCCTAAAAACAACCTTACAAGAAGTGATTCCTAAAAAATTTTTAAACATTTTAACAAAAACTGATTTTTTAGCGAAAGAAGCGCATCTTAGCAAAAAGCGGGTCACACCTTTTTCTAGCATCCTTAAGTCTGCTTCTTTTGATGTATGATATGGCATCCTAGCTTTCATGCAAAAATTCGATGTTTTGGCTATACAAACTGATTTTTTTCTTATCAATAACATTTTTTCTAAGCAATAAAAATTTGAGGTCAAAAATTCCTAAAATCAGCTACATAGCTGTAGTAATATGGCTGTCAGTATTGACTGAATGTAAAACGATTTTTTAAATTACGTTACAGCAAAATTTTCTGTCCAAAAGAAGAAACTAGATAAAATAAATGGATCCATGATGGATCTGACACCTTCCTAGCTAGCCTATGATCACACTTCAAGTGAAGTCATGATAATATTAACAGTTTTTTGTAAATGTCGCAAAAACTAAAGCTCTTACGAAGTTTTTGGTTATAACACGAATTATTGGGCAAAATATAGTAGTATATTCCGAAAACAGTATATTGATACAACGCTCCGCTAAATAGTCAGCATTTTTTTAAGTCATTAGCATTAATGGATTTTGACCAAAATCTAATCAGCTCGTAAGAGTGTCGAACACTATTTTACCTGAAAATTTTATGAAAACCGGTTCAGCGGTTTAGGAGCTATCCTGTTACGGCTAGAAATAATATACACACACATAGACAGACATCACGACGATATTGCTAGGATCGGTCAAAATATATCCAAATAACACATTTTTGGCGTTTTCTCAAAAAAAAAATTTTCGTCCAAAATACCTTCTCTAATTTGTTGCGATGCGGGCTAGGAAGGTAAAAATGAGCTAAGCACCGCACCTATTTGTCTTTTCCTTGAGCTTTTGCTTTTTGACTGAAAATACTACCAAACATTTTATTGTATGTAATTTAAAAACTATTTTTACATTCAGTCACTACTGAGATCCTGTACTACTACTACTATGGTTAGTAGCTAATTTTAGCAATTTTTTACAAGTATTGAAACTTTTTGCAAAGTTGTAACTTTTAGCTGGCTTTGAAAATTGATAAGAAATGTAAAAAAATAATGAAAATAACATCAAGTTAGGGTGGCTGCTGGTGCGATTCGTTGATATTTACATGTCAATATAGAATTAAAAACAATTGAGTTGTCATGACATTTTTCCTAAAAAGTACTATTTGATGTACTTATGTTTCGTAAAGGTTTGGTCCAGTTTAATTATGTTATTTTACAAAATTTTTACAAGTAATACATCCTTCTACACGGCAAATTTTTTTTTTCTTTTCAATTTTTAAAATCATATCATTGGCTAACACAACCTATTGGCCAGTGCGTTAAAAATGTTTTAAAAGCATGCGACTTCTTGGATTTTACCTAAACTACAAATTTAGGATATGCAGTACAAGGCTCAAGCTTTTGGTTTGGCTAAACTTATTTCGTAGATATTAAATAGTCTGATAAATCAACAGTAGCTTCGTTCCTTTAGGCCGTTCGACAGTCATAAAACCGTCCGAAAAATCCCAAAGCGCGCGCAATGCCGTACGAGGACTGTTTTAAAACGGTTTTGGTTAGATGGAACGACCAAACAACTTTCCAAAAAACCAATGCTGTGGCATGTGATCATATGCGAGAGAGTTAAATTCAAAGTCACGTGACTAACAGAAAGGGTAGGTTTCGGTTCTTCTCGCGTAAAGATAGATCGAAGGCAACGTATGAATTCGGGAGCACGAAATTAAAGTTGCACACAGAACGGATTACACAATTTCATAGGATTATCATAATCAATTACATCTTCAATTTCAGTTCTTTCAAATGCAAATAAAATTACATTAATTTAATTTGTATTTACAAACTATAAACCACTACGGACTGACTAATAAACTAAATATATAAAAAATTAAAACAAACTTGCATTAGCACATATTTTTGGGCGAAACTTATGAAAAAATATTTATTTTTTTATAATGTCACAAGTTTTATGTGAAATTTATTTATTTATTTGTATTTTGTAATTTGATTTTTACAAAATATTTGTGAAATTACTTACATATTATAGAAAGCCTTAATATTCAAAAAGTCTTTGTGATTTTATTCATTTTTAGGAAGTAGAGATCGTGATACTTCTAAGAAGTTAAGAAAATCACGTTTTGTAGTTTTGTACTTTGGTAGGTATATATAGTTAATGACCTTAATGTCGATGCCTTAAAGCGAAGTCGTTTGTTCTTCCGCCAAATCTGGTGTAAAATTTCACATCCAGTTCGGCTCGGTTCGGTTCGGTTCGGTTCGGTTCGGTTCGGTTCGGTACATCAAATAGTACTTTTTAGGAAAAATGTCATGACAACCCAATTGTTTTTAATTCTTAAAAAATATTGGTATTTTAAGTGGCTTGCCTGGCATTTTCTCATGTGTTAAAATTGGTTGAAAAACTCAATTTATTTTGACAAAAATTTAAATTTTTTGTTTACTCACTGTTTTTTAAATTTTTCAGACAAATGTAAATTTAATGTAATTTTATAGTATATTTTTATCTCAGGTGATGTAAACTAAAAATGTGTCTGTTTTACATACAATTTTTCCAGTGCAACATATGATAAACACAACAAAGAAAAGAGAGAGAGCAATCATTTCTAATGCGCATATCTTTAATCCTTGTATTTCAGAAGAGTCTGAAGCCGGTTTAAGTGGCCTGATGGAACGGAAAACTCACTGTCCGATAACAGTACAACGTCGACCTGGAACGCAAATGGGATTTTTCGGACGGTTTTATGACTGTCGAACAGCCTGATCGAACGTAACTAGTAAAACAAAAACAAAGGTTTTTAAAAGGCCGCTTGACATGATGCATGACGCGCTGCAAAAATTTGCAAGCAAAAAATTTCGGTCAAATTGTTGCCTGTAAAAAATCTTTTTTTCGTTTGACATTGTGCATGGCCATGCATGGATTCCCCAGAATCTAGGTAAAAATTCCCCAGTTTGCATGCAAGTACAATTTGCATGCAAAAGAATGGCACAGGACCGATAAAAAATGGATTGCCTGCAACAATCAGCTGGATGTGTTCTGCGCATGCACCTGGGCAAAATTTCATGCCATTTGCTTGTAAATTTTATTGTCAAGCACCATGTCAAGCGGCCTTAAGCTACGTTACATATAGGGTTAAATGCAAAACCGACGAGCAAGGAAATAAAAAGTTTATTTTACAGGAACAGCTTTTTGCGGAATAATAATTTCCCACCAAGTATTAAATATTGCTTAGACAGGGGTGCACGCTGATTAAGAAAGTTTTGCAACCTTAAGTGCTTTTCTATGGTAATTTTGACGGTTTTCATGGCCAAAGTTATCGAAACATGTGGCTAGAACTGGCGTCCTCTTGGTTTTGTTCTCTCGACATAAGGGAAAAGTACGAGTAATAGGTAGGTACATAAATTTTAAACTAAAAATAGGCAAAGGTACAGCTAGACGAGGTGCACTCCAGCACGAGCATTTCTAGTCATGTAGCATGCCATCTTCCATGCTGTTGTTAGTACATGCGTATTGTAAAGTTTAAGGTTATGTTTTGCACTGCACGGTCTGAAAAGCTTGCGGGTTGCAAACACTTCGGACGTGGGAGTACGAAGCGAGGGGCAGGAAGGGACATTTGCCCCCCCCACCTAAATGTTGAAAATAATTTATTAATTTCCTAATTTTCAAACAAAAAAATCAATTAAGTTAGAACTCTAAACTTATTGCTATCTATCTCTTTATCTATTTAGCCTTCTTCGATCCATCTTTGGACATAGGACTCACTCAATATCTTATACTCTTCTCTGTCTGTCGCCGTGTTCATCCATCTAGTTCCCGCATTTTTCTTCAAATTGTCCGCTCATCTTATTTGTGGCCTTCCTCTATTTCTTTTATTTTCCCCAAGGTCTCCAGTTTAAAATACATTTGTTCCACCGATCGTCTTTCTGTCTGATATTATGACCGGCAAATTTTTATTTTAATTTTGCTACTTCTCCTCTGACATCTCTTACTTTTATTTTATTTCTTATCCATTCATTCCTTTATGCTATCTACCTACATAATATTATACAATAAATACACTTGTACGTACCTAACGATATATACTGTGAATGATATATATTGTTTTTTCCGTGAATCAGTTTTACGAAGAAATTTTGATCCAAATATTCCTCGCCTTTGTGACAACGTTGGGCCCTCGAAGGCCTTTAAAAACTATCAGAAGACCATTTCTGGCAGAGGGACCCTGCCCCACCCCACAATGGGTTATATGAGAGGTCTAGTGCGACACTCAATTTTAACCAAGTTCTAGACATCGGATCAAATTAAAATTTGGTACACATTTAGAGTTCCGATGACAATACAATATGATGGTATTATGAAGTTCACAGCTCTCCCCCTTTGGAGAGGGGGGGGGTACTATCTAAGTATGTCCGATATCGTTCAAAATTGAATTCGTTTAAAAATGGTATGTAGGAATTTTCGGGGTTTAGGATAATGCACCATCTTTTTGAAGTGTAAACTTCTTTAGGCGCGTTTAGCAGTTTTTGTGGTTAGTGAATTGAACTGAACCGGCAGGCTCGGCTATGTAACGCTCATTCGGGTGAAATCGGCTCGAGTCGAGTAAGTGTGAGAAACATTCAGCGAGCGATATGATGATGCAGATGAAGGCCAGTACACAGAAGAGTTCGGTTCGGTCCGCTTTGCAGAATATTTTATGGGCCAGTAAGTATTAATTTCGCCTTGTTGAAGTTTACACTTCTGCCGTGTGGTCTTAAGCACACACAATATATATTTTTTTCTTTTTTAATAAACTTTCGCACAAGTTGCCACAAGTTGGGTCCACCAGTTGCAAAAGAGGTTGAATGTTACTAACTGGACCCCTTCTTGGGGCCCTCCCCCACTTTTTTAATTAAATTACAAATTTTACCTAAAAGGACATTTTTTATTGTGTAAAAATGGCAAAACAGTAAAGATTAGCCGTTTTATATTTTTTTTAATATTTGACAGGTGTAAAAAAAATGGTTTATCGTTTTTTTTTTTGATAAGCTTTCCAGCCAGGTGCCACAAGTGGGGTTATCTGATTTGAAAAAAAAAGTTATATGTGAGTAGACCCCTTTGCGGGGATCTATACAAAAAGTTTCGATCAAAATAGTGCTCATTAAAATCTCAGTCGATATACTTTTGGAGTTTTCAGAATAATCTAAATTCAATCCGCTGTCGAATTTATTCCATTTGGCTGTTACACTGACTGTATAAAGACCTCGTACATGGTAGTGTTTAGGGCTACCCCAAAAAACGGAGCAGCTAGGAGCAGCAAATTTTTAATTTTTTGAGTAAAATAGACCCTCCTCTCTAATATTCTGGTGGAAATTTTACTAAGCTTTCCTTGCTAAATTACAAAAATTTTAAACCATAAAAAGGGTTTTGGAATCAGGAAATAACTAATAGTTTTCAAAAGTGCAGTTACTGGTTATGCCCACTTTATAACCATATACCCAAAAAGTGCAAAGTGCTAAGTGCAGCGGCGTAGCGTGGGAGGGGGCGCGGGGGGGTGGCGCGGGGGGTTCGTCGCTTCCCCCGCCCCGAGGGTAGTGGCGCCCCATAGGCCGAAGCGCCCTCAGCTTTATTAAGTCGGGCCGGTAATGACCAATTGAGTGGCTGCCAAAGGAAACTAACGACATGAAGACCTTTTTTTTTTTTTGTCGCAAGATTCGTGAGAGAGGAGAGAGGCGCCCTTGTGACTTATCGGCCGCCCCCTCACACATGATGACCTTTTTTTTTTTTGGTCGCAAGCTTCGTGAGAGGCGCCCTTGTAACGTATCGGCCGGCCCCTCACACATGATGACCTTATTTTTTTTGTTTTTTGGTCGCAAGATTTGTGAGCGGCGCCCTTTTTAGCTGTCGCCCCCCCCCCGCCCTTTCGGGCACGCTACGCCGCTGGCTAAGTGGACTATCTACAATACATTTGGGTAGGTTTGGTTATCATAATTTAAAAAGCATAGGTATACAGGGCTAATGTCGTGCTAGCTCCCCCATATAACCCATTGTGCGCCTACTACTACGTATTTCAAACCCCATAACATATTTGTTTGTAAAATGTAACATTTTCTTTAGTTCAGAAGTTAAAGGGGCCCTGCACTATGTAAGAACACGCGTCGCCCCTGGTAATGAGTATAATAGTTGTTCACTTCTCGGCTTATAATGAACAATCTTTCGTTCAGTCGGGTTTACGGGTAATATTTAATTAAGAACTAAATGTATAACAAACACTAAATAGTTGTATTTAGACAAGTCATTAATTTTAAACTAAAAACTAGTTAATTAATAAATAACTAATTTATAATAGTTTCGATTGAATCTTACTGGCCAACTATCAAAAACAGGCTTTTATGAAAGTTATCGGTAATTGTCTATTTGCGGTATTGACTACGAAAATATTTTTTCCTACTTGCGTGCGTAAAAGTGCACTTTTACGCACGCATTTTCGTGCGGAAAGTTGAACTTTCCGCACGCCGTGAATTTTAGGCCTAATTAGACTTATTGACCCATTTATAAACTCAATTAAATTAAAAATAAGGCCTAATTAGACTTATTGACCCATTTATAAACTCAATTAAATTAAAAATGTAAACAGAATTCGTTTTTTGCTGTTTTAATGTAAAATATACCAAATATATTAAAATGTAAAACCAAGCTTTTTATGCAACTAGGAAAAATTTTGTACCTAACTCTTGCGGAAAGTGCCTTTTCCGCCCTTGACGGCGTGCCCGAACTCCGCAAAGCGTCGTTCGGGCAACTGCCGTCGCGTGCGTAAAAGTATCACTTTCCGCACTAGTTAGGTAAATAACTATTTTTCAATTAGGTGAAGTGGCTGATTTAGTGCATTTTTCATTTATTAAACTTATTTTATATTTTTGTATATTTAAATAATAATAATAATTTAAAGTATAATTTTTTCTTTTTTAAATTGTCTCTTCTTCTGAAGTTTTACTTTGCAGTCGAAAATGTAGTAAAAACTAAAAAAGCTTTCTTTCTTCTTCGCATTACAACTTCTGGTGAATTTTAGCGTGATTACACAGAGTTCTTCATTCTGCCTTCTCTGGTATAATTCTTCGTCCATCTTATATTCTTGAGGTACCGAACTTTTTAGTGCGGGACTGTCATGGTGTTCTCTTACAATAATTGTGAATCTAGCTCTCAACATCTTCATTCCCAGCCATCTGGAAAAACGCAAAAATTTGTCCCATACATAAAAGTAACATGAGCAGTATCGAAAACTATAGGTCAATATCTATATTAAGCAACTTCGGGAAAGTTTTCTAGATGTCGCGTCGGTGTATTTCTTAATCTACCCTTTTATAAGAAATCATCTCTCTTTTAGTCAGCACGGTTTTATGAGCAAACACTCAACCGTTACCTACAAATTTGGCGAGTTTCAAACAGTTGTACAGTTCTAAAGTCGTAGAAAAAGCAGGTCAGGGGGATATGGTGTACATCTATTTCTCAAAAACTTTTGACCGGATAGACCATGAAATAATTTTTAAAAAGCTAGAGAAAAGAGGTTTCAGTAATTAACTGAACAAACTTTTTGCTTCCTTATTTGGATGTCCGACCTGTTAGCTCCCGCTAAATTTCGCGGTTGTTTATATATATTTTTAAAAACACACAACTGTATGAAGGACAAAGCGCATTCCGCGTATTTGGACATGCGCACCAACAACCGGGGAGATCCTTGTCAATCGCCTAGAGAAAATGGCTTGTTAATTTCGTTCTCCAACTATTTCAAATATCTACACCTAAAAGTGCTCGATTTTTGTGTACTGAAGCATAGAACTAGAAACTTCAGCCCTTCAGCTACGTGGTGACATCATTAGATCCATTCGGGGGCCCCTTAGAAGCGGAGAATTTGGCTGCAAAACTGGTGAGTGCATTTGTTCTGATTACCGTTGTGTGCCACCAATATTTTACCTATGGACGTTTTGATTATTTCGTAATTTCATATCAATATTTATGTTGGTTCGCGCTTTCATTAATTAAAATTTATACAGTCCATTGCATTTAACGTTTTTCTAACCGTGGACTAACATAAAGTGGTCCTTTTCGAGCCGAATTATTTTTAGAATAAATCCATACGACGGTATTAATAATTATTTTCACGCCAAGCCACTTATTTACCTAATCTGTGGCCAAGCCAAACAAGGCAGCCTTGAATTTTCGCATCGTATTTGAAACGTCGAGTCGAGAAAGTCGTCGGTGTGGTGCGGTGCAGGGCACCTGTCTAGCGCGTGGTCGATTCAGTAAACAAAGCGAGTAGGAATCAAAACAAACAAAAGAAACGTTCAGTGTGATAGGTGTGTACCATATCATTTCGATATTTAAAACAATTTTCATCAATTGCGATAAATTAGTGCATATTTTCGACAATTCGTCATTTTTCTATTTCAGAAGCATTAATTTAGCGTTAATTGTATATTTACCGACAATTTCGTCATTTCAAAGGTAAAATCATGTCTGTCAAAAAAGCCGCGCAAAAACGCAAGGGTTTTTTATCTGCGATCACCGAGTGTTATGTGTTGTCACAGACCGCGAAAAAGGATGAAAGAGCGTGAAACGAGTTTCAAGTGAGGTATTCCGATTTGGATGAAACCTTCGATAAATGCATGCTGGCGCATAATGACGTCATTATGTTGATAGACGACTCGGACGATGAGGAGTTTAAAACGCCGGATGCGATCCTTTCAGAAGCTCGTAAATATTTTTATGCGTGTAAGGGGGTTTACTCTAAAATATTTCCGGTTGAGGCCCCATCCTTTTCGGGATAATATGTTCGACAAAACGAATCTGAAACTCCAAAACTCAAAGAGTTAGGTATTCCCATATTCCGAGGTGATAAAAAATTATGGCCAAGCTTTTTCGATCTTTTTAATAACATTATAGATCAAATTCAAAGTCTAAGTAACGTTCGAAAACTTCAATATTTATTTTCATATCTCGAGGATGAGCCTTTAAAATTGATATCAGGGATTAGCTTATCTGATCAAAATTATAAAATTGCTTATGACAAATTAGTAAATAGATATCAAAACAAGCGAGACCTCGCAAATGATGCTTTAAGCTCAATTATGAACTCCACCTTAAAAAACGAGTCACCTAAAGAATTGCGTAATTTAATTGACACCTTTTCTGAATCCCTAGAAATTTTAAAATCACTTAGCTTTGACGTTGACAGTTGGGACTTCATTATTTTTTTCATTTTATTAGAAAAATTGGATATTCCAACGCGTTCAAATTTCGAAATGAGTCACGCCAATACTAATACCGAAATTCCCACTTTTCAGTCACTTTTTCAATTTCTAGAAAAAAGATGTAAAGTTTTGGAATCACTTCCTCAATCAACAGCACCCAAAAAGGTGCCTATCTTTCAAAAATCAAATTCTATGCAAAATCAGTCTGGGCAAAAGCCTACCTATCAAAATTCAAATTCTATGCGAAATCAGTTTGGGCAAAAGCCTACCTATAAATCATCCAATTCGCCTTTTATAGGACTGGCTCGCACCTCAACTAATTTAAGTACGGGAATAAAATGTTTCCGGTGTAATCAAGGTCACGTGCTTTCGAAATGTCAAACATTTCTTGATCTCTCACCTATCGATCGCCTATCTTTCGTCAAGCAGAAAAAATTATGTCTAGCGTGTTTTCATCCCCTGCATGGTGTAGATACGTGCAAATCATAATATTCATGCAGGACTTGCAATAGTAAAAGGCACCACACTTTAACTTATATCTTAGAAACTAATCAAGAGTCTGGAAGCCAAGATACTAGTCCTGTCATTCACACACCACCTGTCAATAATCTTCATGTGTCATTAAATGCCTCAGGACCTTCAGGTACCTTTCTTTTATGCACCGCCATAATAGATGTTATGGACGGTTGCGGAAATTTTCAACCTGTAAGGGCACTGCTTGATTCTGGATCACAGACAGGATTCATCAGTGAAAAGTGTATTCAGCGTCTTAATCTTCCTAGGCGAAGTTACACCACTGAAATATTCGGATTAAATCAGATGTCTTCTTTTACTTCCAAAGGGCTCGTTCAATGTCACATTAAGCCACAAGGACAAGTCACTCCTTTACTTAATTTCGAAGCAATTGTTGTTCCACAACTATGTTCCAATATGCCTACATTCTCTTTGAACGATAATCAGTGGAAACACTTGCAAAACCTTAAACTTGCCGACCCATCTTATTTCAAATCTAGACCTGTGGACCTGGTTATTGGTTGCGAGCTATTCGCACAGATATTCAAGGAGGGCAGGGTTCTTGGACAGGTAGGGCAGCCTTCAGTCCTTGAAACTATCTTTGGCTGGGTCGTCATGGGAAAGGTTGACGAAGTAGGTAGTCTTACGGAACGAACCAGTTGTTTTTTAACGAGTCATTCACCTCCTTTAGAGGTCATTCTCCCTAGGTTTTGGGAAATCGAACATTTGCCTAAAAAACAAATCTTATCAAAGGAAGAAAAACAGGCAGAATCAATTTTTACTGCTAGTGTAGTACGGCAACCGAGCGGTAGATTCATGGTAGATCTTCTGTTTAAAGACAAAATAAACCCTGACCTAGGAAATACTTATCCGCAAGCTTATCGTAGATTTTTACTTCTAGAAAATAGATTAATCAAAAATCCTGATCTGTACACTACCTATTCAAGTTTCATGCAAGACTATATCGATTCTAATCATATGAGTTTAGTTTTATCTAGTCAACCAAAGGTCGACGTGTCGTGTTTTTTAGGACATCATTGCGTACTAAAGCCGGAAAGCTTAAGTACAAAATTAAGGGTAGTCTGGGATTGTTCGGCAGTCACCCCAAAAAATATTAGTCTCAATGACACATTGTTATCTGGACCGAAACTTTAAAAGGATATTGCTTCTTTACTCCTTACATTTCGTCTTAAGGGGACAAATTCGATTTAGGCAATTTTTTACGTAAAAGGCAACAATGCAAAATAGTTAAATATCAGTGAAAAGGTGGCACTACTGAGTAAAGCATTGCCCCCGGTAGGTGGTTTTGTTTAGAGTAATAGGTGATGTCGACTTAGGACAGAGTGTTCCGAATTTGGTTAAAGTACAGTAAGGCCTCCTGTTAGAATTTTTAGGATGACAGTGTCACCTAAAGTCACTAATCAAATACTTTGGCATTTTGTTCGTTTCAAAGTAAATGTTTAAATTTTTTGTTCAAAAAGAAATGCCGCTTGCTTGCCAGAAAAAGCTCGCCCGGCCTCTTCAACATCATCATAATAAGTAAGTAGTTATTTTTTAATACAGTAGGCAGATAATAATAATCAGTTGCATCTGTGATTTTAAAAAAATAAGAAAACGCACGAACAAGTGCCAATTTTTTTAATATTTTTTTTTATAATTTTTTTTTATACCTTTATTTTTTAAATATATTCTAGCAACTTTAGTTTCTAAGATATTTTAAACATATTTTTTTAGAACTTACAGCAGCTATGCTTTCTACAGTAGGTTATTAGCTAGGAAGGTAGTTGATCCATTTACTTTTGAATTATTCTTTACAGATACAGAATTTCATATGAGCATTCCTATTCATACAAAAGAAAGCAGAATAAGTGGATCATTAAATATGATAGGTAAAGTATATCGAAAAATATTGTAACAAATATTTATCTTAATATTTTCAGGGACGTGAGAGAAGGTTATTTCCGAGAAAAAAGTTTATATAAGATGGGGGTCAACGTACATCTATTTTTAAGATATAGGATTTTTAAAGTTAGACGAGTGGGGAGAAAAAGGGTTTTAGAAAAAAAATTAAATCTGTCACAGCCAGCTGAATACTCAGGTAATTGTGATTCAAAAATGTGGTATTATTTTTTTTGATAAAAATACAAGTTTAGAAGATACAGGCTGTCAAAATAACCTCCAAAAATTTATAAAAAATAAAATAAGGCATTTACAAAAATTTATACCAAAAAATTTGTTTTTTCTGAAAAAAATTGACCGATTAATTTTTTCAAAAATTATTTTTAATTCAATTTATTGCTCTTGTTCTAATAAACGACTTTAGCCAATTTCATATTTTTACTGGGTGTTTTTAAAAAGTTATTATCAAAAAAGTTTAAAAAATCTCCAACTTTGATGAACCCATGCGGAAATTTTTATCAGACATGACCTCCTCTATCACCTGTTGGCCTATGGCTCCTAAGTTATGGGACACCCTGTATAAACAATGCAAAAATCAATAATTAAATATTTACACATAAATGTTATCCTACTATTTGGTTTTTCTCGAAACTGAACTAGATGACCATTACACGTATGATATATCATAAAAATTGCATGTTAAATTTTAGTGATACCTTGGTGACTCATGATGAGGCGTTTACGGACCAAGGAAGAGAAGCAAAAGTTGCGAAAGCCAACTCGGAGACAGGGTGAGTAATTTAATAATTTTTATTGTTTTTCTTATTTTTTAAGTATAAATAACGTCAAAAAATTATTTTCAAATATTTTGACCTAAATTAGGGATATTTTATCGTATATCTGCTATTTGTTTATTTGAATATATTCAATAAAGTAAAAAGTAGCTAGAAAATTTATTTAATATTTTAAGGTTTATGAAAATATATTTTAAATAAAATATAACAAGCTTTATTTCCTAAGATATTTGAATCCAAGGGCGGATCCAGAGGTGCTTCTCGGGGGTGCCACTTTAGGTGACATTCTCTGTTGATAAAAAACGGTATATATTTTTTTAAGCAGCATTTTATTGAATTAGTCAGTGGTTGTAATTTCGATGATAATAACAATAGACACTTTCATGCGCCGCAGGCAAAAATTTTAAATTTTTATTAGCAAAAACATTACTTTTTACAAATTTTTTGTATATTCAAAAAAGTCTCGGGGGGCGCCCCTGGATCCGCCCCCCCTGGATCCGCCACTGTTTGAAACATATTAATTTAAAAACTTAAAGCAGCTCTATTGACTTCTACAGTAGCCACTTAGCTAGGAGGAAAGTTTAGTCGATCCATTTCTTTTTGAGATTTAATATCAAAATTATTCTTTACAGATCCACAATTACATATGAACACTCATATTCACGTAAAAAGGAGACCATCAATAATGATAGGTAAAGTATATTGTAAACTATTATAACAATTAAGGGCCGTCCTTAAAGTACATAACGCTCAAGGGGGGGGGGGTTTGGCCTTGCGTTACACTCAATGTTTTTTTCATGTGTTTTTTCTTGAAAATGTGGTACGAGGGGGGGAGGGGGGGTTTCAAAAATCCTGAATTTTTGCGTTAATTTAAGGACGTTCTCTAATAAGCAGTACTTATTTATTATAATATTATGAGGAAAATTGACGTGGTTACTTCTTGGCACTGCTTTCTAGCTTTATTTAAAAAATAATTTTGTTTTAGGGACGCATTAAATTTTCCAATTATTGTACCGCTGGTCTTTAATGCAATGGAGCGAATATCGTTTGCAGGCCGTTTACACCATGCTAATATCTACAAGCAAAAGAACGAGTTCGTTTGGGTTTTCTCTATATCAACCAATACATATACAGTACCTTCCACGGTTCCAAGAACTTACTTTATTTTTTGTTAACTGGTCTGTGGCGTAGAGGCGATTTGCTGACATTTATTATATTTCTTCACAAACGGGACCACCCTGTATATATTGCCAAAATTTTTTTAAAAGCTGTTTAATTTTTTTTTTAATTAAAGAAAAATATCAGGTTTGCTCGTCAACCATAATATTTCTGTTGATAATTGTAAAGTATAAAAAATTAATAGAAATACTAAAAAAAAAAACATGGCTTGCTAGAATAAATAATTGGATATAGAGCACCATCGCGTAGATAGACAAATGTGACTTTTTTATTTAGAAATATATAAGAAATGAAAAAAATTTTACCAGATAAAATCCCCAGTAGAAATGGCAAAAACGGACAAAATTGACACCAAATCGGCATTTTTAAATCTTCTGATTATTTGTGTGGCTTATGTCCTTGTATCTAGAATTTTTTTTGCGAAAGCACCAAAATTCTGCTGCAAACTAGTGAATAATTAAAAATATTTTAAAGAAAATTCGATTAATCCGAGTCAATAAAATATCTTTAAAAAAATGCGATTTTGCTTGTTTTTGTCAGCATAAAACCTTATCGATTTGACTTTTTTTAAATTATTTTTTAGTAGTAGTAAATTAATTTTTGTCTAGAATGAAAACACGTTCTTTTCTTGAATAAATTGTTTTACCGTAAAACAATTTGTTTTGAATTAAAATATTTCTTTTTAGTTCAACGCAATGTTTAATCTTAAAATGAGACTTTATTTTTCTTCTTTAATTATTTTGTTTCAGTATATTCCATTTAGTAACAAAGCAAATTGTCTTCATTCAGTTCTAATTTATAAAAAAAAAATTCTGTTTCACATTAAAATAAGAGGCAAGACATTTTTTGTGCTATATCAAGAAAATATTCTGTTGGTGAATAGGAAAGCACAAATTATTTTACTTCAAAGCAATTTGCTTTGATCTAAGACAATTTTTTTTTATCGTGCGGTATAAAATATTAAAACAGAATAATGTTTCTGACAATTATCGATACAAATTATGCAATATTTAGTTTTCTTTTGTTACGGGGTTTTGTGAGTGTATGAATAAAGCAAGATAATTTTCAAATTAGGTGTCAGGCTAGAACTGACGTAACCTGAGGTAATTAACCATATCCTTAAAAAACCAAATCATTTCGAATTAGAAGTCATTAACATAACTACATAAGAAAAGAAACCTATATATCCTGCATAATTGTCAATAATTTACAGGTTTTAGTTGTATGTTTTCAGAGAAACCAGCAGATGCCGTAAAAAACGATCCTTACTAAAAACTTTTTTAACACTTGAGGTAAGTTAGCAGCCACCTGAGAAACGAAGTGTCTATGCACACTAAGTTTGGAGATAATTCCATTTTTTAGTATTTACTTATTTTAGAAATTGTTAGTGTAAAATATGCTTCATAACAATAAACAATATTAAGAAAATTAAAAACATGAGCCATTTAGTTATTAAATACAAAAATAGTTCTCAACAACTTGTGTTACATCTAGTCAACAATAAATCCAGATTTCAATAAAGAAAGTCGCATTTAAATCGGTTCACTAATTTGAGACCTAGACACCTGCGAACAAACAGACTTGTCCGATATGATAATTATGAAAACTTCGCGAACAAATTTAGCCTCATAATAGTTAACGGTTCGATTTCGTTTTCTTGGACTTTCGTGCGGGTGTCATAACGTAAGCCTGCCTGTTTTTTAAACTTTGGTGCTATTGAAACTTGGTAAAATATAGGCACCGGTACAAAACA
Organism: Aspidapion aeneum; assembly: GCA_963576565.1. NCBI lineage: Eukaryota > Metazoa > Arthropoda > Insecta > Coleoptera > Brentidae > Aspidapion > Aspidapion aeneum. The sequence continues at coordinate 53,304,888 of OY755041.1, read as the reverse complement.
GCGCGGAACAAAATAGCGGCATCAAAGTAGCGCTTTTTTAAGTTTGTTTATTTATCTGTGAGCAATTTTCCCTTGCTTTTTATCGTAGCGCTGTTTGTCGCAGTGCTATTTTGTCGCCCCTATTTTGTTCCGCGCCATTTTGCACAGCGCTGTTTTGTACCTACTGGAGCCGTAAAAACTAATACAATCTCCAAAGCCTTGAAAAAATAATAATTTCCGGTTTTTGTTTATATAGGGTGTCCCAAAACTTAGGGGCCATAGGCCACCAGGTGATAGAGGTCTTGTCTGATAAAAACGTTCCTATAATGCATGAGTCAAAACTCTTTGTCGAGATACAGAGCATCAAAGTTGTCAATTTTTTAAATTTTTTTGATAATAACTTTTTTAAAAAACGCAGTAGAAAAATGAAAATGGATAAAGTCGTGTACTAGAACAAGAGCAATAAATTGAAATAAAAATTATTATGAAAAAAATTAATCGGTTAATTTTTTAAGTGTAAACCTCTTTAGGCGCGTTTAGCAGTTTTTGTGGGTAGTGAATTAAACTGAGCCGTCAGGCTCGGCTATGTAACGCTCATTCGGGTGAAGCCGGCTCGAGTCGACTAACTGTGAGATTTGTTGGGTGATCCGTGCATTTAGCGAGCGATATAATGATGCAGATGAAGGCCAGTATTATTAATTTAGCCTTGTTGAAGTTTACACTTCTGCCGTGTGGTCTTAAACACACACAATTTTTTTTTTAGGAAAAAACTATTTTTTTTTGTATATACTTTTATAAATGTCATATTAAACTCAATGTTTTTTTATAGTCTCCAGCGAGACATAACAATGAAATATTATTGATATTTTTTTACAGAATAAGTAAGCAAAAATTATTATTTTTTTAATTATTATTTTTTATACATTTTTGGTGGTTATTTTGACAGCCTGTATCTTCTCAACTTGTAGTTTAATAAAAAAAAGAATACCACATTTTTGAATCACAATTAGCTTTTAAAACCCTTTTTCCCTCCACTTCTACAACTTAAAAAAGCCTATATCTTAAAAACAGATGTGTTTACCCCCATGTTATATAAACTTTTTTCTCGGAAATAACCTCTATCCCCTGGCACTATGGCCCCTAAGTTATGGGACACCTGTATATGGTAAGCTTGCAGCTGCTCAACGAATATCCAAGAAATAGAAACCAAACTTTTTTAAATTTTGATGCAAAATAAACTGAATCGACATTAGTATATGTCCCATATAAGTAGCTGGGAGTTTATATTCAATGTGGGAATTACCTTTATTATCATTATTATTATTATATATCGTTCAGATTCATCGAAGAATATACCATTTTTGGATCAACATCTCAATTTTATATCTAAGAAATATTCAAATCTTACCAATACTATTACAAAATGGCTAGTTCAATATTCTAAGCCAATACTAAAACACGGGTCATGTGACCTTGATCAGCTAATTACCTTACACCAAAATTTTTTTTACCGAATTTACCTAGCGTTCTGCATTCATTAGAATCACGTGATTTTAATTCTGGTGAATAAGTGATGCCCCCTAGTAGCAACATTATGAAGTATACTTTTTCGCTCCGATATCGACTTTACTCCGCTTTTAAAAATCCTAATAGATCTCGCTTAGAAAATGAAAAAATATATATTTATCTTGTTTATATAAAAGATTTTGTCAAAATTGTCAAACGTATCTTGTTAGATTTTTTGTTTTTGTTTGTATTTACCTAAAACATAGGAAAAACGAGAAATTATTGTTACAGTTCGCTGTAGTTTATACAAGGTGACGCAAGATCATAGATTTTCCAAACTTTGTTTTGAAGTGTTGTTGGGATTTAGCCATAAATATTTTTTTATCTTTTGAATAAGATAAATTAGCAAAAAACTGCCAAGATACAGTTGCGAAAAATGCATTAAAAATGCACCCCTCAAAGTTTCGACGCGTGCCACTTTCTCGTTTTCTAGTCCTATTAGAAAAAAGATTTGGCCAAAAAATGGGATATCAGTGTTGTCAGATGGTAAGTTTTCAGGCGACGTTTGCCCCCTTAATCCTATTGCCTACATTGCTGATATCAAACAGATGTTCCGTCAAGTCCTTATCAATCCTTATCACCGTCCTTATCAAAGGATATTGTGGAGGTTTTCTCCACAGGACCCACTTTCAGTGTGGGAACTTTCTACTGTCACTTTTGGCATGACATGCTCACCTTTTCTAGCCATGCGTACCTTAAATGAGCTGGCAGAGAGAGAAAAGGAACGTTTTCCTATGGCTAGTACTGTTCTAAAAACGTCAATCTATATCGACGATATCTTGGGAACTAGCCCTTCGCTTTCTGAAGCTCTCTCCCTTCAAACAGAACTCAATGATTTGTTGAAGTCGGGAGGATTTGAACTTAAAAAATGGGCAAGCAATTGTCCTGAATTATTGGCAACATTGCCAGAGTCCGATCGTCAAATGCCTCTCTCTTTCGACAAGGAGGAACCCCACTTTATCAAAGTTTTAGGACTTCAATGGCATCCAAAAAACGACATTTTTTCTTATCAATGCCGAATGAAGGACAAACCCCCAACCAAACGTTCTATTTTATCTATCATAGGGACAATCTTCGATCCCTTAGGTTTTCTTTGTCCCTTGTTGCTACAAGCAACATTTATTTTGCAACAGTTGTGGATATCGAAAATAGGCTGGGACGAAGAACCAGATTCTTCTATCATCGACTCTTGGAACAAACTTCGTTCTGAATTCCCGCTTCTTTCCAATTTTCAATTACCCCGACAAATCAAACTGTCAAAAACCAATACCTGTCAAATCATCGGCTTCTGTGACGCTTCAATTCGAGGCTACGCATGCGTCGTATATTTTCGTGTAGAAGAGGAAAATAATATATCTGTTTCTCTCATATCTGCAAAATCTAGGGTCGCGCCTATAAAGTCACAAACTTTGGCTAGGCTAGAACTCCTAGGCACATTTCTTTTAAGCGAATTAATTGACTTCGTTTTATCTAGCTATGAAGGAAAAATAACTTTTACAAATATCGTTACTTTCTGCGATTCGCAAGTCGTATTGCACTGGCTTTCATCCCCTCCTAATCGCTGGCAAACCTTTGTTGGAAATCGAGTCAGTAGAATCCAAGAAATCATTCCCTCATACTCGTGGCGCTACATTCCTTCTGCTTTGAATGCAGCCGATATTGCGTCACGAGGGGCCACCCCTTCACAGCTCATGTCACATGACATGTGGTGGAACGCACCGTCGTTTTTGTGGTCTCCCGAAAACGAATGGCCCGATTTTCATAAATCAAAAATGCCGATTGATTTCGGAGATATTAATCTGGAGGAAAAGCCAAAAGTCTGTTGCAATGCGATAATTGATGTCATGATGATGTGAATATTTTTAACGTACCACGTGCAAATTTTTCTTTTGGTTTTAAAGTAATTTTATTAAGGTAAAAAGCGAGACATAAATAGCTGTGACTTCGGATTTGTGTTGTGCAATATTGGTGGAGAAAGCATTGTTAAGGGTACGTCAAAAACTGTTATAATTAACGAGCAATTAATTAATTTGTTTACCCTTAACCCAAAAATTGTTGCCAGCAATAAGGTCTATATTTGCTTGTGCAAAATCTCACACATTGATCGACCGGGTCGACGTAGTCGTATGATTAATACGAATATTTATAATGACGGACAAACCTAAAACTATAGAAGATCTGTACTTCAAGTTGATGGCAGCCAATGAGCAACAAACAGAGCATTTAACACAAAAAATTGAGGAATCTGCTGATCGTCTTGAGTCTCAATTTAGTGGATTTCAAGAGGATATTCGCAACCTGCAGCAAGTCACTCTTGAACACGACAGAAAAATCAGGCGCAATAACATCTTGATCTGGGGGTCGAAAATTGATAAAAACCTCCCTGAAGAGACGGTCAAACTATTAAACACGCATCTTGAAACATCTTTTACTTTGGACGACTTCAATAACATTTTAAAACTTGGGAAGAGCGCTGAAGCCCCTATCTGTGCTGAATTCTTATCATATCTGAAAAAAGCTGAAGCATCCAGCAACGTGAGCAATCTAAAAGACACAGGAATCTCTATTTCGCACGACCTTAACGCGTAGGATAGAACAAACAATATACTTCTAGTAAAGCATTACAAAGACTGTAGATCCAAGAATATAGCTTGCAAAATCAAAGGTTTCGACAAACTGCAAGTTGGTGAAACTCTATATTCAATTGAAGACTTGAAAAGTCATAATCTGCCGTTATTCGAATCCCAAGAATCAGTGGAATCTACGGGTAGCACAAATAAAACTCTGAAAAAAAGCAAACTGGTGGGCGTGGCTAGTCAAGCAGCCAAGAACTTAGCAAGCAGAACCAGAGGAAAATAGTTTAATTTTTTTTCTCATGCATTATCTACTACTTAGCCTGTTATTAAATTATAAATATTAATTTTCCAATATTAAATAATTAGTTGTCTGTTTAGGTATAGCTACTATAATTTTTCCCTTATTAATTTTTCTTTTTAATCCTTTCTGATTTTTCTTATTAGTAAAATAAAAAAGTCAATATGAATTTCACATTATGTCATATCAATACCAGATCCATTTTATCTAATTTTCTTGAATTTAAGAACGCAGTGCAAAATTTTGATGTAATAACGTTATCCGAAACCTGGCTGAATAACGATATTGAAAATGAAATTTTAGAATTGGTTGGCTACCGACTATATCGACACGATCGAGCCGTACGCAGAGGTGGTGGGGTCGCCGCATACGTTAAAAATACAATCGAAGTGAGCATCTTAGGTGACATTGACGTTGAAAATTCAGAACAACTTTGGCTCGCGCTAAAAATTAACAAGCAGACTACAGCGATCGGCATTTTGTACAAACCACCGAATTTTCCACCGGCCGAGTTTATGCTAAATTTAGAAAACTCTCTGAGCATTGTCGCGCCGAGATACAATCACTTTATTGTTACAGGGGATCTTAATATTGATATGCTCGATATAGGATCAGTTTCTTTTAACTCCTTATGCGATATCTTTGATGCTTGGGATCTAACACAGTGTATACAAGAACCTACTAGGTACAGTAAAAACAAAGCCAAATTACTTGATATAATAGCGCACACAAACAACTTTAAACCCTCTGAAGTTAAGGTCTGCCCCCCTAATAATTTTACAGATCACTGTCTTGTTTCTTGTAGACTAGGATACAAAAAAGAAAAACCTCAGCCAATGTTTTACACATTTCGTGACTTTCGAAGAATTAAAATGCATTAATTTTAATGAAATATTTATTTCAAATAACATTAACAGAAAAGTTGAAATTTTAAATAATGCTTTATTGAAAACTTTTGATCATATTGCACCCTTAAAAACAATTAAAATAACAAAAAAATCCTCTCCGTGGTTAACTGATCAGATAAGACAAATGATGACTAGAAGGGATAGATCGTTTACTAAGTACAAAAAAACCAGGTCAGCTGAAGCATGGGAAAACTATAAAAACCTAAAAAATCAAACCAATTACGAAATTAAACGTCAACAAAAAGCGTTTATGGAACAAAAAATTAACTCTACAGAAAAAAATAAAATGTGGAAGGTTCTACAAAATTATGGCATACACTCAAAACAAACAAACACTCTTCCAGCGCAATTAAACAATCCTAACCAAATTAATAATTTCTTTGCGAGTAATTTTAGCAACGCGGAACCGCCGAATATTGATCTATTAAACTTTTATATGCGGAATAAAATATCGGATAGTATTCCTGTGCTTAATTTTCAAACAATCACACAAATTGAAATACATAAATCTCTCTTAAAAATTAAATCAAATGCATTGGGTCCAGATGGAATAAGCATTAAAATGTTGCTTTTATGCTACCCTTATATTTTGCACATTTTAGAACACATTTTTAATTGGATTATTATACATAATTGTCTTCCTGATATATGGAAGCAAGCAATTGTTTTACCACTGCCAAAAATAAATACCCCGACGCAACTCAAGGATCTTCGACCTATTAGCATGTTGTGTACTCTGTCAAAGGCTTTTGAAAAAGTTTTGGAACGCCAGGTGAGGCTATTTTTAGACACTCATGAGATTTTACCTATAAACCAGTCTGGTTTTCGTCCAAACTACAGTTGTACCACAGCGCTGACCAATGTTACAGACGAGATATTAAGGGCCACCGATAAAAATATGCTGTTGGTACTGGTATTGCTTGATTACTCTAAAGCCTTTGACAGAATCAATCACAAACTTCTCATCGCCTTACTTCACTATTTATGCTTTGGCAACTCATCAGAAAATCTAATTAGTAACTACTTAAGCAACCGGACTCAACGCGTTAAGACTAGTGCGGGAATCTCAACACAGGTATCCGTGCTCTCCGGAGTGCCACAAGGGTCAGTTCTGGGGCCTTCGATATTCACCCTGTATACGTCACAATTTTTTAAATGTTTAAAATTCATTACAGCTCACTTTTACTGTGATGATACACAGGGTCTGTATTCTTTTTTAGAAAAAGACACAGAAATAGCGTGTCAAAGAATTAATGAAGACCTTAGCAGGCTAGTCCAGGTGTCAAATGATTTGTGTTTATCAATCAATAGCTCTAAATCTAATGTAATACTTTTTGGTCGGAAAATACAACAAAATCGTCAACGTCATAATATTAATATAGAAATAAATAACGAAAAAATTTATCTCACAAATTCAGCACGAAATCTGGGCTTGGCTATTGACTCTGGTCTTAAATTTTCAGAACATATCTCCAAAACCATTCGTAAAGCTTACTGTAATCTAAAATTATTGCATTCTAAAAGACACTGGTTAAATCAGAAGTGTAAAATAGCCTTGTGTGATTCGCTAGTCTTATCGCATTTTAGTTATGCTGATACAGTATATGGTCCAATTATCCGAAAAGTTGACAGCAAACGAATTCAATTAATTCAAAATGCGTGTATCCGGTTAATCCTTGGTTTGAGAAGGCGAGATCACATCACAGGACCCTTAAAACAAATTGGCTGGCTCTCCATGGATAAAAGACGCCGTGCTCATGCTCTTCTTTCATATCACAAAATATTGAACACAAAAATGCCTCCCTACCTTTTTAACAAAATCAAGTTTCGTTCTCAGCTTCATAACCGAACACTTAGACAAAAAAACATGATTTATGTGCCTGGTCATAGAATTAATGCATTCAAAGGCTCATTTACATATCAGATTTCATATGCCTATAACCGACTCCCCGATAGTCTCAAAAAGCTAAAAAATAATAATTTTAAATTAGAAGTAAAAAAGCTTTTACTACATGATTCTCTGTAAAATTTCAATACCGTTCTTACATCAATTAATGCACTGTTTGATAATCCTTTTTTGGATGCATTCTTATATTAACTAGTCTATTTTTATAGAATAATAAATAAGTCATTTTTAAAAAAATGTGTTTGTTATTGCAACAATAAAATTGAAATGCGATACATTTTTTTTTAGGGTAATAGTAATATATACTTAGGTATAGTTTACCAACTAATTTAGATTTAAAAAAGAAAGTTATATTTATTTCAAGGTTGAGTGGAAGAGCGCTGTTTTCTGCTTTGCAGTAAATGCGAACCCTGCCTTTTGTCAACACTCTTTTTTAGGATAATAGATTAGAATATTATATTGTTATTTTTCTTTGTTGTTGACAATAAAAGCATTATTATTATTATTATTATTAACTTCTTAGATCAGCTTCTTATCAAATATTCATCTATATCAAAAATTCAACGTATCATTTGTTATGTCCTTCGAATAGTTAACCTTTTTCAAAACCATTCCTATCAAAAACCCACTAAGCCGCCGGACCAAAAAGTTATTTTTGAGAATATTGTTTTTCCTACCACCGGTGAGATGCAAAGTGCGTTACACCTTCTTTTCAAACGCGTTCAAGGTTCTTGTTTTTCTGAGCTTTTTTCTGCGTTATCTAAGGATAAACCAATACCGAAACCTTTGCGAAAACTTTCACCTTTTCTTGATGAGAATAATATCATTAGAGTCGGTGGCAGATTACAAAAATCTGACCTTTTGTCTTATTCTGCAAAACACCCCGTCTTACTTTCGAGTGACCATCGTTTAACTACTCTTCTTATCGAGTCCGCTCATCGACAATATCTTCATCCTGGGTTTAAAACATTACATAATCTGCTTTTACAGCAATTTTGGATATTATCTGCCAGACGGGCAATTCATAGAACCATATCCAAGTGCTTGCAATGTTTTAGAATCAACCCTAAACCCTATAGACCGCCCATAATGAGTTCACTTCCCGCTCATCGAATCAATCAACTTAAACTTTTTCGAGTGTAGCTATCGACTTTTGTGGACCTTTCTTTGTGATTCCTCATCGTTACCGTGGTTGTAAAGCTTTCAAATCGTATGTCTGTGTGTTTGTCTGTACGGCCACACATTGCGTGCATTTGGAATTAACCATGGAACTGTCCACCGAAGGGTTCGTAGGTGCATTCCATCGATTCATTTCCAGACGCGGAAGCGTGACGCAATGCTGGTCAGATCAAGGCAGTAATTTTATAGGGTTTCGTAACCAATTACTGGATTACGCAAGAAGTGCTGCCACCAGACTTTCTATTCGTTGGCATCTGGGACCTCCTCTCAGTCCACATTTCAATGGCCTGGCAGAAGCTGGCGTCAAAAGTTTTAAAACTCACTTTGTACGAGTTGTCGGCGACCAGAAGTTGTCTATCATGGAAATGTCCACCCTTACCTGTCGCATAGAAGCCGTACTTAATAGTCGCCCTTTATCTCCTGCCTCTTCAGACCCATACGGTCTTCAACCTCTTACCCCTGGGCATTTTTTGACACTTGAACCCCTTAATTCAGAAATTCCGGAGTCAGATTTGTCCAAGGTTCCCCTAAATCGGCTCTCGAGATGGCAACTAATCCAAAAACTACATAATGATTTTTGGAAACGGTATTCTATAGAGTATTTGCATACGCTACAACAGCGACACAAGTGGGCTGATTCGTCCCGAAATATCAAATTAAATGATTTGGTTATCATAACAAGTGATCACATTCAATCGCCTTTGAAATGGCCGGTCGGTCGGGTCATCGAACTGCATCCCGGCGGGGACGGTCAGGTGCGTGTTGCGACGGTACAAACGGTTACCGGTGTTTATAAGCGGCCAGTTGTAAAACTGTGCCTCTTGCCAAATTAAAAGTAATTTTGTTTTGCCTTTTTTCGGGATTTCGTTATCTCTAAATAAACTTACGATACTTATCTATTTTCATTCATTTATATTTATCGGTCGATTCTTTTTCTTATATCTATATCTGTCCGGTTAAGATTCTAAAATTGTGTGTTTTGGAGGGCAGTTATGTTAGCTCCCGCTAAATTTCGCGGTTGTTTATATATATTTTTAAAAACACACAACTGTATGAAGGACAAAGCGCATTCCGCGTATTTGGACATGCGCACCAACAACCGGGGAGATCCTTGTCAATCGCCTAGAGAAAATGGCGTGTTAATTTCGTTCTCCAACTATTTCAAATATCTACACCTAAAAGTGCTCGATTTTTGTGTACTGAAGCATATAACTAGAAACTTCAGCCCTTCAGCTACGTGGTGACATCATTAGATCCATTCGGGGGCCCCTTAGAAGCGGAGAATTTGGCTGCAAAACTGGTGAGTGCATTTGTTCTGATTACCGTTGTGTGCCACCAATATTTTACCTATGGACGTTTTGATTATTTCGTAATTTCATATCAATATTTATGTTGGTTCGCGCTTTCATTAATTAAAATTTATACAGTCCATTGCATTTAACGTTTTTCTAACCGTGGACTAACACGACCACAATCTGTTTTTACAAGCTTTTATTTAACTTCACCTGTATGTATGTATGTATGTATTGCAAGCCTTAGATTTATTTACATATTTTCGACATATTTTAGAAAAAAACACAAAAAATAGCTTAAAATTCGACATCATGAGGCTTCGGCCCCCCCCAAGAGGCCTCGCCCCCCCCCAAGACATATTCCTGGGTGCGCCACTGATGTATGTATGTATGTATGTATGTATGTATGTATGTATGTATGTATGTATGTATGTATATATGTATGTATGTATGTATGTTTGTATGTATGTATGTATGTATGTATGTATGTATGTATGTATGTATGTATGTATGTATGTATGTATGTATGTATGTATGTATGTATGTATGTATGTATGTATGTATGTATGTATGTATGTATGTATGTATGTATGTATGTATGTATGTATGTATGTATGTATGTATGTATGTATGTATGTATGTATGTATGTATGTATGTATGTATGTATGTATGTATGTATGTATGTATGTATGTATGTATGTATGTATGTATGTATGTATGTATGTATGTATGTATGTATGTATGTATGTATGTATGTATGTATGTATGTATGTATGTATGTATGTATGTATGTATGTATGTATGTATGTATGTATGTATGTATGTATGTATGTATGTATGTATGTATGTATGTATGTATGTATGTATGTATGTATGTATGTATGTATGTATGTATGTATGTATGTATGTATGTATGTATGTATGTATGTATGTATGTATGTATGTATGTATGTATGTATGTATGTATGTATGTATGTATGTATGTATGTATGTATGTATGTATGTATGTATGTATGTATGTATGTATGTATGTATGTATGTATGTATGTATGTATGTATGTATGTATGTATGTATGTATGTATGTATGTATGTATGTATGTATGTATGTATGTATGTATGTATGTATGTATGTATGTATGTATGTATGTATGTTTTTTTTTTATATAGCGAAGGAAATACATTTATGTATTCGACAGACTTAGTGTTTCATCTGGATATGTCGGACTCAAGTTATTAATACCGACTAAAACCTCCGCTTTCCTCTGACCTCTGATCCCCACGGAAACTGCCGTTAGGCATTACTTCATGGGGGAGGATCTAGCTACTACTCTTCCTTCTGATACCTAAGGTCACAACTCCTATTTTTCTTCTAATTGGCGTGATTCGCTCTTCTTCTTTCTATGGAACGCAGTTCTGTTAAGACTTTCGTGGCAAAAATGTTAGTTGCGTCCCAAGCAGTCTTTGATGACAACATTGCTCCTACTATGTATATCGAAAACATTTATAAATCGTTAGTAGAGTCAATTATTAACTACTGCCTTCCTGTCTGGGGAGGAACTTATGAAAATAATTTAGAAAATTTAAAATTGATTCAAAAACCAATAATTAAAGTAATACACAACAAACCAATGAGATTCTCTTCTAACGAGCTCTTTGCAAATGTCACCAAGCTAAAGGACGTAAATACTCTATTCATAACTGCAGCAATTAACTTTGTACATGTTAATCCGAGCTTAAGGATAACAAATAATCAGCCATATCAAACTAGAGCAAACGTAAATATGCGAAACTTCACCACACCACAAGCAAAAAATACTGCATTTTTAAAATCAGTAAATTACCTTGGTATCAGACTTTACAATCTTGTACCCCAACAATTAAAAATATTAAACAGTAAAATCAAATTTAAAAGAGAACTGTCTATATATGTATCACAAAATCTAGAGTGTTTCAAAGCCATTGCTTATGAGCTTTAAGTACAATTATTCTATATCAGTGTAATTCTCAGGTATAACTCTCTCGTTAAAATAATTTGATTTTTATTTTTCTTAGTTTAAGTCCTTAGGTTGGTTTGTCTTAAGCTTTTTTTTTCAATAATATTTACTCAGTGACTAAAACTATAAGTTTCTGCCACATACAAGTTCACGAGAACTTAGGTGGCACTTAATTGCACTTAAACTATGTACAGTGTAAATTTTTCTCTTTTTTAATAAAGCTTTTTTGTATTTTTGTATTGTATTTGTACTAATGCCTCTGGTTGGATTGTGTGGGTCAGGATTGTCTCCAGTTCGTCGCGCTGTGGGCTAAAACGCGGGCACTTGAAGAGAACGTGTTCTGCATCTTCAGTGGTTCCAGAGCAAGATGGGCACTCCGGAGAATCATCGTGCTTAAAGCGGTGAAGATAAGCCCGAAAGCAGCCGTGACCTGATAGCATCTGTGTTAGATAGTAGTTGACCTCGCCGTGACTCCGGTTCAGCCAAACGTTGATCTTTGGTATAAGACGATGCGTCCACCTACCCTTCACTGTGGCATCCCACTGGAGCTGCCATCGGCTTATGCTGTTCTGCCGTTCGTCTTTTCTGAGTTCTTCAGCGCTCAGTGTAGTTGACCTCTTCCGTTGATAAAGGGTCCGTCTTTCCTCAGCTAAGACTCTGAGAGGAAGAGTACCGGAAATGACACACACTGCTTCCTCAGATATTGTACGGAAGGCGCTGGCTATTCTTAGTGCACTTAGTCGATATACTGGTCCAGCTTTCCTCCACGATTCTTGGAACCCTAGTGCGTCTGACCAAATGGATATTCCATATGTGAGCACCGATGTGACCACTGATGATAGGAGTAGTCTTCTACTCTGCTTTGGTCCGCCGACGTTAGGCATCAATCGTGCTAGGCTAGCTCTCACTGCTGACGCTTTGGCACTCACGTGTTCGACTTGTTGCTTAAAGTTAAGTCGGGCATCAATCATCACTTCCAGATATCGGATATATGGTTGTGACGTGATTTCTTGCTCTCCGACTCTTAGCTTGATGTTTTCTACTATCTTTCTACTGGTGATGAGCACTGCCTCGGTCTTATACTTGGCTAGTTGCAAGTTTACCGTATTCATCCACTGGTTAATTCGCATGAAAGTGATATCGAAAGCCAGGTTTATCTCTTCGAGATGCTTCGCGAGTATCACTACAGCTACATCATCAGCATATGCTACAAGCTTAACTCCCACTGGCAATGCTATTCTCAAAAGACCATAATACATGATGTTCCACAGCAGAGGACCTAGAACTGAGCCCTGTGGTACTCCTCCAGTTATTTCGTACTCCTTTCGACCGTTCTTTGTGTCATATTTAAGGACCCTGTTTGTAAAGTAGCTAGCTACAATTCTACGCAGGTAACCTGGTACACCCTTTTCTTCAAGAGCCCGCATTATGCAGTCCCAGTTAGCGGAGTTAAAAGCATTCTTAATGTCCAACGTAGCCACCAAGCAATATTTCTTCTTTCCATCCTTCCATCTTGTTCCTGCAATCGCATCCTTGGCTGTATTTACTACCAGGCTGATTGCATCTAGAGTTGACCGTCCTTTCCGAAAACCATACTGGTTGTCTGCTAGGAGTGGATCGATTACTGCCTCTATTCTTTGGTGAATTATACGCTCCAATATCTTGCCCGCCGTGTCCAACATGCAGAGTGGGCGGTAAGATGACGGTTCTTCCGGTGGCTTTTTTCCTTTAGGAAGCAGTACTAATCGTTGCTGTTTCCAGTTTCGAGGAAAAGTCCCTTCCTTAAGGCATGTGTCGTAAACGTCTAGGAATAATGCCGGTGCTGCCTCTATAGCTGTTATCAAGGCAACATTAGGGATTCCGTCCAATCCCGGCGCTTTATTATTCCCTACACGGTTACACGCCTCCGTCAGTTCTTCCTGCGTAACAGATGGAATATCCTCTAGTTCCTCCAGTGCTAACAAGTAGTTGAAGTCGCGTTGCTGTGGAAACAGCGCAGTAACGATTTTCTGCAAAAGTTGCGGACAAGTAGGTGTCGGCATTGGCTGGCCATTTAGATGGGTCATGACGACCTTGTATGGCCTTCCCCACGGGTCTCTATCCACCTCGGCGATGAGCTCCTTCCAGCAGCGTCTTTTGCTGTCTTTGATTGCTTTGTTTAAATTCCGACGCGATCTTTTGTACTCTGCTACCAGCTCTGCAGAGTTAGGTCGTCGGTAGCCACGCTGGGATATTCTTCTTTTTTTGAGACACTCTGAACGAAGAACGCTAATGTGATCGTTCCACCAGTGCACCGAAGGTCTTCCATTTATGCCCCTTTTCCGGGACATACTGGCGTCGCAAGCCTGAGTAACTCGCTTCATTAGGTCCTTGGTAGTAGTGGGTTTATGGGGGTTCTGGCTCACTTTGGGGGGAGGCAGGGCCTTATTCGACGACCCCTAAAATAAGTTAAATTTACAAAAAACGAGCGAACCGAAGCAAAAATTGAACGAAAAAGGTTTCTAAGCGAGCCAAAAATTTCAAAATTCCCAACTTTTAGAAAATAAGTCATCGAAAAACAAAAAAAAAAATTATCAAAAATGAAATATCCCAAGTAAACTCTTGTGTTTTTAGACGAAATTGTGAAGAAGCGACTAACCGCGTGTTAGTGTAAATATTTTATAAATTTATTTATTTTAACGAAATTTTTCATTCATTCAAAATTTTTCAAAATTTAACGAAAAAAGGTCTCAAACGGATCCAAAAATTCCCAACTTTTGGAAAAAAAAATCATCGAAAAACCCAAAAAAAAATTTTACCAAAAATGACATAGCACAGTAAACTCTTGTGTTTTTTAGATGAAATCGACATCAAGCAACTAACCGTAGGTAAAAAATAGTTTAGAAATGCGAGTGTAGTTAAGATTATATAAAAAGGGTAATAAATGATTTTTTCCGATGAAATCACTAAAAAGCGACTAACGGGTGGATTATTTGATAATTAAAAAAATATGACAAAAAATGGTAAAATTCAAAAAAGTTGCTGAAGAGTCATTAAGTTTTAATGACCTCAATATACTAGATAACAACAGATTAGACTATGTCCTGGAACTTGATGTACACTATCCCAGAGAATTGCATGACAAACATGCTGATTTTCCCTTTTTAGCTGAGAACATAATAACACCTAGATCAAAATCCAAAATTCCCAAACTAATTCCAAATCTATATGATAAAAACAAATACATCATACATTACAGGAATTTAAAACAGGCGGTTCAAAATGGTCTAAAGATTACCAAAATGTACAGAATAATCGAGTTTCAACAATCAGAGTGGTTGAAAGAATACATCGATACAAATACCGACTTACGAAATAAAAGTAAAAGCAATTTTGAACGTGATTTATACAAATTATTTAACAATGCCGTCTTTGGAAAAAAAAATGGAAAATGTAGACAAATATAATGACATCAAACTTGTAACAAGTTGGAACAGTTATTTCAGAAGGGAAGGTGCAAGATCCCTATTATTAGTAGACCAAATTATAAAAGTTCCTCAATCTTTACCGAAAACCTTATTGCTATCCAGATGGAAAAATTAAAAATTTGCTATAACAAACCCATATATTTGGGTTTCTGTATTCTAGATCTTTCTAAAACGGTAATGTATGAGTTTTTCTATAACGTTATAAAGAAGGAATTTGGATCGAATGCGACAATGATGTACTGCGACACAGATTCTCAAATAATTAAGGTTTTTACTGACGATTTTTATAAATTTATCAAAGAAAATCCCCAAAACTTTGATACATCCAACTATAATGAGAATAACCAATACAATATAACGAAAAATCTCTCTATATTGGGGAGAATGAAGGATGAATTTGCTGGAGATCCAATTCAAACGTTCATAGGAACCGGTGCTAAGGCATATTACGTGAAATCTCTTTCGAAAGAAACCAAAAAGTCAAAAGGTGTTAAGAAATATGTCATTAACAAGAACCTAACAGAACTGGATTACCTAAATGTTGTGAGAGAGAGACAAGGTATGATATTTCGTAAGATGAACACTTTTAGATCTGATATGCATGTCGTTTATACAGAGATTATTAATAAAGTCGTCCTGTCACATCACGATAATAAAAGATTCCTAATACCGAACACGACATGCACGCTACCTTGGGGACACTATGACATTGATCAGTGATTAAATTAATGTAATTTTTTTTTAGTTTGTAGAAAAAATTTAAATTGTACTATTTTTATGTGTCTTTTTAAAAACGTATAACTAAAAATGTATAAATTTTAGTGGTGTAGGGTATCTCATTTTTTTTTATTTGTTTATTTTAATTTCTGTTATTTAAAGGATGTAGTGTTTAAAGGAAGGAATTGTACAGAATGTAATTTTTTATTTTAAACCTATAATAAAGGGATTAGTAAATAAAAAAAAACATTGTTTTTATTGCAAATGTTTATTAATGCTCCGAATATATAAAGTATCATTTACAACTTTTTGTGAATTAATAAATAAAAGCTCTTTTATAATACATATTTCTAAACTATCAACTAACTTTGCTAAACTATTTAAAACAAAGAAAACATGTGAATACTGTTCATCAAAACACAGAGTACTCGCAACTCTAACAAATCGATTATAAAAACCATTAAAGTTTATTCTAACAAGTGTTTGGATTTTGTCCTGCAAAAAAGATTCCAAATATAAAAATTCTTCATTTTGAAACAAGATGATGTTTTTATTATTTCTTGCAAATTTAACAACTTTCACTTCTCCCAAAATATCAGGTAATATGGAAAATTTAGTAAATTTCCATTCAGATTGTGTGCGTTGATGACCTTTTAAAAAGTAGTTTTCGTAAATATCTCTTAAAATTTTGATCAACTCGGGCAACTCTTGCGGGTTTATGCACACCCATTTCTTATCAACACTATTCTCGAGTTTAATAATTGGAGTAAATTCTTCAAGCAGCGAAACGTGTAGTCCAGTACTAAGCATATTATAACCATCATTCAACCGAAGTATGCTTTCACAAATTAGTTGGGGGGCGTTCCAAGTATTGTTGTCAACATCATTTTCAAAACCAGGTCCGGAATGGTCTCTGGAAGAGTAATCACTACCAAAACTGGTACAACTGGAGTCACTGTAATACATCTTCTTATTCACTGTTACTGGTTAATTATGAATCTGGCGTGGAGTGATTCCTCCTTATATAGGTCATAAAAATGAGGGCGTGATTCAGTGCGCAGACGCTATTAAAGTTTGCTTATTAAAAAAAAATATATATATATATTATTTATAATTTTTGTTTTTTGTCTGCAAAGTCTGTAAATTCCTTTGTTAGCTTTAACAGATTAAACTTTTTAAAAACTTGCTGCTTAATTTCATACATTTCCAAAATCTTTTTTAACTCTTGCAAATTGTTTAAATGCTTTTCCAGACGACGATGATATCTCTCTTGTTGCAACTTTTGCCGTACGCTATGTGATGGCATTGTAAACACTAAAAACTGTTGCGCTGTTGCTCTTATATATAAAAAATTATACCTGTCTGACAGTTTTTGTCAGTGGGTTGTAGGAAAACATTTTATCATATATCACGAGACAGAATGCGGTTGTTTTTGCTGGAACGTCTTTGTGAGTTTCAAAGGTTATTCTCATGGTAATGTTGGAAGATTGCACAGTATCCCTCTGAAAGGTTGTATCAATATACAGCAATGGCGCCAGCTCCAAGTATTCTAAAGGTGAAAATAGCGGATCAGTGATAGGGACTCCGTAGTAGGAACTTTGAAATTTTGAATACATTTCATACGCCGATGCAAACTGGTTTTTATCAATATCCAAAAAGATCTCGTTATAGGGATATCTCTCTCCATTCAAGTAAACATAAATATTTCTTAAATTGATGTGATTAAATCTTGCTCTGTCAGCTCCTGGTTGATCTTCTCTATTAGTTTGAAATCCAATTATTACGTGTCGGGCAGCTTCTGCCTTTACAGATGTTTTTATTTGCCAATTGTGTCGAGTTGTTTGCATAAGTTCGGGATACTCTACCAGTTCCCATCGTCGAAAATTAATTGGGATTTCTGTACCTTTGTTTACAATCTTTGATAATGTCAGTTCGGTGAGGATATTTGTTGTTACATGTGGCATCATCCATCGCATGGTTGTTAGTAAAATTTTTACTTTTTCACCAGCAATATCATTTTTTATACAATTGTTATCTGAATTGGATCGTATCAAAGTTAACTGTTGCTTTGAATTTAAGATAATTTTTTTATAATCTTCAAAAAATCCAAGCAAATTTCTCAATGGATAAATAGCATTAAAATTGCCTTTCTTGTCACACAGTATGCTGGCATCATTGAATTTAATGTTTGGGAACCAACCTGCATTTCGCAGTTTTTTGCTTTCGCCATTGCTTAGCGAAGAATATCCTTTAAGCAAGGTGGTAGTACCCACATCTCTTACAAAATCGACAGTGACATCATTCCAGTCGTATCTTATTTCTTTAAACATAAACGCCATTGGGTTGTTGCTAAATTTCATGTTTTCCGAAAATTTTCCATCATTGGTTAGCTGTCCTTCAATGTATAGATAACTCTCACATGGCAAAGTGTAGGCTTCAACATCTGGTATAACAATTTTAATTTCGTAATTGTTGTTTGATTTGTTGGGTGAAAATGGATCGTAGGAATAGGTCTCGTATCTTATGACCGAGTTATCCTCAATAATTTTATCTGTCACATTTAAAAAATTCATTGTCTCCTTAGTTTTAAACCAAGTGATCTCAGGAAAGCGCGGTTGGTCTTTGTTAACTGTTTTGAAGCTGGTGTAAGACTAACTAATGAATTGGTTTTTTTCTTTCTTTTATACGATTTTTTTGCGTGGGTATGTTGGTGGGAGTTAAAACTGTTTTGACTTAAATACTTTAGCACCATGCTTTCTATTACGCGACAGTTTAAATAATGATTTTATAATGGCGACCACTGCCTTTTTATATGCAATCTGAGGGTGATAGTCTCTCCACTAAAATTGATCAATTCATTGTTTTGGTCCCTAACCCATACGGTTATGTTACTTAACGTTTTTACGTTGACTGGGAAGTAGATGAGATTCTGGGGTGCTTCAACAATTTTATATCCGACTGGTGCTAAAGGGAAAAATACATATATTGTATGAGTGGGCTCTCCATTGAAATATGATCCATTTGCAATGTTACAATTTATCAATATTGAATTAACTCTAATAATCTCTGTAGTCTTTTGCGAAGTATGCAATTTATTGCCTTCGTATGATCCATCTTCAAATCCTAAAATACTACCAATTGTTTCACTGGTAAATTCGATATTTTCACTGCATTTCATATGACAACGCAAAGTGTTGACATTTGGTATTAGAGATAAAGTAATCCCATGCTGTTGCAGTTGTGTCTTTAAATATTCTTCGATATCCGGCAGTTCATATGCTCCAGAAGGAATTTCTATTGTTTGCTTTCCAACAATAAATTTGTTGTTTCTCTTATCAATGTTTGGAATAGCGTTAAACGTTTCAAAATTAATAAGACTTACTTCGTACTCGCATCATGCAAATCTAGTGGAGGATTAAAATTGGCTTTTAAAGTGGGTGAATTCCCAGACAAAGTTATTGTAAAAGACATGTCTAAAGACTGATTGTAAGCGTGTCGCGGCTGAGTATATATATATATATATATATATATATATATATATATATATATATAAGTTCAAACCAACGATAATGACTTTAGTATTAACAATGACTTGTGACAAGAAAGATCGTCGTTGTCGTGGTGTCTCAGCTGGGAAAAAATATAAAACACAAAAGAAGGGTGGTCGTGGTTTGGTAAATACCTTAGTTAATAAACTACCTTTTGAAGTACATTTACCAAAATATAATTACTGTGGTCCTGGAACAAAGCTAAAGAAAAGATTAGCACGTAAAGATAAGGGTATTAATCCTTTGGACGAGGCGTGCAAAGAACACGACATTGCCTACTCACAAAAGTCAGATCTACCAAGCAGACACCAGGCTGATAAGGTTCTTGCATCAAAAGCAGCACAACGAATAACAGCATCCGACGCTAGCTTTGGTGAAAAATTGGCTGCTGCAGGAGTTACAGGAATTATGAAAGTCAAAAGTAAGTTTGGAATGGGTTTAAAGAGAAATCGACAACAAAACAAAAAGATCAAGAAAAAGAAACCTCCACGAATTGGTGGTAAAGGAATCTCGTTGAGCAATGCGATGAAACAAGCTCGCAAAAGTATTGTTGGAAAAAGATTTAAAAATTTACAAACAGCTGCTAAAAGTGCTTTGCGTTCGCTAAACGGAAAAAAAGTTGTTTTACCGAAGCAAAGGACTATTCCGATTCCTAAAACAGGAGGCTCCATACCATTGATACCTCTATTTGCTAGTCTCTCAGCTCTTGGTGCTTTAAGCAGTGGTGCTGCAGGAATCGCGAAAGCTGTCAATGACGCCAAAGCAGCAAAAGAAAAATTGGAAGAGGAGAAAAGACATAATAGAGCCATGGAAGAAGTGGCTATCGGAAAAGGTCTGTACTTGAAACCTTACAAGACTGGTTGTGGTTTGTATCTAAAACCGTATTCAAAAAACTGCTAAAGAAACTACCTCACAGACCTTTGACCAACATTGATTTAGAAAAATTTGGAAAACACATTCCATACTTCCGAGGAGTGTTTATGCGCGATGAATTACCAAGGGAAATTAAAGAACATGAAAGCGCTATAATCAATTTGGATAGCAAGAAGAATACAGGTAGTCATTGGGTTGGATTTTATAAAAATAAAACAGATATTTACTACTTTGATTCATACGGTAACCTAAGACCACCCTTGGAAGTTGAAAAGTATTTCAAAAGTGATGGTAGTTTAAACAAAATTCATTATAATCATACACAACACCAATTTGGAAGGAACTCCTACAACTGTGGGCATTTGGTTCTAAAATTCTTATATAAGCATACTTTATGCTAAATTATTTAGTTGCTTTTAAAAGGTTGCGCAATGCGGATTGTAAAACAAAAATTTACTCTACCAGTGAAAAATTACGATAATACGAGTGAGGAATTTCGAAAACATGGTAGACTATTCCCAGGTAGCTGTAAACGCTGTGTCATTGTAGCACCAAGTGGTGGGGGAAAAACAAATGTACTGATAAGTTTACTTGAAGATTTAAATGGATTAAGGTTTGAAAATGTTTATGTTAATTCAAAAACCTTAAATCAACCCAAGTATGAGTATTTAACAAATCTTTTAAAACCCATTAAAGGAATTGGATATTTTGAGAATGACAGTGAAGACAACATTATTCCACCAAACAAAATTAAGGATAATTCTGTAGTTACTTTCGATGATATGGTATGTGGTGGCCAAAGCATTATTCGCGATTATTTTTGCTTCTCTAGACATAAAAATACAGACTGCTTTTATTTAACTCAGACTTACTCCAGTATACTTTGCAGCTTATCAGAGATAATCTAAGCTTACTAGTTATCTTTCCACAAGACCTAACCAATTTAAAACATATTTATCAGGACCATGTGAGCACAGACTTGTCTTTTCAAACATTTAAAGAACTTTGTTCGTTGTGTTGGAAGGATAAATATAGCTTTTTAGTTGTTGACAAAGATAGCGATATTAAAAACGGTCGATACCGACAGGGCTTTGACAAGTTTATTCATATATAAGAGGTCTAGTTGCAAACTTTTGATCATTACTGATTTAAAAACAAAGATGGACAGACGAAAAGCTTTGGAGCTTGTTAAAACTCGCAAGGCAATAAAAAAGAAACTTCAAGCCTTAAAATCCGATCTCGTTGAATCAGAGTTTAAACGAGAGAAGCAGTTGAAACCAATAACTAAACCTCTTGAAGAATTTTTATCGAAAGTGAAAAATGAAATGTCAATTAAATCGGAACCAAAAACCCCAACTCGAGATTCCTCTACACCCAGCAAAACAAATTTAAACTTTTCCTCATATCGTCCAATTGACTTAAATTCTACCGCTCGAAGTAATTTGTATAAATTTCAACCAATGTTGACACCTACAATGCCCAGTTTTTTAGAAGATACTTTTGTTAGCGACGATAATGATGCTCAAAACAATGGTGATACCAGTGAAGAAATTGATAGAACACTTAACGAAATAAATGAAAGTAGATTAAACTTAACAAGACTTCCTGTTTACGATGAGTACTTGAAAGATTTTGATCCGCTGCCCAGAAAGTATATTGACGAACAAATGAGAGATACTAAAGATGTTCACGATTATACCTATGGAATCTATCACGATGTTGAGAATGAGAAGTTTCTTATTGGTAAATCTGAGCTAAACTTTAAAGGTAAAAATGTTTCAGTCAATGGTTTAACCTACCCCGGTACTGTTGGTTTATATGAGTTGTTGTTTAAAAAAGAGCCAGCGGCTTATAGGAAAGATGATTTAGATCAATATATGGATATTTTATCAAGATCCAATGCCTACCGTAGAAATTATGACCCCCAGGATCAGATTCAAGGTACAAAAGTTTCGAAATGGAATCAAATAATTAGACCATATTTGATTAATAAGAAAATTCTTCCCCCACAAAATCGGGAAAGACTTGCTTCTTTTAATAAACCACTTCCTCCGAGAAATTTAAGACCTAGAGCACAATCTACTTCAAGTACTTTACAGAAAAAAGGTGGATCTATGCTCTTGTCGAACAATAAAATAGACTATGTATATTATGATGATCCAAATGAAATTGTGGAAAGATTGAAACTTTTGATAGCGTCACAAACAGCCGGGAATGATGGTCACACAATTGAAATACAATCAATATTAGAAGAGCTTAGAGAGCGTAAAATTTTAGTATAAATAGAGATGTATACAGGTAGATAAGTTTATTTAGTTTTTACAACCATGACGGTGGACAAGTTCTGGAGACATGTTTCGAGAAAAGGTAAAAATATTCAATACAACCTTAGTCAGAGCGATTTGGAAAATAGAGTTTTGTCAAATGTTTCGAAAACACTTCAACCGCAAAGCTCTGACTTTGAAGGTTTAAAGAGACGAATGGTGTCAAACGACTATGAAATGTCAGAAATTCGAAAAAAAACTTAAATTAACCGATGAAAAGTTGGGCAATGTGCATCAAAATTGTGTTAAAGAAGACAACTTGTTGGAAAGGGAGAAAAAACTTAGAGCAGATATACTAAATACTAATTTTAAAGACCAGAATAAAATTGTGGATGATTTCAAAAATCGAATCAATGTGAACTTTGAAAAAATAGTATCCCTTCAAAACCTTGTTGGTCAACAAAATAATGTTACTAATGATATAACTTTATTAAAAAAAGAAGTAAATGTTCTTGAAAGTGAGGTAAAAAATTTTCAAAATGGAAACAAAACAGAATTAGAGAGTTATGGACAAAAGTTTACAGGTTTCCTTTCAAAATTTAATACTCTTAAAAGTAGTTTTAAAAATTTTCAAGACAAAATTAATGGTGATATTCAACAAATTGCAACTACCAACAACACGAAGCATTTGGAATTTAAAGAGCTAGATGACAAAGTTAAAAAAATTTTGCAAACAAATTCTGATTTACAACAAGTTGTGGATGAACTTGGTTTGAAATGCAAGCAGGTTTTATCAAACGATGGTTTGGAGAAGGATAAAATAAATGAATTCGAAACCGAACTTGCTACATTAAAAACACAGCTTTCAGATCTCGACAAAATTTCAACTGATGCCCTAAAAAATTTAGAAACCAGTATTAAAAAACAGTTTTAAGAAATTATTAACGATCAAAATCAATTACATATTGAAAGTTTTAATCAACAAATTAAAAAATGTCTTGAAACAAGCTCAGGTTTAATGGAAAATGTTAATAAACTAAGTCAAAAAGTAAATGAAATTTCAATTAGAAACGTTTCAGAAACAAGTCCAGATGTGCAAAAAAAATATGGTAAACTAGAACGTGATATTTCCATGTTAAAAACCAAGCTTGAAAATATACCAAAAATTGATGAGGAGTCTTTAAATTCAAAATTTTTAGAGACTGTTAAAATAAAATTAAAAGCACAACAAGATCAACTTGAGAAAAATTTTCATGAAAAATTTCCAACAATCGATTATCTCGAACGTAAAATTGAAAATCAGATTGCGCACAACAACGAAACAATAACAAAATTAAATAAATCGATTAGTGGCTACATCGAACAAGTTAAAAACTTGGAGATACAGTATGATACATTATGGAGGGCGAGTCTTAAATTATATGATGGCAACTTTGATGAAAAACTGGAAATTGCAAAGTATAAAATAGATCAAGATGTTAGCGCTTTAAGTGAAAAGTTAAAAACATTTCAAGATGATTTAAAACGTGTAAAATCACTTTTGACTGTAAGCACAGATGAGATTAGAGATAAACATTCGCAATTGAAAACTGCTTGTAAAGATAGTAATAAACAAACAATCAAAAAACTTTCCGAGTTTGAAATAATTGTCAACAATCAAGATGAAAAAATTACTAAACTACAAGAAAATTTACAAACTAGTGTATCGTCAAAAGAGATCCAACTCACACAAAGTATAAAAAACTTTAAAGATGACATTGCATTTAAAGTACAAAATATGGAACAAAAAATATCTAATTTGAAGCAAGAGAATAAAACATTTTATGGATATTTACCGCTAGATTTTGTGGGAAAACATATGGAGCAAGAAAATAAATTTTTTATATTTTCGTTAAAAAGTGTTTATTATACCATGCCCTTGAGAGAAGCACAAATTGAATTTGCAAAATTTCACCCCAATACCACGATTATGGTCGTTGAAGACGAGCTCGAAAATGTAAAATATTATGATTTAACAAATGTGGAAGATATAAAATTGAAACAAAATGATAAAATTTCGTTTGAGAGAGAAGCAGCAACTTCATCCACTGATTTTAGTGCTACTATACTACTTAAGTATCCAATACAATCATAATTTCTTCACTTGCCTTCAAGATGTCTTTGAAAGAAATTGTGGTAAATGAACTGCATAAAACAGCTCGAAAAAAATATTTTCGTCGAAAAGTTAACATCAAGGGATTGGATGATTTATGGGAGGCTGATTTGATTTCCATGATTCCATATGAACGAACAAATAGGAGACATAGATTTATTTTAATTGTAATAAATGCATTTTCCAAGTTTGTATGGGCACGTCCTTTGAAAAGTAAAACCTCTGCAGATGTATTTCGGGCGATGAAATCCATTTTGGAAGAAGCGCCATCAACACCAAAAAACTTACATACGGATAGGGGCAAGGAATTTTTTAATAAAGATTTTCAAAAACTCATAAAAGATTATAATATCAACCATTATCACACTTTTTCCAATATGAAAGCCTCAATTGTTGAAAGGGTAAATCGCACGCTAAAGAATTTAATGTGGAAAAAATTTAGTGTGCAAGGCAACAACAACTGGATAAATATTTTGGATGAAATTGTAAACAAGTACAACACCACTGTGCATTCGACAATGGGTGTGGCCCCCAGCAAAGTGTCTAACAAAAATGAGAAATATATTTTAAGAACGTCCTACCCATCAATAAAACTTCCAGATCCAAAATCAATAAAATTTAAAGTTGGAGACTATGTCCGTATCAGCAAAGAGAGACAGGCCTTTACAAAGGATTATACACCCAACTGGTCCAATGAGGTTTTTCGAATTAGAAAAGTAGTTCAGACGAATCCCATTACATACCTGCTTGAAGACCAACAGAATTCCGAAATTAGGGGTGGATTTTATACTGAAGAATTACAACTGACCAAATATCCCGATGTTTACCTCGTTGAAAAGGTATTAAGACGAAAAGGTGACAAGGTTTATGTTAAATGGCTTGGAATGGACAAGTCACACAACTCATGGATTTTGAAAAGAGATATACTTTAGGTTTGTTTGAACCCTATATAAGGTGAGAGGTTTGCTCCAAGTCCACATTCTACATTTCGAAATGGATTTAGCCAGATTAAACGCTGTAGCTAAATTTGAACTGCGGCAGACAAAACGCATATCAGAGTTGGAAATTGGTAAAGAATACATTATAAATCATCTGAGATCCATCAAAGTTGCGTTCGGCCGCTCCATTATTGCTGTTTTGGAGAACTGTAGCTTTGATGTTTACCTACCGACACGCATATCGCTTGAAGTAGAACCCTACAGAGAAGAATTTAAAACGTAAAAATAGATTAAGATTTTTATGTACTTACTTTTAAAAAATTAAATATTTAAGATTTTGTTTGCTTCATTTTTTTTCCCCTCCTTTTTTTCAAAGAACAAATTACTTTTTTTATTTTTTTTAACCTTTTTTATATTTTTCACTACGTGGTTAGTCACATTTCTAAATTGATATTCACACGCGGTTAGTTTATAAGTTTTTTATTCTTTTTTATAATTTCAACTATAGTAGCACGCGGTTAGCTCAATTTGATGCAAGGGTAACACGCGGGTTCGTTCGTTGGGCTAGAACTTCTGGATTTTTTATTATTTTGACTATAGTAACACATTTTCAATAAATTTTTCCTTCGGTTCACTCGATTTTCGTAAAATTGACTGATTTTAGAGGTCATCGAATAGCGCTACAGCTTCGGTTTGCTCGATTTTTTCATTCAATTTTTGCTTCGGTTCGCTCGTTTTTAGTAAATTTGACTGATTTTAGAGGTCGTCGAATAGCGCGACAGCTTCGGTTCACTCGATTTTTTCATTCAATTTTTGCTTCGGTTCACTCGTTTTTAGTAAATTTGACTGATTTTAGAGATCGATTGCTTCGGTTCACTCGATTTTTTCATTCAATTTTTGCTTCGGTTCACTCGTTTTTAGTAAATTTGACTGATTTTAGGGGTCGATTGCTTCGGTTCACTCGATTTTTTCGTTAAATTTTTGCTACGGTTCGCTCGTTTTTAGTAAATTTGACTGATTTTAGAGATTGATTGCTTCGGTTCACTCGATTTTTTCATTCAATTTTTGCTTCGGTTCACTCGTTTTTAGTAAATTTGACTGATTTTAGGGGTCGATTGCTTCGGTTCACTCGATTTTTTCGTTCAATTTTTGCTACGGTTCGCTCGTTTTTTGTAAATTTGACTTATTTTAGGGGTCGTCGAATAAGGCCCTGCCCCCCCCCCCGTTCGCTCGTTTTTATTAAAATTAACTGATTTTAGAGGTCGATTGCTTCGGTTCACTCGATTTTTTCATTCAATTTTTGCTTCGGTTCGCTCGTTTTTAGTAAATTTGACTGATTTTAGAGGTCGTCGAATAGCGCGACAGCTTCGCTTTGCTCGATTTTTTCATTTAATTTTTGCTTACGTTCGCTCGTTTTTAGTAAATTTGACTGATTTTAGAGGTCGATTGCTTCGGTTCACTGGATTTTTTCGTTCAATTTTTGCTTACGTTCGCTCGTTTTTCGTAAAATTGACTAATTTTAGAGGTCGATTGCTTCGGTTCACTCGATTTTTTCGTTCAATTTTTGCTTACGTTCGCTCGTTTTTAGTAAAATTGACTGATTTTAGAGGTCGATTGCTTCGGTTCACTCGATTTTTTCGTTCAATTTTTGCTACGGTTCGCTCGTTTTAAGTAAATTTGACTGATTTTAGAGATCGATTGCTTCGGTTCACTCGATTTTTTCATTCAATTTTTGCTTCGGTTCACTCGTTTTTAGTAAATTTGACTGATTTTAGAGATCGATTGCTTCGGTTCACTCGATTTTTTCATTCAATTTTTGCTTCGGTTCACTCGTTTTTAGTAAATTTGACTGATTTTAGGGGTCGATTGCTTCGGTTCACTCGATTTTTTCGTTAAATTTTTGCTTCGGTTCACTCGTTTTTAGTAAAATTGACTGATTTTAGAGGTCGATTGCTTCGGTTCACTCGATTTTTTCGTTCAATTTTTGCTACGGTTCGCTCGTTTCTTGTAAAATTGACTGATTTTAGAGGTCGATTGCTTCGGTTCACTCGATTTTTTCGTTCAATTTTTGCTACGGTTCGCTCGTTTTTCGTAAAATTGACTGATTTTAGAGGTCGATTGCTTCGGTTCACTCGATTTTTTCGTTCAATTTTTGCTTACGTTCGCTCGTTTTTCGTAAAATTGACTAATTTTAGAGGTCGATTGCTTCGGTTCACTCGATTTTTTCGTTCAATTTTTGCTTACGTTCGCTCGTTTTTAGTAAAATTGACTGATTTTAGAGGTCGATTGCTTCGGTTCACTCGATTTTTTCGTTCAATTTTTGCTACGGTTCGCTCGTTTTAAGTAAATTTGACTGATTTTAGAGATCGATTGCTTCGGTTCACTCGATTTTTTCATTCAATTTTTGCTTCGGTTCACTCGTTTTTAGTAAAATTGACTGATTTTAGAGGTCGATTGCTTCGGTTCACTCGATTTTTTCGTTCAATTTTTGCTACGGTTCGCTCGTTTCTTGTAAAATTGACTGATTTTAGAGGTCGATTGCTTCGGTTCACTCGATTTTTTCGTTCAATTTTTGCTACGGTTCGCTCGTTTTTCGTAAAATTGACTGATTTTAGAGGTCGATTGCTTCGGTTCACTCGATTTTTTCGTTCAATTTTTGCTACGGTTCGCTCGTTTCTTGTAAAATTGACTGATTTTAGAGGTCGATTGCTTCGGTTCACTCGATTTTTTCGTTCAATTTTTGCTACGGTTCGCTCGTTTTTCGTAAAATTGACTGATTTTAGAGGTCGATTGCTTCGGTTCACTCGATTTTTTCGTTCAATTTTTGCTTACGTTCGCTCGTTTTTCGTAAAATTGACTAATTTTAGAGGTCGATTGCTTCGGTTCACTCGATTTTTTCGTTCAATTTTTGCTTACGTTCGCTCGTTTTTAGTAAAATTGACTGATTTTAGAGGTCGATTGCTTCGGTTCACTCGATTTTTTCGTTCAATTTTTGCTACGGTTCGCTCGTTTTAAGTAAATTTGACTGATTTTAGAGATCGATTGCTTCGGTTCACTCGATTTTTTCATTCAATTTTTGCTTCGGTTCCCTCGTTTTTAGTAAATTTGACTGATTTTAGGGGTCGATTGCTTCGGTTCACTCGATTTTTTCATTCAATTTTTGCTTCGGTTCACTCGTTTTTAGTAAATTTGACTGATTTTAGAGATCGATTGCTTCGGTTCACTCGATTTTTTCATTCAATTTTTGCTTCGGTTCACTCGTTTTTAGTAAATTTGACTGATTTTAGGGGTCGATTGCTTCGGTTCACTCGATTTTTTCGTTAAATTTTTGCTACGGTTCGCTCGTTTTTAGTAAATTTGACTGATTTTAGAGATTGATTGCTTCGGTTCACTCGATTTTTTCATTCAATTTTTGCTTCGGTTCACTCGTTTTTAGTAAATTTGACTGATTTTAGGGGTCGATTGCTTCGGTTCACTCGATTTTTTCGTTCAATTTTTGCTACGGTTCGCTCGTTTTTTGTAAATTTGACTTATTTTAGGGGTCGTCGAATAAGGCCCTGCCCCCCCCCCCCCCCCCAAAGTGAGCCAGAACCCCCATAAACCCACTACTCTTGGTCTTCATCTTGGCAGTTTCTACGATTATCGGATCACAAACTAAGGCTACTACTAAAGCAGCTGTGTCGAGAGATTTGACTCTCCACCCAACCGCGTTATTTTGCCTGTTGGCTCTTCTGTGGTTCTGGCCAGTTGATATTTCCCATAACAATGCACTGTGGTCACTGGCTGTGTAGGTGTTCGAGACTCTCCAGGAGTAGCTTCTTCTAGCTAGGCTGCTGCTGACAAATGTAAGATCCACAATTGAGCTTGCCTCTCCCTTGGTATACGTGGGAGTATCACCGATGTTAAGGAGGACGATGTCTAGTGTAGCCATTGCCTCGAGTAGTGCTTTTCCTCGTGCATTAGTGGTCTTACTTCCCCAGTCTACTGCCCAGGAGTTAAAGTCACCAGCTATTGCCACCGGAAAATGTCGCCTAGCATCCTCGGTTAGCCGATTGAGGAATTCTACAAATTGATCAATAGGGAGACTTGGCGGCGCATAACAACTGTAGAAGCGGATGCCATCTACCCATGCTGCTACAAAACCTGCTTCTCTATTATTGACCACATTCTGGAATGGAAATTTGCCACAGGACCAAACGACAGCTCCAGTGGTGCTGTCCGATTCCCACGGTTGGGTACTCAGGTGTCTATATGG
Source organism: Aspidapion aeneum (assembly GCA_963576565.1). Classification (NCBI taxonomy): domain Eukaryota; kingdom Metazoa; phylum Arthropoda; class Insecta; order Coleoptera; family Brentidae; genus Aspidapion; species Aspidapion aeneum. The sequence goes on along the minus strand of OY755041.1, from coordinate 53,274,974 downwards.
CTCTGCTATCATTACTAAGTCCAGCTCTAGTTCCCGCACGGTCTGCATGAGCAGATCATGCGCAGATTCACAGTGATTGAGGTTGAGCTGTAGTATCTTCATGATCGTTTACTTGTCATCTTCTGGAGTGCCTCTTGGAACACCGGGCACCTGTAAGTGCCGGCATGGTGGGCAGCATCCTCCGAGCCATGATGTTTAGCGCATAGTGCACATTTAGCTGGATTGTTACACTTAGCAATCTGGTGTCCTTCTTGTCCGCATCTGATACAGAGCTTAGACCGGTCTACTGTGCTTCTGCACTGCGATCCAAAATGCCCAAAGTGCCAGCATTTGAAGCATTGGACTGGTCTCTTCGTTGTTCTAATTCGGCAGTTGACCCAGCCAATCTTAATTTTGCCGTTTCCTTCTAGAAGATTTCGCGCTGTGGCTGCGGGTAAAGTCACTACGGCAGTCTGGGTACCTCTATAGGCGGGACGGATTTTAATGGCCTCCAGTGGTATCTCGCCGACTTCTCCAGCTACCGTTTGCAAGGCGGCCTGAATGTCATTTTTCGACGTAATGTCGTCAATCTCACGTATTTCGACTACCTCCTGTGGCCCTTTGCTGATTACTTCCGCGTCCTCTTTAAGGATGCCCGCTATAGTCTGTCGCAAAGTTTGGCCTTTATCAGCGCTCTTTTTCGAGAGCGTGATAAGCATGTTTCCTTCCCTTGTCTTGTTGATCTTATCTACCGTAGAGCAGATCTGATCATTAGGCACTTCTTGTTTCAGTCGACGCAGTATCTCGGAATATTTTGCCTTCTCGACTGGACGAATTAACACTGCATCTGGTTTGATCCACGTTCGCGGTTTTTTTCGCTTGGGTTTCTGCATGAAATCCTCTGTTGGCTCCTTTGAGAGCTGCCCTTTGCTCTGCTTTTTCTTATCCTTCTTAGGCTGGACTTTGTGCCAAGCAGACGCCTCTTTCTTTCGGGCGTTCTGGGGAGTCGCTTTTTGCGGAGGGCTGGGTTTGGAGTCCTTCTTCTTCTTGATTTGGATGTCTGCTGGGTCCGGAGAATGTCGGTCCTTTCTTTTTCCAGGCCTATCGTGGCTTTCACATTTGTCTCCGGCGACTGATTCACCATCACCTTCGACTCCTGTGTCCAGCGCTTCTACAGTCTCGATGATAGCTTGACTGCTTTTCTCCGGTGTAGCACAATCAAGGCGCCTCTGGTCTGTCAGCCATTTCTCGTCAAGTTCAATAAACCATTCGAGGGCGGTAGCGACGCTAGTCGTCTTTGTCTTGATCTCCTTGTGAATGTTATTCTTCGTATGGACCATGGCACGAAGCTCATATATGTGCTTTTCAAGGCGCTTCAAAGCTTGCGTCCTTTGCATCTCTGCACTTGATTTTAGTGCTCCTTGTTGGGCATGAGGCCCGTCTTCTTGTTTGTTTTTGTTTTTGTTTTCCTGCATATTACTCATACTTTAAGTGTATGTATGTATGTATGTATGTATGTATGTATGTATGTATGTATGTATGTATGTATGTATGTATGTATGTATGTATGTATGTATGTATGTATGTATGTATGTATGTATGTATGTATGTATGTATGTATGTATGTATGTATGTATGTATGTATGTATGTATGTATGTATGTATGTATGTATGTATGTATGTATGTATGTATGTATGTATGTATGTATGTATGTATGTATGTATGTATGTATGTATGTATGTATGTATGTATTTATGTATGTATTTATGTATGTATGTATGTATGTATGTATGTATGTATGTATGTATGTATGTATGTATGTATGTATGTATGTATGTATGTATATATGTATGTATGTATGTATGTATGTATGTATGTATGTATGTATGTATGTATGTATGTATGTATGTATGTATGTATGTATGTATGTATGTATGTATGTATGTATGTATGTATGTATGTATGTATGTATGTATGTATGTATGTATGTATGTATGTATGTATGTATGTATGTATGTATGTATGTATGTATGTATGTATGTATGTATGTATGTATGTATGTATGTATGTATGTATGTATGTATGTATGTATGTATGTATGTATGTATGTATGTATGTATGTATGTATGTATGTATGTATGTATGTATGTATGTATGTATGTATGTATGTATGTATGTATGTATGTATGTATGTATGTATGTATGTATGTATGTATGTATGTATGTATGTATGTATGTATGTATGTATGTATGTATGTATGTATGTATGTATGTATGTATGTATGTATGTATGTATGTATGTATGTATGTATGTATGTATGTATGTATGTATGTATGTATGTATGTATGTATGTATGTATGTATGTATGTATGTATGTATGTATGTATGTATGTATGTATGTATGTATGTATGTATGTATGTATGTATGTATGTATGTATGTATGTATGTATGTATGTATGTATGTATGTATGTATGTATGTATGTATGTATGTATGTATGTATGTATGTATGTATGTATGTATGTATGTATGTATGTATGTATGTATGTATGTATGTATGTATGTATGTATGTATGTATGTATGTATGTATGTATGTATGTATGTATGTATGTATGTATGTATGTATGTATGTATGTATGTATGTATGTATGTATGTATGTATGTATGTATGTATGTATGTATGTATGTATGTAATCAAATCTTGCAACTCATTTTTGAAGAACTTCGAAACATCCGATTGACTTCAAATTTTGTGGTTCCATCGGGTACCTACCTCCCCCCTAACGTGGAGGGTGGAGAGGGGGTAAAATTTTAGTTTGTCCGATTTCCACCAAAATTGGTATCTGGGGGTTTTTGAGGATGAGAATTACGAATTTTAGATCAGACTACAAAAATTCAATATGGCGGTTTCAAAATGGACGATTTAATTTCAAGTTTTTCTGATTACTTTCAACTGACTCCCACGTATCCCATTGACTTTAAATTTCGTATACCGTTATAGTTCCGATGACAATCCAATAATGTGGTATCACTGACTGCCTGTAAACTGACACCTCTAACCTGGAGAGCGGAGAGGGGGTAAAATTTTAGTTTGTTGGATTTCGACCAAAATTGTTATCTAGGGGTTTTTGAGGATGAGGATTACGAATTTTTGATCAGATTACAAAAATTCAATATCGCGGATTCAAAATGGACGATTTAATGACAAGTTTATCTGATTACTTTCAACTGACTTTCACGTATCCGATTAACTTTAAATTTCGCATAACGTTATAGTTCCGATGACAATCCAATAATGTGGTATCACTGACTGCCTACCTCCCCCCTAACGTGGAGGGCGGAGAGGGGGTAAAATATTAGTTTGTATTTTAGACTTAGATATTTCAAAATTGACAGAAAAGATAACCTGCAATATCGATGCGCTAGCTGAAATGCATAGGCTTAGACAAATCTGAAAATTAAAAAATAAATTTAGAAAAAAAAACTTTTTGGAATAAGCTTTTATAAAATGACTAAAAAGCATAAAATAATTTTTTGAGTGTTCCGATTTCATAATAATAAAAGCGATGGGCGTATTTAGTATTAGGTAAATGCCTTTCCATGCGCATTTGGTGGATCATCTACAACCGATGATGGGCCGACTCTTCTTTTTCATTGTGATAAAATAATCGCGGATGATCTGTATAATGTCCATCCATATCAGAGAAATGTAAGAATAGCATCAGTAGGGTTGGGTTGGGTTAAATTATCTACCCTTGTATTTCTCTGCTATAATATAATGAATTTGGATTTTCACTAAACTTCGAGTTAACAAGGCTAAAAGAAAAACGGGTAAATTTCCTTTAATGCACCCATCGCTTTTATTATTATAATATCAGAACACTCAAAAAATTATTTTATGCTTTTTAGTCCATTTTAAAAAAGCTTGTTTTCGAAAAGTTTTTTTTTTCTAAATTTATTTATACTGGTTTTGATTCGAATTCGTATATGACAACATCCGACGTAAAGCTGATTTAAAAAAAAACTGATACGACTCTTTAAAGTAATTTTTCTAAAATTTGAGCAGTGTATGCTAAGCCACCATGTCAGCTTTAACAAAACCTCTGTATTTTAACAATATAAAAGCTGTCAATGCAAATTCAAGAAATAATAAAATTGTCATCAGTTACCAAATAATAAATACATAAACATACTATCTCATCCTAAAATGGCTTTACATACCACCAAAGAGCTATAAAAATTGTCACTAAGTTGGAAAATTGTTGGTCCTTTCCAGTGGTAGCCCAACATTTTAACATAAGCCGAACAGCAGTTTATTCTATAAATAAAAAGTGAATAAAAGAACAAACATTTGAAAGAAAATAAAGATGATCTGGCAGGCCAAAATTAAGTCAAGTTCACAAAGATCAGGCACTACTTCTAGTACTCTAAAATCACCCCAAACAAAACAGTGGCGGATACTTCACATAACCAATTACCTACCTGCTTAAAAAGTAAATGAATCATAGACACTACTTTTTTATCATAGACACTACTTTTTTTTCAAAGTTTATTGTCACCGTTGTTTATAATATACTAAACAAAAATGACGTCATTACAAATGCGTATAATTTGGACTATAGAATGCAAGAGTTTTTTCACAGTTTCCACGCAGCCAAGCACCCATTTACCATAGAATTAAATCATCAAACCTCAGGTGCCGAATAGCAGAAAAAAGACGGAACTCACTTTTTAATTTTTTTATTTAGCAAAGCTAATAAAGATACTAGGGACCTATTGCAATAGTGCCAGGCACAAATTGTGCCGGGCACTATATTGACAGTTTCTCATTATAAGAACAGCCGTGTCCTTTCAAAATTAGGCCTTTGTGTATTATACGAGCCGGGTTTAATAGTGACGCCACTATTAATGGAAAATAAACGACGGGATTTATAAATTCGACTTTGGTATGTCAATTTTGAAAGATCAACTGTCAGTTTGTAATCCAAAACTGTCAATATAGTGCCCGACACAATTTGTGCCCGGCACTATTGCAATAGGTCCATATTCAATTAAAAATTAAATTCAATTTAACAGAAAAGCGACCTAAAATATAATTGTAAGCTGCTTTTTATTAGAGTCCCTGTATTTGACAGATATTGGCCGCCAATATCTATCACATACTGGATCTCTAGTTTTTATCATGTTTTATTTTATACTGTGTAAACTAGCAAAAGGAAATAAACAGTCCTCTTATTGGACGTCAAAACACTACTGTAAAATGTAAATGTCAACCCGATATAATATAATATGTATACTGCTTAAAATAAAAACGAATGTTTCCAGTCGTATAATTTGGGACCTCTTTTAATAGATATATTTATTAGGGACCTATTGCAATAGTGCCAGGCACAAATTGTGCCGGGCACTATATTGACAGTTTCTCTTTATAAGAACAGCTGTGTCCTTTCAAAATTAGGCCTTTGTGTATTATACGAGCCGGATTTAATAGTGACGCCACTATTAATGGAAAATAAACGACGGGATTTATAAATTCGACTTTGGTATGTCAATTTTGAAAGATCAGGATGCAGTTTGTAATGCGAAACTGTCAATATAGTGCCCGGCACAATCTGTGCCTGGCACTATTGCAATAGGTCCCTATTAACGACCTACCCGTATACATTGATCTTGGTCACCTTGTTTACGCAGATGATGTTAAGAAATTCTTTAAAATAAACACAGTAGAAGACTGTGATAATATTTATGTTTGCGGAAAACGAAAACGCACGCATTTTCGTATCTGTCAAAGTCAAGTTAATATTTGATGTTTATAGCTCAAGTTAATTAGTAAAAATTAGTAAGTTAGTGTTTATGCAGACTAGTGAATACCTGTGCTTGTTATCTAGACTCAAAAGTTTGTGTTTTGCGATATCGGCGATTGTTTACACGTACTGTGGGTGACTGATAAGGTTTTTGCCGATCCTATTTAACGAGGTGGAAAACGCACGCCAGCAGTTATTCGTTTTAAAGGTAAAGTAAGAAAGTAATTTAATTCATTGTCTGATAACTTTCTTCAGCAATATGACGAAAAAAGGACACATAACTGCTTTTCAAAAAAAATTGTACACCTATCATGGTGTCGACGGTGGAAAGCCAAAATGTATTAAAGGCCACTTTTGGCGAATTTTAGATATATAAATGATTGAAATCGCAATTTCGTTCTGCGTCGTTTAAACTAATTTTTATTTCAATCGAGTAAGTTTTAGGCGTATTATACATTTTCACTTAAAGGAAATAATAGCAAAAACCTTTGTTTAATGCGCCAACTTATTGCCCATTTTTTATTTTTTTGCATATTATACATAGGGTAACACATATGTTTGGCAATAAGTCAATTGTCCTTTCATAAAATTTCCACAAGTTTGAGAATAATTCATTTTAATTGGTATCTTTTAGGTTTTGAGAGGCGCTTAATACATTTTCGTTGGTCTAATATTTGCCCTAAGATGTGTATAATACATTTTGTTATCCTACTCAATTAAGCAAATTAATGGATAAATCGTTTTTTTACGCATGGTTTGAAATATTTTTGGGCTTTAAAAATTCTGTGATAATTTAACATTTTCCGAAAGCACAACTCAGAAAGGTCATTACTTTACCTGGAATGAAAGTCAAGCTAATCGAGGGTCTGACAAAATAGCAACATGTCTAACTTATTTTATTACAGAAATTGACAATAGAACCTTCATAAAGAAACTATTACTGTACTGCGATTCATGCCCCGGTCAAAATAAAAATCGTGTAATTTTGGCCAATACATTTTAACTTAATAGGGACATTTTGGGTCAGGTAAAATAACAGAAAATTTGACAGCTGTTACCGTTATTATTACTAAGAATAACGGCAACATTCAGGGCAAAAAAGATAGATTTTGGAACACTTAAGATAACACAACAATAACGTTAATTTAATAGTGTCACAAACCTTCAACTTTTTGTTTATTTATATTTGTTAATTTATTTTTATTAGATATATGGCTTTTTACAAACCAAACTACCGAATTATAGTAAAAAATTCGACTGCATTAAACAAAATAATACAAAACTAACCTTAAAAAATAGCGGTAGCATTAAAGGCCGGCCACCGTAAGTACCGGGCGCCGTTACCGTACATAACAAAAAAGGAGCGAGAAGCTGCTAATGCGCAGACTCAGTAATAACAATAACGGTAGCAAAGTGTAAAATACGCAACCCAAAATGTCCCTAATGTCTTGCAAAAACTTAGACGTTATTCAAATTAATTATCTTTTGCCTGGGCACACAGGCATGCCAGTAGATAGCACGCATTCAGTAAATGAAAGAAGTGTTGAAAAACATATTATTTGGGCGCCATCACAATGGCCTACAGTTTTTGAACTTGCTCGTTCAAATCCAGAACCATACACAGTTCACAATTTAACTTTTGAAAATTTTTCTGCATGGGATGAAATTTCAGATAAGTATTTTAAGGGAAACATGACCGGAAAAATTAGTAAAGTTCGAGTGGCGCCATTTAAGAAAAAAGAAGCTAATAAGAAGTTTATAAAATATTCGATGGCCTCAGATGCAGAGGAAGAAGCAATAAGCATTACAAGATCAAAAAATGCTTTGCGCAATGCTTATACAAAACCGCTTCCCATATCCCAACAAAAATATTCAGATTTGGCAAAACTGTGTAAAACGCATGTTATACCAACCCAGTTTCACTAAGAATATCTAGATCTACCGCAAAGTGTTAGTTCAAAAGACAAACTTCCACAGTCTGACGAAGAAAATTAAAAAAAGTTATTATTATTACTTTATTTAAGAATGTCGTAAAGTTTTAGTTTAGAGTTAGTTAGATACCAAGTTTTCTCCTTCTCTCTCTTCTAGTTATTGGTGAAATAAAAGTATTATTGTTCTAGTAAGAGTCTGAGTTTTATTATATTCCCACATATTTTACATTTGTAAGACATTCTTAACTTTTCTAACCTTAACCATTGTTAGCTTAAAAGTTTCTTCATGAAATCATTCAAAAAAATTATGTATAAAATACATTTTAATTACACAACAATATTCTGAACCTGGGCAAATAAGCTTTTCTATATTCTAGGACAGAAGGCAATGTTAGGCTTATAATACATTTTTCCTGATTCATCAATAATTCCATTTTGTATTAAACGCCACTTTTTTTTGTAAATATTATTATAAAAGATGTTTTAATATTATGGTGTTTTAGTGTCTTTTAATAGCTTTTAAATGGTGTAAGTTTTATTAAAATTGAAGTTATGCTCAGGCCACAAGAATTAAAAAAAAAATAAAATACGCTTTGAAATGCTCCCCTGTAAAATTGTCTATTAGGCGTTTAATACATTTTGGCTTTCTACCGTCGATGTGGAGTGTGTAATTCAAGCATTCCGAAAGGTAGTCCTGATCATGTCCACAATCTCATACGAAGCACTGAATAAATTTTTACAATTTACAATTTGTCTACATCTACTAGCGTTTTATTTATATATGTATAATTTTTATTTTCCTTTAAAATGGCGACCTATAGGAAACTTAAATATAAGTTCTTTAGCAGCGCTATTTCCAGATATACGCGATGTGATACAAAGTTATGGGTTTCATGTGTTTTGCATGACTGAAACCTCTCTTAAGCCATGGATATCTCCAGATGTGGTGCATATAAATGGTTATAAGTTAATAAGGGAAGATCGTATAAATCGGGCTCGAGGAGGTATTGCTATTTATGTTCAGAATGAATTAAATGTTGATATGTACGTTTTAAACACCTGTGATAGTGGACCTCTAGAATCTTTGTTAATTAAGTTTGAGGTAAAAAAGGTTAAAGTTACAATTTGTGTTGTATATCGCTCACATACTGCTTGTGCAGTGTCTGAGTCCGTTAACTCATACCATGCAATTTTGTCTGAAATATCAATGAGGCAGACTGCTTTATTGTCACAGGGGACGTAAATGTTAATATGATGGACCCGGGAAACCCATTAAGTGATTGCTTTGATTCTTATAATATGGTTCAACTTATAGAGGAAGCCACTAGGATTTCCCGTACAATATCTACGCTTTTGGATCCAATTTTTGTTAATAACCTTTTGTTTGTTAAAAATCACGGAGTCTTGAATACTAATCTTATTTCCGATCATAACTTAGTTTTTTGTGAACTGTCGTTAGCAACACCATGTTCTCGTCAAAAGTTATACACATATAAATGTATTAAATATTTTAATCAACAAGCCTTTTCTGAAGATATGTATAGAATTAATTGGGACTTTTTGTACTATATGGAAAATGTGGATCAAAAGGTAGAATTTTTAACAAATAATTTAAAACAAGTTTTTAACATTTTACCAACTATTATGCAGGACTGTAGCAAAATTAATAATCACTTTTTATCCATTTACAGTCAAACCAAAGCCGACTCGGGTTTAGTAGATTATTTTAATTCTAATAGGCATAGTTCAGCACGTTTTGAATTTAAGGTTTTTTCACCAGATGAAATAAAGAAACTTATATTTAGCCTTAAATCAAATGCTGCAGGTGTTGATGATATTTCTCTTTTGATGGTGAAACATAGTCTTCCTATTACTATAAATCACACCACACATATTATATACTGTTGCCTAGAACATGGATACTTTCCGGAATCATGGAAGACAGCGATCATTTGTCCAATACCAAAAGTAAATTCACCTGAGACCCTAAATGATTTAAGGCCTATAAGTTTGGTTCCAATACTGAGCAAAATTTTAGAAAAAGTTGTTTATTTGCAATTATATGCTTATGTAAGTAAGTGTTAGCTACTACCAAAAAATCAATCAGGTTTTCGCCCAGACCATATTAAGCTTACATCACCAAAAGAAATATTAACAGAAATCAAAAATATTAATTCGAAAAAAGCCCCAGGGTATGATCTTATTAACGGGGTAGTCATAAAACAACTCCCCAGAAAAGCTATAGTAAAACTATGCAACCTAATTAATGCGTCTTTTAGGCTTAGGTATGTACCTAAACTGTGGAAAGTTGCAGAAGTTATCATGATTTCAAAACCGGGAAAACCACTCCATGACGTGTCATCTTACAGGCCAATATCTTTGCTGCCAATTATATCCAAGCTCTATGAAAAATTATTGCTTAAAAGAATAAAACCCATCATAGAAAGACAAGAAATTATTCCGTCTCATCAATTTGGTTTTCGAGACAAGCATTCCACGATAGATCAAGTACACAGAATTACTAATATAATAGAAAAAGCAGTAGAAGAGGGAAAAGTTTATTCTGCAGTTTTTCTAGATGTAGCAGAAGCATTTGACAAAGTGTGGCATGAAGGCCTTAATTTTAAACTAAAACGGTTTCTGCCAAAACAATATTCGGATATTTTGGAATCATACATATCTGATAGACATTTTAGAGTAAAACAGGAAGACTCATACTCAAATTTAAGAGAAATTCAAGCAGGCGTGCCCCAGGGTAGCGTACTAGGCCCATATCTATACTTATTATTCACTTGTGATATCCCAAAGTCCGAAAATTGCCACTTAGCAACATTTGCCGATGATACTGGTTTATTGACAGTAGAAAAATCTATTGAAAAATGCATAGAAAAACTTTAGGATGCAGTCACCCAAGTTCACAGGTGGACCACAAAGTGGCGAATAAAATTAAATGAAACCAAATCAATTTATGTTGATTTTACAAACAAAAATATAAATTACAATTAACAACATTCCCGTACCATATTCAAATCAGGAAAAATATCTAGGTATGACACTTGATGCCAAATTGCGCTGAAAAGCACATGTTAAGAAAAAAAAAGAAGAACTTGAGATAAGGTATAGAAAAATGAACTGGCTAATTGGAAGGAAGTCCAATTTAACAATTCATAATAAGTTACTGCTTTATAGACAAATACTGAAACCAGTATGGACATATGGTATTCAACTATGGGGTTGTGCTAAAGAGAGTAACATTCTAGTTGTACAGAGATTTCAAAATAAAGTATTAAGAAACATTATGAATGCACCTTGTTACGTTCAAATTAGTGACCTTCATCGAGATCTAAAAATCGAAACTGTAGCAGAGATTATAAAAAAGTACGCAAAAAGCCATGAAGATAGACTCCATCATGTGAATGTGGCTGCAATTCAGCTTCTAGACAATACTATGCTAGTTCGAAGACTAAAAAAAATGAAGCCGTTTGAGCTAGTAAACTAAGTGAATTAAACATAAAACAAAATAATGCTATAAACACAACACGATTGTGAGTTACAGACTAAACAACGCGGGGAGAACTGTTGAGTGAACCCTAAGTTTAAATCTGACTTTTCTAGTAAATTAAGTTAAAACAAAATTGCTAATTGGTCTTACTGACTAGATTGTAATACAATAAACACAGTGTGTTTGACAAATAAAAAAAAAAAAAAGGTTTTCGCCCTGGACACAGTAAGTCTACCATATTACTGAATGTTTTTGACAATATATTATAAGGTTTAGATGACAAAAAGGCGACTGTGCTTATATTACTGGATTTTTCGCGTGCATTTGATTGTGTTGATCATGATCTACTTAGGGCAAAATTACATTATTTAGGACTAGCGGATATGGTCGGTTCAAACATATCTAATACTTCAGTGGCGGGGGAAGTATCTTCAGGAGTACCTCAGGGATCCATCCTGGGACCTCTTTTGTATATTCTATTTACATTTGATATAGGAAATGTTTTAAAATATTGCGAAACTCATTCTTATGCTGATGATAATCAAGTAACTTATAAGTTTGATCCAACATATTACAGAGAGGTCTCGGGACAGGTTAATGAGGATCTGCGTAGTATTTTAGAATACACTAGTAAACATAACTTAAGATTAAATGCTAATAAGACAAAGGTTGTCCTATTTGCTCCTTCTCATTGTCAATTTTTAAAAGACCATTTGTTCTTTGTGTTGGACGGCCAGCAACTTCATATTAGTGAAACAGCAAAGAATCTGGGGGTGCTCTTGGATACTTCCTTGAGGTTCCAGCAATATGTTTCAAATCTCAGCCAAAGATCATATTTATCACTTAAAACTCTATATGCAAATAAGCACATTTTGAAATAAGAAAAAAGTTTTGCGAATATTATATTATGTCAACGATTTCTTATTGTCTTACAGTTTTTTATCCTTCTTTAACAGCAGTAGACTATCAACATTTACAAAAGATACAAAACAACCGTTGCCGTTTTGTATGTGATATTCGTAAGTATGATCATGTGTCAAAAAAAAGTTCGTCTCTTGGCTGAGAATAAATAATTTATACTATTTATATTACTGATATTTATATACAAACTATTAAAAACATCAACACCGTCCTATTTAAGAGAAAAATTATCTTTTCGTAGCGATTTTCGAGGTTTTCCAATAAGATCTGATAAACTTATTTTACCCAGATATCGTTCTAGTATGTTTGAACGCAGTTTTTCCTATACCTGTGTTAAATATTATAATGAATTTCAAACTTACTTTGCCGCCTGTGGAAACGTTTTATCATTAAAGAAAAAACTTAAAAGTGTTTTTATAGACAAGCAAAAACAAATATTATCGACGGACTGGAGAGTAGTTTATTAGGCTTCACAAATTTGTTCGTATTTTTCTCCATTGTTTTATAGATTTAAAATTAGTCTGAAATTAGTATTTAGAATAGGTAAGATTTATTAACCTTAATAAGGGTTAATGTTGAGTAGCTGGACTGTCAGCTAGACTTCGCCCTTTGAAAAGTGCTTTTTTGTTTACTAAATACTTATTTAATTTCCAGCAATATTGTACATGGCATTTTTTCAATAAAGACTATTATTATTATTATTACTGTGTTACATTGCAAGCGCAACTAAACATATTAGAAGAATGGTGCAGAAACAATAATCTTTCCTTAAACGTGTAAAGTTCTAATCCATGCAAGAGGTTCGGTTCGGTTTATAATTATTCAATTAATGTACAGAGTACAAAGAATGTAGGTGTTGTTTTTGATCCAAAACTAGTCTTTGTAAATTTATATTTTAAAAGTTTCATCAGCTGCGAAAATGTTGGGTTTTATAACTAGGAATACAATTACATCAAAGGCGTTTCTTAAAACTAATGGCGTTAAAAGTTGATAACGCATAGCGTCCTAGAGGAGTCGCAAAAGAGATCCTGTTAATTAGATTTGACATTCAATCTTTAGAAACTCGAAGAAAATATTATGGACAAATTTTCTTGTATAAATTAGTATACTATTCAATCGGTTATCCTTTTTTGTTTTCTAAATAAGTTTAAGAATACCACGTCTCAAAACAAGGGGCGCGGAAAGAGCTTATTGCGCGAGATCCTTGACCAACCTGGGTCGAAACAGTATTAAAAATAGAGTGTGCAGAGAGTTAGGCTTTTTTGGAAATAAAAATTCTAGATATTTTTTTAGTTTTTGATTTAAATTAGGTAGTGCAAATAATAACATTATTTTTGTTACATTGTCGTGTAATTGGATTTATTTTTTAAAAAACCAAATTGCAAATAATTTAAAGACCTAAAACCATAAACAACAAGTAGAATTAAAAAAAGAAGAATTTAAAAAAGTTTTCTCTTCGGCCGGGATTCGATCCCTTGCTCCGTACGCAAACGTCTTTCATTAAGCCACCAAAGACCATACATACATTTTCGGAAAACTTCTATCAATGCATGAGTGTGGTGTCTCAATACAAGAACGAGAAATTCTCAAAGTATTAACTCGACCAAACTATTCAACCGATTTCTATAATTCTTCTTTCCCACTGTCAAAGGTATGAAGACTCAAATTAGACATAAAGTATCAACGTCTGAAAACATGAGATCACCTTTTCCTGTGTTAAATTTTCTGATCGCAATGGGCGATTGCCAATATAATTTTCAAATACCAAATTGCAAATATTGCAAGGACCTAAAACCATAAACAGCAAGTAAAATTAAAGAAAGAAGAATTATAAAAAAGTTTCTCTTTGGCCAGGACCTTGATACTTTACGTCTAATTTGAGTTTTCATACCTTTGACAGTGGGAAAGAAGAATTATAGAAATTAGTTGAATGGCTTGGTCAAGTTAATACCACTGAGAATTTCTCGTTCTTGTATTGAGACAACACACACATGCATAGATAGAAGTTTTCCGAAAATGTTTGTATGGTGGCTTAATGAAAGAGCATTTGCGTACAGAGCAAGATATCCAGGGTTCGGTTCATATGTGTCCCGGCCGAAGAGAAACTTTTTTATAATTCTTCTTTTTTTAATTTTACTTGTTGTTTTGGATTTATTCTGTTGTCTGTTCGACATTGTCAATTCACGTTTTGTAGCTTATATTTACGTAGCGTTTTATTGTTCCATAAAATAAAAATGCTACAGTTTTTTGTGACCTTCTTCTTCTTGATCTTTCGTGATAAAGTAATAGGCGACTGTGGCATCATTTTAAAATATATTCCAAAAATCAAACTCCGATTCGTTCCAGTTAGCAAATTCTATAAATTTAAATCCTTGGCTGTGACGTGAAACTGATAATAGTAAACCAATTAAGCTGATGACTTTTGTCCAGTTATAAACAAAAATCATTTTTAATGGTTATTGGTAATTCGTATTCGTGTTATTACCCAAGAAAATATTTTTTTAAGTTTATTGGAAATATATATCATATTACATAAAATACACAAGTAAATTACTGTATTGTCAGTTTATTTATAATTTTTTACATTTTTACATTTTTTTGTTACAAATTTCATTATAGTATGTTTGTTTATTCAATAGAATATAGGTAGTGCGCAATATACTTTAGTGAATTTTCCATTTATGAGTTATTTTTACATATTTATATTTTCTTATTCACATTTATATGCATATATTACAGTTTTAATTCAGGCACTTGCTAACATATTAAAATATTATTTATTCTTTTTTAAATTGTCTCTGAATTTCTTCTAAAGTTTTACCTTGCAAGTCGGGAACGTAGTAAAAACCAAAAATGGCCGAGAACATTGTAGCGAATGCAAAAATGAAAAATGGTACCGATATTTGTAAATACAAATTAATAAAATGGAAAATAGACAATCCGACAAGATTGGCCAAACCCATAGTCATGCTTAAAACAGCAACACCTTTAGATTTAATGTTTGAGGGGAATAGTTCGCTTAAAATCAAAGTTGGAATAATTGCCAACCCTGAACAATAGGAAACTAAATACATAGATAATACCGTTAGAGGGAACCAGTTTAAATTTTTGGTAAACGTGACACCTGCTTCATCGAAGTAGAAAAATAGAGCTTGCACAAATAAGGCAATTGATGATCCAACACAGGAATAAACAAATGCAGTTCGTCGGCCCATTTTATCCAAAACAAAACTAAATCCAAAGCTAAGTATCCATAAAAGGAATGAGAATATCATTGCAGATGCTGCAGAACTAAAATCAGAACCGGATTTTACAAAGATAAATTGAGTGTAGCATTCAAATACTGAAATACCAGACAACTGTTGAGCAAATCTTAAAAATATGCCTAAAGACAAACCCTTTCGGTTGCTTGGTTCTACAATCAATTCTTTCCATTGAGCAGAGTCTTTCATTTCCGATTCTACGCTAGATTTAATAGCGATTAATTCACTGTCAACGTTCTTTTTTCTTAACAACCATGAGAGCGACTTTCTAGCTTCTTCTTCTTGTCCTGTCATTATATAGTAATAAGGTGATTCCGGCATCAATGCAAAAGAGATCACGAAAAAGAGAAGCAGCCCAAGGGAGATATAGGCAGCTTGTTGAATATTACAGTAGCTTCCTAAAAAATTAAAGTCAATCATATACAAATTAAAGAGCCTAACGATTTAACAAAAAATTGAGTAGAGTGAACCGATCAGTAAATGGCCACTAAAGAAAAGAGTCATTTAAAAATATCTGTAAAAAAAAGTTTTAATTTTAAAATAAAATGGTGGTTGAAAAAATATTTTTAATATTTCATAAATTTCTTGTAAATAAAATCGTATATATATCTAAGAAAAAATTTAACCATTCCAATTGCACAAAATTCCAATAAGTGACCAATTGCCTCAAGTGAATAACCCACTGAAAAACCAGTAAATGACCACCAATATTATAAAACAAGTTTGAAAACTAGGTAAATACCGTACAATGATTAAATTTATATACCGCGCCGGTGAGGTAAAATTTGTAATTACTTCAGGATGATAATAAATATGTACAGTGTGATTTGGTCATATACTGTTATTGTTTTAACTGAGAGATCCAGTGAATAACTGCACGTGGTCATTCATTGGCTACCTAGCTCAGATCTCCTGAATCAATCTGAGGTTTACCGAAAGTATTCTGACGTAAACGTGCAATAGCCGGACATTCGCACCGTACATGTCTAACTGGTTCATCCTCCATACAAAGTCTACATTCCATCTCTTCTGTTGGTGCCATTCTGTGCATTGTTACTAGTCGACAGTGACCCGTAAAAAGACCAGTCACTATATGTGTCTCCTGTCTGGTAAGTCCTGGGGCTGCTGCCTATATGTTCCTGGCTCTCTCTCTACAAGGTCCTTTAATGAACTCTTTAGAGTGAGCCAGTTTCGGTATATTTATCCAGTATTGTTGGAAGCTACTCTATATCCGTTTTAATATGGTTGATTTAGCAGCATTATCTGCTATCCGCAGGGCTGGTTCGGGGCCGAATAATTCGGCAGGTATCGCTTCCTCACTGCTTTGTCTGCGACTTCATTTCTCTCCTGCCTAGAATGCCCTGGTATCTATACTAATGACACGTTAGCGCTACCAAGCGCATTCAGCGAATCCCTAGAGCTCCTCACGGTAGTCGATGAGACCATATAGGATTGTCTATCGGAGAAGATTTTTAGTATATTATATAATAAGTGTGAAAACTATCTTAATACCGCACGAGCATTTAATCTACATACCGAGACGGTGAGATGAGGTTTTTGGTTACTTGAGGGTGGTAACATTCATATACAGGGTGCTTTTTTATAACTGCAACTTTTAGTAACTTATTTATTATTGGAAATAAGAGGCTTTATTGAGTGGACAATTTATATGGGTAATTATGACAATTCTAACAGCCATATTATTTTTTCTATCCCTTACTACATACAGGGTATAAGAATATAGGCGATTTGTTTTAGAGGGAACATCCTGTATATTTTTGTATTTTTTTAATTGTTTTTTGCGCTGCGTTTAATATTTTCTAAGGTATAATCATAAACACAAATTTAAATTCGCTAAAAAATGTTTATGGAAGCATAGACATATTATATATTTTTGTGTTGTGGTGTTTCCTCTAAAAAAAATCAAATTCATTGAGAGGGATAGAAAAACATATGGTGGCTGTTAAAGTCATTATAATTAACCAAGTAAATTGTCCATGGAATATAGCCCTTTATTTTCAATAATAAAGAAGTTACTATGGGTTTTCCAGTCATAAAAAGTCATGGTTATTACCACCCTCAAGTTATTACAAACCTCACTTCATCGGCTGGGTACCTAAATTTAATTCTTTTGTGGTATTAAGTTTTCACACGTACTACAGTATCATGACCATATCATTACTGGATCAAAATAAGTAGACAGTGAATGACCACGTGCAATCATTGACTAGATTTCTCAGTTATTACAATACCCGTAGATGACCACATAAAAAATATGTGTTTTTGAGGTTAATTAAAAATTACAGCCTAAAAATTACTAACTTTAACATTGCGTCATGCATGCAGTTTAAGTAAATATACATAATAGTTTAACAATGATTTTTATATTATTTTTTTTTGCAAAATTGATAACCTTAGTATTTTGAGACTAACTTTGGAGCAAACAGAACCGCGACACTCTTGACTGAGTTTTGCAAAGCACTGTTTGTTATGCAGTGTTGCCAAACACATAAGAAAGTTGGGGAAACTGGTAAGGATCAAATTGCAGAATATTTTATTGATTTTGGGTTTTCACAATTCTTAATAATACAACAAAAAGTATATATTCGTAATATACAGGTAGGTGCTCATTCACTGGTCGTTTTACTCTACCCATCATACGTTTTTAGCTTTGTTCTTAGACCGGTTGAGGTTAGGCTTATAACGTCTCTAATTCTAATAAGAGCATCTGGTCCTAGTCCTCATGGTATTAGTAGTAGTATTTTGGTCCGCCTATTTACGTAACACAGGCGCCCAAAAAGAATAAAAGTTGGGTGATCCGTGATACAAGTTTTGCCAGCTCTAGATTTAAGTACTATGTTTAAACAAATGTTCTGAACAAAGCATCGATTTACTTACATATATGTTGATTGATAAAGCACGAAAATAACTAATGGATCGTCATACTCGTCTTTTGTCTTGGTTTAGTCGTATGTCTTGTCATAAGAAAGTTAAAACCACTCTTTCTTATGGAAGTGTTCACACAATGCTTTTGCTTTTGTTTTTGATTAGTCTTTGTCTTAAGAGGTACCAACTTTCAATCCTTAGAACAAGGACTAAGACGAGTGAATTTACCGCCATTAATCATGTTTTTGACAGAAAATCTCAACATAACCTCAAAATTTTATTTGTTTTTTCCCCTTTTGTTTTTTTGTTCTTTCGTGTCTTTGTGTCGTGTACAAAATGACTTTTGAAGAGGGCCTTTTTATTGAATTTTTTTTTTAGCCGGTTATGATTAATACCATGTTTCCACCAATGCATATGGATTTGCATCGGTTTTAAATGCAGCGTCACCTGATGCGTTTTTTAAATCGGGGTGAGCATGCATTGGTGGAAACAAGGTATGAGACTAATCAAAAATAAAAGATGAGTATGAACAGCCGATTTTGTTTAAGATAGTTAAGACTAATCAAAGGACAAAGACTAATCAAAAACAAAAGACTAAGACGAGTATGAACAATACTTAAGAGCCCTTTCGGATTAATGAGCCTTTAAACTTACCAATAACGTTGATCAAAAACATTCCAGCGTAATAAGAAACGCTAAGCAAATTTCCCCATGATCCCCTGATTTTCGGAGTAGCGACCTCTCCGGCCCAAAGCGGAAGAGCACCAAATGTTAAAGCGTCTCCTAAACCTCCGCACACTCTGGAAATGTAGAACCACCATACGTGGGTGCCGGCAGTTGATAAAATCCAAGAAAGTGCCTGAGGGATCACAGCCAATAAAACAGTACGTTTCCTGCCGATTTTGTTTACAAGCAGGTAGCAAAAAGGAGAAGCGATAAGTAAACCTAAAAAATTTTAGGCACTTAAAGTTGATACGCACTTTGGAACGCGCTGTTGCTGGCGTAACTAGAAAATGCTGTTATCTTTTTGGTCAGGTTTGGGTTCTGACAGCTCACTACGTTGTCGCTGCGCGGCGTTGCATGCGACAGAGTTCGCGCGGCGAGAGCTGAAGCCATCCACGTCACGGATGAGGGGGATCTACTGACCCCGCATCTAGCTTGTGATTGGCTGTTTTGGAGATCCATAGGCGTAGTGTTTTATATTGGGATTTATTTTTAGGTAAAGATATGAAATATATAAATACATCATTACTTACTAAAAAGTCCAAAAACATGGGTTCAATTATTTTTATTTTACCGCTATAAATTATTGTGTAATTTATTCCGCACGGCACTGTCCGACCGCAAGTAGGCGTATACCAAGATAAAATTGATGACGTGCGTGGCATCAATTCTCGCCGCGTCTACTCTACGCATGTCTTGAGTACCGTAAAGCTACGCATTGTCGCCCGTAGAGTAGACGCGGCGAGAGTTGATGCCACGCACGTCATTAATTTGATCTTGGTATTGGTACTTGCAGTCAGATAGTGCCGTGCGGAATAAATTACACATAATAATTTATTAAACTAATTCCCAATATAAAACAGTACGCCTATGGATCTCCGAAACAGTCAACCACAAGCTAGAGGCGGCCAGTAGATCCCCCTCAGCCGTGACGTGGGTGGCTTCAACTCTCGCCGAGCGAACTTTACCTATTTCAGGCAGCCTCGTAGGCACAGTCGACCGCCCGCCTGTCTAATCACATTTTGAGATGTACCTCGTTACGTGAATGATAAAGCGATACGAAGTGGGTATCCACTTTAAGTGTCTATTGATTTAAAACTTGTGATGTAATTCAAAGCTCGACCATTTTTACCTTCCTAGCCCACGTAGCAATGGCTAGAGAAGGTATAGTTTCGACGAATTTTTTTTTTTAGATAACGTGTCGAAAATGTGTTATTTGGATGTATTTTGACCTATCCTAGCAATATTGTCTTGATGTCTGTCTGTGTGTGTGTGTGTGTGTGTATCTGTCCGTAGCACGATAGCTCCTAAACCGCTGAACCGATTTTCATGAAATTTTCAGGTAAAATATTATTCGATACTGTGACGAGCTGATTAGATTTTGGTCAAATTGCATTAATGCTAATGACAGTTTTTTGACATTTAAAAAAAAACTTTTTACCGGAGTGTCGCATTATTATGCGGTTCTCGAAATATTTTTATCAAAAATTTGTATTATAACCAAAAACTTCATAGGAGCTTTCGTTTCGGAGTTATTTACAAAAAAGTGTTTTCAAGGTTGATTTAGCATAAAGTTTACCTGGAGTGTGCTAATGGGCTAGGAAGGTATCAGATCCGTCATGAATCCATTTATTGATTTATTATTATATTTATATCTATTTTATTTTAGATTTTACTTAGATTTCCAAAGACTAAATAACAGTAATAAATAACTAGAAACTAAACAGAATTGTACAATCAACCTTAAAATAAAACTATTTTAATTTTTTCAATTTTAGCTGCAAAAACCCCCAGATTTTAAAAACCTGAAATGTTTAAGTTTTTTTCAAATCTCCGAAAAAACTATGCTTTTTTAGGAAAACTCGTCTAATATTTTCTAATTTTCTCACAATTCCCTTTTCTGATATATAAGTCAGTGAGATATGACTAATGAAAAACTCTCCAGCGGCGTCCGTTTATCCAGGAAATGTAAAAAAAAATAACACACATGTTATATCCGATTTTCTTTAAAACCTAGTGAGAAATCAAGTTCAGGAATTTTCGCAGAACAGAAAGTTGGACGACTCAACAAAATGAAACTATTTATTTTTATTCAGCATGTTACTCATTCTTTAAAAAATAACCCGGTTTACTGTGTGGGCTGAGTTGCCAAAGTTCTAAAGCTTGTAATGTACATGGCTGAAAGTAGAAAAATGTACATATTTAGTACTTACTTATTGTGATTTTAAGCCCGTTTCAAAATATTTTCAGAAAATAAAATACAATGCTGACACTAGACACGAGCAAGAGTTGATAAAAAACATTTGCAAGTTAAGTTCAAAATGTTGTTTCATACAGTTGTATAAGGAGGGTTGTAGAAGTCAATAGTATATCTCCAAGATAATGCGAATGGCATCTCTAGTCCACAGTACAGACGCCCAACATTTTCCTCTGCGAAAATTCTTGAAAGGGATTCCTAACAGAGTCTGCGGGAGCAGAAATCTTTCGAGCTTCGGACTGACTAACCCAAGCAAGCAATTTTGGGGACAATAATTCCATTTACTTTTAAACACATTTTTTAAGCCACAGAAAAAAAAAATCCGTTTACTAATTCTTTCTTGTAACTTTCTTTATCTTGTAACTTAAAAGACGAAAAAAGTCAAAGTAAAGAATAAGTAAACGGCAAGTTTCCTGTGAATTTGTGTTTTGTGTTTAAAAATAGACCGGGGTACTATGGAATACTGGGATTGTTATTGAAAAGGTAGCTTTTTGTTACAACTTACCAGATGATTGAAAAATTGACATAATAGTCCCTTCGTGTTCCTCTATGTCGTACTTGTGCTTGTCATTTGCCAGTACCAAAATAAATGGAGACGTCCATGAATAAATTAACCCAGCTGTTAGGGTTATAATGGATCCTAAGAAATATAACTAAATAGTGTAGTTCTCTGTGTCTGAACACAGAATGAATATGGGTTCAACACTGAATCAAACTTATTTTTACCTTCCTAGCCTGCGTAGCAATGGCTAGAGGAGGAATTATTTTTGACAAAATTATTTTTTTTGAGATAACGCCGAAAATGTGTCATTTGGGTGTATTTTGAACTCTATAAAGTTAGCATTACCACTTAAGAATTGGATACTCACAATATATGCATTAATTGTCATAAATTTTTCGTAAATTTGTCGTGAAAGAAAAAAATTTGTCGCGCCACCCGATTGCCTAGAAAGGGTGGTAATGCTAAGTTGAGTCTCAACAACCCTAGAAAAAATGAAAATTTTCAAAAACCAATATATGAAATAATTGTCGTAAATTTGTCGTGAAAACAAGAATTTTCTCGCGCCACCCGTTTTCCTGAAAAGGGGGTGTAATATTAAGTTGAGCACTACCACCCCAGAAAAAATTAAAAAAACTAATAAATGCATTAGTTGTCGTAAATTTGTCGTCAAAGAAAAAAAATTGTCGAGTCATCCGTTTTCCTCGGAAACGGGCAGTGAGCAATTTTGAGATTTGTCAGCCATATCTCAGTGATCTTTAAGCTCTTTCACAAAACTTGCGATGATGTAGGTGATGATGTTTAACCTTTTCGCGCGATTGTAAATTTTTGGTGACACAATCATTCTATTACGTCCCGCTTTTACTTTTCAATATAACCTTTTGTGGTGTTAATATAAATATTCATTGATCGTTGTTTTCAACTATCAAGCTAACGCCAGGATTTTGCGTTATTTTAGAAATTACGAAAAAAAGTGAACATCTCAAAAAATATTATGTTGTCCATTAACACCAACCATACCCCCCCGCCCTCCCTTGAGACTCAACTTAGCATTACACGCCCTTTTCAGGCGCGAGAAAATTTTGTTTTTACGACAAATTTACGACAATTATTTTGTATATTGGTTCGTTATAATGATTGTTTCACAAAAAATTTACAATCACGCGAAAAGGTTAAACATCATCACCTACATCATCGCAAGTTTTGTGAAAAAGCTTAAAGATCACTGAGATATGGCTGACAAATCTCAAAATTGCTCACTGTCCGTTTCCGGAAAAACGGATAACGCGACAATTTTTTTTCTTTAACGATAAATTTACGGCAAGTAATGCATTTAATGGTTTTTGAAAATTTTAATTTATTCTGGGGTGGTAGTGCTAAGTTGAGACTCAATTACACCCCCTTTGCAGGAAAAAGGGTGGAGCGAGAAAAATTTTGTTTTCTTGACAAATTTACGACAATTATTTCGTATATTGGTTTTTGAAAATTTTAATTTTTTCTAGGGTGGTAGTGCACCCCTTTCTAGACGTGTGGCGCAAAAAAAATTTTTCTTTGGCGACAAATTTACTTTTTTTTCTTGAGAATGTTTCCGCCTTATTTGGGTTAATCAGTACGTTTAACCATACCGGGTGAAGAGGGAATGAAATGAAGATGATGAAAACTGAAAAGGAAAAATGAAATGTGGAAACCCTTTTCAGTTTTTATCATCTTCATTTCATTCCCTCTCCACCCATTATAGTTAAACGTACTGATGAACCTAAACAAGGCGGAAACATAATTATGTCTGCGGCTACCATGACCCCTTTGAGGATTAGCCCGAAAATTAATTTATTTTATTTTTTCCAAAATTGGTATTTTCGGAGATTTTGGGGTACAGACAGACAAACACCAAGACAATATTGGGTCAAAAGACAAAACACCCCTTTGACTCATTTTAATGTAATTTTTATTTTTCCAATAAAGTAACCCTCTCCCTTGTTCCCTTAAATACATGTCGGTTTTGTGAAGAAAAAAATGATATAATCAAACCTACTTACCGATCATCAAAGCCAAAATTTGAGGCCAGTCCTGAGCAACTTCTTCATGATGGACAGGAAGAGTTTGCTTAAATTGTTGTTCGGGTATATCATCTTCAACTCTTGATAATCTTTTAAGCCTTGTAAAATTTATTCCTACTTCTCCTTTTTCAACACAAATTGTTTCAGTTAAGACAGACATCTTTTATAATTTACTCAAAAAGAAATTAGTCGAAAATTTTCTGTCTTTTAAATTATCACTTAGTAAGTAAGTAACTTTTTTTCTGGGCACGTATCTCAGCTTTAAAGTAAGCCCCAAGTAGCTCGTTCATGCTACTGCGACTTGGTATGGTCCCATCTTTTAAAAATATATAAAAGCTTATTTTATTGAATTTCTACTGAAATTCACAACTAGATCTTGTAACACAGCAAAATTAAAAATAAGAGCACACTCAAATAATCACTTGGTTTTATCTTCTTAATTAAATTTTGGTTTCTTTTTTGATGAATGTTAGATTATAGAAGCTTCTAGGCTTAGAAAACTTTTATGATCTATTGTCAAAATCTTTTAAACAAAGACGTTTACTGAATTAATACATTTGTCAATTTTTGTTTAAAAATATTTTATTGCGTGGATTAGCGGGTTAATATTTTTGTTTATTCTTTTAAAATTAAAAATGTTAAGTTCATGGCATACTACAAAAATTAATTGCTTAAATAAAGTGTGTAACATGTATTTAAAAACTCATAAGAATTATAACACTAATTTAAATTTAATTTAAATACAAGGAGGCCTACACCAAAAAAGATGTTTGTTCGGGTCCGTCGCCATCTTCTGTTCTAACAGTAATGCGCACTAAAAAAACCCGTTCAGCTTCGACTACAAGAGTGTCCTGAATTAAGAAGTTTTGTGTTCGGGTTACTCCGAAAATTTGTCTCGAACCGCTTCTATTTAAGGTAACTTTGCCTATTTCCGGCCTAGTTAAGGAAATTTTCACTTTACCCCCTTGGATTAGTGTTAAGAGTTTATACTTTGGCCAAATTTATCGTTAAATTGCGTAAAGGGTAGAGTTGTCTGTCAATTTCAACAAAAAAAAATATATTTTTTTTTAATTTGTACCAAAAAAAATTGATTTTTTTTAAAAAGTAATTTTTTTCTATTACCGGCCTATCAAAAAAACCCTTAATCTAACGCCGGTTTAAGTGCGATCTATTACCGGCTTATTAGCAAACGTTGTGTTTGATTATAAAAAATAACTAAAATACTAAAAGAAATCAGTTGGACAAATTGTTTATTAAAAAAAAAAGTAAAAATTGAGATTAAAAGTAAAAATCGGGATAAAAAGTAAAAATTGGGTTGAAATGTAAAAGAACGGGATAAAATTTAAAAATCGGGAGAAAAAGTAAAAAAGTCGAGATTAAAAGTAAAAAATCGAGATAAAAAGTAAAAATCGAGATAAAAAGTAACAAACCGGGATAAAAAATAATAAAGTTAAAATCGGGATACAAAGTAAAAATCGGGATAAAAAGTAAAAATCGGGCTAAAAAGTAAAAATTGGAATAAAAAAAAATCCGGGTAAAAGGTAAAAATTGGGATAAAAAGTAAAAAGTCGGGATAAAAAGTAAAAAAAAAGGGATAAAAATTTAAAAAGTCGGGATACAAAGTAAAAATTGGGATAAAAAGTAAAACTTGGGATAAAAAGTAAAAATTGAGATAAAAAGTAACAAATCGGGATAAAAAGTAAAAAAGTCGGGAAAAAAGTACAAATCGGGAAAAAATAAAAATGATAAAAGGTAAAAATCATAAAGATCCTAAAACTTAAAAAATATTGAAAAAGCTTGATTATTAACCTGGTAATAAAAGTGTCTTTTTACCCATCGACGAACTGTACAAACTTTTCGCCTCGGGATAAACAGTGATACTTTTATCCTCTGGTATTTATTATAGTATTTCTCACTTTAGGGGTAAAAATTGCAATTTTTATACCACATTGTGGAAATAAATGTGCCAATTTTTACTCCCGGGATAAAATTGCAAAAAATACAGTATAAACCTCGTAATTAAAGTTTATTTTTATTGCTGGACAAATTTTAACCTTTCCCTCTGATTGGGGTACAAACTTTTTTCCTCAAGATAAAAAGTGTTACTTTTATCTTTTGTTATCCGATAACGTGTGTGCATATTATGTGAGCATACTTTAATTATATGATTATTTTTTTTTAACCCTGTTTAAATCAGAATATTATCAGAGGCAGATTTTTTTAATTCCATTAGAAAGGCTTACATATTGTCCTAGGACAATATGACCATTTCTATAGCGGACTGGCAAAAGAAAAACATGCTCAACAAGGAGTATCTATTTTGGTCAACAAAAGATTTAGAAAATTTATCACCAACTGGGAAGCAGTAAATGAACGGCTAATAAGAATGAATATAACAATAAGAGGAATGAGACTTACGATTTTTGAAATCTTTGCGTATAATGACGATGCAAATGTAGCCGTGAAAGAGAAATCCACAATGAAATATCAGCAGTAAGTACATCTAGAAAAATTGTAATATTGGCAGATTTAAATAGTAGAACAGGTAACAGAGTAAATGATCTGACAGTTGGCCAATATGGAGATGTTGTTAATGACAATGGAAACCGGCTAATTACAGTATGTGAGCAAATAGACCTAAAAATCCAAAACGGTTTTTTCCAACATAAGGAAATAGACAAATATACCTGGACCAAACCTTCACAAAACCTGAAATCCGTCATTGATTATCTTATCACTAAACAAAAGACAAAACTAAGAATTCAAGATGTCAGAACAAAGCGTGGATCAACAAGCGGAAGTGATCACTATTTTCTGGAAACCAAAATTATCTTTCCTTATCAAGGCCGAAGCCTGCATCAACAACATCTTGATGATACAGTGAATGAGAAAATTGATCACTGTCAATATAATCTACTAAGCCTAGAACATGACAGCGTAAAAAACTTATACAAAAAGAGACTGATCGAAAAACTTAATTCAAGTTCAGGTGAAACCCCAGATGAGGAATACGAATGTATCACATTAAGCATCAATCAAGCTGCAAAAGAAGCGTTAGGATTAGTGGAAGAAACTCCTAAAAGAACAAAACCATACTGGTGGGATGCTGAGATTGAAAGTAAAATAGAGGAAAAAAGGAAATTATATCACACCTACTTATCCCAAAAGACAGATAGAAGCAGAGAAGAATACAAAATCGCGCAATCAAAGGTGAGAAGAATGATCAGTAATAAGAAAAATCAATCGTGGATGAAAGAGTGCCAGAAAATTGATTCTTACTTAGGAGGTAGGAGAAGTACCGAAAGCTGGAAAACTATAAGATCGGTCAAAAAAGAAACATGCAGAGATATTATTTCACCAATACTAGACAAAGAATGGGATGAGCATTTTAAAAAACTTTTAACTGAAGATAGAGCAGAATTCAAGGAAGACGAAAGAGACAATATCATTAGAACGATGGGATCTCCAGTATCCTTCACAATCTCTGAGGTCAAAAACGTGTGCACAACCTTAAAAAGCGGTAAGTCTGCCGGACCCGGAAATACCCCAGCTGAACTTATTAAATATGGCACTGAAGAACTGTTTTGGAGATTATGGAATCTTTTCCAAAGATATTTAAATGGAGCTGTAGTACCAACTGAGTGGAAAACGTCATATATATCCACAATACACAAAAAAGGAAGGAAAGATATATGTGACATTTATAGAGGTATATCTGTAACTAGTACGCTAAGCAGAATATATAGCAAAATAATAAGAAATAAAGTGGAGAGCGAATATCAAGATATAGAGGCAGAAGAACAAGTCGGTTTCAGGGCGGGTAGATCGACTTCAGATCATCTCTTTTGTATAACCCAAGTTATTGAAAAGAAAATGGCATACGGACAAGAGCTGCATCTGCTTTACGTAGATTTGCAGAAGGCATATGATAGTATACCACTAAATCCTATTTGGAAAGCGTTGGAAAAGACAAACATAAGCGTACAACTAATTAAGGCCATCAAAGAGTTATACCGCAATAGTAAGGCAAAAGTTAAAATAAAAGCAAAACTAACCAAAGGCTTTCAACTAAATAAAGGTCTTAAACAAGGTTGCTGTATCACGCATACGCTCTTCAAGATATATTTGGAACAGGTCCTTAAAGTCTGGAAGAGAAAATTCCAAAACATGGGAATTCCGTTGGATGAAACCACCTTGTATACTTTATGTTTCGCCGATGATCAGATAGTGGTGGCTCAGGATTATGACGACCTTGAATATATGACACGACAACTAATAGAAGAGTACAATAAGTGGGGACTAGAGGTTGATATCAATAAGACAGAGTATATGTGTATTGGTGGAACGAAACAGGATCTAATCTTAAATACTGGGCAGCGAATTCAGTCCTGTGATGAGTATAAATACTTAGATCTAAAAATTAGAGCTGACGGAACACTAGACAAGGCCATAAAAGATAGAAACGTACAAGCAAGAAAAGCAATAACAATATTAACTGGAATAATTTGGGACCAAAGTATATCAAAACATAACAAAAAGCCTATATATAACACCATTGTAAAAAGTATTATTACATACGGCTCAGAAGTATGGCCAATCAAAGATAGAACAGAAAAAATGCTTTCCGCTACGGAGATGGACTATTGGAGAAGAGCAGCAGGGAAATCAAAAGAGAAAGAGTTACAAATCAAAGAATAAGAGAAATTATGATAGTTGTGGCCAATTAAAATGCGTTGGGTGACATTTGTGGCAAACTAAATAAGTTGCCGCCATTTTGTGACACTAAAAAAAATTACTGAGTAATTAAACAAATATCTGGAAGCAGAACTGTATTTTCCAGCTAGGTAAAACATTGATATGCCCGGTAACTTTTATACAGTGGAGAAGGGGGGGTTCAGAAATAAGAAAATTTTAAGCGCCACAGTGTTTTAATATCAATGTTTTACAAAGAAGATCTTAATTAAAATACAGTTCAACCCAAACGTTGTAGCCAAACAATGAAATTCTACCTACTTCCGAGGCTTCCAGAGTATTTGTGTAATTAAAAAAACCAAAAAAATTGACTAATAAACAAAATAAAATTCTAAAAGATTGAATTAAGATGACAAAACTAGAAGCATCTGAGTCAGTAGTGTGAGACTCAGTTATATAAATGATGGTAAAAAAAGATATACTTCCAAAATCATTCCGTCATAGAGGAGATCTGGACCAGATATCTGCTGTCATCATTCTACGTTGGGTAGAATGAGACAGACAGAAACCCAGTCCGAGTTCTACCCCATGAGGTAAAACAATGTAAGGAAACCGCTAAAAAAATATAATCTCATCTCTCTTTTGTCTCCGCAAAGTTGGTGCACTGGATTGTACAAATATCACAAAGACTTAGTTCATCTTGTTTATTTTAAAGGTAAAACTGGAAAATATTACCAAAAACATGAAATAGGAAAAAATAATGAATGAAATGAAAATAGCAAGACGCTCCAATTGTATAGTAAAAATTATAAATTAATAATTATGCTGCAAAATTTTGGTTATGACGACATACCTTATCTTGCGTTTAATTAATTAAATTATATTTAAAAAGTTATTTGAAAAGATTATATCAAATGTTGCTAGCTCCTACCTTGGTCCTTGATTATTTTATGTGATTATACATGTGTGTTTTATTTTGTAAACCTGGTGTCGTTTTCCTCCTGCTACTCCTGTCCTGGTTTGTTCGCGCCTCCCCTGAAGATTCCTTAGCACATGGTACTAGGGCAGCACATGGTTGTGAAAAGGTTGTGGAATCCTTGCCCGAGCGTAAAAACCCTTTCCCAGGGTTACAGTGCTACACCCGGCTTCACACCAGCGTCCAGCACAACTGTCCCAGTGATGGATTGGACAGGGCACTGCTCTTTCCGTAGAAACGGCGTAGGCCGCATTAAATCCCTCTCAGAGGGTGTGAGCGTCACTTAAAATTCGCCTAACAACGACGGCTCACAGTTATACCGTCTTTGGTATAATTTGCAACTACTGCAGTGCCATTCAGTGCGAATAACCACAAAACAATGGCGACACCAATAGACGGCCACCAGCCCAGCCAAAATTCTTTAGGAAAGAGACAAGACACTTTGTCGAGAACACAAAAAAAATTAAGTTGCTGGAAACCGTTCGTAGATCTGGTGGGGACAGTACACAGTACCAACCAAATTTTCCCGGTTAAATTCAAATAAGAATGCAAACGCATTTATAGAAAAACGCTCTCGCCGAAAAATCACTAACTCCGGTTTGCGAGACTGGAGAAAAAAACCGCGGTTTTCAAACTAATCAATGATGAAATACACTAATACTTCCGTACCCTGCGCATGAGGTGTCGGATCTATTTCCACGATTGAAATTTTTATAACAAGGACATCGAGACACCCTCCATACATAGACCGAACATTTGCCTACCGGACCCCCGCCAACATAGCAAGTAGGAGGAAAATAACCAGACGGACTATAAGAAGCTCAGCATTGAAACCATTAACTGTAAAATCAATTACTGGAGATCAGAGCTTGCATCAAACCCAGAAATATTCGAACACTCAACCAATTCCCATATGAGTAAAGCTATACTAAGTGTAGAATTTAGTTGTATTTTAGTTACAGTTTTAGTCAAAAGTTTCCTTTGCTCTTTATATATGTTTTCTCTAAGATTCATATGGTTTGACGCCATTTTTGCAAAACACTTCTACATTAATAAAGTTGTTTCTGAACTTGAACCTAAAAATACACATTGAACTACTGCTTAAACCCGGCCTAAGAATGTTCAGATGTTAAATTTGCTCACCACTAGCTAGCCCTACACAACCTTCCAATCCGACTGAGTTAGCTATTAACTTTATTTAACTATAATTATATATAAATTTATATAATATAAAAATACGATTTTGTTTGTTCTTTTAGTCCTGGTTTTTATCCCTCGTTTATCTCCCATTTACAAAAGTGCATAACTCGTATTTACTTTATCTTCTCCTTATCAAATTAATAAAGATATTAAAGGGGGCGGAGCCTCGGTTGTTCCTGGTCAAACCGTGGACCTAAATATGTTTTCGTGCTATAAAAACTAGTTAATTCTTGAAGAAAAAAAGGTTTTGGAAGCATCATTGTCCTAATATCCTCGAAAATAATCATAAGCGAATGAAATGTTCATCTAAATGTTTTCTTTCTGTTACTGAAACCATTTGTGATGCGGCAACGCCGCCATTCCCCAGCAGAACAGCTGTTTATTTTCATGAACGTCAAAGAAAATTACGAAATTTTACAGATAAACAAAACAATCAAAAGTTTTAATGTGATTTTTCCCGAAACCTGTAATCTCAAATTCCGATTAGAATGCCCAAATAATACGATGTGCGCAGTGTCCACAGTAATTCGATGGAATGCCTCCTTTAACTTTCAGGTAACTTTCTGGACACTATATAACCTCCAAACCAAGCTCTATAAAATACCCTTAATTTATGTACAGAAAGACGAGTCGAAGAGCCTTGATTATTTACCTAAATAAACAAATATGTAACGTTTGCCTTAAACGTAAAAATGACACGTTACACAGTGCGTAAACGTACTTTAGTGGATGATTTAAGAACAAAACAGCTGGTGTGGTACGGACATGTACAAAAAATGGATGATGGAAGACTACCTAAACAAATATTAGAATGGAAACCAACTGGCCGAAGAAAACGAGGAAGGCCGAGGAGAAGCTAGAGAGAAGGAATAGACAGTGAAATAAGAATAAGAGGCCTAGATAATGAATTATGGACAAACAGAAACGAGTAGAGATTGGGTATCGGAAGACGTAGAACGTTGTGAAACCGATAAATATATATATATATATATATATATATATATATATATATATATATATATATATATATATAAATATAAAGGCTTACATCGGAAAAAGTTTTTTATATTTTTTAAAGTGTTCTTCAGAAAAATTGACAAATAAGAGTTTTTGTTTTTTGTTAGGAAATTTAAAAATATACAACAACAATAATAACAAATTTTTTAATTTGAAATCTATAAGCCGTAATTAGTTCGAAGTCAAAAATATTAGTCTAAAACCGGCCTATTTTATTTTTTGCCTTTTTTACCATTTGAATACAAAATATATAAGAATACGTTCAATCGACCTTATTAGAGGTCGATAAACCGATTTAAGTTATTAAAAAACAGGTTCCATTAAGAAGACTTTGCTTTGAACCTTTTTTTTTTGTAATAACTCTTTTTAATTAGGTAATAAAAAGGGTGTATTTTAATATTTCTGTCAAAAATTGTGTGGGCCGGAAATAGTTTAACATATTTTTTAAGGTATATTGGATAAAAGTGCCAAAACAAAGTTTTTTTTTTCTTTCTTAAAAATAAAATAAATGTGATTTAAAATAATTGCGAGTTTTTGCATTCCCGGCTCAATAAGCCGCAATTAGATCAGACTTCCAAATATCGGTCTATTACCGACCTATTTACGATTTTCAGCACTTTTTCTAAAAAAAAAATTTTAATTGAGAAATTTATCGTAAACAGACATATATGAATCAACCTAAATTAAAAAAAAATATAAAAAAACCTAAAGTCTACAAGTTACTGCTCAGAATACCTTAAGGGATGAAGTCAAATCACTTACCAAAAAAAGAGCAAATTAGCCTGAAAACGCACCTTTTCCCTTAGTTGAAACTTCCAGACTGCCGCCTACACTGACGCTTGCCGACAGACCCACTTTTATGCGTTAATTTGATTGAGAGATAATAGTCCAATAATAGACTTGCTACGGTTATAAATATTTTTCGCGCCAAATATGAATAAATCAGCCGCAAAGTTGATCGGCATTACCCCACGATTTTACATGAGCCGGTAATAGGTAAAGTTACCTTAGGACTATTTTCTGACGCATTCATCAGATTTATTTACGAATGTTGATTACCATGAGCAGAAACGAGTATAATATACACTCGTTTCTGCCGTGAGGGTTATCTGCATCCGTAAAAATAACTTTTTTCTTGAAAATATACCCATCTAAATGGCTTTTTACGAAAAATTATGTAACAGCGAATATTTTCTCTGGTTTTATATTATCTTGTAAAAAACTTTAGTACCTTAGCCAGAATTACTCCTCTAGTGGTGATGATGACGCCATTGACCGATTATTATCAAATGCAAGCCAAACATATTGAGGTTAGGGTTGACTATACCAAGCTTCTACTTCTTTCTTCTTTTGCTATACGATTAACATCACAGGCTAGCAAAGCATATGCGGATGTTTTTTCAAAATACGTTTGGGTTTTGTAAAGGTCTTTAGAAGATCTGAATCTGAGCTGAATTTTGCTAGCAAGAATCAAAATTTTAATGAAAGCCAGACTCTAAGCGAAAAATGGCTTCTCAGACATACTATATTTCTGTGGACATCCACAGCATTCTTAATTAGTATTACCAGCACAAGAAGTAACAACTGTCAAAAATTAGGTAACTGGGCTAAAATGTTAAATCTTAAATGAAAAAGCTACGATAAAATTAATATCTGCAACAATTACTTAAATTGCTGTTTCTTCTAACAACAATGTAAAAGCTTTAATAGACACTAGGACTTTTAACAAATATGGTACAACTCAGAATTCAAAAGATAACATATCAAAACACAAAAGTTCTTGGTTTGAAAAATCCAGGCCTTATTTTGCAACATCACTGTGTTTGCTCTTCTCGGACACATATATAATTACACACCAACATATTTGGTGGGCCAAAATCATCACTTTCAATCTCTGGTCTAGCTGATGCGAAAGTTGATTAAACTATCCATTTCTGTTAGCCAATCTTGTCATCTATTCTATTGAATCTAGATGTCTTTATATATAGGCCAAGCGTTGGGTACAAAATATTGGGTTCTATTTGCAAAAGGTCGAACAGAAATAAAATTTGGTGGGATGGATCATTCAGTAAAAATCGGGATAAAAAGTTCAGGTCCCCTGATAGTACATCTAAGTTTTGGTTGAATTTAAAAATTTATTTTAAATTAGGTGTGCTAGAAATTAGCATATTGTGGATGCTTAAGGATGCGTATCTTTCCAAGGGCAGTACTTACGTAGCTCGGAGATATCTCGTTTGATGGGTCTTTTAATGGGGTTTAATATTACTTTACATATACTTTCTAAAAAAATCAGTACTTTTTTAGTTACGCTAATTAAGGAAAAAATAGTCAATAATCCAAGATGGCGCAGCCATTTTGACAATGTTCCTAATGAAGAGGGATCGGGAATTTTACTATGTTTAATGGGAACCCAATAGCTAAGGTTTGCGCCCAGTCTTGATTTTATGTTTTCGAAAACTTTTTTATATATTAATTTTTATATCCGTCATCTCATATCCAAGTATGTAAGGGCGCACTTCAAAAAATCATATCTTTTATAATATAAGGTCAAATGTAACGAGGCAAGCATCAGTTGACTTAGAAAACCTTACTATTATAGAAAAAAAATATACCAGAATTGTTTGGTAGCCATATTTGTTTCGATCCGCGATTAAACTCTAATTTTGTTAAAATTTGCAAACCACCCCCAAACTTTGACGCGCCGTAAAGTAAAAACTATTGGTCGCAGCAAAAAAGTGCATAAAACCAAAGTTTTGTGGAATTTTGTGCCGCGATGCACAGTTTTCATCCCCCACCCCTCGAGCGGCAACCCCCCGAGGTCGCAAAGTTAGATCTACTATCAGGGGACCTATGTCTACCTTCCCACCAAATTTCATTTCTGTTCGACCTTTTGCAAACAGAAATTCCCTGACCCTTGGCCTAATAGGGCTCTGCGAAGATATTCGCAGATTATTGCAAATCCACCAGCCCTAAGAAGAAAGCTGCACGTATTGTCTTACAATTTTGAAATAAAAATTATGCGGTTTTAATTTATTTTTAAAAAGAAGACAATAAGAACAATAAAACTTTAAAACCGTTTTTCTCAAAACATTAAATTTCTACAAGCGGCGTACTTCTTAGGGACGGCAGAAATAGTGTTGAATTTTATTTAACGCTATCTCTAAACCAAAGAGATCACACTCGCTCCTCGTGGAGAAACGACGCCATAAAAATAAAATCTTGATTTTAGGGTATTTTAAATTTTTTCCAATTTTTCGATTATTTTGATTAATTTAATAACCGTTTTGCTGTAAATTGGATTCTTTTTTTTTAATACGTTTTATCTGCGTTGCTTGTTAAGATACAAAACAATTTGATTAAAAAATTACTTTTTTGTTGAGGGTTTCGGTTTTTTTTGTCGTCCAATCGAAAAACAGTTTTATTAAGTATTAAATTTTTTATAATTTTTGTACAAGTTTTTTCTTCAGCTAATAGTTTTCGGTGCATTGCAGCTGGAACATAAGAACGATTACAAATTATAACTTAAATAATTAACAGTGATTTTTTATGGGGTTTCGGTTATTTCGAGAGAGAAAAAATTACCCTCACTTGCGCACGCTGATTTTTAAGTGAAGCTTAAAAATAAAAACTAGATAAAAACAGTACTAACTTAAACTAAAGTAAGTGTAAATCTAAAATATAGGGATGTTACAAAACCATCACAATTTGATTTTAAAATTATTATTAGTTTTGTTTGAATACTTACAATCGAAAAGCGATTCCGAATAAATTTCGATCGTAAATACCTCATCAATATTTAATTATAAATTATCGAATATGATCCATCAATATTCGAAAAGTTTTAACAATTTACAATGAAACCTTCTAGACAACTAAAATAAAGCGTGGTAGGTACATTCATTCGTCTTATTATTTAACTAAAAACAATTAGTACAAAAATCATTAGTCGACTTGCCAAAAAAATATGTTACGTACCTTTTATTTTGATACAAACCGCCTTTAAAAAAAATTAATTTTAACATTTGGATATAATTAAAACAATAACAAATCCAGTTTGAACAGGAAAACAATTTTAATCGGTCAAAAACATTATGGTAAAGACTCTACCAACATTTTTATTTTTTACAGAGTGGAGTACTCTAAATGACGGTTCCTTTGAGGCGATAAGGTAAAATATATGCGTGGTCGCTCGGTATATCAGCTGCTTCTTATTTTTAAAACACAGTCGACTAGCATCATAAAACAGACTGAAATAAGTTAAATAAAATTTTAAAACAATATGGAGATTTATCAAACAACGTCCATAACGAAAAATTTCAAGGAAAATTCCACACCAGTATTTTTTAACCAATCAAAAGTTGTTTTTTTGACATATCACCATAGCAACGCACAAATTTTAGTGGAAATTTTTTCCTCGTGGGTACTCAATAGCGAATTAAATCGGAAATTTTTTGACAGGATAATGTTTTTTATACATTTCAATTACATAATTAAGATATTTTCTGTTTTTTTTCAAATACCTCCTTTCTTGTTAAAGGCGACAAAGCTGATTTTATTCACCATTTTTGCATTTAGCACTTTCAATTTTCTGACGCTACCTAAGCGCTGCATGATTATGAATGTGTTGTCTAGGGGGCCCGGGGGGGGGGGGGCGAACGCGAAAAACGAGAAAAAAAAATAGAAAAACTAAATTTAACGCAAAAACAAATGGTGCCCCCCCCCCCGCCCTTTTATCCACGAGACGCTACTGTAATAAAGCCCGTATAAGAATTGATAAAAACGCAAAAAAGCAATTTTCTACCATTTGTAGTAACACAAAACTTATGTAAAATTGAATAATGTACTGTGTTGAGTCTTAAAATGTTATTATCATGCAACTACAACAAGTAGAAATCAACAATTTATATGGCTAAAATTACTGGCGAAACTGTGACACAAACTAAATCTATTTATGTACCTTTATGAGAAATCGTAAAAGTTATAATTTTCTACCACATGTACACGCTAAAAAAAATTATCTTAAATCAAAACAAATTGCTTTGAAGTAAAATAATTTGCGCTTTCCTATTCACCAAGAGAATATTTTCTTAATATAGTACAAAAAATGTCTTGCCTCTTTATTTTAATGTGAAACAGAAATTGTTTTATTATAAATTGGAACTGAATTATTCTAAGGCACCGATTCCTCTGGAAGCAAAATATTCTTATATGAAGATTTGCTTTGTTACAAAATGCAGTATACTGAAACAAAACAATTAAAGAAGAAAAATAAAGTCTCATTTCAAGAATAAACCCTGCGTTGAACTAAAAAGAAATATTTTAATTCAAAACAAATTGTTCTAAGAAAAAAATGTGTTTTCATTGTAGACAAATTTTTTTATCGTGTAGTAGCCTACAAGTAACTATAAAATGAAAGATATAATATTTTATATCGTAAAATTGTATTTTTGTTTTACTACAATGAGTAGAAATCAACAATATATAGGCTAACAATACATTGGTGACGAAACTGCGAGTGACTGAACGTGTTGATGTACCTATGAGAAACTAATTCATTTTTAATTTTCTACCACTTGTAATAGCTCAAAATTACTAAAACAAGATTATGATATTCTTCCTTGTATAATGATATTTCTGTGTAACTACAATAAGTAGAAACTAACATCTAAAAGGCTAAAAAGCCATTGCCGCCCAAACTGCAAAGTACACTAAATTTATCTATGTACCATGTACCAATATGGAAAATTAAAATTTTCTACCACTTGTAGTAACCCAAAATTGATATAAAATAAAAGAATAAAATAACTTTCTAAACTGGTATTTTCATGAAACTACAATAAGTAGAAATTAATCTAATTAACTTTTCTTGTTGTAGTCATAAAAATATTAAATCAGCTTTTAGTTTTTAATTTAGGTAGGTATAATGATAAAATATTAGTTGGCATAGTAACTAAATAATTAGGGTCAATCAAAACTGTCTATCTTTTGCTGGTGTCTTGCCAACGAAAAAATTAGCATTGTTGTCGTCAAAAAATAAATTTTAAATTTATTCAATTTTTAAGCATAATTTGGTGTGGAATATTCTTACCGAATACCACGCGAGGTTAAATTAAATCCGTAAATTTTTCTCTATCTATCTAGGCCCGCGTGTATCTTCAAATCGTCCGCCCATCTCATTTGGGGTCTTCCCCTACTTCTTTTATTTTCCCAAGGTCTCCAGTTTACAATACATTTGTTCCATCGATCGTCTTTCTGTCTGATATTATGGCTGGCAAATTTCCATTTTAATTTTGCTACTTCTCCTCTGACATCCCTTACTTTTGTTTTATTTCTTATCCATTCATTCCTTTTTTTTATCTGTTAGCTTTACATGTAACATTTGTCTTTCCGTTGATCCTTGGGCTTTTGTTACCTTATCCATGTTTGAGTTTGTAAGTGTCCAGGTCTGGGATCCATAGGTAGGACAGGAAGGATACATTGGTTATACACTTTCGTTTTGAGGTACTGAGGATATTTTTTAGTTTTTAATATGTAGCTTAATTTACCGAATGCTGCCCAGGCCTCTTGATTTCAGCTGTTTGGTTTTCTTTTTTTAGTTTAATAATTTATGTCAGGTATATAATTATATTCCTCTACTTGTTCTATTTTCTTTTGGATTATTCTGATGGTGATATTTTCATCTGTGTTTATTATGATTTTAGGATTTTAGTTTTACTGTAGTTCATACTCAAGCCTATATTTTTAGCTGCTGTATCCAGTTCTTCCAGCATTTTTATCAGTTCATCTTTCTTATCTGTTATTATGGCGATATCATCAGCATATCTTAGGTGGTTCAAGAATTGTCCGTTTACTTTGATGCCTATTTCTTCCCAATATAAGCAATTTGTTTGTTTAGTTTTTTATTCAGGGGAATATGGAGGGCTTTACCACCGTACTTGAACATTTCTGAAGTTACTCCATCTTTTCCAGGTGATTTGTTATTTTTCATTTTCTTTAATGCTCTCTTTATTTCCGCTTTGCCTATTTTAGGTTGTAGCTCTGAGTTTATGTTCTTTATTTTTGTTTGGAGTTTCTTCATGGTCTCTCGTGATGGTTCCCTTTTTGTTTGGTAAAATTGCGTATAGAATAGTTATGTCATATTTATAATATCCTCTTTAACGTAAGTTTCTATGCCGTTAAAATCCTTTATTTTCATGATTTCATATCTACCTAGAGTCGGCCTTAGACATTTCATATTTCTGTTATTTTCTGTAACGCTTTCAACTTTAATTTCTTGGCTGTTTCTTTTATTTTCTTTTATCATTTTTTTATAGTTGTATTTATTTTTGTGTATTCAATAGATGTTCTTTTTCCTTCTCTCTCGAGGGTCCGCCTTTTTTCCATCAGTCTCTTTATTTCTTCTGATATACAATTTTCCCTCTTGTTATCTTTTTGTGTGATGCCTTTTCCTACTTTGGTCATAGCTCTTGTCAGCGTATCATTTATTTCATCTATATTTTCATTTTCGCATCCTAAGTTTAGGGTTAGCTGTTCCTTTAGCCTTTCTTTGTATATAGCTTAATTTGTGTAAGTTTATTCATGTCAAATTATTCATTGTTATTATTAATTTTTCTTTTCAATTCGAAATTGCTATCAATGCAGATTTTTGTTCTGGCCATCCTGTGATCACTGCCTGTTGTAAAGCTGTTTTGGGACTGTTACATCTCTAACGATATTTGTATCAGTAGTCAGTATGTAATTCGTTATTCAATTAGGGCTGAGCCATGTCCACTTTCGTTGCGGTTTCTTTCTATAGAACGAGTTCATTACATAAAGCTGTTTTTCCTCTAGATAATTCATTAAGGTTGTGCCCTGTCATTACTTTCTCCATATCCAAAATCTTCTATTTTAGTCTCTTCGATGTTCATCCTCTTACCTAATTTGGCATTGAAATCTCCAATTACTAATGTCAGAGGACTTTTGTTTTCTTCAATCACTTTTGAGATGTCTTCGTAGAATGCTTCGATATGCTCGTCATCGTAGGTGTGAATTACTTTAAGTGATGTTTTTTCATTTTGATTGTAAGATAGGCAACGCGATCTGAGATTCCTTTAATAGTATGGATGTGGATACTTATTGCTTTATTGATTATAAATTCTACTCCGAAGTTGCTATTATCTTCATTACCTTTATAATATAGTAGATTACCGGAGTTCAGTTTTATCCGATTTTCGTCGGGTTTCTGAGAGGCCTACAATGTCCCATTTTATCCTTGTCAGTTCTTCCTCCAGTTCTTCTATTTTTTCGTCGGTGTTCATTGACCTAATATTATATGTTCCTATGGCTAGTTTTACTAATTTTTGAATATTTTTTCGCTAATGAATAATTTTAGAAAATAATTAATTTCAAAATATTCATTAGCTCGAAAAAATTATCGGAAGTAATTTAACCTCTAGTGGTATTACTAGTGACAAAACAAAATAAAAATCAATTAAAGAGCAACTGTGTTGCATGGGTGCCGCACCGGCTCTGTAATAGGTATTTACCTAACAAGTGTAGAAAGTAATAAGTGTCTGCCCACTCTGTGCTGGCGCGTCATTCGGGCAAGCCATATGCGCTGCACATTAGAAACACAATGTTTAAACGTAAAGTTTACAATACATTTTTGTTATCGTCATATTTGGCCATTTAAGTACACTAAAACCGTTTCTTTTCTGCACGCATTTTAGTTTTGAATGTACCAATTTTCCGCACTCTATAAAAAACCTAAGAATCGGTACCTTAATATTAACTTTTTTCTGTGTCCTTAACAACCCAACTTTTAAATACTTTTTAGGAGCCGCCTATATTTAGGCATTGACAAGGTTTCAATGCTTATATATGGATGACAACGATCTGGCAAATAGTGCCCAGTCATAAAAGTTTCGTAATGAGGTGTGCATATAAAACCTATGAATTTAATAAACGTTTTTTTTATAACTTTTTGATGATTTCCGAACGCTCGAAGAAAAATAGTGTTCCTAAATAGTGTTCCTAACTGTTGCGGAAAGTTTCTCTTTCGCACTTGATTGCTGGTCGAACTCCGCTATGCGTCGGTCGGCCAACTGAAAAATCTGAAGTTGGTTTGATTACAATAACGACTAAAAAAAGGCACGATCAAACATTTTAAACTGCGCATGTGCCACCCTCTCATTTCTAAAAATTTTCGTAAAATTATCTCCCACTTAGTCACCACCCTATGAGGTTAGTGAGAGGAAGATAGTTTTACGTAGAGGACCTCGATACATTTGACAATTGTTTGTAAGGCCTCTAGTTTTACGTGAATAAAACAAGCGGCGTATGCGGAACAGTTAAAAAATTTGGTTTGCGCTGCTCGTGGTTGTTAAGGTAAGTCCCGTCTGCATGGTTAAAAGCTATAGGCTTCATGGACTGCTTGCTGTGCTTAATGTGTGTAAGAGAGAAGTAAAAGAGAAAAAAATACTCTGCCAATATATGGGCCCCTAAGCTCACACTAGGTACTATAGTTATAGTGTACGTGTGAGGTAATATAACTAAAACTGAAATATATTTTATTCAACTCCACACTAATTACCTTGTGTTTGATACCACACAAGCCATGTTTTGACTTAAACTCAAATTTTTGAAATCCACCCCTACCCTTAAAAAAAAACTAAAATGTATTTTGTTGAACTCCGGACTTAATTACCTTTCGTTTGATATCACACACGCCATATTTTCACTTAAACTCTAATTTTTAAAATATACCCCCACCCTTTTTTTAAATAAATTAAAATGTATTTTGTTTAACTCCAGACTCAATTACCTTTCGTTTGATATCACACACGCCATATTTTCACATAAACTCTAATTTTTTAAATCTATCCCCACCCATTTATTTGGTTTGTGTTCGGTGGATTTCGTTCATTTTTAAATGGGACCATCTCGACCCAAGACCCAGCCTAGGTACCAAATTCCATTGAAATCGCCCAAGCAGTTTTTGAGTTATGCGCGTTGGTACGTTACAGACAGACATACAAACAGACAGACAGACATACAGACAGACAGACAGACGGCGCAACAAAAAAGTTTCAAAATCATCTGAAACGCAAAGATATATAAAATTTTTGAAATCGGGGCAACTTTTTTTTTCTCGAAAAAATTAGGATCACCATAGCTCACACTACTATAGTATAGTATATGTGTGAGCTAATATACCTATGTTGGGCGGTGTATTTAATATTTTTCGCCGTTTTAGAGCCGTATTCGGGCTGGTAGTGGGAAAGTAGGGGAATACATCGTGACCTCTCGTCTTCATGAAGTTGAAACAGGTGAGAAGTGGGTAATTGTTTTTGACGTAAATTCTAACCAAAGCCATGCCGCGTATTACATTTAGCGTTTAGAAAAAGTACAGATGGTTCAACGGCATTTCGGGGGAAATAGCTGTCAAGATCAATATGATTTGTTCCGCAGCAGAAGCTTTTCCTCCCTGTTTCAGGAAGGCAATTACCAATAATATGGGCGATGATATTGCACCTTTAACCATCCAAAACATTTTTGGAACGACATGGGTATCAGAGTTTTAAAGTAAAGAAAATGCAAGAAATTTTGCCACATGATCAGCTTCGAAGAATGGAGTTTTGTGAAATCATGATT
Organism: Aspidapion aeneum; assembly: GCA_963576565.1. Lineage (NCBI taxonomy): Eukaryota > Metazoa > Arthropoda > Insecta > Coleoptera > Brentidae > Aspidapion > Aspidapion aeneum. The sequence continues at coordinate 53,232,632 of OY755041.1, read as the reverse complement.
GAAAAAGCGACTGAGGATGAAAATTTTATTAGAAATATTTGTTTTACAGACAAAAGTTTGTTTACAGTTCATGGTTTTCACGGAAAAATAAATATTTGCATACTGCAGAACGGACCCAGTATCCTCAAAAATGTCTGGAGTAAGATTTTGGGTGACAATATTCTTCTTTTTTCATTAATGGTCATTAACAAGGGAGATAAAATTTAGGAGTGACGTTTACAATGTCGAAATACATTTAATCGAAAATCAAAATCTCGAACTCTTTATATCGAAAATCTCGAATATTCAAAATGTCGAATAATTAAAACATAGATAATCAAAATGTCAAAAATCAAAATCTCGAAAAATCAAAATGTAGCAAATAATTATATCGAAAATTAAAATGTCACAATAAAAAATGTCGAATAGTTAAATTATCGAAAAATTAAAATATCGAAATTACAAAATATCGAAAATCCAAATATCGAAAATACAAAATATCGAAAAATTAAAATCTTAAATAATTAAATTATAACAAAATGTCGAAAATCTAAATCTTGAAAAATCGAAATGTAGAAAATAATAATATCCTAAATTAAAATATCGAAAATTAAAATGTCGAATAATTAAAATATCGAAATAACAAAATATCGAAAATCCAACTAACCAAACCTAACCAAACCTAACCAAACCTAACCAAACCTAACCAAACCTAACCAAACCTAACCAAACCTAACCAAACCTAACCAAACCTAACCAAACCTAACAAACCTAACCAAACCTAACCAAACCTAACCAAACCTAACCAAACCTAACCAAACCTAACCAAACCTAACCAAACCTAACCAAACCTAACCAAACCTAACCAAACCTAACCAAACCTAACCAAACCTAACCAAACCTAACCAAACCTAACCAAACCTAACCAAACCTAACCAAACCTAACCAAACCTAACCAAACCTAACCAAACCTAACCAAACCTAACCAAACCTAACCAAACCTAACCTAACCAAACCTAACCAAACCTAACCAAACCTAACCAAACCTAACCAAACTAACCAAACCTAACCAAACCTAACCAAACCTAACCAAACCTAACCAAACCTAACCAAACCTAACCAAACCTAACCAAACCTAACCAAACCTAACCAAACCTAACCAAACCTAACCAAACCTAACCAAACCTAACCAAACCTAACCAAACCTAACCAAACCTAACCAAACCTAACCAAACCTAACCAAACCTAACCAAACCTAACCAAACCTAACCAAACCTAACCAAACCTAACCAAACCTAACCAAACCTAACCAAACCTAACCAAACCTAACCAAACCTAACCAAACCTAACCAAACCTAACCAAACCTAACCAAACCTAACCAAACCTAACCAAACCTAACCAAACCTAACCAAACCTAACCAAACCTAACCAACCTAACCAAACCTAACCAAACCTAACCAAACCTAACCAAACCTAACCAAACCTAACCAAACCTAACCAAACCTAACCAAACCTAACCAAACCTAACCAAACCTAACCAAACCTAACCAAACCTAACCAAACCTAACCAAACCTAACCAAACCTAACCAAACCTAACCAAACCTAACCAAACCTAACCAAACCTAACAAACCTAACCAAACCTAACCAAACCTAACCAAACCTAACCAAACCTAACCAAACCTAACCAAACCTAACCAAACTAACCAAACCTAACCAAACCTAACCAAACCTAACCAAACCTAACCAAACCTAACCAAACCTAACCAAACCTAACCAACCTAACCAAACCTAACCAAACCTAACCAAACCTAACCAAACCTAACCAAACCTAACCAAACCTAACCAAACCTAACCAAACCTAACCAAACCTAACCAAACCTAACCAAACCTAACCAACCTAACCAAACCTAACCAAACCTAACCAAACCTAACCAAACCTAACCAAACCTAACCAAACCTAACCAAACCTAACCAAACCTAACCAAACCTAACCAAACCTAACCAACCTAACCAAACCTAACCAAACCTAACCAAACCTAACCAAACCTAACCAAACCTAACCAAACCTAACCAAACCTAACCAAACCTAACCAAACCTAACCAAACCTAACCAAACCTAACCAAACCTAACCAAACCTAACCAAACCTAACCAAACCTAACCAAACCTAACCAAACCTAACCAAACCTAACCAAACCTAACCAAACCTAACCAAACCTAACCAAACCTAACCAAACCTAACCAAACCTAACCAAACCTAACCAAACCTAACCAAACCTAACCAAACCTAACCAAACCTAACCAAACCTAACCAAACCTAACCAAACCTAACCAAACCTAACCAAACCTAACCAAACCTAACCAAACCTAACCAAACCTAACCAAACCTAACCAAACCTAACCAAACCTAACCAAACCTAACCAAACCTAACCAAACCTAACCAAACCTAACCAAACCTAACCAAACCTAACCAAACCTAACCAAACCTAACCAAACCTAACCAAACCTAACCAAACCTAACCAAACCTAACCAAACCTAACCAAACCTAACCAAACCTAACCAAACCTAACCAAACCTAACCAAACCTAACCAAACCTAACCAAACCTAACCAAACCTAACCAAACCCAGCCAAACCTAACCAAACCTAACCAAACCTAACCAAACCTAACCAAACCTAACCAAACCTAAGCAAACCTAACCAAACCTAACCAATCCTAACCAAACCTAACCAAACCTAACCAAACCTAACCAAACCTAACCAAACCTAACCAAACCTAACCAAACCTAACCAAACCTAACCAAACCTAACCAAACCTAACCAAACCTAACCAAACCTAACCAAACCTAACCAAACCTAACCAAACCTAACCAAACCTAACCAAACCTAACCAAACCTAACCAAACCTAACCAAACCTAACCAAACCTAACCAAACCTAACCAAACCTAACCAAACCTAACCAAACCTAACCAAACCTAACCAAACCTAACCAAACCTAACCAAACCTAACCAAACCTAACCAAACCTAACCAAACCTAACCAAACCTAACCAAACCTAACCAAACCTAACCAAACCTAACCAAACCTAAGCAAACCTAAGCAAACCTAAGCAAACCTAACCAAACCTAAGCAAACCTAACCAAACCTAACCAAACCTAACCAAACCTAACCAAACCTAACCAAACCTAACAAACCTAACCAAACCTAACCAAACCTAACCAAACCTAACCAAACCTAACCAAACCTAACCAAACCTAACCAAACCTAACCAAACCTAACCAAACCTAACCAAACCTAACCAAACCTAACCAAACCTAACCAAACCTAACCAAACCTAACCAAACCTAACCAAACCTAACCAAACCTAACCAAACCTAACCAAACCTAACCAAACCTAACCAAACCTAACCAAACCTAACCAAACCTAACCAAACCTAACCAAACCTAACCAAACCTAACCAAACCTAACCAAACCTAACCAAACCTAACCAAACCTAACCAAACCTAACCAAACCTAACCAAACCTAACCAAACCTAACCAAACCTAACCAAACCTAACCAAACCTAACCAAACCTAACCAAACCTAACCAAACCTAACCAAACCTAACCAAACCTAACCAAACCTAACCAAACCTAACCAAACCTAACCAAACCTAACCAAACCTAAGCAAACCTAAGCAAACCTAAGCAAACCTAAGCAAACCTAACCAAACCTAAGCAAACCTAAGCAAACCTAAGCAAACCTAACCAACCTAACCAAACCTAACCAAACCTAACCAAACCTAACCAAACCTAAGCAAACCTAAGCAAACCTAAGCAAACCTAAGCAAACCTAAGCAAACCTAAACAAACCTAAGCAAACCTAAACAAACCTAAGCAAACCTAACCAAACCTAACCAAACCTAACCAAACCTAACCAAACCTAACCAAACCTAACCAAACCTAACCAAACCTAACCAAACCTAACCAAACCTAACCAAACCTAACCAAACCTAACCAAACCTAACCAAACCTAACCAAACCTAACCAAACCTAACCAAACCTAACCAAACCTAACCAAACCTAACCAAACCTAACCAAACCTAACCAAACCTAACCAAACCTAACCAAACCTAACCAAACCTAACCAAACCTAACCAAACCTAACCAAACCTAACCAAACCTAACCAAACCTAACCAAACCTAACCAAACCTAACCAAACCTAACCAAACCTAACCAAACCTAACCAAACCTAACCAAACCTAACCAAACCTAACCAAACCTAACCAAACCTAACCAATCCTAACCAAACCTAACCAAACCTAACCAAACCTAACCAAACCTAACCAAACCTAACCAAACCTAACCAAACCTAACCAAACCTAACCAAACCTAACCAAACCTAACCAAACCTAACCAAACCTAACCAAACCTAACCAAACCTAACCAAACCTAACCAAACCTAACCAAACCTAACCAAACCTAACCAAACCTAACCAAACCTAACCAAACCTAACCAAACCTAACCAAACCTAACCAAACCTAACCAAACCTAACCAAACCTAACCAAACCTAACCAAACCTAACCAAACCTAACCAAACCTAACCAAACCTAACCAAACCTAACCAAACCTAACCAAACCTAACCAAACCTAACCAAACCTAACCAAACCTAACCAACCTAACCAAACCTAACCAAACCTAACCAAACCTAACCAAACCTAACCAAACCTAACCAAACCTAACCAAACCTAACCAAACCTAACCAAACTAACCAAACCTAACCAAACCTAACCAAACCTAACCAAACCTAACCAAACCTAACCAAACCTAACCAAACCTAACCAAACCTAACCAAACCTAACCAAACCTAACCAAACCTAACCAAACCTAACCAAACCTAACCAACCTAACCAAACCTAACCAAACCTAACCAAACCTAACCAAACCTAACCAAACCTAACCAAACCTAACCAAACCTAACCAACCTAACCAAACCTAACCAAACCTAACCAAACCTAACCAAACCTAACCAAACCTAACCAAACCTAACCAAACCTAACCAAACCTAACCAAACCTAACCAAACCTACCAAACCTAACCAAACCTAAGCAAACCTAAGCAAACCTAAGCAAACCTAACAAACCTAAGCAAACCTAACAAACCTAACCAAACCTAACCAAACCTAACCAAACCTAACCAAACCTAACCAAACCTAACCAAACCTAACCAAACCTAACCAAACCTAACCAAACCTAACCAAACCTAACCAAACCTAACCAAACCTAACCAAACCTAACCAACCTAACCAAACCTAACCAAACCTAACCAAACCTAACCAAACCTAACCAAACCTACCAAACCTAACCAAACCTAACCAAACCTAACCAAACCTAACCAAACCTAACCAAACCTAACCAAACCTAACCAAACCTAACCAAACCTAACCAAACCTAACCAAACCTAACCAAACCTAACCAAACCTAACCAAACCTAACCAAACCTAACCAAACCTAACCAAACCTAACCAAACCTAACCAAACCTAACCAAACCTAACCAAACCTAACCAAACCTAACCAAACCTAACCAAACCTAACCAAACCTAACCAAACTAACCAAACCTAACCAAACCTAACCAACCTAACCAAACCTAACCAAACCTAACCAAACCTAACCAACCTAACCAAACCTAACCAAACCTAAGCAAACCTAAGCAAACCTAAGCAAACCTAACCAAACCTAAGCAACCTAAGCAAACCTAAGCAAACCTAAGCAAACCTAACCAACCTAACCAAACCTAACCAAACCTAACCAAACCTAAGCAAACCTAAGCAAACCTAAGCAAACCTAAGCAAACTAAGCAAACCTAACAAACCTAAGCAAACCTAACCAAACCTAACCAAACCTAACCAAACCTAACCAAACCTAACCAAACCTAACCAAACCTAACAAACCTAACCAAACCTAACCAAACCTAACCAAACCTAACCAAACCTAACCAAACCTAACCAAACCTAACCAACCTAACCAAACCTAACCAAACCTAACAAACCTAACCAAACCTAACCAAACCTAACCAAACCTAACCAAACCTAACCAAACTAACCAAACCTAACCAAACCTAACCAAACCTAACCAAACCTAACCAAACCTAACCAAACCTAACCAAACCTAACCAAACCTAACCAAACCTAACCAAACCTAACCAAACCTAACCAAACCTAACCAAACCTAACCAAACTAACCAAACCTAACCAAACCTAACCAAACCTAACCAAACCTAACCAAACCTAACCAAACCTAACCAAACCTAACCAAACTAACCAAACCTAACCAAACCTAACCAAACCTAACCAAACCTAACCAAACCTAACCAAACCTAACCAAACTAACCAAACCTAACCAAACCTAACCAAACCTAACCAAACCTAACAAACCTAACCAAACCTAACCAAACCTAACCAAACCTAACCAAACCTAACCAAACCTAACCAAACCTAAGCCAAACCTAACCAAACCTAACCAAACCTAACCAAACCTAACCAAACCTAACCAAACCTAACCAAACCTAACCAAACCTAACCCTAACCTAACCAAACCTAACCAAACCTAACCAAACCTAACCAAACCTAACCAAACCTAACCAAACCTAACCAAACCTAACCAAACCTAACCAAACCTAACCAAACCTAACCAAACCTAACCAAACCTAACCAAACCTAACCAAACCTAACCAAACCTAACCAAACCTAACCAAAACCTAACCAAACCTAACCAAACCTAACCAAACCTAACCAAACCTAACCAAACCTAACCAAACCTAACCAAACCTAACCAAACCTAACCAAACCTAACCAAACCTAACCAAACCTAACCAAACCTAACCAAACTAACCAAACCTAACCAAACCTAACCAAACCTAACCAAACCTAACCAAACCTAACCAAACCTAACCAAACCTAACCAAACCTAACCAAACCTAACCAAACCTAACCAAACCTAACCAAACCTAACCAAACCTAACCAAACCTAACCAAACCTAACCAAACCTAACCAAACCTAACCCAAACCTAACCAAACCTAACCAAACCTAACCAAACCTAACCAAACCTAACCAAACCTAACCAAACCTAACCAACCTAACCAAACCTAACCAAACCTAACCAAAACCTAACCAAACCTAACCAAACCTAACCAAAACCTAACCAAACCTAACCAAACCTAACCAAACCTAACCCAAACCTAACCAAACCTAACCAAACCTAACCAAACCTAACCAAACCTAACCAAACCTAACCAAACCTAACCAAACCTAACCAAACCTAACCAAACCTAACCAAACCTAACCAAACTACCAAACCTAACAAACCTAACCAAACCTAACCAAACCTAACCAAACCTAACCAAACCTAACCAAACCTAACCAAACCTAACCAAACCTAACCAAACCTAACCAAACCTAACCAAACCTAACCAAACCTAACCAAACCTAACCAAACCTAACCAAACCTAACCAAACCTAACCAAACCTAACCAAACCTAACCAAACCTAACCAAACCTAACCAAACTAACCAAACCTAACCAAACCTAACCAAACCTAACCAAACCTAACCAAACCTAACAAACCTAACAAACCTAACCAAACCTAACCAAACCTAACCAAACCTAACCAAACCTAACCAAACCTAACCAAACCTAACCAAACCTAACCAAACCTAACCAAACCTAACCAAACCTAACCAAACCTAACCAAACCTAACCAAACCTAACCAAACCTAACCAAACCTAACCAAACCTAACCAAACCTAACCAAACCTAACCAAAACCTAACCAACCTAACAAACCTAACCAAACCTAACCAAACCTAACCAAACCTAACCAAACCTAACCAAACCTAACCAAACCTAACCAAACCTAACCAAACCTAACCAAACCTAACCAAACCTAACCAAACCTAACCAAACCTAACCAAACCTAACCAAACCTAACCAAACCTAACAAACCTAACCAAACCTAACCAAACCTAACCAAACCTAACCAAACCTAACCAAACCTAACCAAACTAACCAAACCTAACCAAACCTAACCAAACCTAACCAAACCTAACCAAACCTAACCAAACCTAACCAAACCTAACCAAACCTAACCAACCAAACCTAACCAAACCTAACCAAACCTAACCAAACCTAACCAACCTAACCAACTAACCAAACCTAACCAAACCTAACCAAACCTAACCAAACCTAACCAAACCTAACCAAACCTAACCAAACCTAACCAAACCTAACCAAACCTAACCAAACCTAACCAAACCTAACCAAACCTAACCAAACCTAACCAAACCTAACCAAACCTAACCAAACCTAACCAAACCTAACCAAACCTAACCAAACCTAACCAAACCTAACCAAACCTAACCAAACCTAACCAAACCTAACCAAACCTAACCAAACCTAACCAAACCTAACCAAACCTAACCAAACCTAACCAAACCTAACCAAACCTAACCAAACCTAACCAAACCTAACCAAACCTAACCAAACCTAACCAAACCTAACCAAACCTAACCAAACCTAACCAAACCTAACCAACAACCTAACCAAACCTAACCAAACCTAACCAAACCTAACCAAACCTAACCAAACCTAACCAAACCTAACCAAACCTAACCAAACCTAACCAAACCTAACCAAACCTAACCAAACCTAACCAAACCTAACCAAACCTAACCAAACCTAACCAAACCTAACCAAACCTAACCAAACCTAACCAAACCTAACCAAACCTAACCAAACCTAACCAACCTAACCAAACCTAACCAAACCTAACCAAACCTAACCAAACCTAACCAAACCTAACCAAACCTAACCAAACCTAACCAAACCTAACCAAACCTAACCAAACCTAACCAAACCTAACCAAACCTAACCAAACCTAACCAAACCTAACCAAACCTAACCAAACCTAACCAAACCTAACCAAACCTAACCTAAACCTAACCAAACCTAACCAAACCTAACCAAACCTAACCAAACCTAACCAAACCTAACCAAACCTAACCAAACCTAACCAAACCTAACCAAACCTAACCAAACCTAACCAAACCTAACCAAACCTAACCAAACCTAACCAAACCTAACCAAACCTAACCAAACCTAACCAAACCTAACCAAACCTAACCAAACCTAACCAAACCTAACCAAACCTAACCAAAACCTAACCACAAACCTAACCAAACCTAACCAAACCTAACCAAACCTAACCAAACCTAACCAAACCTAACCAAACCTAACCAAACCTAACCAAACCTAACCCAAACCTAACCAAACCTAACCAAACCTAACCAAACCTAACCAAACCTAACCAAACCTACCCAAACCTAACCAAACCAACCAAAAAACCGTTCAAATAGATTTGCTTTTTTCCGTTT